>JAFIDM010009631.1:35403730-35416324 GCA_023159025.1 Thereuonema tuberculata
ATAAATAAATGAATGAATAAATAAATAAATAAATAAATAAATAAATAAATAAATAAATAAATAAATAAAATTTAATATTGTTAAAGCAATCAAATGATGTTTTAATTATATATTAATCACGAATATGTGTTTGAAAGTAATACTGGATTCAATAAAATATATATGACTTGAATTACTTAAATTTCAAATTGTGGTTCACTTGGATGATACAATCAGGGTACAATATGATGGTTTTACTCAGTAGAGGTCGCTCAAAGAAACGTCATTTCCGGTATCCATAATGCACCACAAGGAAGTGTGTCGTCTGCCGAATAACATTATTTAGCTGCGTGTTGGTTGATGTTGTTGTGTTGTTGAGAATGTCGTCTGTAGAAATTATGGACAATCCTTCAGCTGATGAGGGTATCACTTTCTGTCCAGTTCAGTCAGAAATGTCCCTCAGTGATCCCATTCCTGAGGACTTAATAGCTGATTTACCTACTGGACCCCTCGATGTCTATCGGAAAAAAGCTTCGTTCAACTGGAAACTTCTCAAGTTAATTTTCGTTGGAGAAGATGTTATAAGGTTCAAGGTAAAAATTCATTTTAATAGTCAATAAATTTTCTTCTTTTTATTTATTTTTTTAAATTTTTTTCCGGGAGAGAGAGATTTTTTTTTTCTGAAATAACGAAACATAAATGTTTAATAAATGTTACTAGTGATGAGCTAAGACCAAGTTTAAATCTAAGGCAAACATAAAAATAAGTAAGTAATAATAATAATAATAATTAATTATCAGTATTATTTTTAGAATGATTTATTCTGCCGACTTCAGTCTTTGTGTTGTCCCTACTTACTATTTATTTAATTTTTTAAATACCTTAAAATATCACTTTCTCTTATAAGTTCAACAGTAAACAATATTGTCTTTAAATTTACATCGTCTATGAGTTGTAAAACTTATATTTGGACTGCTCAGAAGTCAATCAGATTAAGTCATTTTGTTTTAAATTGAATTTTTTTCTGTAAGTCATACTCTAATGTTTATACTTTCGGTTGACAAAGTGCCCAAATCACTCCTCCAAGTTTATAGTTATGTTATCTTTCAATAAAAAATTCATTCTTCAAATTTACAAGCGTTGTTATTTTTTGGTACGTAATTTTAAAAAACCTATTTCATTTTTTGGTTTATTGACTTAATCTGATTGGCTTCTGAGCAGTCCATTTGATGTTTGTATTTTGTTGACAAAAATAATCATGTATCATATTTTATGAAAGATGATAGTTTTATTTATAGAAGCGGTTTAATTCGCTTCCTAATTGTGTTTTCTGACCTATCATCACTATCATAAACTGCATTTATATGGTATTTTCTTTTTTTTAATAGTGATATAAAAATTTTTTGATAAAAACACTGTTTGTAAGTTTATTCAGCTCTGTTGTAATTTGCATGTTCATTGTTGATTAATTTATTGCTAACTTATGATATGTAAATTTCAGTATTAAGCTTCCTTTCGTTTTTCTATTAGTCAAACTCATTTATTCTTATTCGTAAAAAATTGAAGAATTATTAATTAAAAAAAAAAAACTCCAGAAAATCCTATTAACAGTTTTAATTTCCGTTGAATTGCTCTTAATATATTTAATTATATTCTAATACACTGAACAGTTCTAACAAATTTGGATTTCTGATTGTTTGCTACATTTTTATGATTATATTAAAATTTTATTCAGTTTGTAGAGAATTATAAAGTATTATATTTGTGCATATTGAAAAAAGTTTCTTAATAAGTTCAAAATATTTTTTCAATTGAAGACATTACTGTCGGAATATTATCAGTTGTAACAGTTTTCTCATATTTTCAGTAAAATAAAGCTATTGCATTAAGATTTATGGAATTTTGAAATAGGAAATTATTTTACAATAAATAATAAACATCTGAAGGAAAAGCCACAGGTTTCGCTCCAGTTGTTCGTCATTGTTCTTCAACAGGAAAATGTTCGTTGCATGAACTCAATTCACTGTATGAATAGGGAAAACTGTAACAAAAATATTGTCTGAAAAAGTGAAAGTGACTTTGTGGTATTTCATGAATTTTATAACTGTTTATTAATGTGTTTTATCTATTTTATAAAATTTAATTATTAAATAAATTTTGTTAGTTTAGTTTTTTCCTATGTAATTACTTCTTCTTTTTTTTTATCTTTACTGTGTAAAGTTATGTGATGAAAACTATGTATTGTTCTTATAAATCTATCAGGCTACTCAAAATCATGTGAACTCATCATTCATTTAATGCAAACTATTATTATTATTTTTTTTTTAAGAACTTGTGAAATATGTTAAAAATGAAAAATAATTGACTTTTGTTCCAGTTTGTTTCAGTTTTTTTTTTCGTTTTTAAGATTAATATTATATTAATTTTAATAATATTAATCTAATATTAATTAACATAACTGTTGTTCGTATGTTGTTCTAAGATGTTAGATCGAAAACATTTGTTAATTACTGATCAGTTTTTTAAATAAAAGTAATACATTTGGTATTAAAAGGTATTAAATTAAATTTAAATTTTAAATAGAAGCAAATAGTTATTTCAAAAGATAATGTGTGATTTTTCAGATCTGCTTTTTTTTATTATTTAAAAAAAAAAAAAAGAAATCTAATCGGAAGAACTTTGATTTACAGATATGCACTGGATAAGTTGATTAATTTTATTAATTTATCATTGAACTTTTAACCGGAGTAGTGCTATAATTGGCATATTAACAATTATCTATGATTTCATCAAGAATTTAAGACATTCGTATCTTTAATTATCAGATTTTATCAATTGTCAGAATTATGAGCCTAAAAACATCCTTTTGTTACTTGAATCATATACTTAAATATGTTCCCAAATCTTACAATTTGAAACGGATGATTTGAACTTTACAGCACATATCAATTTTATTTAGATTATACAAATCTATATAAGATTAAAGTTCGTGCAAGGGTAGAATTACTGTTAGGAAATCTTTGGTCTGCACAGGAAATGGAAGTATGCATAGAATAATAGTGGTCATAGAATAATAGTGGTGGAACGATTACAGAAAACCCAATACGACTTCGTATCATTTCAAATAAGTATAACTGATGTTTACAGATTTTTCATGTTAATTCAGAAGTGACATACCCCTTTTAACCGACAGAATAATATTTGTTTACCGATCACATCATTAGAAATAATCCAAGACTTTGGCATTGAAAATCTTTCAATCTGTGGGTGTTTCTGAAACATGAGGAAGCTTCTTCAAGAAGAATATAATATTTTTTGAAGTTGCTTTCCTTATCATCGTTATGGAAAAGAAAGGAATATCATTCAAGTTTGTTGTTTAGTTTTTTTTTAATGCAAACATTTCTTCTTGTTAAGGCTGTGAGAGTCAGACAATGTTTTAGGTCTTCTTCCCTTAAGGACCTCCCATATTGCAGGGTTTAAGGACTTCTCATTACATTACAAAGCAAATCATTGAATGAGTTACAAAAAGAAAACTATTTTGAAACTTCACGAGAACACTTTCTGACAACTTCATTGCGTGTGAACGACTGTTGTAAGATGGTCTCATTGACCCAAATAAGCATTGTTATTAATGAGAAACACTTTTCACAAAATAAAGATACCTGAATAATAAATGAAAAGAAAAGCGAGCCTACTTCGTCTGAACTGGGGTTCGAATCCCTGAGCTGGTTGGAACGTTTGACTTTCCGCGGATATGTGAACTGTCTCCTACGGTGAAACATAGGTAACGATTCTTCAACAAAATACCCAACACATATTGCCTCCTGTTGAGGCCAAAGGCGTCACTGCCAAGAGCCCGGGAACTGAAAAGCAAAGAAAAGAAAAGCAACTACAAAAATCATTCTATAAATAGGCAAAAATTGTACAGATCTTTGTAAATTTGTAATTTGAAATAACCAATCACAGTGCAGCGTTGGAACACGTCAGGCATGACGTCACGCCCATGTTTAAACATTGCGTCTCGAATATTCGTCCCACTTCACGGCGACGGATCGCGATTACACATTTATCATCAGCGTATTGAGATTTTCTTTCCCACATAAATGAAGTTTACACTGAAATGCATGAAGTTCATGCGTCAAAACTTATCAGAGAGTTTGTAAAACCTCGGTTTTTACATAATTTCGGCTGTGTAGCCGCTCGCTCATTACTCAACGAAGTAGGGGACAATGGCAAAGCACGTGCCGTCATTGTTGCCCAGACAGGATTATTGGTATATTGGCTGTTGGACATTAGTTAATGTTATTGTTATTGTTGAAACTGGTAAATCAATTTTTTCTTTTCTTTTATTTTAACAAAATTTGGCTTAGTCATTCAAATTAAATGTGGGCTGTTGCGGAAGTCATGGCTTTTAGAACTTAGAACATCTTTTTCAATCTTCTGTTTCTCAAAAATTTCAGGGCATTTCAAAAATGTGGCATTTATTTTACTTCCGTGAATAGTTCACGGGTCGCAACTAGTTTATAAGTAAAACAAATGTTTAATGCAGAAAAATAATTAATACAGCGAAACTGCATTTGAGTGTATTGAGACTCCTAATTTTTCATTTTAATTTTTACTTTAATTAAAATGTTGAGATGTGAATGTATTTCTCTCCAATTTTTATGTTAAAGTAAATTTATATATTACATTTCGGCTATATAGAACGAACTCTCCTAAGGGTGGTCCTGTGGAATCCGATCAAGGGAGAAGGTTAATGTGTGGGGGGAAAAAAAATGCTTAGATTTATTAATTTTAAAATATTGCTCTTAAGAACTGTTAACAGTAATTAAATTATTTCTAGTAGATTTTGATTCAACTTTTATTTTTTTTAATAATCAGTTATTTTGGCTGCTAATGAAGGTGTAATTAATTTCCAATTCCTTTCCATGCCTATGCTATTGGTACAATGCCACTATCCAGAGCCGGCGTTAGGGGGTGGCGAACGGGGCGGTCGCCCCTGGCCCCGCGCCTGGTTAGAAGAAAGAGGATAAAATAGGATTGTCGTTTTTTTTTGGTTATTAAAATAGGATTGTCAAGGGCCCCGCAAAATTTATCTTGCCCGAGGCCCCGCACCCTCCTTGCGCCGGCTCTGCACTATCATTCGATTCTTAAATAAAAGTAGAAATACAGTATTATAACTAAGTAATGCGATCGAATGAACGGGGTATTAAGCCGGGTATCTAATTTGTAAATTTAAATTCGATACTACAAATGTTGCTCATAAAAAAATTGAACAAAGAACATGAAGAAGACAAATAATAATATTAACAATTTTTCTCTTGTAATGCTGCTATGATATTTATTTGAAATCATCCGTAAAACTGACCAGAAATTATTCATTTGTTGATTTTGCTTTGTTAATTCTTAGGATATCACTTTATCTCTTACATAAGTAAATAACATAAGATAAAATATTAAAAAAAAAAGATTAAAAATTAAAAGTTCCTATACATACAATGGTAATACAATGTGATGTAATTAACTCAAGCAATTAACTATAACAGGACGTTGAGATCTGTTACAGAATATCTAGGTTATAATCATTGTATGTGATTCCGAGAAGAACAGTAACATCCCTTGTTGCTGCAATTTCCGTAAAACGATTATGTAAAAGCTCCATTGCAGGTCCAGAAAAACAAGCTGTTAACAATAGGTTGTCTTTAAACAATGGAAGCCTGCAGTGTTGCTTCGAGTTGTATCATTATCATAGGATCCATTAGGAATCTTCATTTTCTGTGCAATTCCACGTATATTTATCTAGAGGAGAACTTACATATCATCCACATAAGGTGAAACCATGGAAAACTGTGTAGAGGCATATGGTCGTTATCCGTATTCCTTCTCCAAGACCTCAACACTGATCTTATTTCTCTGTTTTATCTTATTTAGAATATGACTCAATATTACCAGATCTGCATTACTGCTGTATCACATATTTCAGTTAATTTTCCTTGCTGTTCTGTTTTTGGGTCATGTCTAAACCACTTCGTCCTATATATGTAGGCCTATCTAACCGTGGAAAATTCGAATAAATTTGATCGTATAGTTGTTCTATAAAGGATTTTGTTTGGGGCGAAGGTATTTTAGGTAATGCGAAAATTTTAAAGATTTATTATTATAAAAGATTCAAACCAGGGGTTTCCCCAGCAAAGACAATATGGCGGGTCAAGGACCAAAGCACATATTGCCAAGTGTAAATAAAGGTGTGCAAAAAAAAAAAAAAAAATTAGGGTTATTTGGTTGTGTCAATAAATTTTTATTATTTTTATTATTATTATTATTATTATTGTTATTATTATTATTTATCAGTTGAATTTTCCAATTAATTAGAGCGTTGTGAATACGTTCCTGCTTCTCTTAGTTATCATCTTGCAAATTTTCCCTTACATTCTTGAGTTTCAATTGAAAACCGTCCTTGATGTGTCAAGTTTAGAGAGTTGATTGTTCGCCTCCAATTCTGTCTCCAATCCGATTCGTTCATCATGATATCGTCATGAACATTTACAGACATTTAAAGGGGAGGGGGAGTAGTAATTTATACATCACAGTATGTCGCCGATGTTTGACATTTTATGTTACAGTAGAGCCCCGATTCTCCGCGAGTGCCGCGAAAAATTTTTTTAATAAGGAACCTCAAAAAAAAACAATTTTAATCCAAGCCAACAACAGGGGAAATACAATAGGCCCTACAGTGCGAAGGTCGAAAATTACTGACAGGTTTATTGTGCATCGTAATCCTATAGGCCTTCTCGGAATTTGTGGATGCAAACGTAGAGCAAAGGTTTCTGCTTTACTGTACATATTTTAAAAGTTTTACATATTATGTTTTTGTACAATAAAACGTAGTTTTTAATGGTGAAATATCTTTTTTCGTGTTTACAGCTCATTTTTACTCTTTATTCGTGTTATCCGCGATTTTCGTTATCCGCGAATCCCTTGCCACCCAATTCCATGGATAATCGGGGTTCTACTGTATTTGTTTATCCACAATAGCAGATTGTTTTCGAAATACATTTTGTTTGCTAGGTCGAATTCAAATATTGGTAGATTATTGGTAATCAAGTAAAATACCTGGAAATACTGCCAATATGAGGCAAAACAGATGAAAAAATGTGAAGCTACAAAAACAAAAACAAAAATAAGATAGGCATACCTAATGTACGGAAGTTATTTTAAAAAATAATTACATTAAGATTGCATTAAAAAATTTAATTATTACAAACCTAACATATAAAGGAAAATGTATGTTTGTTCATTATGCATTAAGAGTTGGAACCACCAAACTGCTTAGCATAACGTTGGGTCCAAATTCAGGGATCAGGAAGGATAGGAAAATGTCCCTCCACCCCACACCCCATCGCATGGAAAAATTTTCTCATTTTTACAACGTTTTAGGCATCGGGCTGGTCACGCTACTTCCATTTTGTCCCATTGATCAAGAGACACTGAAACCTTTCGTACTGCCATCCGCTAGACGAATGTTTCTCAAAGTGTGGTCCGTTGCAGTATATCAGATAATCCGCGGGTTAAATATAATAAATAAATAAATAAATAAATAAATAAATAAATAAATAACCAAGCTTTTCAACTCTGCAGAAAAGAACAGTTGCAATGCATGTTCTATTTCTACTTTTTTTTTTTTTTTGATGCAGAAGTAGATTGGAGAAGGCTTTTTTTTTTGGATTGTATAAGCACTTGGAGAATTTTTTGTTTGGGTGTAGAAGTTGGTTGTTCCGCATTGCGATTTTAGAAATATGGTTACCCTGTGTATTCACAAATATTAGCATGCAGCTATTTTTAGCGGGTGGTCCAGGAGGGAATCAGAAGGTTTTTCGATGGGCCTCTGGCGGTCAAGGTTTGAGAAACACTGCGCTAGATCTGCAAATGATCTGTAGGTGGGAACGTATAAATTATATAATTTTATAATTTAGCAATGAATTTATTCTTTGGGAATGGAGAGGCACTGATTAATTCTTGAACGAGTCTCTTTTATTTTATGCCTTTTCCGTAATTCCACAAAAGTATGGTCTGCGAAAATCGTGTTTCTGTAAAAAAAATTTATGCAAGTTGAATATGAAACTTTTATGTATGTTATTAAAAAAAATATAAAATAAATAAAATAACCTAGTACAGGGGTAACGCTTGGGATGGCGGGAGGTAAGTCTCCCGGCGTTTCCTGATCAACGGGCCAATACCCTTTCTTCAAAGAACTGGGTGGATTCTAGTCTGAAGAAGAAATTAATGTGGGATTGAACCCGTCTCCTCCGTACCTCAGTTAAGTAATTAGGCTTACCATTCGCCTATCAGGCCCACGTGTGTTTATTTACGCCTACTTATTCTAGCTGTGAATGCAGTAATCTATCTACAAATATAAAAGAAAAGTTGATTTTTTTCTGGCCCTATCTCCTCCTAAACCATAAGACACCGAAATACAAATAGGGTGTCAAATGTTGGATACAATATTGAGGATGACCACATTTTCATTTTTATCTACGTGGGTCAAGTGGAAGTTATGTGACTTACGATCAAACATCAGTCTCCGAGACGCGCTCGTGGGTTGTGAGAAAGCGGTCGCGGTCATGGGTGGTGAAAAAATTATCTCAGAATCCAAGCTCACGTGACCACAATTTTGCTAGTTACAGTAGAACCTCATTATAACGGACTAATAGGGGCTGAAGGTTGTCCGTTTTAATGAAAGTCCGGTTTACAACAAATAATTCTTATAGTGGTGTAATGCAGCAGGGATACATCAATGAAAGTACAATAGTTAGCTATAAAAAGTCTTTATTATATATCAAATACAAAACAGCCTTCAACATATAGTAGTAGGTTGAATTGAAAAAGAGGTGTACGTATACACTGCATTAATTTTCAGAACAAGAAGGTCCTGGTTCATGTTGATTGCTAACATTCATTGGTTTTGAAAAATAATTTATTTTCTGCTGGGTTTGTTTGCTGCTTATTTCTTCAGTTAATAACTGACGGAGGTGTTCATAATATGCAAACACATTTTCATTTGCCGATTGTTCAACATATTGAATAACAAAATTTAAATGGTCTTTCACTTCGCTCACCTTAATTGTAGGCTGACAATTTTTTTTAAAACTGTCCGTTATAATAGGGTCCGTTATAATGAAGTTCTACAGTATTATTATTATTATTATTATTATTATTTACAAATACGGCGCTACAGATTTCTTTGCAGTAGAGAAAATATCAGGAATAGCCATCGTTTTAAAATATCTTGTTAAAACCTAGCTCACATATGTCTCTGTTTAAGGCTTTGAAGAAAATGCAAGCAGGATCTCTTGTCGTTAGAGGGAGAAGATCTCATTCTATTTTTTTCTTTTGCTATTTTCGAGTTTTAAAGCAATTCACATGATATTACTTCTTTTTCTTCAATTGAAAATACTCTTGATGCTTCTGTAACTTTAGTTTATTTTGGTTATGAATTTTATGTCTATTAAGTCAATATCCTATTTTTTTATTATTATCAACTAATTGTCGATCTGTAATCGATGTGTATTTTAATAAAATAATTTTATTAATATATTCTTCTTGCGCCTTTATACTTTATATTTATATATACGAGTAAAAGGCAAAATCCATCGACTGACTCATTACCTCATACCCCGAATCGCTGAATCTAGGAACATGAAATTTTAGGGATGATTTCCCCTTATGACATAGGCCGGGGACTTTTTCTAATTCAATTCCTAAGGGATGGAAAAGGGAGGATGAAAGTCGACGGCAACCGCCTCCGACCCTTCCCGCCAGAGGAGCTGGAAGGCCGGCGGTCTTCGTAGCCGGACGGGAATTGGTCAGCGGGCTAGTCGCTTCTTTTGTCGAAACGAACTGCCTTCCTTGTACTTTGGGTACGGCACCCACACGATGAGGCCATAAGTGCGGGCGCTGGTGGTTGAACATGTCTCGATCAACTGGGACAGGTTCGAAGTGATTTCAGCCAGGCCGAGAGGAAACAAATACGCTACGAAGGAGCAGTGCGTGGCGGAGATGTCTCTATTTAATTTGGAACCACCTCGAACAAGTGGCTGCGGGAGAAATTTTTCCTTACCAATTCCAGGACACAGGGATGGAACTCTTTTCGCAGTTTCGGGAGCCCCTGGAAGATTTTGCAAGACTCAGGTTTTCCGTGGACCTGTTCGGGGGACATTTAATGTATTTATACCATCCGAAGATGTAGCTGTATCTATATCACAGCCTCATACTCCCACAACTTCATCTTCAGCTTCAAATTGGATAAGGCGATGTCGAAAGCTTCGAGCCAGGTTCACTGATACCATACACAGGAAACAAACAAATTTTGTTTTTTTAACTCTCGCGAAGCACGGCTATTTGGCTTGTATTTTCATATATTGCATAGATATTATTCTTTTTATTCTTTATGTACACTGTATTGAAATATAGCATGAAACGTTGCCGAAGCTCTTTAGTCATACACCCCCATTTGATCTAAGAATCCAGGTACAAGCTTGAGAAAAGGATACTTTCACAGAAATTCTACAACTTAACAAGCAATACTGTTCAATCAAATCTATATTACTAAAATCTTTTATTTCTCTGTCTGTCTGTCTGTATGTCCGGCGCAATTTTTCTTTGAGAATGGAAATTAGAGATAATTTTTGCAATGAAACATCCGCGACAGGAATCGAACCTGCAACCTTCTGATCCGAAGTCAGATGTCTTATACATTAGGCCATAGGGACTACAACTCTCTTCATATGGTTTTTTGACTTATTTCTCCCTTTCTCTTCCTCCATCAATAAGGAATGTATTCAACCTTTTTCTTGAATCTCAAGATTGTTTATTTATTTCCCATCCGTCAGTTTATTTGTAATTCGAAACTGATAATTAGAACGATAATTGCCGAAACGTTGCAATATTTTAAATATTCTTACTTAACCAAATTCTATGTGATCTTGAAAAATAAGTGCATGTACACGGCAGATGTTGGAGTAAAGAAAACAGAGTCAAGAAACAAAGAAGCACTCTTTTTATGAGGTGGAATACTGAAAAATCTCTATTTGTAACTCAAAAACCATCAATTTTTGTAACCCAAACGCCACTGAAAAGTGACAATTACAATAAAATGAGAGTCAAAATAGAAAAAAGCAGTACTTCTATTAGGTACAATACTGAACACTATTGTAACTCAGAAACCACTGAAAAGTACCAATTGGAATAAAAAAAAGAGTCAAGAAATAAAGAAGCAGTATTTCATTAGGTAGAATCATGAAAAATCACTATTTGTAACTCAAAAACCATCACTGTTTCTAACTCGAAAACCACTGAAAAGTATCAATAGGAATAAAAAACATGAGAGTCAAGAAAGAAAGATGCACTATTTCTATTAGGTAGAATACTGCTCAGAAGTTGGACGTCTTAGCCATTAGACCACGAGGCCTACATTCTAATCTCTATAAAAAATAAAAATATATCATAGATATATGATTTACACGCTGGTTCTAAAAGCAGTCGCGGATTGAGAGAATATAGACATCAAAAATTAAATTAAAAAAAAAATTAAAAATTTTAGTTTTAGTTTCCTTGATGTAATTTGTGTGTGTGTGTGTGTGTGTGTGTGTGTGTGGTTTTTTTTTTAATAAATAAAAAGTTGTTTTCCGTTTCATAAGGGAGGCTTCCGGAGCGAAGCGACGGGTAGCCGACTAGTTTCTTTAAAAATTCTTTGCAAACTGACAGGAATAGGAAGTTATTTTGAAAAGAATATCAACGGGGTTACTGTTTCCTCATTTAATAAGATGTTATTAAATAAGATTATTTAATAAAATATTTGTAGGAAAACAGGTATCCTAAACCAAAAAATACTTAGAGTTTCTAAAAAAAAAAAAGCAATGTATAAGGTTTGTGATTGGAGTGTGCCGAGCTCGCCCGCGCTTTCTCACATGTGGATCCTTCACTATAGGTTATTTTTCATTTAGGTATCCACCGTAATTTCGTTTTCCTTAATGCCAATAACCGGTGGATCGTTGGTGGTGAGAGGACCTGCTGGGAATCGGCAAATTACTTTTAAAAAGTAACTCAACTCCAGTTACTTTTTTTTTTTCTAACGACCCTCCCACCAATTGTTTTTTCCTAAACATCTTTTTTAATATCTTTGCTTCCTTATTTTTTTTTTTTCCTTTTTTCAAGTGTTTTTATTTATGAGTAGATATGAAAGCTTTAATTGTTTCAGGCTCTATTGCTGTATTACAATGTTTACAATTTTATAACATATTTGTGTTATATTTTAATCTTATTATTGTATTTTACTCTTTAAAATATTTATATTTTAAAAACTTTATATTGTAATTGCAATATCAGATTTTTAATGAATTATTTAACAGAACACAAATTGAAACTTGTGTGTTCTGGAGCCAAGTGGTAAAGCGCTTGACTGCGAGCTGGAGGAGCCGGGTTCAATCCCGACCCCAGAGGAGATCGGGGATTTTGCACGCTGAATTCTCCTCCAGTTGGGCCCCTTTGGATAATGGGTTTGTGTCTCGGGGGTGAAGGCGGGCGGGTGTCGAGTTGACCACGCGACCAGGAACGTAG
>JAFIDM010009631.1:35416424-35427870 GCA_023159025.1 Thereuonema tuberculata
GGGGGGGGGGGAGTAGGGTCAAACCCCCTCCCCCTTTCAGGGAAGAAAAAAAAGAAAAAAAAAGAAAGTGTATATGTTCAAGTGCGTATGTGTAAATGATGAAATTCAAAGAGATATATACTGCGAAAAGAGTTCCATCCCTGTGTCCTGGAATTGGTAAGGAAAAATTTCTCCCGCCATAGATATTAGTGTGGGCCCGGTAGCCGAGTGGGTAAGAGCGCTTGGCTGCGGGTTGGAGGTAGCGGGTTCGATTCCCAGCCTCGGCGGAGGACGGGAATTTTTCCACGCTTCTTTCTCCTCCAAACGGGCCCTAGGGTCTACCCAGCCCTCTATAGAATGGGTACCGGGTTTCTTTCCCGGGAGTTAAAGGCGGGCGAGCGACGATTCTCAACTTTGTCCCGTAGGTTCTGAACAATAAAAAACAATTTAAAACAGTGATTTTGATGAGGAAGTCACTCTTCGAAAATCACCAAAGGGACTCAGACAAGGAAGTTATTTAAATCACTGTGAAGAAAATTATTACGATTGTTTGTTATTGATTTACGAACGGAAATTAGCTTTATAAAATATATCAAAAATGTGATAAAAAATAAGAACTACATATTGACATTAAACGAGTAATTACAGAATAATAAAAAATCGTGGACAAACTCACTCCAGAACGTAAGTCTTATTTCATGAACTATCTTCGGAATGGGACAAATGGTCACCTTATCCTATGAGAAAGGGAGAGTTTGCTACGATGGCGTGTTGAACGGCCTTCAGATCCAGATGCAATTAAGCCTAGCGTTAGTCAATTAGGTTCAAGAGAAAGAGGTTTACTGTGTTTTTATAATTAAATTTTAACATTAATGTTGTTGGGTTTTTTTTCTGTTTGCCAATTATATTTATGTTTTTTGAAAGAAAAATAAATAAAGTAGACATTTTTAACTCAAAAAAGGTTTGAAATTTTATCAGCGAAAATCTCCAAATAAAAGTTATTTATTTATTCATTTATTTATTTATTCATTTCATTTACCAGACTTACTGATGTGACAAAGGGTTTAGACTTTCCAGAGTGCATGTCATCTAACTAATTAGTACGGGGTTCGTCATGGGTTCATTATGTTCGTAGTATGGTAATTTGATTCTGATGGAGCCCTAACCTAGCACTTACGGGTCTGGTACCAACACCTCTTATATATCTTACGTAAGACTTGAAGGAGGTGTTGGCTAGACTGCAAATGTAAGGGTCCTGACAAAGGATACATGATCACAAACTACAAATAAATGGAGATAAAACTAAATTCATTTTAAGAAGTTTTCAACACCTTCTTTCGAAGTGGTTGTCAAATATGTTTCTGTGATCATAATATAGTATAACAATATGAAACACACGAATACAATAAAATGTAAATATAGGTTTAAAAAGTAATGGTTAAATGGATGGTGTTACGCATCATTTGACCAAGCGCCAAAATAGTTTTGTTTTTAGATTAGTGCTCCATCTACTAGCGAAAGGTGTGAACTCTATAAAAAAATTGTTCCTGCTTGCTATCTCAACGTAATTCTAGGGAAAATTAATTTTGAATAAACGCCAATCGACTAATTGAATAAGATTTGCATCATGTGACCTTTGAAGGATATTTACACACTCTTCCACACATGACATTAGTATTTAAATATTTGTTAAAATACTAAATGTAAGAGACAAATTTTCAGGAAGTATGCATCTTCCTTTTTTCAAGTCAATAATAGAAATAAAGTCACAAACAATTTAAGAATAAGTATGGCAGCAATTAAATAAAAATATGGACTATCAACAAATTTGATTGTTGTTACAATATACTTAACATCTCAAACAATTTAAGAATGAGCTAGGTAGCAAATAAAATAAAAACGTGGACTATCAACAAATTTAATTGTTGTTACAAATTGCATGACAAAATAAACTCAAAAGCAAAAAATTTCAATAGATATGAAGGAGCATTAGTAGACTTTAATACCGTTGTACTCATTAAAGATTATTTACATTTTGATACCCAAAAAGTAGCCAATATTGTAGAGTTAAATTATTAACAATATTTTTGAATGTTTATTACGTGGAAATTATGGTTAATAATTGTCACCGTTTGATACTTAATTTATAATTGTAAACAACAATTAAATCTGTTGTATGCCAATTTTTTTTTATTATTATTTATTTTGTCATGCAATTTTTAACAACAATTAAATTTGTTGATAGTCCACGTTTTTATTTTATTTGCTACCTAACTCATTCTTAAATTGTTTGAGATGTTAAGTATATTATAACAACAATCAAATTTGTTGATAGTCCATGTTTTTATTTAATTGCTGCCATACTTATTCTTAAATTGTTTGTGACTTTATTTCTATTATTGACTTGAAAAAAGGAAGATGCATACTTCCTGAAAATTTGTCTCTTACATTTAGTATTTTAATAAATATTTAAATTTTAATGTCATGTGTGGAAGAGTGTATTTATCTAACGTTTTCGAAATGGAAAGGAAGAAGATTGTTGAAGACTTTGAAGGATATTCTTAATTTTGATAATGATCAGAATTGTTCTTTGAAAGTATCTTCATTTTGATATACAACACTCTTTATTCCATAAAAAATGTGAAGTAATACATAAGCTTATGCTTTTATGCGAATATCTCAAAATCGAATTTGGACGCTTGGTCAAATGATACGTAACACCATCCAAATGAAAGTATCGCACAACGACTTTGCTGTATGTAAAACTGTAGATTAAATAGTTTGACCCTCTGTATTTTTCCATATTCCAATTTATTATCATTTAATACTTGAGTATTAATATACTGTTCTACTTTATATTTATATAATTAAAGCCATAATATAAATAATGATTTCAGTTATCACTAAAACAATCACTAAAAATTGTTGCCTATGACAGTTAGTTAAATATTTCATCTCTAAATTTTGATTTGTTTTAATAATGAAACTTAGTATAGCCTATTAAATAAATAAACAAAATTAGGCATACAGTCGGATCTGGATATAAGGTGACCCCTTGGGACCTCGCGAAAGTGACCTTATAAGCGGGGTGACCTTATAACCGATTCATACGCATTTGTCAATAAATAAGCATTATATAAATACAGTATAATTCTTTGTAAAATTTAATACGTACAAAAATGTCAGTTTATTAGGTTATAATTTTTTAATGGAATCAGAAAGAAATTATTTTTTAAAAAATTTAATTTGGAATACGAATAGTACTAGTATGCTCAAGCAAAGTACTGATGTACAACTGACCTTACTTAAAATAATCCATAATACATGATTGTCGCGATTTTGGTTTCATCTTTGATACAACGTTTTCTAAGTTTTGTAGTTTCTGAAAATGTTCTTCTGCTCCCTCATGGCTCGTAAAAAATGTCTCACGACATGCTGTGAGCGCTTCTGCTTGTGTCATCGCTTCACTTTCAGTATTAGTATCGTTATTCTCACTTTCTAATGCACTGGAATCTAAAACTTGCGAAACAATTTCGGAAATCGAAGCTTGAGAAGTGGTAGCAATTTCATCATCAATTCTCACGTATTCACTTTCCCCTTCTACAGCACAGCCGTGATTTCTGAGATCTTGTATTAATACAGCTAAAGGAATATCGTCTTCATCATCTTCATCTGTTATTTCAGCCACACTATTTGTAGAAAATTAAAAACCAGCATGTCAAAAGCAATTAGAAATGCATGTGTTTGACACCAAGCTCCAACTTTTATGAGTATAAAAAATTGCATCTAACACAGACACGTGAAAATTTTTTTCTCATCAATTGCTGAAATCAAGTCTTTCATAAGGAGCTTTCTGTAGTTCATTTTTAGATTTTGAATGACTTCCTGATCCAAAGGTTGCAAAACACTGGTAACATTTGGAGAAAGAAAACAAGCTCAATTGATTTCAACTGAGGAATGTTGATATGAGCAGGGCAATTGTCTGCGATGAAAACAACTTTTCTTTTATTTTTTAAAAAGTGTCTATCGAAACGCCATATAGTTTTCTCAGACATGTTAGCATTCATCCATGTTTTTTTGTTTGCATCGTAATCCAAAGGTAACTGACGCCGATAAAAGATCGTACCCACGGAAAAATTCTTGGAATTGAATCAGTTTGGTACTGAAATCACAGACAAAAGTGACCTTATATGCGATTACGGTATTTAAGACATGACCATATATCCGATAATCCATATCATAGAATTCCTATTCAATGAACCGGGACTTTAAAAGTGACCTTATATGCGGGTGACCTTATATCGATGTCCGACTGTATAGAAAAATCATAATATAAACTAAACAAATTATTTGTAATTACGAATCTTATTTTGAAATCGTGGGATTTGAAAATCATGGTAAGTGGGATTTTGATAAATTATAACAAAACAAAAGAAAGAAAGTTATTGGATTTGATTTATTTTTAAAAAAAAATCGAATTTGGCGCCCTAAGCGACATAACTATCAGAAATATAGTGTCTTGCTAATAACTTTAATATTATTAAATAATTATTAAACATGAGCGTGAATAGTATTTAATTCGGGGGTGGGGAGCTTAATAGAAAGCCGACATCCAACCGAAAAAAAACTACACTACTATTAAGTTATAATTATAATGCGCATGGCCGAGCGGTCTAGAGGTGGTCTACCGTCAGGCCGATTTGTTGGAACCTGGGTTCGAATCCCGGCGTCGGGATGGATGTTACTTTCTCCTTCTGTGTTTCGTCCGTTTCTGCGGGTATAGCGTGAGCTGCCTCCTATGGCATACCCTTTTAGCAACGTTTCGTCGGCTAAATGCTCAGATTTCTCGCCCCTTTTTGAGGTCACTAGTTTAAATACTAAAAGCCCGGGCATTGGCAAAAAATTATTATAATATAGACTTCCTACTCTCAAAGTTAATACTCTTAATATCGAAGGATAGATAAGTTATTTATTTTTGTTTTGTTTTTCTGCGGAGTAGTGTTGTAGAGCAACTTTGATTGAAATGGATCTCAAAGCTGTTAAGTTTGCGTTATTTACAATCCACCCTCTTCCCACAAATTATATTAAATATATCTATCTTTACTATCCTTAGGGTACTCGCAAAGATAACGTTTCTGCATCATCCCTGTAGGTGGGTGTTAACATTGATTCACTATATCTTCTACTATCAACCTTCAATACAACTGGTTTGGTTTGACACAATTTATACTCTACCTACTCGTCATTGCAGACCCTCATCAAGCCTCACTGATCTTGATTTCACTTATTCAAACGACCTTTTCCTAGTCAAACACTGTTCTTTTCCCAGGCATCAATAAACTACGGTACTTTTCTTTATTTTAAATTAAGTTTGATCTTACACTAAAAGCTCTCCTTTCTGCATTTCTAACGAGAATAATCAGAACAATTTGAATCAATCTATTCTCCTCTGCAGATTGAGAGACTGTCCTAACAACATCAAATATTGATGAAAAAGTTCCAAATTCACCAATACCATTCTACAATTATTAGATAAATATTCTAGTATCTTTCATTAATAGCCTATATTTGTAATCTGCTCCATGACGCTGACGCATCGAAGGGATAAATTTAAAGCTTTTATCAATGAATCAAGACAATCATACCATTATTGCCACAAAATAGCAAATGTAACTCAATGAAATTCAATCTTAATAAAATGTTACACAATGAAAAATTGTTTCTTCTTATATTATTAATGATTAGGCTTTATAGCACATAGAAACTACGGCAATGCTACGCTGGTGGGCTCAGCTCGGACTTCATTCGATATCGTTTCAGAATTGCACTAGTTTCCCAAAGTGTGATTCGCAAAACATGTAAAAACTTAAAATACTAAATAGTGAGACATAAAACTGAATCTCCCGCAAATAAAATTCAGTCTTCGCCTATGCAAGGAGCCGGGTCTTACGGAAAAAAAAATGAAAAATACTGGTATTCAGCTAAAAAAAAAGTTTAGGAAATTCTACATTAGTAGACCATACAGTGTGTTAAATATTAGCAGAACCAAATAAGCATTTAAACATACTCTGAGTGGGCCCGGTAGCCGAGTGGGTAAGGGCGCTTGGCTGGGGTTGGAGATGACAGGTTCGATTCCCGGCCTCGGCGGAGGACGGGAATTTTTCCACGCTTCTTTCTCCTCCAAACGGGCCCTAGGGTCTACCCAGCCCTCTATAGAATGGGTACCGGGTTTCTTTCCCGGGAGTTGAAGGCGGGCGAGCGACGGGCCGACCTCCCGTCCTCAACTTTGTCCCGTAGGTTCTGAACACTGGAGCCTACTCTCCAGTTGCATTGCGCGGTCCTCTGGGCCTGATCGCAACTTTAACTTTAACTTTAAACATACTCTGTAATGCAGTTATATCTCAGTTAACATTATTCACTCCTTGCGAACGTCGAGATTTGATTTCAGAGGAACAAAACACCTGTATTAGATTTGTTTTTCAAAATAAGAGAATTGATTTGTGTATCAGTTTATAAAATCAAATGGATTATTTGTTTCAAATGGCTTATTTAGGTCCTTCCATGTTGGAGGTTTAAATTATATAAACTGATTAACAACTTTCTTCTTTCCTTATAAGAATCACATCTTACATTTTAATTCTCAGCGATAAAAGACTCCAAACTTTAGCAATCCTTCCTTTACTGTGAGACCAAATTGTAGAATAATATCCAAAACAAAAGTTAAGTTGTCGCTTAAAAGTTACAGAGGAAATATAGCAGGCATTTGTATGATTTTATTAACTCGACTTAACACTTAAGTCTATCGAAAAGTGAATTTGCTAAATTTAAGTATTTCTGTATATTCTAATATTTTTATGTATTCAGTACAAAGCAATAAGTTTCTCTGGAGTTTTATTATTATTATTATGATTATTATTACTGAAATGTACTAATGTTTGTAATATTATCCATATTGATCATTAATTTAACTAGCAAAAAGCCGGGCTTTCAATAGACTCGCGAACGGTTGAAGTTACTATCGAAAATTGCATAGTAAATTTAAGTTAAGATTGAAAGTATTTAAAAGCGACTAATGCTACGACGCTCTTTTGTTTCGGTTTCAATTTTTTATTATGATTTCATGGCTTTTTTCAAGTTTTTAAAAACAAATAATTCTTATAAAATGTTGAAAATATGATTGTGCACTTCTACATGGATTTTATTATTTTATAACTTTTGGATTATATCTTTTCTTCTGTCTTACATGGTTATTATATATTATTTTCATATTCGGTGCTGATTATAATTATTTATGTATATTTTAATTACAATTACCGATCTTTCAATTTTTTTCGCTGTCATATCTTTGTGTATTTTTAATATGTTTGTAGGTATTTTTTTTTAGGAGAGGCTAATAAGAGTGGACTTCGGGTCCGCACTTAATCTTTCTTTTTTTAATTTTTGTTTCGTAGTGAACTTAAATTATTCGCCTGATAGTTTTGAATATCCTTTGATATTCAAATCTAAATTTTTCAGTCTTTATTTTTACAGAAATAATTGCCCATCATTAATGAAATGGAATAAGAAATCCTGAGTTGTTTTTGAAAATCCTAAAAATATTTGAAATCCTAAAAATTATTTTTTTTTCTTTCTATCTTTCTTTTTTTACTTTTCATTGCGATGTTAACTTGTTAAAACTTGGCGTCTGATATCTCGGACCCTGTTGCACATTTTTGAGTGAAATTTTGCAAACTAGTTCAAAACATCATAATTTACATGTATATCAAAAATAATTAAAATCGGACTAGCCAAAAAGAAAATCTGGACTTTAGAAATTTTACCACTGTTCACATCCTGTTCTTGTTACCCTTTACTCGACCGGACCTAGAGGCAAAACTATATCACATAGAATTATGGTTGATACGTCATTTGATTCGTCTTGTTGTCGCTTAGTGTCCTCGTCATATGCATTTTCTTGATATCTCAACTGGTTTCTGAAATACCGTATTCCGAAAAACGTAGTACCAGGACAGCTCTACAAGCTTAAGTATAGGACATACTCAATGCTGATTTTAGGCTTCTGAAAGACGCCTTATATCCCCGGTTTGTCTGTCTGTGGACACATATCCTACAATGCTTCGCGACGGCTTCTATTAGCTCAGTTGTAGGTGGCCTGAATGTTGAATGTTGTAGGTGGTGTGTTAGCTCAGTTGGTTAGAGCGTCGGCTAATAACGCGAAGGTCGTGGGTTTGATCCCCTCACGAGCATTTTTTTAAAATCATTATTAGGAATTCAGTGTATTAATAAGGTTTGAGTTAAGAATGACGATTATTCCATATAAAATAGGGGTGGGTAAGATAGCATGGGGTCGCAAACAGACTCGCGCGAGCATTTTCTAGACCAGTCTATTCTAAAGTAAAGACTCAGGATCCGTTACGAAGTACTGTGATTGGTTTATCCGGTATCCCTATCTTATTTAGTTTTTATTTCTAACAAAACCACTATTTCTAACCACTCTGTGGTTAGATTAAAACATATTAGAAAGAAAATTTCCTAATAAAATAGCCAAAAATGATTTGGATAGTAATTTATTTAAAAAATAAATTACGGGATTTGAACCCGCGATAGCTCAGCAGCAGTCTGGGAATCTAACCACGAAGCCACGGACTTCTATAAATAACCGGCTTACTAAGTTACATATATTTTAGATCAGTTATAAAATGAAAAAAAAAATCATACTATACAATCGAATGTGCTAGATAAATGAATATTAGCATGCATATACTCTAGAATATACTTCATACTGATACTGTAACTTAGCTAGGCTGTACTGGGGTAAATTCAAAAAATTCGCATTTTGAAAACAATGACAGACATTGGAAATAATAATAATAATAATAATAATAATTTGGACACAACCACACATCCCTAATCATTCTTGCACACGTCTTTACACTTGGCAATATGTGCTTTGGTCTTTGACCCGCCATATTGTCTTTGCTGAGGAAACCCAAGGTTTGAAACATGCCAACATAATAATAATAATAATAATAATAATAATAATTTCATATGAGAAAACGCAATATATAGAAAGAGTGTCACAAGACAAATTGTCTATTGAAACAACCCACGGAAAATTATACAAGTATCGCATTTTAAATATCTAGGAGAAATCATCCAACCATCAGGGATCAACCTAAGGGCCAATGAGGAAAGAATAAGAAAACTACAAAGAGCATGGAACTATTACAACTACTCATGTGGAACTATTACAACAAAAAATCCATATCCATTATGCAAAATTAAGACACTACAACACTGTCGTACTTCCTAAGGCACTGTATGCAGTTGAAACGATACAAATCGGTGGACAAGCGAAAATCAAAGAAATAGAGAAACAAGAAAGGAAAATTCTCAGGAAAATCTTGGGACCGGTACAGGAACAGGGAATCTGGATGAAAAGACCAGCATCAGAAATTTATAAACACACTAATAGGATTACGGATACATTCAGGAAAAGAAGAACGCAGTTCTACGGACATATTCACAGGATGAACGAAGACAGAATTTCAAGACGGATTCTTGAGGTCATCAACTCAGGCAGGGGAAAAACGAAATGGATAAAAGAAGTCGAGGAGGATCTCAGACAGGCACACATGACAATAGATAGAAGATAGAAAGAAATTCAGGAACACTATCAAAAAACATACATTTGACACCACAACACAGAAGAGGCGAGGATGTAAATGGACAGCGGAGCGTAAGAAACAACACAGTGAACACATGAAGAAAATTTGGGCACAGAGAAAACACAAACAGTCATCACAGAGGAATTCAAGTTCAAAGGCTCTCTTTAAATGGGAATTATCGTGAATAATAATAATAATAATATAACAGTAACATATTTTCTCAAAGCAAAAAAAGTTTCAACAAATTAGTATTTACAAAACAAAAAGTCACAGCTGAAGTGACATGAAAAAGGAGAAGTCTGATTCAAGTTCATTACGAGTTTAAACCCTGAAATGCCCACTGATAAAGTTATAATTTCGGGGTGTAGGCTAAACAAAATTAGGAAAAACAAGAAACTTGAATCATATAGTGCCCGTATTTGGTAAAGAAGGGTCACAGAACTGATGGATACACGAGCATGAGTTTGATTTGTTGAATAAAATGACTGGTGATTACTTGATGACTGAATATTCGTAAGTGAAAGTGCACACAGAAGCTTCATAAAAATTATCAAAATACTTATAAATGTATTTTTATAAACATAAAAATTAAAATCTTTTTCAATAATCCTTAACTAAATAAATCAATATATTTTTTTTAAATTAAAAATATTTGCGCTTCCTATTAAACACCCACACCAAGATTATTGTAATGAAAGAACTTAATTTTCGAAAATAAGTTCATTAAGCAGGACCCCTAAACCCCTACCTTTAAAATGCACAAACTACACGGAAATTCGATAGTTTAATTCTATTTTCTCTAGAGTGTGCTAACCCACCAATCTCCAATTATAAGTTACCTTTTCCCAGGTCCAAATTGGAAAGACAGTCAATTGGGTTTAGGGACCTGTATATCCAATATGAGATATTTATTCTATTGATTCAGAGTGTTTATATGCTATCACTCTATGATTCAAGTTCCTTGTTCTTCCTAATCTTGTTTAGCTTACAACTCAAAATTAAAACCTTATCCGTGGGCCTTTCAGGGTTTAAACTCTTAATAAACTTGAATCATAATTCTCCTTTTTTATGTCACACCAGCTGTGACTTTTTTGTAAATACTAATATTGTATCTTACAGAGACATGTATTATACTGTTTAAAGAAATCTCAATCATGAAGATATGCATTTCAGATGGTATTTTCCAAATTATGAAATAACTTCTTTGTGGATGAGCAACATTTGTCAATACAAAACAAAAGTTTTAAAATTTAAGCCTGCATGAAACACACATTACCTGCCAACTTTATGTGAAATCCTTTGAGTGTGCAATCTGTCTTGCATGAGTAATATACAGCATGCAGGTTGCGCAGTGTCAGTTGTTCGGAAACAGTTGAAGGAAAGGCAGCTCTTAAAAAAACAAACAAACATAAATTAACGGAAGAAGTGTTATTACAGTTGTTGGGTGAATGGTTCATAAGATACGCCATCGCTTGCCAAATTGAAAACACAAATTGGTTCGTGAAAAAGAAAAAACAAATATTAGAAAATTTAAACATTGCAATATGAAATAAACAAATTTGAGTTTCGTAAATTATTTAACAAAATAATACTAATAATAATGTGGTAACACAGTTCTGTGCAATAATCAGGAATAGTGTAAGATTGCTGTAGTCTATTTTAACACTCCGTCGGGCGCAATACGGTGTGGCACAAGGTCGGGCGCAACGAGCCTGAGAGGCACTACTTTATTAAATTTTTTTTCGACAGATAAAAACATTTTTTCTTACTAAAAACAATTGTTAACTATTCTTTGGGAA
>JAFIDM010009631.1:35435525-35486062 GCA_023159025.1 Thereuonema tuberculata
GGGGGGGGGGGGGGGGCTTTTATGCAACCCACTTTACAGAATTCATCTGTTAATTTGAATGTACAATAGTGTAGCAGCATTCTTCTTAATTGGCCAAATCCTAATTGCACTACAGATCAAGCACTGCTGAATATACATCTCTGGTGTTGTTATAGTTCTAAAATCCAACCCTTTTCTTTATAGTTTTATTGGATATTATGCAATGTTGGCTGTCTGGAGCTTGTTAGGAAGTTGAATGTGTGAAAAAACAAAAAGACTAATTTACTCACTTCTTTATTCATTAGAATAACCAAATGACATTAACAGCATACAGGGGCGTATATAAGGGGGGGCCGAGGAGGCCCGGGCCCCTCCCGAAATAATGAAGATATGTCCTCCGAACGTTTTTTTTGGTTGAACAGATAGATTTTCATTGTTTTTTTTGTTTAGTTGAATAGATTTTTTGGCCCGGGCCCCCCCCCCCCGAAATGTCCCCCCAACGTTTTTTGTTTGTTTTTTGGTTGAACAGATAGGTTTCCATGGGGTATCGGCCCCCCCTCCCGAAAATATATTCTATATACGCCACTGACAGCATAACATTACCTCTGATGGAACTTATACAACATATTGACTGAAATCAAAATATAAAGCCATACATGAATTGCGTGAAATGTAGCCTCTGCCTGCTTGGTCCAGAAACATAATTTTCTTAATCAGAAATCTTTAAACAGCAGAATTTCAGCATCATTCAATTGTAATGAGATTATAGTCACTATGTTGAGAAATATATTTAAATCAAACACAACTATGGAAGTAGTTTTTCAGAATTAGAGATGTTCTAGAATCAATCATGACACATGAGACATTCTGGAAGTTGTAGACCACTGAAGATAATTTCTTAGCAAAGAATGTAATAATAATAAACTGAAATTTTTCTTCCTCATTTTCAGCAATTTTATTTAACAACAATAGAAATGTAAAACATTGAGAAAAATTAAGAGAAATGTGGTTAGGAATGTAATTTGATAATTAGTAAAAAAAAAAAGAAGTCTAGCATGATTGTTGTTATCCTTAGATTAAATTTGTTTTAATTCTGAATTTAGGGTTTATTGCTAAACATTTCTTTGTCAAATTCACTTCTAATATTACATTTCACTGACTTGTAAACATTACCATGCTTTAAAAAAAAAAAAATGTCATATCTGCAAGTAAGAATTACTAAGCTATAGCAAAAATTACACTTGGTATGTTTTACTGCAATAGATAGAAATGAATTAGTATTTGGATGTTTGCAAAGCTACAAATAGTACTCACATTAAAGATGGTATTAAATTCTAAATGTTTCTACATATTTTTGAAAAACATATAAGTTTCATTTGTTATTATTTACAGGAATATTAAATTTTCATTTTTCGTTGGCTGTTTATGAGTCAAATTGTTTGATGAATTTATATGGCTTATTTTAAAGTTTTTAGAGCAGAATTTCAATGTGAAAAAGCTTGGATTCAATTAGTTATTTTTGTTTATTAATTTAATTTTAGAATAGAATATGGCACACATTAAGTTCTGATCCCATTTTCCAACATCCTACAAGAGATTTAACAGTGGATGAACAGAAGCACCTGACTTATGTTCGCTTAAAGAGGGTTATGGAATACAATTTACTACCTGATGAAGAAGTATTTGAAAATCCCCGTAAAACCATCATTCTCATCAGTGCTTTAGGCTTATATGACTGGTCCATGTCATTAAAAAGAACTCTAGCAACAGAGGTAAGTTTTAATTTGTTTTAAAGTAATTGATCTTGCTAATTAAAATTTTTTAATATAACTGCTTTTATTTTCCCATATTTGTTATTATACACTGTCCGGCCACTTTATTAGGTACACCTACTTAATAGTGTGTTGGGCCTCCTTTAGTCCTCAAAACAGCCTGAATTCGTCGAGACATGGATTCCACAAGATGCTGAAAATGTTGTTGAGGTATTGTGTACCATGCAGACATGAGTGTGTCACGCAGTTTCTGAAGATTTGATGGAGGTGTAGGCCTGGAACGAACAGCCCGTTCCAGCTCATCCCACAAATTTTCAATCGGGATGAGATCCAGGGACTGAGCGGGCTACTGCAGCAAGGAAAAGTCATTGTCATGTTCCTCAAATCATCCCATAGTAATGCGGACTTTGTGCACCAGTGTATTATGCTGCTGGAAGTAGCCATCTGCATAAGGATAAACTGTTAACATATACGGTTGCACTTGGTCAGCTATGATGTTTAGGTAAGCTCTAGCATCCTGACATGCCTCCAGATGTATCAATGGACCCAGCGTGTGCCATGAATACATCCCCCACACCATGACATTGCCCCCATCGACTCTAAGAGTTGTTGTGAGACACGACAGGTTCAGACATTCATGCGCACAGCAGGGGTGTACCTAAAGCGGACAGTGTATATCCATTGTTCATACTATATCTGAAACTTATTCTAAAGCAATGAGAAAAAGTATCTCCAAAGAATATATAGTAATCCACTACCTGGTTAATTTATTAACATCTTTCAAAAGTAATTTGACAGTTTACAGTTTAGCCATCCATGACAATATGCTTGTTATTGTCTTTGCAGAAATTGCTATTAAGTTTCGTAAATTTATTTCTACAAACTTTTTTATGCTTCTTTTTTTCTTTTTTCTTTTTTTGTTTACATAGAAATGAAATTGACCTGTTCTAAGCTTAACTAATCCACACAAGATTAAGATAAATTGAATATGATGTAAGCTAGAAATCCTACTTTCTTTATGGGAAGTTCTGTTAATACACAATATGAATTTTTCACCCAACTCCATTGTTCATATAGGTTCAGCAGTCCTAAAGCTTTGCATCCACTGAGCGAGACTGTGTCTTAAGGCTGTCTCACCCATGAGCCAAAGACAGTCGGTTTCTGGATGCAATCAAAGGCAACTCGCAGTGTTTAGCTCGCTCCTTGTGGACAGAATTCTTCACTTGCCTCAACTTCTTTTCTGCACTTCAAATTTACTTACTTTTTTTGTTTTCTGGTGTATTCATGTATCTGAGAAGATGAATCAGGATAAGTGCCTGAGCTTAATTGAACTATATAGAAATGTTAATTATTATAATTTAATTATTTTATTAATTTAATAACATTTTCTACTGTATCTTCCATGGGTTCATAAGCCAAATCATTCAACAGCCTATTCCTGTATTGCATACCTTTGCGGAGCAATTGTCTAACCCACCAACGGGGTGTTTGTAGCTTTTCTTCTTTCTCCTCTTCAAAATTGTATAGAGTGCAATGAAGGAAAAACTTGCAATAGCAGTGGTGGAGGTGCCATCACTTAACAGATATGTTGTTGCCTCACAGTAACTGATGGCTCAACCTGCTTTGCGCCATTGCATCGCTACCCAAGAAAAAAATAGACGAGGCAAATGAAATGTGAGTCTACCGCAGGAGGCAGCCTCCCAACGCAGTCTCGCTCAGTGGATACAAAGCTTTATAGAAACTATCATGCTCAGTACATCATACACTTAAAATGATAATTCTAATTACCATGTATAATATATTATAGCTGAAACTTTTGTGAGTGATCTTTATCAATCCTGAAACACTATAAAAGTTAAAAACAGTGCATAATCTGTCAACAACTGCTCTTCTTGTATTTTACCATGCTCATTAAGATAAAAGTGTGTTTCTGAATCATCTTTTGTCAAAGGATCCATTTCCAATGAATTTCTTGATCCTGCAATATCATGAAAGCAGTTAACTAGCTAAACACAAACCTTTCATTGGCTTAGAGCAAAGGAACAGTTTAACATTATAGGGTAGCTTGTTGCCAGAAGCTGTCTTTTCATTATTACTTATTCTGCATCCTTATCAAAAGCTCTCCAATGAAGACATTTAAAAATTTGAAACCATGATTCTACAAGTAAAAATGGTTATCTGTGAAATTCAGCATTAGATGACTGAAGCATCAGTATTTTAGTTCTACTTCAGAGTTATGTTCACTAATGCTGAGAAGAAGGATGGTCTGCTTATACATCTGACTAATATACTATCTTCAAAGTCCATTGCCTATCAGATGACTTTATTTAAAGTATACATCTGCAGATAGTAAGGAACTTTAAATAATATATTGAATACCTATTTTCTGGATTTCCTATCCCAGTTCACTATTAGTATACTAAATACAACATCAACTATAAATACACTCATGTTTGTGAAAATTGCAACACCATGAAGGAACCCTCAGAATGGAAGATAATTTATTACACACATTACTAATAGTGATACAAACAAACGACTAAAGTTTCAGAACAATGCAACAACAGTACTTGCAAAAAATCAGTATGGTGTAAAGCCTCCTTGAGCTGCAATAAGAGCTCCTTTACGCCGTGACATTGAATCAAACAGGCCTTGGATGTGCTCCTGGGGTATCGCCTGTCAGGCTGCTTCTATCCAAGCCCACAGTTCATCGGTGCTGGATGACAATAACAGCCATCATTGTAATCCAAGTTGAAGCTGGACTCATCTGAAAATACGACATGGTGCCAATCTACATGCCAGTGGGTTCGTGAGCCCATTTTAGCCTGAGGCGTCGATGATTAAGGCCCAAGGGAATCCTCTACAAAGGAATGCATGCACACAGTCCTCAGCTCAGCAGATGCTGTCAAACTGTGGAACCAGACAATGTCAGACATATTGCAGTGTTCCAACGTTGGGCTAACACTCGAGAAGAAGCTGAATGGTTTGTCACTGCCATGTGGTTGAGGTGTCTGTCATCCCGTGGTGTTGTCTCATTTTGTGGTCCACTGCTGCATTTTTGACTCATCCTGTTCTCTTCAGTCCACACTGCTTCCACACTCGCATCGCTGTCATGGCATTATGCCCCATACAAGCAGCATTTTCGCGGTATGAAAATCCTCCTTTACACAAGGTGATGATTCGGCCCTGTTCAAACTCCATAGCTTGCTTATAAGGTGCCCTTGACGTCGACGAGGCATACTGACTCCAGTAGGCACATGTGCAGCTCACTGACGATGAAAAACTACTTGTCTGATCCACAACAGTCCCCTACTTATACGCTGTAACACAACAGTTCAGAGGGCATTGCTGAGTCTAGGCAACAGCAAATTCTATAGGTTCACTTTACCAAATATTTGTAGGTTCACTTAAAATAAATAATCTCAGTTTTACTACATATCATAGTTTTATTATTCTATAATGAATCTGGTATTTCAGTGATATAGGCACTAGACTGCAGGTTAGAGGGACCAGGTTTAATTTTCAGTAGAGGTCAGAGATTTTTCCCAAGTTGTTTCTCCTTCAGATGGTTCTTATCACTGTAAACTAGGACCAGTTTTTTTTTTTTTCTGGATTAAAGGTGGGAGGACATCGGACTGACCATTTGAATCCCAACTTCTTCCCAATGATCATAAATCATTGGGCCTACAGCTTCAATGCCTGTGAAGTGGGATCTTTATACAATGAAGTTACTCTACGAATAGTCATGGAATAATTATTTTTATAGTTATTTTCCATCAATTTCCAGAGGGGAAAAAAATTAAACTTGAAATCTAAAGTTTTTTTTCCCCTGCTTGAAGCTTTTGAAATTAATAGAATGAGTGATAAATGTGAATATATAAGCAGGATGAGTAATCCCAAATATTTTTTGTTTGTTTGTTTCTTAAGGTATTTCTTACAAGCATTCGAGGATCAGGAACACAGCGACATGAATACCTTTTAGATGAAATGGAAAAGGCTAGGGTAAATACATATTTTTTTTCAATATTTCATGGTTTTGCCTTATATTATTTTAGAGAATTATTTTATTATATTATTTTATGTTATTTTGTTCTTGAAACCTACTGATAAGCCTTGTCCTAATAATCCTGCTCTAATAATCAGGCTTACAAATCATTTAGTTTTTCTGAATAACACATTCACAACCCTTGGCAAGATAAATCTACTGCCTCAAGTCTGCCTGAATTCTTATCAATTTTTGTATGTTAATAATACTTTTTACTCCTATTTCTGACAAAAATAAAAATAAAAAGGCTTTTATTAATTTAAAAAAAAAATCTTAATATTTCATATTTATTGACCTTTAACATTGATTGAATCATTGTATAATACTGAAACTTGCTTTTCATTGTAATATTACTACATATGGAAACTTTTTATGTTAAGATGAATTTCACATCATTGTAAAATTTCCGAACCTTATTATTGTTTCCAGTTTCAGTAGTTTTATTAATGATGTGAATAGCTTAATTTTATACATTTCAAACTCTTTGATAATAGAGTAATGAAATTACTCGGAAAATTTATATTTGAGAGGTTTATTCAAAGGTTTATATTTTGGATATTTTCTCTTAACGTGAATGATAGAAAGAATTTTATGTCTTAGAATAGTCCTTTATTTCAAATATTTTCATAGTATTTCTTAAAGTCATTCATCTTGGGAAATAGCCTAAACATTCTGTCTGTAAGGACATTAATCTATTAATTTATCAGAAAGTATTCAACAAAAATGAAAAAAGAAAACAAAACAAAACAATTTTTTAATAATGAATTATTCTAGAAATTACTACATCATTTGTTGATTTTTGAAATATAGCTCTTCCATTTGTTGCAATGTATTTCAGTTCATTGCCTTCCTAAGAAAGTGAAATCAAATAATCAATCAGTCTATGTAGGCATCTTTCACATATCTTGTAAATAATTTACTCTTAGAAATCGTATTAATATAATAATACTCCTTTAATTCCCACAATATTTCGTCCTTCTTTGTGAAGTACTTCTTTAGGTGGTAACAGAGGACAAATGTAAAGGAAGGAGAATAGTTTCTTGTCCTCTGGCACCACCTGAAGAAGTCCTTTGCAAAGAAGGATGAAATATTGAGGGAATTAAAGGAGAGTTATTATATTAACAGGATTTCTAGGAGTAAATCAGTGTGTGTCTTCCCTTAATAGCCTTTGAACTGCTGAATGGATCTTCTTGAAACTTGGAAGGAAAATTTATGGATAAAAGGCAATGGAATTTTTGTATTCTAAAAATTTTATCTTGTGAATCCTAAACAAGAAATTAGCACATGATGATGACAAAAATCCCCATTGAAAAGCATGAGAACTGAAACAATGGATTTCTATCATTGTCTAACAATGTATGTTAATCCACTTATTAATCTTCTCAATAGCTACCATGATTTAATATGATTAAAATTGATTGGATTAATTAACAGGTAATTTAATTATTTTTTCAGAAAGAGGAAAATTTGTACTGTCTCTTTTAAACAGAAATTGCAATTTAAAAATAAGCAGAGGCTTTTCATTTCTAATATTTTCACAACTTTAAAAAAAAGCAACACAACAAGAAAAGCAGGCTTCAAGTTCTTTCAGGAATTTCTTATTTTTTTACTGAATTTTTTAAAGTTTTGAGCTCAATTTAGATCTGAAAGAGCTTAGACAAAGACTTGCAGGTTTACTTATTACATAAATTAACTCCTTTTTAAGTCATCTTTTGAAGTAGATTTTTTGATATTTTTATTTATGTTCAGTTGTTAGGTTGCTTCTGCTTAACAGAACTGAGTCATGGAACCAATACTAAAGCTATGCGGACGACTGCATTATATGATCCAGCAACAGAGGTAAATATTCATTTGATTGTTTTATTTCTTAATAAAACTCCTATAACAGATATATCCATTAGTATAGGACTAAAGTATAAATATATATAAAGAGCTGATTGTTATGTCTTGTACCATAGAGGCTATGAGAAACAACCACAGTATCTTTTGTAGATAGCCATTTCACACTGAGAAAGAAGAGTATTAATTAATTGTTAAGTACAAATTAATTAGTAGAATACTAATAAATAGGTATTCAATGGGTAGAGTACTAATAAGTAGGTTAGTCAATGGATAAGATTTTTTTTCAGATGTTTTCAACTTCTTTTTTAAATGGTTTTGGGTTAGCTCAAGTAACACATACCTTGCTCTCATTGTACACAGATTCAAATTAAATAATAAAAAAAAAAATGCTTGTCATTTTTTCCTCTTCATTAGTGGTCTCATATTCTCATATAGTGGTCCCTAGTTAATCCAACCATTGCTTATCCAACCATTGCTCCAGTGGCGTAGCGAGGGGGGGCGCAAGGGGGTCTATCATGCCCTGGGCACCACTCGCAGAGGGGTGCCAAATGGTCCCCAAGTTACTATATGTTTTTCTGGTTTTCAGGGGGTGTGTGGGGCGTCAAAAAAGGTATTGTGCCCCGGGCGCCAGTTATGTTCGCTACGCCACTGCATTGCTCAGCCATTTGTGATTCTGAACTGTTACCCAAACCTATGGATTTTTTGCTATGATAATTGATTCATCTGCAGCTATTATAGAAGAAGAACTTCTACCTGCTGTTTCTTCCCTTACTTCTGTTAATGATACAATACTATTCTTCTTCTTCATCTTTTTTTGCTGGCAGAAGTGATGCTGTAGGATATAAACCTGAACCTGATCTTCTTCATTGTAAGGAGTCTGTTAGCTCAAAACACCTTTTAGGTTATGAAAATATATGCATAGTATGATCTATTCTGATTTTTTTCCCTCTTTCTACTAATCTATCTTTTATCTCTTTCACTAGGGCCTTCTTAGTTATCATTTGTCTATCCAATTCTTGATTAATCCATTTATAACTTGTAGAGTCTAGTCTTCCAGTTTTCTTCATTCCCCATGTAACACAAAGCATTGGCCAAACGTTGGGCATGTTGATATCAATTTCTAAGTCTATCTCTTCCAGTTGTCAAGGATATTGCACATTACTTCATAGAAATTCTCTCTTGTTGGTCACCATGTTTCCTCTGAGTTTAGCTGTTTTATTTACTCTTCCTGTTGATTTGATTTCCCTGCAATTCATGTCCCTTATAAAGATGTAAGAGTAATAAACACTTTTCTTCTGTGTGTGAACTTATTGACATCAGCCAAACAAAAACAAAAAAATCTTAATTGACTGTCAATGAAGGCCTATTATAATGCATCTTCATTTCTTTTTTTCTTCAGAGTGGATCTAACCATGAGATCAGATTTATATGATAGATTCCAACAATCTACCACTTCTTAGAATTTCAAAATTGGAAGTCACCATTTTTCATGCCGTTGTTAGATCACCTATTCAGAAGAATTACAGATATCAGAATGTCAAATATTGCCTGATTTTTCCCTTCTCTGTTTGGCTACCATAAGAAAGTCTTTTGATACTGATTACTGTTTTTACTATTATAATGCTACACAAACAAACTAATCAGAATCAGCTTCAGTAAGGCTTCTTTGATAAGATTTTCCAGCACAAAGAAACACATGATTTTGTGCCACCTTGAACTTTTCATAACAAATCCTTTTATCCTGTACTTTAACCCTTCAGCTTGTTTACCATTCTCAGGATTAGTTTGTTTTCATAGATCTAACTCAACTGTCAATTTACCTGCTACCATCCATTCATTGTTTTGTCATAAAGAATCTGTATAGCACTATACAGAGTCATGAATTTAATTTGCTTAATTGAATTTATTTCAAGATAACAACTTTCATCAAAAAATAAAATTCACATTAGAAGAAGACATAAACAATCAAATATTGTTCTAGGCATTTTATGGGTAGGCCTAAATTAATAATTTTAAGATGCCAAGTTATTCAAAGAATTACACAAGTCAAAATTTATCTACAATTCATCTCACAAAGTTTCTAGTAATAAATGATACTTCACTCCCAAAGTAAAAGAAGTGAAAAACATATTTTAGAAAGATTTCCATATCCTTGTAAATTTCTATTTTCTCAGTAGATTGGCATCTACCTTGCTGCAAAGCAGTCATCACTAAACTATTAATTGAACATTTCAATAGAAACATCTTGTAATGGTGAAAACTAAATTTACCTAATTTAGTTATGTGGAATCAGTGGCTGCAGCAACTTGTTGTCAGAAATTTAAAAAACAAAGACAAAAAAAACAAAACAAAAAAAAAAAAACACTATTATTTATTTAAAAAGGATTAATCAGGAGGATTCATATTATTATGTAATTAACATGATTTTTTTAATGCACTTGAAAAATGCTGTTAAGGAAAATATTACCAAAGACTGATATTACATGCAAGAAGATATAGGTTTGCCTTGAAAAATTCTTCGTTACTTGCAATAGATTTTTTTGGTTATTCTAGTTCAGCTAATCAGCATATTCAAGAAAAGTAGACCACTAATGCTTTCATTAATATTCATTAATGCCTTTATTAATGTTAATGTTTTTATTTGTAATTCATTTTACAGGAATTCATCATCAATACTCCTGATTATGAAGCCTACAAATGCTGGGTTGGAAATATGGGTAAATCAGCTACCCATGCACTAGTTTTTGCTCAGTTGCAAACCCCTGATGGTCAGTGCCATGGTTTGCATCCTTTCATTGTTCCTTTGCGAGATCCCGTTACGATGCGACCACTTCCTGGAATTCTGGTTGGAGATATGGGACCAAAAGCTGGACTAAATGGACTTGACAATGGGTAATATTCCTACTGTACACTGAGTTATTAATGTATTATGTATACCTATCATTTATGTTAAGAATGGTGACATGTGCCTAATAACCTGCAACTCAATGGATTTTCTTTCATTTTACTTACTGTGATGTTTTCTAACTTCTAATAAAAATCATCAGCTGAAAATAACTTTGAAATGTTAGCCAATAGGAGCACAGTAATTAAAAAAAAAACAATGTTATTTTATTAAGAAAACATTAAAATTTAATGTAAATGAATCATCACATGTTGGGTTGATCAATTCTGGTATCATTCACCTTAAATAATAGATAAAAGTTTTATTCAAATCAGAGGACAAGATTATTCTTGACTCAAAAAATTGATAAAAAATTATCAATTATGTTTTTCATCTCTTGTTAATAATAACTGAATTTTGTTAGAATGTGTTTTTAAATTCTCTGAGATTAATAAGACTTTTGATTCATTTTTATTATAATAGTATAACTTTGAAGTATTTCTGTTGATATTTGCTGCTTGATATTGAAATTGCCCTACCCAGAAGGAGCTGTTATAAGCTTGCCATTTAGTAGATGTGTGTGCAAATCATTCGAGCTTGAACAAAATCACGTGAGATGTGCAAGATATAAAAGGACAAATATAGGTTGCCAAAGCTATATTGTGTCCTATTCTCCAGAAAGTATGGAACAAAGCAATAGTGTGTTGAGGGTTGCTATAATATATCCAAGGAAAAAATTTGTCATAGATCTTGTCACCAACCTTATTACTAGTTAGATATGCACGAGAGAGACAGAATGAATAGTAGGCCTATGTGAAGCTGCTTGGTTGACTTGCTGAATTGTGTATTGGGATGTCAGAACAGTTGAACATTGTTGGCAACAGTGATTGCACTGATAGTCATTGTAGCCAGACCAGTGTAGAAAGACAGATGTCACCATGAATTGATGAATGTAATTGTCATGAAGCAATAGTGGAGCTATTATCTACTGCAGAGAGCATTCAATCTGCTGTATTGATAATACAATGACTTTCCATACAGTCACCTGAAGATTGGTAGAGGCAGGTCTGTGCATTCCAAGTGTGTTATTATATTCTGCAAGAAACAGAGAATTGTATCTTGGAGCTCTTGACTTTAGGGAAAAAAAAATCACTTGAGCAAATTATTTGCATTATACTATAATTAATTTATCACATAATCCCTAATTTCTTAGGAAGTTCTTCTGAAATATTTGAAGAACTTTAAACGTATAAGACATAATAAAGTAGATATCAAATATGACGTAGGGCACAGCCACAGAAATACTTTTTATATTCAAAATTTCATGTATTTTAAATATTTCTGATGAATTGATTGTCTAATGGATGTTGGTATTTTCTTTCAGTTTTGCTGCTTTTAACAATGTCAGAATTCCTAAGGCCAATTTGCTCAACAAGACTGGTGATGTAACACCTGAAGGAAAATATATTTCTCCTATTAAGGTAGGTTTAAAGAAAGATTTTAAAAGCAAAAATTATGCCATTCAAACAAAAATGTTGATATACTTTTCCTCCTTTTGGTTATTAATGATGAAGCTTTTCTGCAATTTTCAAAGAAAGAATGTCATATAATAAAATTGTGTAGCTCACATGTCAGTGTGCTCCATTTGATATTTTTGGCAACCCTAGCCAAATGGATATACTAACTCATTGTGCAGTCATGGTCTTTTTCTAAAAATTTAATTTGTGATTGTGATTTTTCTTTTGTACGTAAAGTGGATATTATGTGTACAAAATTATTATGTATAGAAAAATTCTGTCTAAGAAGATTAATGAGCATATATTTATTGTTAACTAAAATATCTAAAATTTATACTACATCTGACATGAGAAATGTTGAAATTGTAAAATTATATTAAGAAGCAGGCAAATTCACAGTTTTGTAATGAACAGAAAACCAAGCAACCCCATACAATTTGCAATCTATCAAATGCTTGCATTGTTAAAGGAGACACTACTATTGATTCAAAACTCACTTTTCAAGCCATTGTAATTCAAGAGGGAAGTGCAATTTCAAGCGATGGCCACATTGAGTTCATTTAGGGGGTCTGGATCCCATTTTGCACCATTCAGATGGCTATCAGTAAGTGATCGGTGGCCACCTTGAACCGGAAGTAGCCACATTGGGTTGAGGGTGTTACATTCGTTTTCAGCATAGTCAATTCAGAGTAGATGGACCCCAATTTTGTCCAATTACCACTATTTTCTGATTTAGTGAGTGGTTCCTAAAACAGGAGATGGTCTGGACTGAAAGTAAGATTTTCCAAATCTCCAGGCCATGGGGAGTTAATGAGATACGACTCATAGGTCTTTGACTGCCAGTTTGGGTTGTGGAGGATATTACACGCATATATAGACATGAGAATCCTAACAGCCTCCTCCCTATGGGACCATTAAAAGATAAAGTTTGAGGACCATGGTGTTATCATAAAGTATTAATAATTTCAAATAAACTCATTTGTTTTCAGTTGCTCATGTTCCTATTCTTTAATTAATCTGCATAATAAACATTAAGTGTTTTCATGAGGTTTAGGTAGTTTTGAATAATTATTATCCAATGATGCCTGATGGTCAATCAGAAAGAAAGTTTACAACTGCTAGAAATTAAATTTATGAGCCAGCAGTTGCTGAAATATCTGATGGAGGGCTGTACTGCTCAGTGCAGCATGGTCTGTCTTGTGTGTGTGTCATTGAAGGTGTATGCTGTCATTTCAGAATGATGATCTACTTGGATAACTGGTGTCATATTGAAACCTTAAAGAAATTGTACAACATCAGGAAGAAACATCCTGGTCTTCTTCATGATAATGCCCGACCATATGTTGCACCGAATACACAGAGCTTGAGCAGTTTCCACTGCGAAATTTTGGGACATCTACCATTCAGTCTGGATTTGGCTCCCAGTGATTTTCATTTGTTCCCTACCTAAAAAGAGCACTTGTCAGATCAATGCTTCAGTTGCAATGAAAAGTCCAACATGATGCAAAAACAGTGGCTACAACATTTGGTGTGGCATTTGGAAAAACCGACTTGTTTGGTCTGTGTTTTACGAAGCAACATTAATTGGACTAAGGTGATTGGAGCTGTTACAGACTGTTTCTCTGAACGATCTATGATCTTTCTGATTCCAACATGACGGTACTCTACCACATAAGCCAGCAGCAGTGCAGCACTTCCAGTCTGACACCTTCGGAGAAAAGGTAATTGGTAATGTGGCCACTCAGATTTATGTATTTGCATTCAAGGAAAAGAATATTCTTTTCCTTTTCTTTTCTTTTCCTTGAAGCTATTTTTTTACCATTTCTCGACTTCTTAAATCTTCTAGTCCTGATAATTGGTAATTCCAACTGAAGAATGCTAATCAAAATGAAACACCTTTCTTATCAATCCCATTGCTAATGATTCACACTATTTTTAATTCCAAAATATATCATTTAAATATACTACAGATTTTTTATGAAAATTCAGAATGTTACTAAGATTAAACTTGGTTCATTATAATTTTGTATTTTTTTTTTGTTCTTTAACTTTTCCATTTTGTCTCTGCAATGTCAGGGCCTCTTTAAACCTTCAATTTCCAAGAGTATTGTCTTGGCCATGCAAATTGCTCTGGATTGCAGTTGCAAATGATTAGTCCAGCAAGGATATCAGAAGAGATAGACATGATAGACAGACAGACATATACCTAAGCTAGAAGCAGAAATTTAACCCAGACATAAGAATAATAATTTAGACCAGCCGCCAAGAATGTTTGGTATGCAATGTAGTATATTATGTTTATGTATTTTAAAATGTGCATCTCATTTTTTTACCCTAAAAAAATAACAAATACATAGAATGATGCTTTTAAATATGGCACGCATTGTTTAACATTGATAAATTTTGAAATATGGCAGCTTCACATTATTAATTAACATCAATTATTGTGAAATTATTTGTCTGTTAAGTTATATGTTTTTCTAACACAGTAATATAATAATGGTATTCATAATTAATTAGTTGCCCTTGATTGAATAAAACTAAAAGTTAAACTGAATAATTCTAATAGTTGAAATTGCATATGGAATAGTCTTAGTGCATGTAATGTATTAACAAAACACAAAGTGCATCTCTATGATGGTCAGGTAAGGCAGAGTGAGGTTTGAATCATTTCAGAGTAATGCTCTCCATTGCTTAAAGCATCACAGCTAATTCATCTACATGAATTAAGCAACTTCTTGTACTAAATGAATGATATTAATATGCCAATAAACTGAATAGGTATGCAAGTGCAACCAGTCAATGTTGTGGCATATGTCTTGGTCAACCCACAAGAGTGTACAAGAGAAGTTAGTTTGGCATGTGGCTTGTCACCTTTTTGTGTGTGGGAATTTTACAGCAGCATGGTGCTTACCCTTACCATCTATTAATGGTGCAAGTACTGCTGCCAAGGGATGACCATCAACGCTTTGATTGGCACAATTTTGCAATGAACACCTTAGATGGAAATCCGACTTTTTTATGAAACATTCTTTGGATCAATGAGGCACAATTTGCATGTGGCGGAGTGCTTAACAAACAAAACACCCATTGTTATTTGTACGGGAGCTGAAACATCAGTCTCTCTGGTCGATCAACGTTTGGTGTGGCATTTGGAAGGACCGACTTGTTTAGTCTGTGTTTTACAAAGGAACATTAATTAGACTAAGGTACTTGGAGCTATTACAGACTGGTTAGATGATGTTTCTCTGAATGATCTATGATCTTTGTGATTCCAAAATGACAGTACTCCACCACATAAGCCAGCAGCAGTGCAGCACTTCCAGTCTGACATCTTAATCGGTTATGGTGGCCTCCACAATCACCCAACCTGACTCCAATGGATTTCTTTCTTTAGGGTTATCTGAAAGAGAAAGTGTACACAGTGGAAATCAACAATTCTAAGATCTATGACGTAGAATGGCCGCACGGTTGGCGTTGTCGCTATGATATCGGCCTCTCACCTCTGAGTACTGGGTTCGGTTCTCATGTGGGTTTCGTAATGGTGGACGATCCGCGCTGGGCAGGTTTTCTTGGGGTTCCCTCGTTTCCCCTGCACTTCTCCCACCATACTTTCTCAGTCTTTCTCTCTCCATCTGTCCATATTTCAGTGGGATAGTACAATAGACCTCCGGTCGCAGTGCTTGGCTTCTCTGCCACTCACATTCATTACATAACATAACATAACATAACATAACATAACATAACATGACGTAGAATAGTTACTGTCTGTGAGCTTGACACCCACAATCCTGCAGAACATGCAACAGGAAGTTCTTTCCCGCATACAAATGTATCTTGCAGTATAGACGGTTGACATATTGAACATGTTCCACATTAAACTGGAGGTTATGCACATACCACTTATGCATTAAATGACATTCTGAAAACTTAGTGTCTCCCGCCTTCTATTTGCATTATTCTTTTCTGTAAAATGTCATTTCCCACTAATTTGGTGATGCTCTACAACTTTCTCATTTATTTTTCTTCCGTATCTCTCTCAGTTTCCGAGATAGGGTTACTAACTTCCAGATTTTGCCGCTAGGGTGCTGCCATCTCATCTGATAGTGCATGATCACTTTCCTATACCAATACCTAACTTCCCTAACTCAAGCTATCTTCATCCAAAAGTTATTTGGGTGACCTTAGGACTTTCCCGTGCACCCTGTATATATACGTATATGTTCAAAAATAATATATATGGATATAAGGCACTTAAACGACATAAAACATCCAAATGAAGAAAATTGTAAAATAGCATATTGAAATCTTTTATTTTCTATAGCACTATCAACTGATACTGTGAAAAATCCAAAAAATAATGCATTCTTGTTAGATCTCAGCATGCTTAGTATAGTGTATTTCTTAATATAGATAATACATAAAATTTTGAGAACATATATGATTTAAACATGTTCTTGCCTCAATATAAATAAAAAATAAAAGTAGAAACACTGAATAGTTTTTAAATTTAAGTCAGTTTCTATTGAGCTCATATGGTGAAACTAATCATAATTTCTGCTTCCTAAAAGAATCAAAACAATTAAGCAGAAACCTTATGGACAAATAAATATTTGCTGCAGTTTACAGGGCATTGTGGTATCACTTTGGAAACCCTCCAGAGTATTTTAGGAGTATTTCACTTGGTTATTTTGACAATTATCTTTTGACCTCTTGGATATGATTCTTCCTCTGTCTTCTATTGGCATTTTATTAGAGGCTTAGCATCTTTTATTGCTGCTCCAGTTTGCTGGCCTCTTTCCAATCTTCTTGGTTCTTCTCTAGCAGGTTTCTTTTTTCCTACCTAATCTTATAAATTCTAACGTTGTCTGTATCTTTTTGTTTTCCCTCCACCATTTTAAATAAACTCATTTGGAATATGCTAATTTTATTTAAGAAAACTAGTGTTTCATTGGAAATTAATTTAAACTTTTTCTTCTGTCCCACCCTTTCATTTTTTTGTCCATCTTCTCAAACCAAACATGAAGGAAGAATGGTCTACTGTCAACCTCCAAAGTATGTTTGGTAAGATCAGACATTAAAAAGGCTAAACAGTCTTAAATAATGTCTCATAAATCACAGTCTTTTTAAATTTTTAAATCAATGTGACAGGTGATTCCAGTACAGGTGCACCTTACTATTATAAATAAATGCATCACAACTCAAAGAAAGATATGAAGAGGCTGATGCGAAATATACATAAGTCCTACAAACTGAATTTTTCAGAAATTAGAAAATTAATGCTTATAACAAAAATGAATGGATCATACTTTTAAAACATTTTAGGTACTATCTAAATTTGAGAAATAAGTTGTGTGGAGCTTCTTTAAAAAAATGGAATAATTTTTTAATACAGAGAAAAATCAAACACTGCATTTTTGCACTAAATTCACAAAAAGTGTTTAAGTCCAATGCTAGAAGTTATTGATGCAGTCTATGCTCATTAATTTTAATTTATTTTTTTAACATTTTTGTTTTAGTAGATTAATTGTTGTTGTCATTGTTAATAGTTTTATCATTTCAGTAGAAGAGTTATTAATCCTTTGTTACTTTATTATCAGATTTACTATTAGAACAATTTAGTAAGCAGTAGCTTATAATAAAAATGTGGACTTGTTTTATTTATTTATTGATTCCATCCCAAAATATTCTTATTGAACAAGAATAAGCAATACAAATAGAGTATAAACATAAAATCAAAATTATTTCAAAGATACGTTATTTTGAGGCTGCAGTTCAGTAACCCAGAAATACTACATTTTTTTCCAGAATTTCAGTTTTGTGTTGTAACACAATGCTAGCACTCTAATATGTTTTAACTGATTAATGATTTTTTTTCCTCTTGTTCAATTTCAAGAACTTGGAATATATCAAAACTATATTTTTATTTTTACAGAATTTTCTGCAATGTATTTTTTAAAGTATGTCTTCATTGCTTGTTTTGAGTAACTTTCTGCTAACTTTCATTAGCCTTGTTGCTAGCTGATCTTAATGCTGACTTCTGATAATCCCAAAAGGACTTCTTGCTCTGAATATGAGTTTTTGATAGATTTTTGCTACTCCCTAAAGATGGAACTGTGATTATTTTTTTTTACAAAAATTGGAATTGTGCACATTTTGCACTAGCCTCTTATAAAATAATGTTACACTATGAAAGATGATAAAGCAAAGGCACTTTTAGAATGGACTGCGAGATAGATTTTATTTTTAATTCTAAAATTTGCATTTTAATTTCAAATAATAAAAGAAATGGAATGAAAGATTTTGTTTGCCAAAACAAATATGCTCAGCATATATGATCTTTTTATTAATACACAATCCTGTAGCTACTAAGCCATACGGTATCCTGAAAGCTGAAGAATCAAGAAAGTACAAAATCTAATTGCATGATTTATATGTTGAAAATATACTCTTTAAGTTGGAATTAACTATATATTTTTTTTATATAGTATACTCTTTCAGATTTAATAACATAACTTTATTTTATGATGATAGATATTGATACTATTATTTTGTTTTTCTCTCATCCCTCAAAAAATATTTAACATTACAGGATATTAAAAATAATTTTCTTTTGCTTAATTAACTTTAAGTACTACTCTTTGCAAAATGTACTTTAAAAATTTAAGTTGATAAGTACATTTAAATATCATTTTAAATTAAGATTAAAAGGTATATCATTGCATAATGATATGCAAGACTTAAATGTTTACATTGTAATGGGCATTGCTAATATTCCACTGTGAATTCTTTTTCATGTGTTTTAGGATGCCAAAAAACGATTTGGAGAATCAATGGGCAACTTATCTGTAGGAAGAGTAGGTATCATTCATATGTGTGTTTCCAATTTGCAGAAGGCAATTACCATTGCAATACGCTATTCAGCTGTTCGAAAACAGTTTGGTCCAACAAGTGAGGAAGAGATTCCTATTATTGAATATCAGTTGCAGGTAAAGAAATATATTTTTAAAATGAATCATGTTTTGTAATTTCTGGTATTACCTGGTAACTCATTTGGAAAAAAGTAAAATAAAATAAAAGAATTTCGAAGAAACAACACTTTCGTTAATCCCCTGGTAATCCCTCCAGAATAAACTGAACCATTTCATTCATTAGTATACGCTTATCATAATTCATATGGAGAGACAAGGATTTTTAAAAAATTTCCATTTTAAAATGAAAAGCCTTGAATATGTATTAATTCAGTGCTCATTGTTTAATCATCATATTTTTATGTAATGTATAGCTTATAATTATCATTTTTCTCACTCTTTTCATTCTTTTTTTTATTAAATATAACATTTTATATTATATCTTATTGCTTTTAAATACAGTAGTCTCCCTCTTAACCAGACCCTAGGCCTGCTGGCAAAATGGCTGGTTAAACTGAAAATACATTTAAATTAGCTTTTAACTTCTACTGTTTAATTATACTGTATGAAAAAGGTCAATAAAAGAGACAAAGATAATACAATTTTACAAAATAAAAATTTATGTACTTACAGTACGTACAAGTTACAGTATACACACATATACTTGTTATCACAAGCACATATCACAATAACCAAAAACAAAACTTTCTTTCATCCTAGATATAAATTTACAAAATAAACACATACATTTTGCTAAAGTAATAGCAGAAAACTGTACAGTACTGTACATTTTAGGAAAAATAATTACTTAAAGAAATCTGACTGAAACCACTTGAGTCACAGTAGCAGGTGGGCGGCCAGTTGATCCGAGGCAGGTTAAGAGGGAGTCTACTGTATTATGAAATTTACCTACCAGTACTTCAAATATTTTAACTTTATTAAGGAAGAGTTTTCTTAGTTTCTTGCTTTTTTTTTAATTTATTGCATCTGGTGTCATTTTCTGTAGCAAGCTTCTTTTGTTTTATATTTCCTCTTTTCCATTCATCTGTTTGTATTTTATTTTCCTAATTTTTAAATTTTATGATTAAAAAGTTTTTTTATTTTATTCAACTTGGTGGCATAAACACTTAGCTATGGATATTTCCCTCCACATTTTCTTTTCAAATTAGCTATGGTAATAGAGCAGACTCAAAGGCATTTAAATTTTCTTTATCTCATTTTCTTATTTTCTGGATTTTTTTTTTTTTTTTACCTGTTTATGTACAGTATAGCCATTAAAATCAAACAACCACACAAGACATAAATCTTAGCCCTTACTTTATCACATCCAATGGAAATTAAAGAGTTAATTGGAAAAATTGTTTTCATTGTAACATATATTAGTCTTGTAAGGATTATCCTGATAGATGTGTCACCATCTTTCAGGCATTGAATTCATAATAATTTTAGAGAATTTTTCTGTTTTCTTTATAGAAACTTACTGAAGAAAATTGTTGAAATCATAGACTGAACAATGGAACTGTATACTCAATTTTGTTCTGTAGTAAATGAGAAAAAAAAAATACAACAAATATCCTCTCTCTCTCTCTCTCTCTGGTGTAACTGTCTTTACGACAGGTTTCAATTGGACGCTCTCCATTTTCTTCTATCCTGTGCATCTTCCTTCAGTTGTTCATATTTTCTTCCCCTTTTAACATCATCCAGCATTCCAATCCTTCTTCTTCCTCTCGTTCCTTCTACTTTTCCTTCTATTATTCTTTGTTGTAGACAATTTCTTCGTAGCACATGTCCTAACCAAGATGCTTTTCTCTTACGTATTGTTTCTAACAATTTCTTTTTCTCACCTATTTTTGTTAAAACGTCCTCATTCTTTACTCTATCCGACCATTTCACTTTTAACATTCTTCTCCAAAGCCACAGTTCAAAACTTTCTAGAAATCTCTCTTCCTTCTTTTTCATAGTCCATGATTCACTACCATACAACACCACACTCCAAATAAAACATTTAGCAAACCTTTTCCTTAATTTCTATTAAAATGCTTTGTGCTTTTAACAATGCTTTTACCTTTTCAAATGCTCCTTTATCTATTGCTATTCTACTTCTTATTTCTTCAGTACAACTTCCATCCCATTTCATCAGACTTCCTAAATATTTAAAAGCTTTTACTTGCTGTATAATCTTTCCTTCTAAGGATATATTAACATTACCTTCTTGCCTGCTTATTCTCATCACCTTGGTTTTTCCCACATTTAAGTTCATTCCAAAGTCTTTCCCAACTCTTACTATATTGTCCATCATTTTTTGTAACTCTTTTTCTGATTCTGCCAACACTGCTTGATCATCTGCATATTTAATGGTTTTCAATCTTTCTCCTCCTATCACAACTCCTCTTGCTTCATCTAAAGCTTTCGCAGTACATTAAAAAGCATTGGTGAAAGACAACAGCCTTGTCTAACTCCTCTTCCAATACCCATCTCTTCAGTTTCATGATCTCCTACTTTTACAGCCACTGCCTGCCTACAATACATCTTCTTTATTAGTCTTCTATCCTTCCAATCAATGCCAATGTCTTTTAAAATTCTCAGTAGTACATACCAATTAACCTTATCGAATGCCTTTTCCCAATCAATAAAACAAACAAATAAGTCTTTATTCACTTCTAACATTCTTTCTCCCATCATTCTCAAGCATCCTATGGCATCTCTAGTTCCTTTTCCTTTTCTAAAACCGAACTGATCTTCTCCCAAATTTTCCTCAATCTTCCTTTCAATTCTTTTTAGTGTAATCCTTGTTATTGTTTTTGTAACATGGCATATAAAACTAATTGCCTGTGATCTTTACATTCTGTGGCATTACATTTCTTTGGTAATGGAACCAAAATAGTTTTAAGCAGTTCTTCAGGCCAAATGCCTGTATCATATATCATATTGATTAAATTTGTTAATCTACTTATTGCAGTTTTTCCTAAGTTTTTTATGCCTCAGCTGGTATTCTGTCACATCCCATCGCTTTCCTTTCCTTGAGGTCTTTAATTGCCTTTTCCACTTCCTCTCTCAATATCTTTTGCCCTCTATCTATTTCTTCACATTCCCATTCATCTTCCAGATCTATTTCAGAATGTCCAGCCTTACTATCATATAATACTTCCGCATACTCCTTCCATATATTTTTGTGTTCTTCAACATTTGTTGTAATCTTCCCATATTTATTTAACATACCTTGCTTACTTATTTTCTTTGTCTCATTCTTTGTCAGCTCTTTAACTGTTTTATACATTTCTTCCAATCTTCCTTGTTTTTCTAAAATTTCCACTTCTTCACAATGTTTCTCCATCCATTCCTTTCTTGCCTGATCAGTTAATCTTCTTAGCTCATTATTGAGTTTCTTATATTTCTTTTTTTTTCCTTCTTCAGTGTTTACATTCTTCCATCTTCTCCTTTCATCCATTTTATCTATCATGCTCTGGGTAATCCATTTCTTCCTGTTCTTAGTCTTTTGTGCAACTCCAACTTCTTCTTCTACAGCCTTCTGCATTGCATCTCTAATATTACTCCATTCTTCTGTTACTACCTCACTCTGTCTTATATTTTCCAACTCTTCCTCAACATATCTTGAATACGCTCTATTTTTTTCTTCCTTCAATTTTATTAAATCCCAATTCCTTATCAACTTTTTTTGTAATATGCTTCAGCCGTGTTCTTATTTCTGTTACCAGAAGATTATGGTCTGAATCATCGTCTGCTCCTGGATAGGTTTTTGTCATTTTAACATTGTTTTTAAATCTTTGATTCACATAAATATCTTATTGTAGATTTAAAGAGTAAATTTGACATAACTACATTTTTGTTCTTTTTCTTATTTTTTTAAGATATAATTAAAAAATTATTAGATTTTCTTACATTTATGAATACTTTTGTTTTCAGTATTTAACTTTAATTAAAAAAAAAACTACTCATTATTTTGATTTGTTAAAAAAATATTATTTATTAACAAATTTGCTTAATGTATTTTTCAGCAATGGCGTTTACTGCCTTATTTAGCTGCAGCCTATGCATTGGACTATTTTTCTGTATCATTCTTCAATGACTTTCTAGTTTACCAAATCAATAGAATGTTGGGTAAAAGAGGTCAAGAACAGGTAAAATAGAATTTATTGGTATGATGAAAGAGAGAATAGTGAAGATGAATATCTCTGTTTATGTGATTGTGTCCTAATTTTTCCAGTGTGTTTGCTGATTTGAATTGCATGGATTGTGTTCCCTAAGTGATCATTTTCCTTAATGCCATTGTGCCTATGCATGATTGAATGTGAAAAAGAAACTATATCAGTATTGATTGCTGTTTTTTTTATTAATTTTTAGTTTTAAAATGTTGATATATTTATTGTCATAAATCATTCAGTCCATATATTAATATATTTCTTTTTAATTTTACAGTTTTTTGTTTTGTTTTTTCAAAATATTAACAAAGATCTTTATGATAAGAATCTTTTTTATTATTATTATTATTAATACACATTTTCATTAACAAAATAATTGTTGTAGTCATTTTTGCTTGTTGACATGAAGCACACCAAAAAGAATGAACACTAGGAGTGGATGGAATCATAGGAGGTTTTTTTTAATTGATTCTTGAAAATCATCTTTATTTAACACAAAAATTTTACTTCTGAAATTCTTTTGTTATTATAGTTTTATAGGTAATATTAAAGCAAACTAAGATATTTAGAAAATACGTCAACTAACTGTGACAACAGTTAGTTTGAATCTTGTCTAGATAGAGCCATTAACCTAATTTTGAATCACTAATGTGTTCAGGCAGTCATTTGAAAAAAAGTCAAAAGTTTTCTACCTAATAAATAAGAATTTTGATGTTGCTACAAAAGCTTTTCTGATCAAACACATATTTAGGTGAAATATCTCCAAATAAAAATATCCTGAGCAGTAGAAGATATAGAAATATATGATAGTAAATAATGAAGATGGGAATTTTCTTGCTGAATTATTTTCCCAATTTATAAACACTATTCGTAATAAAATAGGAAAATTTTATAGTTTAAATATTATTAGATGGATATTTAAAACCTGGGTATTAAGAAATCTTAGTGCCATTTTATAAAAGCAAAATTAATGTATATGGAAACCTACTTGAGATCTAAAACTTTAATATTCTACAAAGTATAATAAGTAGTATGAGAATATCTCGAATTGATTAACCATATAAAGCATCCTTGCAATAATTGAAAATATAAAATTTCTTGCAAGTCTCCTTCGATAAATAAAACCACACTGATGTCGGCAATAGGCTAGTTTAACAAAACTCTTTTGAAATCATTCTCTATAAAATGACTCAGAAAAGTAAAGATAGCAAATAATATAATATTGTTAGTGAACATTTCATATGTCGTGACCATGAATTGTCTTGTATTACTTGAATAAATTTTGAATTTCTTTCCTTTTAATATGGGCAACAATTATAGGTATATTTTATTATGGCTTCAGTTTTCTTCAGTCATATAAAAATGGTTAAATTCTCTTTGTTATCCTCCTCCTTGTCCTTGAATACTTCTCTTGTCAGGTTGGGCTTGCTTTTCAGCTCATTCATGTCTTGTTTCTCATGATCAACAACTGCAAATACTTCTTCACTTTGATCATTTATTCAGTGTTTCTCTTTGGAAGGTATTCTTTTGCATTTTTGCAAACCTTTCAACCACTTCCAGACAAGCTGTTTGCTTTACTTATCCTTACTTTTTATTCCTCTCTGCACATATATGATATGGTCTAATGACATTTGGTCGTGTGTATTCTTCCATCCTTTCGCAAGGTTTGAGTTTAAGGTTTACCTTTCACTTGAGTCATTGGTAGAATGCTCATTAATGAATTATGTTTTATCCATCTTCGATAAGTTAGTTTCTATTGCGAAACTTCCAGTAATAAATATAAGTTACATTATAAGTTACATAAAAGATACAATATTAAAGAAGGTGATTTCTTTCTTCCTTTCTTGGAACCATCAGAAGCCCTTTCAGCTCCTACATTTTGATTCATTGAACTATATTTTTATGATGGCTTCATTGTTCACTCATTGGAAATTCTGAACATACCAGTTTACTTGATGTAGTTACTATGTTATTTCCATGGAGACTGTGCATTTTCCTATCTTTACTTTGATATTTTTTTTTCTATTTAACAACTAATAGCTGTTTTTTCCCAATCCTGTAATGATACAAAAGGAAAAAAATTAAAAGCATAATTAAGATGAATATTTTTACTTGGCAGAAATTATGCTTTAAATGGAACTTACAGATGTTAAAAATTGTTCTAATAAGAATTGCCAGTTTTAGCATAAAAACAAATTTCTCTTAAATACACATACTTCTACTTGTGTATTCTACTACCTAATCTTCAATCGAAAGCTTTTCTGGAGATTTACTTCTTGAAGCAGCTGTAGCCTAAAGGAACAGATGATCAGGTAAGATTACACTTGGGGGGGGGGGGGGGGGGGTTTTTTTTTTTCTTAGGGATGGCCCAACATATTAAAGAATTTGAGCACAGCTCCAATAATAATTTGTAACATGTTTTTCTTTTTTTTTTAATTTCAACAGTTTTGATTGGTTAAAAATGTTTACTTGTTTCAAAGAAATTTAGATATAAGCAATGTTTGCTTCTAAGTCTGCTTAATATATTTTTTCTAAAGGCTTGCATTAAGTTGAAATAGTGCAAAAAAGTCTTGAAAGCGACTCATTATAGCCTAACGCTGTTTGTTGAGAAACATCATAAGTAGGTTTCTACGACAGGAATAGGTTCTATCAGAGAAAAGGTTGTTAGGTGAACTGTCATGTATGAGATGTATTTGAGGATAGAGCTGATTAGCCCTGCATTAATCAACCATTACGATAAGAAAAAGAAATAATAAATTAATAAAAATGAATTAAATAAAAGAAATACTGAATTGACACAACAGGAATGCAAGGCTATTGTCCCATTACTTTTAAGTTTTTCAATAAGGAGTTGGCAGTTAAGTCTTCATATCTTTTTTTTTTTTTTCATAAGGGATCAGAAAGGGGATTATAATTCCAGAAAAGTTATAAGTTGAACAATCTTAAAAGGAGAATTTCGGTAGTGTGTCTGAAAAATAAAGATAAAACTAACAGAAAAGTCTCCATAACTAAAATTTGTTGAAAGTTGTATCATTTTAAGGTGTTATATTTTAAGAAAGGGATATTTAGGTTGCAAATGTAAGGCTCCCTAGAGTTTATTATAGCATGTATTATTATAGTGAGAAGCAAATAAATGGATTTCATTTCATTCAATTGCTGTTTTCATTCATTCATTCATTCATATATTCATTTTTTTTATTTTATTTTGTGTGTGTGTGTGTGTATGTGTGTTGTTGTTGTTTTTTTAATACAACTTAAAATACACTATAAATAAGATAAAATTTTAACTTTAATTTCAAGTTTATTTCATAAATTTTATTTTAAAATTCAAAGTTTCAAATTTGAAAGTTTTTATTTTTTTTCTTTATCTGATAAATTGCTATGAAGTGATTCTGTTGTGTTTGTGTGATTCTTGAAATGAAAGAATTATGAGTGACTCTTTCTTTGTTTCAGATCTTTATGTGCTTAGAACAGGATTATAAATGGGCTTCTGTGTGTGAAAGAAGAAAAAAGTCTAAGTTTGTTTGGAAAGCTTGCTTTTGTCCTTGTTTTTGTGATTTTAAGTGTTCTGTGATTTGCAATAAAACATTTTTGAATGTAGCATTGTTTTTATTAATGTGTGTTGTAAAATTAATTATAACAAAACAAAGCATTTTTTTTTTTTTAAATTTTGTAATAAAAAACAAGAGGGTCATTTCAGCAAAAACTGAATGACTTTGACCCACATGCAATGAAACGTCTCATTTATTTGAAATGCATCATTAGCAATAGAATATCGTTACCGCAGTGTACATGTGAAGCATTATTGCAATGAAAATGAAGCCATTATGGAAAGGCCGTATTATTACTTTTTCAGAATGCAACAGGAGCTATTAAAATCCTTCAGAAATGTTGCTTGATGCATGAATTGAAGATTAGCAGATGGACAATATGAAAAATAATAAGAACAAAAGTCTGCCACCAGATGAGAATAATTCATATTAGAATTCCATCCAAAGACAGCCACAGTCGTGCTGTACTCTACAGCTGTTCGTAAAGGTGAAGGCCATGGGAGAACCTGAATGCCAAAAACAAATGGTAATGAATAGGCACATAATTTGGCGACTGTGAAGAGGATCATACACATCATCATTAGGCTTATGAAATGCCATAAGGCCCATGGACTTAAAATAATATTTTAGCACAAGAAGGAACATTTTACTGACTGAAGTTCTGCAATAAGCAAGTAACATGTGAGAAATGGCATTGACAAAATATCAAGTTTACTTCATCCAGAAATTTAGAGAAAAGTTCAGCAAAGGTTTCATGGTGCATAACCCACATGGATGTCTGCATATCATCAGGTTCAACAGCGAGGCTAAGGTAAACTCAAAGTGCTTCTAGGAGAATATGATGACATCATTTTATGGTACAAACATACTACAGTTGTATGATGATACTGAAAAGACGAAGCTCCTTGTGGAAAAGGTGTCAAGCCTTACTCAACATTGATGTTCTATGAGCAGAAGAGATTAAGATTGGAATTCCTGTTATTCCATTAAAGTATATTCCTGTCAAGTCACCTGTGCATCTCCAACGGACTAATGTGGCTTTGGCTTATTTAAATCTGCCATTTCTTGGTGGCAAGTTAAGACAGTAGAGGGGTGTCTGGAAAGTATATTGGGAGCAATGGGTCATGATTCCAGCTGCCAAGTTGAATAGAAGTCTGCTATAATGGAAACTGCTTGCTTGCTTATTTATCCCCATCATGCCTGTGTTTCTCTTCATACAGTAGAAACTGTGGTGTTGAGTAATAGTTCAGAACAAAGGGCATCACATTGAACGGAATTGTAACTGAAGGGGTAGACTATCATAAAAACATAACATTGCAAAGTTTTCACTGAAATGACCCTCCATAATTGTCAAAGAACATTGTACGCTAGTAAATTAATTGTTCATTACCATAACTGAAGTGAATTTTGAAATTTTGTTTATGAAAAGAAATGATTCTAATAATATAATTTTCATTTTTTATGTAAATAGTCAGAATTAGGATCAGAAATTCACATTTTATCATCATCTGGAAAAGCTCTTACAAGTTGGATAGCTCGAGATGCTATTCAGGAATGTAGAGAAGCATGTGGTGGTCATGGCTACCTAAAAGGTAAATTTTTATGATGAATCTTTTATTGATTTGTGTGAATTTTAACTTTCACTTTTGCAGCCTAAATGGTGATGATTTTGCAGGATTAAAGCTTAAATTAATTCTTTTAATTGTGATTATTATTCTAAGTTATAGAAAGGGTAATATAGGCTTAAATTGCATGGTGAATATTAAATTATAAGGAATTGTACATTGATTCACATTTTCTTGGTGAATTATTAAGAGTATAATGGGTATAGTTTTGACTATTTTTAGTTTGCAGTATTATTTTAGAACATGACTTATGCAATGAGACTCTTTTACCATCTATCATGACAGATACTTACTACTTGATCTAATTAATCATGTAATAGGTCATCTTGAACATTTCAGTATTAAAATTAGAATGCACTTCCACTTAAATCAAGCCTTTTCTGCTGAAGTCTATGTGACCTTTCTACTTTATAATTAACATTCATCTCTATTCATAACATTTAGAGCTTGTCTCAAACATCCTTCATATTATGTGACAATCTCTCTTCTTGATCATATCCAAATCCAGTGGCACCAGTTGTTCTGTACAGTTCTTTATCGTAGTTGAGACTTTGACTGTTTTAAGGTTCAAGTCATCAGGTCTGAATATCTTCTAACAACCTGTTCACAGTTATCCCTCTGCACAATTTCATTTCTACCTCAGACATCTTTGTCAATTCTTATAAAGATGACACTTATAATTCCCAGTTCTCTGAAGGTTTTTCTGCAGAACTATATGTTATTGTTTATTTAGAGCTTTTTCAATCTTTTACACATATCAACATCTAACTCTTAAGCTCCCCAATGCCTTCATGATTATTCAATCAGATAATTTGAGAATTATGGCAAACATCAGCTATCAAGCAGGTACTTCCTGTTGGTGTATTTTGTTACTCTTCAGTGTGTTTCATTATATTGTAATGCTTGCTTATAATATCATCTACCATCATTTTCATGGCTGATCAGTTGACACATTGCTGATATGCACTTTGTGACAAAAAAAAGTCGAACCGCCATGAAGGAAGCATCTAATTTGAATGAAACTCTGTATGCAACTATCTTTCCATTAAATATGCAAATGATTAAAGTTTAATTGTCAAGAAACGTCAGCATCACCCTCATGATTCAATGGAAGCACCCATCTTGTGATTCATATAAGAATCAGTGCCCCAATACTAGACACATTCTGCTTCATGAAACTGTTGCATTCACATCAATTAACCATCAGTAATTCTTCAACAACACACTTGAAGACCTTACAAGCAATTGCAGAACTTCAAGAAAGGCTGCATCTTGGAAGTGCGAGAAGTCATCTAGTCATGTAAATGAATCTCTCGCCATCTGGATCATAGTGATGCTTCCGTGGAAGGTGCCAGAATCAATGGTTGGACAGTTATGAAGGCACTCCATTAAGTTGCCAAGGCCTTGGTTGGCCTAACAGTATCACTGCTAGAGACAGTTGGTTTGTTGTGAGGCAAGCCCTAACTACTCCAACAGCCTCACTGTCCACCAACCAGAGATGTGACATCCCGTAAACAGCAACCAGTATCCACCAATACAATTGCTAGACAAATTGCAGAAACTGGGCCTTACTCCTGTCAAGGCCTGTCTTTAACAACTCAGCACTGAATGATTCATCTAGAGTGGAACCGTGCCTAAGAGACTTGGTTTGCTCTTCAGCAATGAGTCCCGTTTTGGCTTGCAGCAGATGATCATCTCATCCATGTATGGAAGAGGGATGGGCAGCTTTTTTAACAGTCTAACTTTTTCATCTTCTTCCAATGACCTGAATCGTAGTTCTTGGTAATTTTGTTCATTGTCACATGCCTTATCCATATCCACAGTGATGCTACAGCGCAGTGATTCTCTCCAGCATACATGTTTTGGAGACTGACTTTCTCTTTTACGTTATGAATAGCATTATAGCATGCCTTCTTAGAAACACCTAAATTTACTGGCCCACAGTGACTAATTCACCACAGTTTGATTAATTTTTTATCATGTTCTTCTACCAACAAATTTGTCTCTAGCATCTGTTTCTCATTTGGATGGCCCTTACTGCCTATCTGTTTTATAGTCACGACTTGTTGATCCACACTGACTATTACTCACCATTTTACTAGTACAGACAAACATCATTTTGATTTTGTCCCTGTTTCATCCATTCCCATTTAGATTTCAGCAAGTTGTGTTAGTTACACTGGTCCCTTTTTCTGAAAGTGGCCAATATTAATATTTTTGTAGCTTTTAAGGAACCACACATTAATTTCAGAAAAAATAAAAAACATACTGTATTAAGCATGAGAAAGATAAATATGACATTTCATATTCTACTGTAATCAAAACTATTTTTTCCATACATTGTCATTACAAGCAGAAGTATAAGATATTATCACAAAGAGTCTTGACTTTCACAAATGGTGACATAATGGCTCATTTGATTGGTTGTAATATTCTGCATGTACTGATAGTTACTTTACGTTAAAACTAGCTGTATCTGTATTTACATTTCTAGTTAAAAAGATTTAATGTGTGTAAACAACATATAACAATTATAGAATTGAAAAGCACACAAAAATATTAAAAAAAAATTAAGGCATGACTAGTTTTGATTGCCTCTTTAATGACAAATCTTTTTCAAATGCTAAACGTAACAAGGAAAAACTAGACAATATAAGCATTTGAAAAAGATTTGCCATTAAAGAGGCAATTGAAACTAGTCGTGCCTTATCAGTTTTGTTTTTTTTTAAAAATATTTTTGTGTGTTTTTCAGTTCTATAATTGTTATCTTTCTAGTGGCTAATACAGTTTTTTATTTCAAAAATTGCTGTGTATTTGTTCGAATTGTATTTCCAAACTGGTTCCACACACATCAAACCTTTTATCCTAAAGATCTATTATTGATTCTTTTATTTCTGTAAGTAACATTCATCATTTCTTTGTTGTAAATTTGCTACTGTTGATCTATAACCCTTTTAATTGTTTCTAAGATAATTGATGATTATTCCTGAAATACAGACAAATTCAGACTTGTTTGATAGTTCATTTCTTAGGAGGGTAGAAGGAGGTGCAAGAAAGAAACTTTTTTCCCAATTTTTTTTAAAGATATGTTTGTTTAAATTATTTCCACAGCATCTGCCCTTGGTGACCTTAGGAATGATCATGATGCCAACTGCACTTATGAAGGAGATAATAATGTGTTATTACAACAAACAAGCAATTATCTACTTGCATTACTTCAGCAAAAAGAAGGAGGTAAGATAATTAATTTATATATTATATATATGTATATATTTGGTATAATCAGAATGTTAAGACCATCGTCATGTTTCACAGTCAGTTAAAGGCAGTATTTTAGATCCCAGGGATGTAGATATGTTGGCTGTTTGAAGTTGCTGATCAACATGGGACAAGGAATGTAATGAAATTTTGAACAATTTTGAAAAAAGATAAACAGGGGATGTGGAATGTTTCGTACTGTTTATTTTGTCCAATACTGTAAGCTTAAAATAAGTAACCATCCCATGTATCAGGAATGAGGAGATGTTTATCTTATAAAAAAGAAACTATTGAGTTACAGTAGTGATAAGTGTCCTATTCTTGATTTAAATTCTTTTCATGGCCTGGGAAGTTTTCTGATGATAATAGACATAGTAGTCTGAGGTCTGTATGCTTTATATGGATAATCTGCAGAGGTTTAAAGAGTGTCAGTGCTTTACTTCTGAAATTTTTATGCTCAAAGTAGAAAGATTTCAGAAAGCAGTTATTAATCTAAATGAAATATAGATGTAATTTTAATTAATTTAGAGAAAAGAACTTTAAAAAAAAATGCAGCATCACACAGGGCTAAATTAAAAAATGTAACTTACAGTTGATTACAAGATGATACAAGCTGTTTAAAGTTCATGAGAGTTCAAATAAGTAATTATATTAATAAATAATATTGGATTTATGAGAGAAACTTTGTAGTATAAATACAGAAGATGATCCCTTTGTAGTGGATACCAGTAATTCCATGGATAGGAATAAATATTCTGTCTTTTACAATAGGTTGATCGAATTCAGATTCTGTATATGATATAAATATTCTTCATCCATTTCATCATATAAAATGGATTCTTCTCATTGATTCTCAGATTATGTCTTAGATTGCAAACACAACAAGGGGAGAGAGATCTTCCTATTGAAAACTATGTAAGATAAACTACAGGCATTATGATTCAGATAATATGAACCATCATTTGCATTTGATTTGTCTTCTGACTGTGAGGTGGTCTTGTTACAGAAGTAAATTTGTTACTTCCATCAAAAAAAAAAAAATATATTTAAAGTTTTAGTCAACATCAAAAGAAAAGAATCTTTTTAGATATCTAGTCATTAAAAGATCAAGACAACTGGCGTAAACAAAATGGGCATTTGAATATTCAATTACAAACTAAGGGACCAACAAACAAAGTCTAGTTTAGGAGTCAATTAACCAATAGTAATAGCAATTTCTTTATTATTTTGCTTATATATTTATTTTTTAATTTAGGGCATCCTATCACATCTCCTTTGGGAACAGTCAACTATTTAGATAATCTGGGTGCTATATTACATCAGAGATTTTCAGCCAAAAACATGGAAGATTTAATGAAACCTGAAGGTAAATAACTTTTGATTTTATATATATTTTTAAATTTGATCCAAATTAAGGTTTTATAGACTGTAAACTCCACATTTCCTATCTTCTGAATGATGATATTTATTACTAATAGTTAAGGCATTTATAACTTGTACAATGAGAAGATCTGAGATAATACTTTGAGTTTACTGTTATTGGATTTTTACAGGACTTTTATCAAAAGTACTGACTATTTCTTTACATAGAGGAGCTTACCATGTCTAAGAGTTTTACAATCCTCCCTCTGGGCAGCTTTTCAAAGCAATGGAATGTGTTCCAGGCACAAGTACTAAGCATGGGTATCTGCTTTGGAGATTTGTGAGGAGAAAAATTCTGTGCACAGTGACTTGCCACACACTAGGGATGGTCCTTATTGTTACCCTGGTTATTTGTTCGCTGGTCATATGGCTTTTGGCAGACCCTATTTGTGACAGACAAGCCAGCTCTTATCACGGCACTTGGTTGACCCCAGTTGCTCAAGTAGTTTCCATGTCTCCACCATTCTGCTATGTTTTATATATCTTAATAACAGGAGCATGGGAACAGTCCATCAGTTATGCTGTCTTGGGAATACTGGCACTTTTCAGACAGCAGCCTATGATCATCACATGGTGGAAATCTGTTAAATCACCAGCTATTCCCATTTTCACATTGTGCATCAACACACTGATATGATAGTATCTGCTGTTCTCCTATTTATGCATCACATTTATCTATTCATGTGACAATTGAATGTGGGATATTCCACTAAGCCAGGGGAGATAAATAATAATTTGACCGCACTTTGTATATTTCATCTTTTTAGAAGTGAGAATTTTCATCTCATTTTCATTTCTTTGGGCTGGCTGTGTAGTCTTCGGTTCTTCTTATGGCCCATCTTGTTTTCCCACTGATATAACTTCCTCTTTTCCTTTAAGCTGTTTTTGTGGCATAGTTGTGCCCTGTTGTGAACCTAAGGGCAATAGTGGCCTCACCAACATTCTCATTAACATTGAGATATCAATATATTTAGAATGATAAGGCTGCCCATACTTTCTATATTCATGGTCTAAATATTAAAAAAATTACTGAGAAAGATCTAGTGGTTTCAAAATTATGTTAAAAAAGAAAACTTTTTACCTTCTACACAACATGGGTCTACTTGCAGGAAAGTGCTGCAGTTCTTTTGTGAACAGCAAAAACTAATCGTTCAACAGCCTACGAATATGAATTTGTTATGGATGATCATGTGATGTAAATAAGTAATGACTAACTTGTAGGTGCTGTTGGGTAAGATTTAAATTATTATTGCATGAATAATCACTCAGCCAAAATTTAAAATATCATCAAGTGACAATGATGGTGTTGTTATTAATAAGAGTGAATGTCAACCAAACAAATCATCAACTGTGATTTCAGCAATGCTGATGAAACCACAAATAATGTTAAAAAGGCTGTTGACATGGAGTTTATTGTTAATGAAGGTAAGTCTAGTCCCATCAAAAGATCTAAAAGGATCCCCTTTCTCCCTCTCCTATAAAATAGGCACAAACAGAAAGAAATGAAAAAAAAAATGACTTGGTTATACAAGCATAATAGGAAAAAGATAAGAGAAAGGAAACTGCAGGGAACTGATCTTGTATGTCAAAATATAGGGACAAAGAGGTGGAATATCAAAGAGGTGGAATGTGTAAAAACATTTTCATTTTAGACCACAGGAGACTATTCAGTACAAAATGCTAGTTAATAGATGTATGTGATGTGAAAAGTGACAGAAGTACAACTGTAGAATTTAGGGTTAGCATAAGCAGACTTTACAACCTTTTTTGTCTGTGCATGGCATTAACAATTTTGAAGAAGAAGAGATATTCTGGCAGTCATGGAACTAATATGACAAGAAAACATTCTCTTTGCCCAAATAAAACTCTTTTTGAGGATATTGAACACACTGGAGTTCATATCAACTCTTATGTCAAAATAATCTAACCACTGTAGCAGAGCCAAGAAACCTAATAAGAAATTCCTGTCAACTGAACTTAATATCATGAAATTATTCTGTATATACAAAGAACAGTGCATCAGTAACAACAGGAAACCTATTTTTGCATGTTGGTACAGATAAATATTCTATCAGAAATTCATTCTTTCATTCAACATGCCAAATCAAGATATGTGGAAATACTGTGATAGATTGGATATACAGATAAAGCCAAAAAGTGACGAGGAAGAGAAGAAGACATTGGTGTGGAAATGAAGCTGGGAATGGAACAGACAAAATAATGTCTTGCATTCTTAAGTTTAGGCCTGACTTGTCTCCAGTGATTCAGAATCTAATACTCTATTCAGATTCTTGTTGTGCTGAAAACAAAAACTTTCAAAATGGCTCTTTTGATAGTTCGGAACATAAGTTTTTAGTGTCAGGTCATACATTTACATTCTGTGACCATGATTTTGGGCTTATTGAATAGGACAAACAGAAACTATCAATTTTTCTGATGAATGGATTGATGTTATAAATAGGTCTTCTCGAAATTCCAAAGTATAATGAGTGAAATAAGAGTGACTTGCTTGATTTATCTCCATTTCTTGAAACTCTTCAGAAGTGCAGTGTGGCAGAAAATGGAGACAAAATGGACTTTCCAAATGTCAACAATGACAAGTGAGTATCATGAACTATGGTACATTGTTAACAGTAACAGTATCTACTGTTGAATGTATAGTATTTAGTCCTTCATAAAATAAAATTGTCATCATGGGTGTATCCAGGATCTTACTTTGGGGGCGGGGGACAAAAAATTAACTTGAAGCATTTTGCAAAATAGAAAATATTGTATATATTTGTAAATATTTTCATACTTGAAGAAAAAGTGCAGTGTAATACTTTTGACTTCAGTTTTGGGTAATATATGTAGAGCCTGTTTCACAGGTTCTAGGTAAGCGATGACTAGAAGATAAATTTGAAAACACAATAATTTTTATATGGATTTACCTAGCAAATAGTTTACCTGAAACTTATCAGAATTGTGAAAAGACATTTAAGTCTATGATTAAATCTTTATGCTAAAGCGAGTCATTGTGGGTCTTCAGCAAATCTTCTTAGAACATCTTTTATGATTTTTCTAATTTGATTTCCAAAGTTTGGGGAAGGGGGCAAGTGCCTCTCCCTGGCTACACCCATGACTGTCATTAATCATTTTGAAAAAATTATACTCACTTTAATATATTAAAAAAATTGTATATTGCTGAATATGAAAAAAGGCTTCATTTGTGCCAAATGTATACTACATAAAAGCTATAACTATTTCATTGTAAAATTTTGATTAACTGACAGTTTTGATTTCATCGTCATTCCAAGAATTTAACACTTCTATTCTTGTGCATAATATTGAAAGAAAAAAAAAATAGTTATTGTATCAATAACAAAATATGCAGTACCTGTGAATACTTTAACCAATTATTATCCTAAGTAAAATTAACTACTGTAATTACCATGTAGAATGCATTAAGAGTTTCATTATACTCTCTACCAAGTATGAACTCTGTATAGCAATTTGGAAATTTATTGTCCATGAAAAGCTTTCTTTCTCTCCCCCCATTTAAACCATCGGTGTTTAGCATTGTTACCCAACTTATTGGAAGAGCAAATTCTTTGCCATTCTGCCTGCTTCTTTATTGTTTACATACCAATATAATAAAAGCCTAAATAATTGTAATGGAGCTTTTGAAGGCCATTAGTTAGTTTAGCCAACTTCCAAAATGTAATGAATAGCAATATCACAGTACTTTCTTCATACTTCATAATTTCAGGTAATTTTGGAATATAAAATCTTAATAATGATTTTGAAGGACTTCGGAAAGTATATTGAATAATTACATGGAATGTCCACTTATGCACATGAAACCCCTTGATTTAGCATCAGTGCATTTTCTGACTTGTGCGACCTGTGATAGAAACAGTTGGCTGTCTTTTAATCAAAGTATTGGGGAAAAGTTTACAATCTAACTCATGTTTATTTTGTTTTTGTTTTTTTCTTCATTATATGTATAAAATCTCAGCACTTTCAATCTGAAATGTTGCTCTAGCCGAAGATTTGACAACTATTGATGTTATGAGCTGATTTTTTTTTTAAACTTCTTGAAATAAATTTCATTCAAGTACTGTTTCTAAATTTCTTAAACTATCCCATCAGTTTTGACAGTTGAGAAATTTATTCCTGTATATATATCCCTGCAGTCCTTTGTTATAATTCAGTAATATCAATGCTAGCTATTAAACTGTTGCATTATTATCCCATCATTGTTGATGGGAATATATGCTGGTTGAAAAATAAAATGGTAGATTCAGTTGAATTTATTTAATTTAAGAACCTTGAAAGATCACTGAATAAATGAAGCTTTACTGAAAGTAATTATCAAATTATAGGAAGTTTGGATTTCATGAACATATTAAAAGTATTCATTAATACAGTCATTAATACAGTGTGTAGAGGGAATAATTGAAAAAATGGGACCAAATCTCTAGTAGTATTTTTATCTCTAGTAGTGTGTTTGGTCCCATTTTTTCAATTATATTAAAAGTATTGAATAGAATTACTTAAATTCTCTAATTTCAGTATGTTTCTTTTTCTTTAAATGCTATCATTTATCCTGTATTTTTGAGTTTTTTTAATGGAAAAAAAAATATATATAAAGAATTAACTTTTTGTGTGTTTTATTTTTTCTTGTAGTACTTTTATCTGCTTATAGATGGTTAGTTGCATATTTACTTCAAGAAAGTAGTAGCAAATCAAGACATGAAGTTGCACTTGGGAAAGATCTTTTTACAGCACGAAATGACTCTCAAGTATTCTACTGTAGAAACTTAACTTTGGCATTTATTGAGGTAAGGAATTCTATAAAAATTATTCCAGAAAACCATAAATTGGTTATATTTATAGAACATCAATTAAATTTTTTCCTTTTTTTTTTATTGCTTTCTCAGAAAATATATTCCAAAATTTTGATTTCTATTTATTTATTGGGGGGATTTTTTTTTTTTTTCAGCAAGTTGTAGTTCAAAGATTTTGCGACTATGCTAACAATCCTATCCATCCAGCTGACTGTGGAACTGTTTTAAAGAAATTATCTCTTCTCTATGGTTACTGGAGTCTTGAGAAGCATCTTTCAACATTGTATCAAGGTGAAATTCATTTTGTTTAAGTATATTTTCTCTTAAATCCTAAAATATATTTCTTAATTCTTTATCAGCACAGATAAGAGAAGTTTGTTTTCATTGAAAATTGTGTGGTCGGTTCGCACCGAAGTGCGAGCTTCGTTGCCGAAGCATCCGTGCTCCAGGGAGCGCTAGTGTTCCCAAGACGGCGAACCCCTAGCAGACTCCCTAGAATTACAAGGGAAAGATACTGGGGTGGTTTCCCGTGGCCTTCCCCAGGACGCCATTAAGGAATGACGTCAGACCGAAGAGAAAGTGAAGAAGAGGCTACAACACAGGAAAGGAAATTTTTGAAACATCCATGCTCGCTACCGGGATTTGAACCCGGGCGCTGGCACATTGATCTCACAACAGACCGACGCCTGAGACCGCTCGACCACACCAGCGCGGCTCATTGAAAATAACTTAATGTAAATGGAATGAATCTAAAATAATTTATTTACTAAGAAAAACAACCATTGGTAATTTATTGGTTACTGAAAGGTTTTGTTTTTGGTGCTTAAACTAGATATATTTGCATTAAATTTGCATTAGTTCCTTTCTAAAAATAGTGATTCTCACATTTTTGTATTCATATTAATGTCTGGATTTAGACCTAGTTATGTTGCTCAGTCTCTCTTCATTCTTCAGATACAATCTTATGTAATCAAAATGTATAAAGGTGTTTTCCAGAGATCTTTGGAATTCTTCAAAAAAATGTGAAATGCAAAACCTTTACAATTTCCAAGTAGATTCTTCTGTCAAAGAGTAATAGCAGAAGACTGTTGATAATTACATTTTTATCTATTTCAAATATCAGAGATTTTCTTTTTCTGTGTTTGCTTTTTCATGATATACTTAAGTTTGACATATTGCCCTGTAACATAATTTCTCTTTCCAGCCAACATTCACATTGCTTGTTGTCTGCAAATGTAGTGCAAATTAGAAATCACTGCTTATTTCGTATTGTTTTTGATACAGGTTAATGACAAAAAAATTCACTGATCTTTAGAAAGAAGAATTTTGGGCCATTGCCATATCATCTTCAATATTAAGAATATTCTCAATGCATTATCTTTAGTATTTGAAATAAAGTAAATATCTTTGATATAGCAGTTATCTATGAACTAAGTATATACAGTGGTAATTGAGATTAATAAATTCCGCCCTTCAGTACTCCACAATAAAAACATGTTGGATGCCTTTTAATACTGTACAAATGTATTTCTACCATCAATATTTTTGATGGTAATCTAATAATCTAATATTCTAATCAATATTTTTGATTATTATCAATTTTTAAGGACAAACAGGAAGTGCATCATCTCGCCCTATCAAAATTTAAGAAAACAGCTTCTTTTTAACTTGAAAAATTGAATGAGTAAGTAAGGATCATTACTTTATTGATAGGATTAGGGGGAGGTTGTAAACCTACTCCCTTCCCATTGTATCTGAAGAATAGAAAGAAATGCAGCATTTCACAAGTTTTTTTTTTTATTATTCATTGGATCTTCCAATCAATAACATTCATAATCCCTCCATTCAAAATTTCTGAGCATGCTATCACTGAAGGTTCTGATCTTCACTAGTTTTCCTGGGCCTCATCCAATTCCAACTGGATTTTATGCTTCAGTTTTGCAACCTAACAATCAACCCAGGTTTTTTAAGGAATTGGTTACTACTTCATCTTTACCAACTCATGATATTCTTGATATAGAAGACTTACATTGAATTTGAAGCATGGAGATTCCATTCAGTCGTTGAAAAAGTTTGTTTCCCAGTCATTACCAAGCTGCATTGCTTTGTTGAACATGCTTGCTATGCTGTTTTTTCACTGCAGCTAACTAATGGATACCAAATATCCACTTCCTGACTGAACTGCTTCTAATTTAGGTGAGAATGCTGCACATAAACTTTAGAAGGAAAGAGAAGTTAATTGTTTGTTATTCTTTTAGCTTCAAGTCTTTCACTCTCTAGTTTCTGCTTTAGATATTCACTGAAGTCAGTGAAATTGAAAATTGAAGAATTCAGATCATCTTCATAGATATTGCCTTCATATCATGGGTATGATTTCATTTTGGCAAACTTTAAGTTGATTCTGAATTTGTTTCTGCTTGTCTCAAGAATGATGTTTATCAACAGCTTTCCTGTTTTATACATATGCTAAGTTGTGTGATAAGCAGCTCCAAAAACTTAGACTTAATTAACTTTTTTTAATCTGTCAACAGATGTTTAGTAAGAATATTCATTTTGAAAGAGAAATAAGTTCCATAAATTTGAATTGTAAATAATATAATAGAGGGGTTGTATTAAATCTTCCTACTATATCCCGCATTCATAATGAATGATAAAATAGATTTACACTAATGCTCCTTTCTGCAAATTTTCCAGGACACATTTATTGCTTCCTACTGTTTCTCTTTCTCAATCACATGTTACAATCAAATTTAATAAGAATTATATACAGAAAACAATAGTAAGCCAAAAATTTAAATTTCAGTTTATCTGCATATAATTTTGGTTAAATATTGTGTAAATGTGCCCGAGAACCAGGAACAGTAGAAAGTAATAAATGTGGTTCTCGAAAATTTGCAAACAATGAACAGAAGTGTATTTTATTAGTAATAGAAGGATATTGTTGTTTTGAATAAATACTTCTTCGATTTCGATATTAATTTGCTAAATAAATAAAGCATTTTTTTACATTGTATATGTAAGGCTTCCAGAGCAAAGAAAGGGTAGCCGGCTAGTGTGTGTGTGTATATATATATATATATATATACACACATCAATCACTGGGTTTATCAATGTCCATTTTTTACCAAGTAAAAGAAAAGATCAGAGAAATATTTATTTCTGTACTAAACAGTACATAGTTGAAATTTTGCGTTTTAATAATTAATTGTCATATTTGAATGTTAGTGGAAACTAAAATAGTTTGAAATACTAACATAGTATTGACTTTGTATGAAGCGATTTTATTTATAAAAATCATACAGAACAAAAAAATGTCTTACTGATTATTTTATATACTAGTTATTTTATATACACTACCCTACACTAATGGACCGGACAGTGCGCGTTACTGGAAACATGTGAAAGTGTATCTGATTTAAGAGTGGGATGGGCCCCATGTGCTGAAATTACAGTAGCCACCCTGTGGGAAATGCTTTCCACAAGGTTTTGGTACAGAGCTATGGGTATTTTTGTCCATTCCTGCTTCAAGAACATGGCCAGTGCAGCTGTAGATATCGGACGTGGTTCCCTGGCCCTCAATCGATGCTCTAACTCGCCCCATAAATGTTCCATAGGGTTTAGGATGGGACTCTGAGCAGCCCATGAAAGCCGCTTTACAGCCATCTCTGTATACAACTGCTGGACAGAGGCTGAAACATGGCATGGAGCATGGTCCTCCTAAAAGTAACAATCATCATTTCCAAGCATTTGCCAGAGAGTAGAAACAACCCGATTATCCAAAATATCCTTGTAGCCTTGGAGTTCAAGATTCGCGCAACAACATGCAATGGTCCCAGGCCATACCATGAGAAACACCCCTACAGCATGATTCCCCCACCGCTGAACTTCACAGTTGGAACGATGCAATCAGGTAAAAGATGTTCGCCTGGCATTCGCCACACCCGAACACGTCCATCCGACTGGAAGAGAGTGTAACGTGATGAGGCACGTTACACTCCATAAAATTGTTTTCCACTGCTCTACAGTTCACTTGCGACTTTGCAAACACCACTTGAGTCTGGCAGCTCTGTTGAATGGTGAGATGTGTGGTTTGTGTGCGGCATCACATCCGTGGATTTTAAGAGCGTTCAATTCCTTCTGCAACGTATTGTGATGAACTGTAACCCCTGATACCTGTTGAAATTCAATGTTTACGAATCGAAGGGGTTTTTGCCGTTCTTATGAACCTCACGCATCAGAACGCATCGATCGTGTTCGATCAGTTTCCGGGGACGACCAATGTGTGCAGTTCGTGCCCCTACGCCCGTATTCATCCACTTCTTGACGACATCATCAACAGTTGAACGTGGCTGTGATAATTTCGCCGAAATTGCACGAATAGACATGGCAGCAATGTGACAGCCAACTATAACGCCTCTTTCAAAGTCACTAAGTTCCCTGCTCGTATTCTTCGCACTATTGGACACTCCTACAGATGTTTCCGTAGCAACTATCTGAATGGACTTTGTCTGATCACGTGCGCATATGCACTTTGACGATCTCGTCTGATTTTATGTAAATATACTGGTGTCCGATCCATTACTGTAGGGTAGTGTATTATATACAATGTTCTTATTATAATATAATTGGCCAATATAGAAACTTTATGAAAAATAATAATAAAACCACTTTTTTGTTTTTTTTCCTAAATGAAATGGATCCTTGGATTTTCTGCATTTCTCAAAACATTAGGAATTGTAGATACGTCCTTATTTTATTAATCAAGCATAATTGTTGTTCTTGTAGGTGCCTACCTTCAAGGTCCTGAACCAACAAGAATGATTCGACATACAATTTTGGAGCTTTGTTCTTTGTTGAAGGATGAAGCAGTTGCTTTAGTGGATGTTCTGGCACCTCCTGATTTCGTTTTGAATTCTGTTCTTGGACAATCAGATGGTCAAGTAAGTGACCACTTCATTTGCTTTATATTTTGACAAATTTGTAGTATATACTTAGGATTTTATTTAAAGTAATATATAATACTGTATGTTATTTTGAATTTAATATTTATTAGTGAAACTTTATTATATGGATTCAAAAAATTTTAATGGAAGAAAGTTGTGAAACTCTGGGTTTGAAAAATTGCAGGAGCTTTTGATCCAGGTTTTAATGGGCAGCAATGCATTTGCATCTCTATATAAACAAATCTGATCAGTTGACACATTATAAGAAAACTCATGCTCTGTCTAAACCTTGTTTTTCATGCATTTTAATTTCCTTGTGTAAATTAAAATATAGTCCCCTCATAGAACCTTGTTCGACTTCAAGCTGTTGTAATCTAACACTGAGGGGTGTTGAGAGCCATGATTCTCTCAATTAACAATCCAACCAAAAAAAACAAACAAACAAACAAGAAACTATTATACAAGTCTCTATAAATTTTGAGACTTTGGGGGAGGGGGAACATAGTAAATATAAAAATGAACTTTAAATTGCTGTTTAATCTGTAGGGAGTGTCCAGTCTTAGAATACATTTTTTGAATACATTTTAAGTGCTACTAAAGCACATCGTTTAGATGCAACTTTATATTAGAGACATGTTTGCTTCCACTGTCTGTAAATCAAAAAATATCTTTTCTAGAAAACCTCTTCCTTCTATTTCATGAAATCATCAGTCACTCTTTCTTCCCTTCTTTCTTGTAAATACAGTCAAGTAGCGCTTTAGTATTTGATGTGAACTATCACATTATCACCTGTGGATATCAGCAGTTCAATATAGCTTCACTGTTTCTAAAATTCTCAGCATTGTAGACAGTTGCAGCATGCTTTTTGATTCTTTAGATGGAAACTATCTATTGTTCTCTGCTCCAGTAACAAAAATTTGATGTTGAGTCTTGAAAGTCTTGATAATAATTCATTTCTGTTGCTCTGAGTCAATCATTGTAGCTCATAGATTGTGTAATTCTTAATTATTGGTGCATCTTTTGAGGAGATGCTTGCAATGAACCACTGATATTTACATCTTTGGCAGGGAAAAAAGCCACAATTTCAATACCAAAGAATTTTTCACCAAATATCATTGGCTTAAGAGGTATACAGTATATTGTATTCAGCTTCTTCAGTTAGAGCATTCTACTCTTATATTTCATTTGTAAAATCCATCTTTGTATAATCAACAAGTTGGGAAATATAGGCCTGGTTCCAATTCACTTTAAAATATCTTTCATCCTCAGGCTGAAGGTTGGGGAATGGCATGGAATGATTTTCTTCAGTTTCATTTCTTCTTCTATTTCTGTTCCTCTGACTTTCTCTCTAATGAACTGTTCTTTGCACATCTTAGGTGCAGTACCATTAAAAACATGCACACTGAAGAAACATGCATTGATGCAACAACAAGTTCTATCAAATACTGTATTATCCTCGAGAGTTTCAAGCTAATACAGATCACACTATTTGGAGAATCAGTCATTGATTTCTTGAATTGCATTTTTTAAATGTAACATCCTCTGAACTGAGGTCTTGTTCAACCATATATTGGATGACATAGTAATAAGGTTTATCAGCTCTGTCTTCACATATTTATTTTCATACTTCAATCCATGAAAGAAGTTTTCTGGACTGGATTTATTTGACAATCTCACTTTTATTGACTGGTATTATTCCATAGGAGTTAATTGAGGAGGCCTACTACCCAATCTAGAAAATTTGTATTTCCTAGAGAACATGCCATTCAACTCTCAGCCCATAATATTTTCTTGGAGAATTCAATGGCTTTTTGTCTTCTTAAGTACAATCTATTTATCCGAAGAACTAAAATTCTCTAAGAAGAATATTACATTCATTCATGCCTTGAGGTATGAAGGCTATTTGTAAATTACTACAGTTTAATGTAGGCCTGTTAGCCAAGTGGTAAAACGCTTGAGGTTCAATCTCAGGCAAAGGTGGGGGATTTTTCCACACTTATTTCTTCTCCAGACAAGTTGTAGGCAACCCTCTGAAGAACGGGTACTGAGTTTCTTTCTTGGGTGTTAAAAGCAGGCGAGCATCGGGTTGACCATCTGACCTCAACTTAGTCCCATTGGTCAGAAACACCCAAACGGCCACATAGATCTGTAGTGCAATACTTTAACTAACTATAGTTTATTTATGATTAACAAAAAAAAAATTTATACTTAGGAAAATTAAGATGTTGTAAGTCACTGTAGTTTCTTTCTAAAGTTTTTTTTTATTATTTTATTGTATTGTATTTTGATGTCAATTATCATTATATAATTATTTAATTATAATTATTTTATAGGTTTATAAACATTTAATAAGTGCAATCACCCAGAACAATGGAGCCTTGGAGAGACCATCCTGGTGGCAAGAAATGGCTAATAAACCTGCAGTAAGATCATTAAAGCCAAAACTATAATGAAATCCAGTGAGAAGTAATCATTTATGGAATGTATATTAACTTTGTTGTGGACATTTTCTCAGGAACTTTTTTATAATTACAAAGTATTCAATATTTAGAAGATAGTCTTTAATAGAGAACTGACCAATATTTTATCTTTAGTAATTTCCAAAGATATAAAGATTTTTATTTTTCCTTAAATGAATCTTGCCATAGACAGTAATCAATATTATTTTCAAGAATGTAATGTATTATAATTGAAAGTTAAATATCCTTGAAAAACTTTTAACAGAATGCAAAGATATATTGCAAACAACATTTAGAATTTATATTTACTTTTGTCATATAATTACAGTAGTATTTAGTCTCAACTAATACGTATAGTTTTCCTGTAAGTTTTTATTGTCTTTTAAAACAAATGAACAATCAAGTGATTTAAGTATTTGTAATATATTTGGTTCAAATTTGGTAGGTTAATTATATTACCCCATTTTCTTTAATATAAAAATTGTTAATTTCATAATCAAATGAAATCAATTAAAAAAATACAAAATAATTATTAGGCATATGCTTTGTATAAAAGGTATCTCAACTATGAGTTTACTTTACATAATAGTCCTGAGTGTATCCTAGTCAATCTTTTCTTCCTTTTCACAATTATATAATGAAGTTAATTTCGCCAAAACATTAAAAACTAGTCAGAAATTATATTTTCACTTGTATTAAAAAAAAAAAGTATATGGAAAACATTGATATATTTATACATACAGCAATTTGCCAAAAGATTGAAAACAGTAACACTTTAAAAGCTTAAAATGCACAAATATAAATCATGTAATTTATTTCTTATTTGAATAAAATGAAAACTAATTTCCCTTCTTAACTGATATGACTTTTTTTTTTAATTTCTTTTTCAAAATTGTTTTGTTAAAGATTTTTCATGTCACCAAATTGATTAATTTAAGATAGATTATGCACTTACATACATATATATTAAAAATATATGATTAAAATATATATCAAACAACTACTCGTTATTTTTACTGAAAGAAGATGAATGTTCAATTAAATAAAAAAATATATAGTTTGAATGATAATCCGATTAATTTACTTAGCCAATACAACAATTACATAACCAATATAAAAAAAGAATTTTTATAAAAATATTCAAATTGAAAGGTGGTCAGTGCCAGAACAGTTTCTCCTAAGTCTTTACACTTTATCTGTTTCAGAATTCTATTTATTTAGATTTTTTAACAAATCTTACTTTTTTTCCCGTTATTTAATTGTGAAATAATGATTGAATAATCATTTGAATTAAGTAATTCCATAAGCACATGCCTTTGACAACTTGTATAGGTTCAAGTTGTCATATTTTAATTAGATATTTTGAATTATCGTATGTGTGTCTTCTTTTTCTTTAATCAAACATTTCACGAAATATTTATTTTAGTAAATGTTCCAGTTAATCAGTTTATTTTTGCAGCTTCTCAACAGAAACTTCCTTTTGACTGAATTGTCAAAGAACCATATTCAGTTTATCTTAAATTGATGAAAAAAAAATATGTCTATAACTGACTTTATCCATACCAAAACTAATCTGAAATTTTTTGATAACTATTTGTTAGTATAATGAGAAAGTATGAAAAGTAAACAGATGGATTACATTGTGAGTATTGCAATCATGTAAGGAGAGAATAACACTACTTTTTATTTTCCATTTTTTTGGTTACCAGATTTATATTAAAGCTTTTAATATTATGCATTTTAATATTATGGTATTAAGATAACAATTTCTTACATTGTTTACAGTGTTGATACATGACAACATATCTTTCATGGCGAGAGCTGCTAAGTTCTCCTTCCCTAATTAATTTTTACTAATAGCAAAAAGTAATGCTACAAAATTTATTGTATTGTTAGTAACTACATACTGTTTATTTCATGTGGCATTAAAAATTCTTTTGTTTCTCTAAACTTTACTTTTGGAAGAATTTTTTTAAGTGATTAAAGACAAATTTAACATGTATCAGCAATGCCTTTAATAAATAATAAAATATGCATGGTTTTTTATTTATTTATTTATTTATTTTGCCACTTGTTTCTGAAGAATCACTTTTTATTCTAAGTATTTAAAAATTGTTAAAATTATTAGCTGTTTCATTGAGCAGTTGCTAACGTATGAGTGGCTTCAGCTAATAAGAGCCAAGGAACACTAAACATCTTATTAAAGTGGCAAAAATAATTCTGCATGTTTTGTATTGTTGATTTTAACTGTTATAAAAAAAATGTAAAATTACATATCATATATAGTAATGTATTTCTGTACAAAGCATAAAGAAAGTCAATTAAATGAGTTTAATTGATTTTTAAAATCTGAAAATTTAATTTTATCTTAAATTGTTGCTCATCAAAACGTTTTTCAAGTTTAGACTTGATCTCTTTTCTTGCACAATATTCCTTAATATGAATATTATAATTATCAGAGATATTACAGAAATTGCTATATTCCCAGTTTTACAATAAGAATGATCATTGTTATCACAGTTGTCTTTTTTAAGGTCAAAGGAACTGTGTCTTTCAAGATAAGTTGAAAGACAAGCTAATGCACACCGTCTCTCATATTTAACACCCAATGTGACCTTTGTTCCTCCCCCACTTAGATTTCATAATTAAATGAATATTTCATATTTTTGAACTTCATTTTCATTAGTTATTTCAATATTATCTATCAGCCAGTGAGGGACTGAATCATCATCATCATATTGAGTTTTCAGTATTTTGTATATACATAAATACTTTTAGTTCCAAAGTTTTCTTGTAAACATTTTGCTAGCTGAGAGTTAAGAGTGTAATAATTCACCAAAGTCTCTGGACTGATAAAAATTTCAGTACTTTTTCTGCAAAATTGACAGGTATTTTCTATTTCCGTATTATTTTCTAGAAACAAAGTTTGATATGATTAATTCCAAAAATTAATTGGAATAACAACAACAAACTTCAGAATTGGTGCAGTAGTCTGTCTTTACTACATTTAAACCTGAAGGGGAAAGCATAGATTAACTCCACGTTTATGTAACTCAAGCTTTCACTTTGTGCTGTCTCTCATATGTTTGTTACATTTTTGAAGGTTTTGTTTGGAAATTCAAGTCTTCAAATATTATGTCTTATTTATTTTAATGTGAAATATTCTATAATCCCAAAAGTTCCAATTATATAAAAATAAAGTAAAATGATCAATTATTATTAAAGCAAAGTTCTCAAATATTTACTGAATTTGATATATTTTGTTCATTTAAAATGTTTTTGTAATATATCGAATCTATTTGGCTTCACCTCTTTCTTCCATTTTTCTTACCTAATAAGGATATCATTATGGAGCGTATTTCAGAAAGTTATTCTTGAAATTAGTCCTTTCCTAAATGTTAAGCACTACAGCAAATGAAAATTGAAGAAGTCTTATATAGTTATTTAAACAGTCTTCATTTCTATTTTAATTATAATAGAAATTAACTTGAGAAAGAAAGGAAACTGAAGATCTCTGTTCTTAAGGTATCAGTTCTTGCTGTGAATGGAATATACTTTTTGACTATACTGTGTCCCGATTCCAAGAATTTTTGTTCTATTTTCTTCTTCTTTCCTCGACTTTGGCCAACTATGGACCACGTGCTAGCCCTTCTGTCATAGTTAGGCTAGGAAATTCAAGAAGGGGAGGACTAACCCTGAGATAGAAAGTTCCAGGGGAGAAACAGACAAAACACAGAAGAAGAAAAAAATAGCCGTGTCCATGCCGGGATTCGAACCCAGGTTCCGACACAATGGCCACACGGCAGACCACTGTCTAGACCGCTCAGCTATGCCGGAACAGCCTTTGTTCTATTTTATAACTTAACAATTTTTTTTCCAGTAATAACCTTTAGTGCAGTAGACATAATCTGAATCAGAATCATTATCTCTTGTTTTATTTTTATTTTGGTACATTAATCAATAAGAATTTAAAATTTTGTATGAAATTGAAGCTAGATAGCTAGATAGATGTCCAACTTTCTGATTTGAACTTAATGCCAAACTGTTCAATAACTTTTGTTATTTGAAGTAAAGCATGCATTTCAGTTTTCTTTTATAGAAAAAAAATGAAAATTTTATACATGCAAGTGGGAATATATTCTCCAACCAAATCAAAACAACCTATAGGAAATTCTGTATTTAGTATTTTCTTAATATATTAAGATTTCCCTTTCTGAAACCTTATAACAAGTTTTTTAGCTTCTTATTAAGGAAAATGTGAAGGGAAAGTAAGATTTTGTTTCTCAAAAGAATTGGAGATTAATGATACCGCTTGCAATTGCTAGATCTATCTTTGTTTGGTTTTTAAAAAATGAAATTCTTAACTTGCTAATCCTTTACAGGGTTAACTACAAATCAATTGTAGGTTTCTTTATACATGCATAACAAATTCAGAAATTGAACTGCATATTTGATGTAGAGATGGTACAAAAAATGTTTTTCCAACAATGCAAATAACTCATGATAGGTGGATTCAAAACACACAAAATTCTCAGCTAGCTGTTTCTATGTAGAAAAAATTCTTTATATATGTATTATTTCAATTCTAAACAACTTTTTATTTTAAAACTTTTGGTGTAAGGTTTTGATATTGTAAAATATATTAAAGTAAAGTATAAAATAAAGCAAAATATTTATAATAATTAATAAATTTTAAGTTATGAGTAGATCCATTAATATCTGTTATGTTATTACTGTTGAATAAAGAATGTATTTGCCTCATATTGACAAAACATAAATAAATAATCCTAGCAACCAATTAGCTATTTTTAAATTTCACAATTTCTTAAAGGTGATTTTGCTATAGGATTCTTTATAATGCATGACAATTAACATCTCACTTCATTCAAAATTTCAAATAGGGAAAACAAGAAAGCTTAACCTGAAAAAGCTACAGATTAAAAGAAGCCAACCAGAATTTCCTAAAATATCATACATACAAAAGTCCTTAATTTGTAAAAAAAAATATCGCAAAGTAGAACAATGCTTTAAGAAAAACAAAACAGATTATTTATAAGAATTTAATGATTAAATTACATTTCTTGAGTCTCTGAGAATATGTGAAGAAAACTCAAATCTAACAGAATTTTTAATTTATTAAAAAACAAATTGGTGGCCGACTAGTCACTCTAGTACTCTAATCAGAGACGGAACTAGGGGGGAGCAGCCGAGGCACAAGCTTTGGACACCAGAATTTGACAGCAATTTTAAATGGCATTCTGTACTCAAGTGATAAGTTTTCTTTACTTACTACTAAAATTTTAAACATTGACTCCACCAATTAATTCTGACAGCAATGCT
>JAFIDM010009631.1:35486072-35506636 GCA_023159025.1 Thereuonema tuberculata
CTTATGCAAAAATTATTTAGATTTTTAAAAGCAAATAAAACATTAAACTGCAAGATAGCATGCCTGAAGATAAAAACACCTCTTCAATTATTCTAATTCAAAACCAATGAAAAAAAATTATATCAGCTTGAAAACTTCTGTTATAAGCAATAATAAAACCTTGTTACAACTTCAGAAATATCTTGATAGAAAATGTAAGCAAAAAAAAAAAAAACATATCCAATCTCAAATTTTCTCCAATAAAAAAATGACATCATCAGAATTGCTATAAACTGTAAAGTCATCTTCAACCTTCTCTTCCTAAATGAAATCCACTTCATTTTCAACATCAGTAGTAAGTGATGATATTGTAACTTCTCATCATTGCTTCTGCTTCCTGAATAATTTCTTCTGCTTTAAAAAAAAAAAAAACGATTCTATGCAAAAAGCAGTCCTTTGACATGATGCCAGAATTGAACATCAAACCTCAAGCAAAGATGTTTTGGATGTGATGGTTAAGTGCCTGCTTCCATGACTAAATCTTGTCTGTTTGCTACATTAAAACATTCTGCAAATGTTGCCATTCATGTTAGGTTGTGTGGAATCCGTATAAAGCTACAATGTTGCATTTTGCTTGCTACGTCCAACCACAGGAAACAGAAGGATATGTGACTTTAAAGTGAAACAATATTGCTTTCATGTTAAGAGCTCTTGGCAGTGTGAGAGCATGAGAATCTTGTCAGCTTTCAACAATGCTGAACTTGAATGCTTGCATCGAAGTTGGTCGTCACTTCGAGCATCTCTTGTCAACATGATGCAATGAAACACAACAATAACCTCCTGTTAAGCACGGGTTTCATGTGTAGGCGGATCCAGGGGCTCTAGTGGGGGCTATAGCACCCCCCCCCCCCCACCTTTCAGTTGTGAATATAGATTGGATAAAATGGGGTTTCCAAAGGCTGCTGTCTGAAAGACTTTAATATTGCCATGATGATTTCAATTGCTAATAAAAAGCTGGCAACTAGCATGCTGTTCAGACTCACAGGTTTAGTCAGCCCTTCAGTTCCCCCACCCCCTTGAAAAATCCTGGATTCGCTCGTGGTTTCATGTGATCATTATGTGTTGTGCTAATGACAACAATGGTTTGTGCAACAATCTTCTGCCCTGAATTAAGTAAAACATGTCAAACCGTTCAAACTATTGAAGTGAATAAAACAGAGGATGTAAAAGGGAATAGGTGTTTTTCTGGACCCATGTTCTTGTCAAAAAGTGTTCCATTTTCACAACCCTGTGCATCCTAGAAATTTGTTGCATGTAATCATTTACATCCTGTATATGATTTCCTTATGTTTCCATAATGTTTCCTTATGTTACAGAAGAATATGGTAGATAGAGGGTACAAAAACAAATATTTTCATACCCTCAAAATGTGTGTCTGGTCTTCCACCGATACAGTGCTACAGTCATTTTAGTGTTGTGGCTGTTAGACAATCATTCACGGAAGGGCCATTACCATCTGCCTAATTGGAGTGTTGTGCATTTAGAGAAGATGTTCAAAGTGACACCCCTCTTGTTCTACACAATAGTGGCATCTCCAGAGCATTGATTGCCGCACTCGTTCAAAAATGCCTCTGTAGTATGGATGGTGCTGCAGGCTTCAACAATTCGTTGACACAGTTCATCAACTGTATTGACAGGTGTGGTGTACATGAGGCTCTTTACATGGCCCTAAGAGAAGAAGTCAATCGGATTAAGATACGGCGATCATGGAGGCCAGAACACTAAATGACTATAGTGCTGTATGAGTGCAAGACCGGACACACATTACTTAACGAAAACTGTTTTTTTTTCATACCCTCTATCTATCATATACTTCTGTAACATAAGTTTCGGAAACACTCTGTATACGCACTACTATTAGTTAGGAATACCTAACTAACATTTGTTTTGAGGTAGGTGTTTGCTAACAAATTTAAGATTCTATAGATCTTTATAGACATTGATAAAGTTGGTCCATTAGCTCAAGTTGGAAATGCTTGTCTACAAGCTGGAGGAGCCAGGTTCAATCCTTGGCAGTGATAAACAATTTTTCCTTGGTTATTACTTCTCCATAGGTCCAGTGGTCTGGGCTGGAGGAACCAGGTTCAATTCCTGGCAGAGATCAAGGGTTTTTTTTCCCTTGGTGTTTCTCCTCCAGACAGGTCCTAGGGTTCACCCAGCCTTCTGTAAAATGGAGATTAGATTTATTCCTGGGGATTAAACACAGGCAGACATCAGGGCTGATTCCCTAACCTCAACTTACTTCTGTTGATCAGAAAATGCCATGAGCTTTCCTTCCTAAAATCCCAAGGGCCACTTACTTACTTATAGTCGGACGCTTTAGCTTATCAGACCTCTAAATAGGTCCTGGAGTTCCCCAAAGACTGTCAAATGGGTTCTGGGTCTCTTTGCTGGGATTAAGGTGGAAGATTGTTGCACTGGCCCTCCGAATTCACTTCATCCTGTCAGCTGGAGCCTCTACCTCCTAGACTGTCCACGCTCATTTGAGGATTCTGATGTTTTATCCTTTTTTTTAAATTATAATAGAGCAGTGAAGAAACCATACTAATACCTCAACCTTAGATCTATTGCAGAAATTCTAGAATTCAGAACATGCCATAGATGCCGGAAGGTGAGAAAGAGAAGAAGCAGACAAACACAGGAAAGAAAGGAAACATCCATGGCAGTTCCAGAATTCAAACCCAGATTCAGGTGTATCAGCCTCATGGCAGGCTGTCACCTAGACCACAAAGTTGTGCCTGAATGCATGTTTATCCTCAGCACATTAATAAAAATTAGAAACTAAGCCTGCCAATATAGAATCTCTTTAAAACACCATATTCACATTATCTTAAAGCTATTATCTTAGAAAAATGAAGCTTTATTGGTGGATGGATGCTATTCTTTGTCAGCTTCTTATTAATTCTTATGCAATCTGAAATCTTAGGTGAGGAGCTCAAGAGACAAAACCCGTCATTAAGAGCTGTTATCACAGTAATTAAACAACTAATTATGAGCAGAAGCTAAAATTTAATAGCAGGGTTCAACTATTCTTTCTATGTTTGAATATTTTTAGGGTCTTACCATTATTAACTTGTTGAGCCGATTGTATATTCTTGTTTAGTTGTTGTTGTTTTTTTTTTAATGTAGATTAAGTTCAGATTGTTTTGGAACATTATATGCCAGTAGCTCTCAGACTTTCTGATTTTACAGACCATTAAATTTTAATAAAAAATTTTATGACAAACATAAGATTGCCAAATTTTATTATAAAATGAGTTACATCAGAAATAACCAACATAAGATTTGTGATTCTATGACTGCAATAATGTCTGTCCCAATTTTAATACAGAACATGCTACTTTTCAGTGCTACATGTCCTCTTCATGGTAGCATATTAGTAATCTTATTTGCAAAGCAATTTAGCATTCTCTAATAGAGAATATAGTTTGTTTATTTTTTTTTATATATTCAAATAATCTACTATTAAAATGTTTTAAATAAAATACATAGAAAGCACCTTGAAAATATTTTTTTCCTCCAAGCAAATAAAACAAGATCAATTTTATAAATGAGATTGAATAGCTTTTATTGCTGTACACTTAAATTCCTCATTCACCCAGGGGTATTTTGATCAGGGATTTGATGTTGGTTTTGATAAAATTATTTCTATGTTGTTTCCTTTCAAAGAGTACCCTTCGTAAATTCAGAAATGCTGATCATTATCCAGAAAACGAACCATTATAACTTAACAGTTTCCAAAGCTATGGATCTATGGAATAACTTATAATGAAACCTTTTTATTTTATTTTTTTTAAACAAAAAATAAAACAAGTTTAGATTTTTAAAGCAACAGATGTCTGATCCTAATAATTGCAGAAAAACATTATTACAAACTTGAGTGTTCAGTCTTTGAATGGCCTTAAGAATATTACTGGTTTTTAGTTTCTGTTTTGTTTTTTTACCTTACTTTTATGAAAAACTAATTATATTGTTTTATAAATATAAGGTTTAATGTGCCACCGAATTAATACAAACAAGTAAGAAATGACACAGAAATTAAAAAATATCTCAGCTTTCATCGGTGAGAGTTTGGGACAACCATTTCGTCCTTTTTGTGAACTCGTCAGCCAAACCCACTCACCATATGAAACGCTCAGATAGTGTAAAAATGATAAAGAAAAACCATTCTATCCTTTCTTTTGGAGGGAGACTGCTGTTGGATGCGAGTGGTTTTCCTTATCATTTCTGCACCATATGAATGTTTCATCTGGTGAGTGGGTTTGGCCGACGAGTCCACAAAACAGATGTCCCAAACTCTCACCGATGAAAGCTGAGATATTTTTAAATTTGTGTCATTTCTCACTTCTTTGTACATTGTTTTATTTTTCTCACGTCTATGTGGGAAAGAACAAATTTCATCACAGGCTGACATTTAATGAACAATTGGTATACACCTTTATCTATCTATCTTCACGATAATCTCAGTAGATCCGAAACCTCAATTAGGCTACAGTTGCAAAAATAACATAATGCATAAATTTAAAAGATAACAGAATCAAACCTGCTGCATCAAAAGAAGAGATCAAAAAATTTTTGCAGCACGAGCTATTTCATCTCGAGTAATAGCAGGCAGCAGCAGGTCTTTATAGTATGAGTTCGGCCTTGTTCATACACCTTTTGTTTTTTACTTCCGTTTAGTCAATATCTGTGAATTGACACTATTATTGTAAATGCAAGCGTTAAATATTAGTCCACTCGATTACAATAACGAACTTACTTTGTTATTTCGCTTCTTCTTTAAAAGTAAACTCATTTTATTAATCAAGGAAATCTGAATCAGAAATAACTACCTAAAAATTTAAACTTTATTTAAATTCATAATTCTCGGATGTGTTAAGTAATCTTGAATTAATAAAATTGGCAATATCTTAAAAATATTTCGTAATAGATGAATTTTCATTATTTTCTTGGTGATAAACACAATTTAACGACTTTCATCTCCAATCTAGAATTTAATAGAAAGAAAACGTCTCTTTCGAATTGTTGCATCCAAAAGCACACCATATACGAGTCAGTTTAATTTGAATTGCTCGATTCTATCTGATAAACAAATAGCTTCCCTTCAATGTAGCAGACTGCGCAACGTTCGCCGCAGAAGTAGATTTGTTTACCATCCACGTTTTGAAAATTACTTCAGTAAAAACAAAATTCATTCACAATATCTTTTTTTATTCTTTTAAATGACGCTTAAAAATAGGCGACTTTTACATAGAATGAATTTCAGTTTATTATTTTATTACATTAAAAACAACATCTACGATGTAATAAAACATAATGAAATTAATGGAGACGTGAAATAAAGTATTACAAAAAATCCTTTTTACAATAAAAAAAAAAGTCAGTTGGTGTTCTCAGTAATGAAAGAAACCACAATTATTCTTATACATATGAAAGGATAATTAAAAAATGACTGTCACAACAGGATAGCGGCATAATAAAAAGACTCCAGAGTAGGTTGTCAGCGACCTATTTACAGTAGTGGCGAAATCTAGAAATGCCGGAGGATGCAGCGGCCGTTTGTTTAGTTATCGTCTATTTTTCCCGCCAGAAGGCCTTCAAATGCAAGTAATGAAAGTGGATTCGGTTAAATTACGAGTAGATGGCAGGTAAATAAGCATTGAATTTATGAATAATCGGTACGATTCTTAGCTTAATGATATTATTATTTAGTCAGATTTTCGTCAAATCATTTAATGTTCAGCAAATGATGACATAAAAGAAAAGTTGTATGCTACTTAATACAATACTAATGATATATTTTTAATGAAATTTCAGGAGAAAATTGTCTTTTTGAGTTTTATATATATTTGTTAAGGAATTTTGTTATTTGTGTTAATGTGAATTAAAAGGTACTGAAACGTAGATACATTGATCGTGTGATTATAAATAATACAACCAAAAATGGTTTATCCGGAATAACGACAGTCTTCATTTCGGATAACCGAACTACAATTTAAGTAAATCGTGCAGAACAAAATAATGATGTTAATTGAACCAGAAGTATCAAATAATAATAAGGTTTCAAAAAGAAAAATACCAAACCATAGCATGTTTATACGTTTCACATAATTAACATCCTCTACTTTTTGAATATTAAAAGATTGACAATTGATATATGTCACATACTTCAATCTAATATTCAAAAAGTAGAGGATGTTAGATATATCCCATATTTAAGTATTTTTAATATTTATTTTTTAAAATCTTTTTTATTATATAAAATGCTTCATGGAATGATTCAAGAATTCGGTGCTATATTTCTTTTTAGTGTATCACAGCTGTAATCAAAACGATTGTATTATTATTATTATTATTATTATTATTATTATTATTATTATTATTATTATTATTATTTAAATCATTGTTATTGAAGGGGAGATGGGGTTAAAGGTTATACAATCATGAACAGAAAGCTTCGCGAATTTGAAATTGCCATCTGTGAAAAAGATAAATTAGTATGATAGGATACTTTCCCAGATTTATGTCCATCACTGCAACTGTTGTAAGGTCATTAGGGCCAAGCACAGGAAAATTTGTAATTAGACTCAGGATATTAAAGGAAAGTAACAAAGCAAATCAATTGATAGTCTCTATTTAAGGTATAGTAGGATTTCTTTTTGTTTTTTCCTAATTATCATAGTTAATATGATATTGTTCAAATATCTATAGTGATATAATAACTGAGGATCAGGATTCTTATAAGGAGAATTCATTAACAAACACATCTCACAATTTGTACAAATTTCAGGGAGAAAAAATGTCACATCCTAAATAATATTGGGTGAAGCAACAATCTCCTGTGATGATAACTCATCAGTTAATTTACCATAATGATAGATTTTAGACAAAATTGTTGTGTGTTTAATTGGAATTCGTTTTCAAAATTAGTTCCACAGATCTTTTATTCTAGTATAAGTAACTTATTAACAAAACATAGAAATACATCAGAGAAACAATTCAGCATAAGCTAAAATTATAATCCAGAATGTACACAGAAATATGTGAACCAAAAGATTTTTTTGTCATTCATATAATCATATCATCTGAGATTTAGATAACCAGTGGAAGCTTCCAAATTGTCTACACTTGTATTGTGTTGTTTATTGATAACTTCCTTATGAAATTAATTGAAATAATATAAGCAGTTTTTCTATAAAATTCTTTTAAAACGGAAGATACTAATGTGCATTTTCGACATGATGCTTTATTGTTTCTGAAAAGGCAAAAATGCAGCCTGAACTTGTAGGAAGCTCTTATTATACAAATAACCTCAATTATTTGTAGTTATTAGCAGATTGTGGTTCAAAATTTTCTTAAGTAAATTGACGAGTAAGAAAAACTCCAGATAAATGTGAAAAGATAAACAATCATCCATTTATTCACTTAAATGTGTTGTTTCTATGTTAGATGCACTTAATAATAAATGTTAGTTATTAAATCTTTGAAAGTTCAAGTTCACAGTTCTAACTTAATAACAAAGTTCATAATTCACATATAAGTTCTTTGAATCAATTTCACTTGAAAACTATTCACTTATCATTCTCTAGAAATCTACTGCTTGAGTATAATGTTCATTTCGTATTTTAAACACTAAAGTTGAATTCTTTCGTTTATACTACTCAAAAGTTCTTAATAATATTTAAACGTTCTCAGTAATTTATAGTCTGATTCTGTGTCAAATTCTTTTAATCTTTGACAATAAATAAATTTCTTTTTAAAAAAATTACATTGTTCCATTCCAATATCCAATATGTCATCATGCATTCTATCAATCTTTAAGTCAGCTGATTCACATTAAATAAGGTGAAATTTACTTACATAGGTCCAGAGAAAGAAATGCATCAAATCCTAAAAATATTATTGGTGATAATCTTTATTATTCATTGAATGTTTCTCAGTACGATTCATATCACTCAATTAAACCTTTCTGCTGGTTCGGATATGTTTGCTGGAATAAAGAATAATGTATTAGATCCTGCTTTATTAATACTTGTTCTGATTCTTATATCAGCTTTGTACTTTCTGTTACAATATATCCTTCAGATAATATCAATCCATATACATTATAATTGCTTGATGAATCCTCATCACGAAAACTATATTTCAACATCACCATATATTTGAAACTTCCTTCTTGTCACAATGACATCATTTTTGGGAAAAATGACCAGGGTCTCTTTGTTAAACAACAATTTGTCTTGACACATACCACACTATTGTTTTTAATCCTTTAAAGCAAAATCTTGCTTGTTATCCATGATATCATGTTCTCTTCATTATTCAAATTGTTAATGTATTATCACAACTACATTATTCCAACAATATCTCCCCCACATTGATAGTTTGAATAAGCAAGGGATAGGTATTTACTTTTAATTATTCTTTATGTCTTATTTCTTAAGACCCAGCTCTGATACATTTTTTTCGAATGTTATCTGATTCATTGATTTCGTAAATATGTCCACTCTTCTTCTAATACTACAGTTCGACTTCTTTTGTGACAGAGTTACGACACAACAGAGACTGGACACTTTGCAGATGCACTGAATCCTGAAAACCCCAAACATGCATGAATGACGACGAAGATCTTCCTAACCAAATTTGGCACCCAATCTTGGGGAGTCAATAATATCAATACATTCCCACCCTCCCATTCTTTATTAAAAAGAAGAATAGAAACATATATACAGGATGGTCCTGAAATGGTTGGCCAAACTTGAAGGCCTGATGCAACATAGCAAAATAGCGAAAAAAAAGTCCATATGAAAGTGCCTGTGGAAATGCTTTTATTCAGATGTTACAGAAATATTGACATATACATTGGCTGTGATGTAGCCATTGTTAGATGAAGTGTTTGAAGTGGCCTCCACCAGTAAGACCACATGCCCCACACCGTCGTCGTGAGGATTGCCAGACACTCTCAGACAATGCAAGGGTACCTTGAACCTATCCACATTGCAGTCACCAAATGTTTGTACAATGTATTCACCAGCATTTGTAGATAGTCCCAGAGAAAAAGACCAAGAATTTATGTGAGGGGAAGGGGAGCTTGCATAGCCAAGCTTTTGGTCCTCCTCTGCCAATCCAACAACCATAGTGAGTCCCTGCTAAGAACTGCCACTAGGGGCATTAGAATCATTAAAGGCGTGGTCATGTGAACAGCCATCATATAACCAGTGTGCGCTTTATAATCAAGTGTGGTTGTGGAATGCAGGTCTCTTTGAGGAGTCCTCAGTATACCTCGACAACGCATTTGATGCACTTTTGAATAACTGAAAAAGGTTGAGAGAGGTCATATTTTTGGACTGCAGGAGGCAGGCTGGTCATTCTGTCTAATTGGCCTCCACCTGCAGTGTTCCTACTGTACTGTGTAATGGTATTGGAAGCAGTGGAGACATGAGAGAACACACGCTGGCACTGGGATACCTAGGCAGGCTACCAAAAGAGAGGATTCTGTTATCGTCTGACAGGTATGAACTGATCCAAGGGTGTCCCTATCCACCATCCAGAGACATCACTAGAGATCCTGTGAGTACCCGCAAGATAGTGAGGCAACTTGCAGAATGAGACTTGTATTTTCAGCATCCCCTTACATTGTCTGTCAATAACATCCTACCATCGGTGGCTTCGTTGCTGTTATATTGTGAGCGGGTGGCATGGGCAGCTGTGGACTGGCAATGAATCTTGTTTAGTGATGAAATCCAGGTTTTTTATGGACACTGATAACCACCGTTATTCAAGTATGGAGAAGCAGTGGGCAGTCCACAAATCCAGACCTTATTGTTGAGCAACATACTGCCAGCACTGGTGGTGACATTGTGTGGGGAGCCATCTCATACAATTCTTGGTCTCCACTGGTTGTAATCAGGGGAACATTGACGGTACAGCAGTAAGTTCAGGAGATTCTGCAGTCTCATGTGCTTCCCTTCAAGGAGTGGCTACAGTTGTCCATTTTCCAACAAGATAATGTCCGCCCATATACATCACAAGTTTCCCTGGACTGCCTCCATGCTATTGACACTCTTCCTTAGCCCACTAAGTCTCCATACAACAAGTATGGCTATTGAACATGTGTGGAACCAGCTGGCACAGCAGTTGTAACAGTTATGGGAGGAACTTCTGCAGAATAGCATTAGATGTCGCTATGACTCCATACAAAGCTGTATCTGCACTGGGGGCTCTAGTATCTGCACTAGTACTATGACACAGTACTAAAGGGATTATTTACCTCTAGTGTTTTGCCTGAATAAATGGCCTATTTGTTATAATATTGTAGCCAGTTATTTGCATCATCAGCCAAGTGTCATTCCTTTTCGACTGCTGCTTCTGGATGCTCACATTTTTTTGGCAGTAAGTGTGTACAGAGTGATTCAGGAGGAGTTACTGCCATTTACGGAGCTCATTGATAACGATATTTTGAGCCAAAAATTTCACATTAACCCAGGTCCTATTTAGGCCAGTCAATAAAAGCATCAAACATCGCAAACACGCATGTATCTACGATTTTTTTATATGTTATTAGGACCCCTGAGAGTAGTTTATACCCAAGTTTGCAACCCTGTGCTACTCCTGTGATGTTCGAAAAACTGCGAAATTCGGCCACCTGTGTCAGTTTTGTCGAAAAAAACCACGTGAAGGAAGCATTTATCGGGTATCTTCACTCTATACTTTTATAAAGCAAAATAAATTTGCTACAATTTGAGCCCAACTGAAGCTCTCTAGGTCTATTGGTTTCGGAGATATAGCCAGTCAAAGATGGGCAAGTTTTTCCAAAAAGTGAGAGTTATCGGTAGGGTCATGTTCCAAGACACGTACCGGCTAAATTAATGGTTCTAGAGAAAGATCACGAGAGAGGAAGTTGTAGAGAATTGAATTAGCTGCAATTTGATTCCAAAATGGTGCCTCTAGGCCTCATAGTTTCTTCAAAAACGAAAAAATATTAAAATATCGGAATTTGGAAAAATGAGGAATTTACATTGTACTGAATCATGTTGGTATGTATTTCTTTAAAAATATGTGCAAGAATGTGCAGTTAACATTGTGGATGTAACATATGGCTTCAAATAAACATACACTAAACAAATACACGTAAACATAAAATAAACAACGGAAACATAAATGTAAACAAGAAAATTCTATGTACACAGTCAAGCATAAACACCGCAGTAGTTTAGAACATCGCCCTTTTGAAAGGGCCGGATCAGTGGGGGAGGGAGTGGGAGGATGGACGACGTTTTCTGGAGGTGGAGGCGGGTCGTCATATGGTGTTGGATCGTCCACATCCTCATCCTCCTCGTCCAGGACGATAGAGGTGATGTTTGTGCAACTGCGCTCTTGGCAAAAGGAACGTAGGATAGAGCACTTGAGCCCTGCCTTTCTGCAAGTGCACGACCCTAAGCACCCTTTCTTGCATTTGCAAGCCACCATTCTAAGGAGGGTCTGAGGAGCGGGCTCTGCGCACATTGTGATGGGCATGAGACCTTGTTCGCTGGTGGCCCATTTCCAATCACAAGGGTTTTTGTCGACCCCCAACCATTTTTGCACCTGGTGGTATGTCCTCCGGATGATATTTTATCAGTATCGGCGTCTTCTTGAGATTGATGTACCTCGATACCCTGCCTCTCAAATTCAGTACGCATCATGGTGATCAAGCGGCGTTTGTTAGATTCATTGGAGAGCAGTTCTGCCTGGGGAACTTTGATGGGTGTTGATTCATCAAACAACATGTCACTGCCGGAGAGAGAAGCAGAGCGTCGCAGGCGATCAGCTGATTTAGTGCTCCTCACAGATGCGACGTGTGGGTATCCACAGCTTTGTTTGTACCAAAGTGGTTGAAAATGTAGCTAACGTATCCCGCCACAATGGCTCTGACTGCATCATTGCGATGCCAGATCACAATGTTAACTTCACATTCTTGCAGGTGTTTTTAAAGAAATACATACCAACATGATTCAGTATAATGTTTTCCTCATTTTTCCAAATTCCGATATTTTACTGTTTTTTTGTTTTTGAGGAAACTATGAGGCTTAGAGGCACCATTTTGGAATCAAATTGCAGCTAATTTAATTCTCTACAACTTCTTCTCTCATGATCTTTCTCTAGAACCTTTAGTTTAGCCGGTACGTGTCTTGGAACATGACCCTACCGATAACTCTCCACTTTTTGGAAAAACTTGCCCATCTTTGACTGGCTATATCTCCGCAACCAATGGACCTAGAGAGCTTGTGTTGGGCTCAAATTCTAGCAAATTTAGTTTGCTTTACGAAAGTATGAGTGACGATACCCGAGAAACGCTTCCTTCCGGTGTTTCTTTCGACAAAACTGACACAAGTGCCAAAATTTCGCAGTTTTTCGAACATCACAGGAGTAGCACAGGGTTTACAGGGTTGCAAACTTGGGTATACACTACTCTCAGGGGTCCTAACATCATATTAAAAAAATCGTAGATACATGCGCGTTTGCAATGTTTGCCTTTTTTTGTGTCGATATTGACTGGCCTACTTCTCAGTATTTGCAGAGTTACAATAATGTGAAGGTTGTTTGTAAAAGACCTCTTTCGTTAGTTGGAGGAGTAAAAACAAATGAGAAATAAAGAATGAACTTTTCAGAAATAATGTTTTCTTTTATTGGCTAGTATGTTGAAGCTGAAAATGTGTTGTGAATTGCTTAATTATGTCGTAAGAAAGTTGTATCAAGTTTTAACTACAACATTACATTATTCTGACTCACTTATCAGAACAATTCTTACAAATTACACCAATTCTATCGACTTGAGCCTTGCTATACGTGAAGTTCATAATATATCCTTGTTAATATACAAAATATATCCTTGTCCTAGAAAAGGAAGTGCCTACCCATTCAGTGAATAGAACTTGAGCATCACTTGGTAATTGCAACACAGGATTTTAAGTATTGCTTCAGTTTCTTGTTAGCTGTACATTGTCTTTGACCAGTGGACAAACACATGAAGGCTTTCCACACCCTACTATTGCTTGTGATGTCTTCCACCACAGTCCCTACTTGCTTCTTTGCTCAGCTTACTAAACTACTTCAAAGCCTTATTCTGATACTATATACTTTTTATGGTCCTGTTAGCTTTGTTATATCCTCAGCCTCAATATGGACTCTGTGATGCCTAACCTTCATTGCATGACTATTCCTTTCTTCATCATCAGACTTGGAATGACTGTTATTTTTAATGGTCCTCTTAATCTGATCTTGAGTTTCTCCACTTATCTATTGCCATCTTTGTCTCCTGAGTATAATGACTATTGTATCAGTTGTCTCAGCTAAATCAAGTTTGCGCTCCTCCATTTGTTCAGTTTCTGTTATCTTTCTTGCCTCCTGGCATGTGTAGCTCTTTAGTGACAACTGACTGTGCTCCTTCTATGTTTTTTAGTGCTGATCATAGCTTTTTAATCTTTATGCCAGTCTACATGCTCCACAACCCCATCACAGGAGGGAATGTTTGAAATGGATAAGACAATGAGTTCTTTGCAGAGTGATTCCAAGCAAGGTTATTTAAGATAGAAGGTTTGCTCCGCTGCTAAAACAATTTCTGTTGGCTAGCTCAATGACATCACTTGGATTGCAGAGCAATTTAGTGATCGAACACCTAATAACTCAAATTAAAAGTTTTGAAGTATTTAAATTTTTTTCCGATTGAAATATTATTGTCAAATGAACAACTTTTTAATTGTTTACTTCAGTTGCACATTAAAATTGTACCTGCAGACATGGATCTCTCATGTTACTTTGAATATGCAAGTATTATTTGGAGGGAGGTTTCACCATAAAATGAACAATAAATGGCCTTTGTTAATCACTCTGAATGAGGCATGGATCTATCTCAGTGATTGCAACATGGTACCAAGGCCGGATTTTGGTGTTCGTAGGCCCGAGGCGCTTTCACTTTCCCTTTGAGATGGGTAAAAACAGAAATAAGTGCCCACTGAATTATGCTGACTGACGTAATGCCCTTATTATATTGTTAAACCACTGTGACTGATGGAGTGAGTTGAGCGACTATCATTTTATACTTCTAATTTATATAACTGTGTGGTATTCAGTAGGTCAATGGCCAAACTTTTAGGACACCAAATGTCGCGTCGGTTGAGCTGTAGGGCAAAACACAACTGCAGGGCAAAAGTTTTGAGAAAATGCGAAACTTTATTCCTTGTTGATATTTAATCGTATGATCAGGAACACAGCAATAATTAACCATCCTTAGTAACTTGCTATAGGTAAACTCCACATTCACAAAATTATATGCTGGACTTCTGGATTATTTAGTTGAGGTTCGAGCCAAGGTTTGAAAAAATGGCTAAAGACCTTGTCGCAAAATCTGATTGCAAAGACCGAAGTTGGAAAAGGAAGAGATCATTTGAAGAAACACCAGAGGAATTGGTACAAGAATTGACTGCAAAAGATGCATTTCGAATTAAGACTTTTTATTGTATTCTAGATGTACTAGTCATAGAAATGACAAAGCGGCGTGCAGCATAGATACAGTACTTTACATGGTACCTTCAGTTTCCTTTCAGACAGATCTCTAACAAAAGATGAAGTTAAATTGAAAGCCAGATAGTTAGTTAATATCCATTCATCAGATTTGGATTCTTCGTTGATGAATTTCTTATGTTTTCTTCATTGTATAAGGACAACAAGTCAGTAGTGGATCTGACTCAACTGATAAAAATTCCAAATAAAAGATAAACTTGTTACAAGTTTTCCAAATGTACGTATTGTGATGAGGATTTATTTATCAATAATGGATCAAATGTAGAAGGAGAAAGATCATTTTCTAAACTTAAGCAAATTAAGAACTATATGCACTCAACTACGAGCCAGGATCGTCTATCATCTTTGGCTCTTCTGTTTATTGAGAGTGACATTACTAGTAATATGGACTTTGAGGACATTATGAAAGACTTTGCTGAAAAGAGAAGTCGAAGAAAGAATATTTCTTAAAAGAAGCCTAGTAATATAAAATTTTTGGTCCTGTAATGTAAGTTTGAATTTTAGATATATTAAATTTCTGCCTCACACTCTTTTTTTTCCTTATTAATTGCTTCTTTTCGATTTTTTGCCACCTTCATCAGCCATAAAAATTTTGTATGCCCTAGGCACTGTGCTTACAGTGCCTAGTGGGAAATCCGGCCCTGTTTGGTACATTTCATTTTGTTCAGGTCTAAGGTCGTAAATGATCAAGCCAACTTTGTCCAGCAATATAGAGAAAAGTTCAGCAGAGGTTTGAGCAATGTAGTGGCAAATGGATACTCTCATATGGGCAACTGTGCATCATCAGTGCCACAGCAAAGCCACAATAAATTCAGAGTATTTTCTGGAGAATGTAGATATCATTTTATTGTCTACTTATCACAGGTAATATCACAAAGTCATTGCATTTTTGCTATAATGATTTGCTATTTGTAAGACAGTAATTGATAAGTAAAATAATTTGAATTATCATTTCTTCAGTGGTTTTGGAAATAATTATCTTTGAAATTTGCAATGAAAATGTAGTAGCCTTTTAATATTTAATTATATTTGATGATATCAAAAAGCTCAAGTGCCAGAGTAGATTTGATAACTAAACCCATACAATTGGGGCTGTACTGTTTATGAAAAGAAAAAAAAAAAAAGCATTAATTTAAAGAGAACATAGATGAAATAAAAGGCTCAAACATTTATTAAATATTTTAATAAACACATATTTTGGTTATTTGTTCAGATGTGACATATCTTGAGTGCCAATAAGTCTGCAATCTTAGAATGTTAGTTGTGGACAAGTTACTTTATTAATAACACTTGTAAAACAGTGTAGTAGTCTTGAATAGAAAATAGAGTTTCTGATTTTTTTTCTTCTGTGTAACCAATCTATTAATGAAAATTGTTTTTTTATTGGGCTCCACAGAATACAACAACTGATGTTGAAATAATTTGTCTACACAGATAAAGTACTTTTATTTACAGTAATTATATTTCAGTAATCGAGTTGAATTAGTTTGTTGATGTACATTTGAATGCTGTGTTGCTCAAAGGTACTTTGCATTTGTTGTTTAATTCAGAATGAATTCTGTATTGTTTTCTTTTAGTAGAGTGTAAGTTGAAGGTACATGGATGTATTTATATCATAGGTATAGAATCATTTATATACACTGAAATGCCAAAAAAACGGGGAAGGGTGCTAACATGTCCATTTTATGCCACCACACCCTTGTGGTCAATGTAATCGTCCACAAACAATATAATGTAATGGCAGATATCTCCACAGTCTCAAATAGTTGCATTCGCAGCTCTGATGGCAGCTTATCAGGACTTAAGCACAGAGCCGGATCTAGAAATTGTTGGCCCCCCCGCGAAAATTCTTCACGGGCCCTCAATTTTCGTTTGCTCGTTTTCTTTGTTTGTAACACCTAATTCGTAAGGATATGATGGGCATTGGTTATGTATTAAATTGAACACACATTTGTAGATATAATAAATTTACTTTATTTACTAATTAAACACAAATTGTTGATGAATGAATGTTACAGTGTATACTATACTACATAATAAAAGTTTTCTTCCTTGATTTCATTTCAGAAAAGCGTTTTATAAGCTCCTTTTTATCAATTATTGATGCCTCATTGTTGTTGATGGCAATCAATCCCAAAGCGCTCAGTCTGTCTTGACCCATTGTGCTCCTCAGGTAACTTTTTATCCTCTTGAGTGCGGAAAATGATCTTTCGGCTGATGCAACCGTTACGGGCAGGGTTAGAAACAAGGTCAAGGCTGTTAGCACTTCAGAGAAACTGGAGGACATTATCTCAAAGTCAACAAACAAAAGTTTAGTAAGCTCAAAGACTGTCTTGCACTTAGCAATTTCTTCACCAAGACTTTCACGCAGTGAAATTAGTTCAAGACCTAGAGAGGGTCCAATATCCTTCTCGTAAATCTTCTGAAGGTTCTCAGCTCTTTCCAGAATCTCTTTTTCTGAAAGGGAATTTAGAACCTTTGGAAACAACACAGAAAATTGTTCTACAACACGTTCAACAGCTGAAAACCTCTTAGTAATCTGACCATTAATAATATCAAGAAGCTTGTAGAAGACATTTATTTTGAACAGGTTATCTCCATCTGAAAATCTGTAGTCTTCGGCTAGTTCATCAAAGTGTTTTTTCACCAACGGCTGCCTCTTCTGAGGGAAAATAGGATCAACATTCCACTTTACAGCGTGAGTTACAGCTTCCTCCTTCATGTTTTGGTAATCATTCCTCATTTGCAACAACCTCTCTCTGCTCCTTTGAAAGATTGTCGAAGCTCTCTCTAAGTCTGTTTCTTTTCCTTGGAGTGATTTGGAAGCAATATTCAATTGAGTGAAAACTTTTGACAGGATAACAGTTAACATGACAAACTGAAAATTGTTTATTGCTTTCATCAACCTTCGCGCTTCTGACACTTCATCGGGCTTCTTACTCTCAAGGGAAATTTTCATAAGAGCTTTTAGAATGTCTAAGTATCTCAATTTGATAGCTAAAATTGAATCGTGCCTTGATGCCCACCTCGTAGGGTTAAGTTTTTTTAATGTTATTTCTGACTCATTTGTTATTGATGAAAGAATGTCCCATCTGTTAATACTTTGGCCGAAGAAAACATACAATGATTGAAGAGTTGAGAAGTAGTTGGCTACATCTCTTATAGTACTTACTGCATCATTAATCACTAAATTGAGGTTGTGCGTTGCACAGTGGACATACACGGCAAGTTCTTGAATATCTTGTATTCTACTCTGCAAGCCAGTGTAAGCTCCACTCATTGTGGCTGCCCCATCATAGCCTTGACCTCTACATTTCTTCATGTCTAGACCAAAGCCTTCCAAACACTTTATGACAAGGGAGGATAACCCATCTGCTGTTGAGTCTCTTACATGGAAAAACCCTAAGAAAGATTCTTCAATTTTAACTTTCCTCTTTTCGAAACTAGCTCCTTCTAAGCCGTCCTCCACTTCAGACAAGTGTGTATATCTCACATTGAAACTCATTTGATCTTTTTTAGAAAGGTCTTGTGTGGTATCAATAATCAATGAAAAAAATTGTGCTTTGTTGATTTTATTCACGATACCTTTCAGGACAGTTGAAGAAATGCAGTTGATGATTTGATTTTGAATATCATGGCTCAAATACTTGGTTTGACCCTCAGGGATTGTTACAACTCTTGCCATTATAGGATCATATTTTGCTAACAACTGAACCAAAGATAAAAAGTTTCCGTCATAGTTGCCCTCATTATCACCTCTAAATGCAAGAGAGTTTTTTGCTAATATTAGCGTGATATCTATAAGTCTTTCTAAAACTTGGGCCCAAAACGTAAGTTGAGACTTTCTTTCCAAATCTATATGATCATCAATACATTTACTTGCTTTCCACTGATGTAAAGACATACAAGCTAAAATGTGATCATTTGATATACCGTGATCTTTTATTTTCCTTGACAGTCCCTGCCAATCTCTAATACCATCGGCCCAACCACTTTTGTTATTCCCAGATGTAGAAAATAGCCAACACGGTAAGCAGTAAGCACAATCTTTCTTTAACGAATAGTTAAGCCACTTTAAGGGAAATTTTTGGCTTGTTGTTGTTTCATTTTTGTAATAGGTGCAAGAAAATGATCTGTTCTTTTTATCTTTAGGAAATGGCCCTTTGGGTTGGCAACTTCCGGTACTAATAATGAAAGTCTTAACTTTTGCCGACAAAATAGTACCATCATAGTGACCTTTATCAGTAGGATATTCCTGCTGATGCAATCTACTTATAAAATCTTCAACATCATCTGCCTTACTTGTCGGATTCACGTTATCATTACCTTGGTTGTTTTCAGTTGATTCCAGTTGTTCTTTTTGAATATTTTCAGACTTTCCAGCTTCTTCTTTTACAATAGCTGTACCTGTACGTAAAGGAAATCTTTAAAAAAAATACCCAAAACAGACGAGGTATACAAATCAGGGTCATCAATACAATAAATGCAACAGAAATTGTCTACTAGCAGAAAGAGCAAGAATCAATTAATATTAAAGACTATTTGGCTAACAAAAAAACTGAATCATTTAGGAAAGGATATAAGAAATTATAAAAATCACTTTCTTCAATACTTTAAGAAGTCTGCAACAAAGAATGGACAAAATTTCAAAATTTCAGATTATAAAGTATTTCAGTACAAGTTAACAAATTAAAATGAGATTGCAGTTTCACAAACCATGTCCAATACATGGCATGCTCCGCCATTCGAATTTTCACCTTCCTTTTTATCTCTCCAATGTACTGACACCCCTTTTCTCCTTTCCGACATTTAATACCATATACCATTCAGTATATGGAGAGACCAAAAGGAAGGAGAAAATTCGAATGGCGGAGCAGGCCACGGCAATTAAACAGGGCCATGAGCAGTACTTAACTGCGCTCCATCATAAAAAAACAAAAAAAAAGATCATAGTGGATAAACCGGTCATTTTCGATACTGTCGTAGATCAATACTTAAACAAATTTTATGAATCATTGTTAATAAAAGCTAAAAAATGTTATAACAGAGAAGTATCCGTCAATAATGCCTTACAATATGAGCTTCATTAGTTCATTAATAATTATAGTTGATCTCTATGTTTATGAACATTGAAGTGTTACCAATGTGTTTATGGATCAACCAACTATTCTTTGTACCTAAGTGTGTCCGATCACAAATTTAATAAATATTGTTTTTGGAAACAATTATTGGACTTTATTTTTACCCCAAAGTATTATTAGGTCATTGATCAAAAGCTTTAGAGTGACCGATATTAGTTTAATTACGAACATTTTAGTATTTTTGTAGTAACTTAGGGGACAATGTTTCCCCGCGAGTATTTTGTGTCCTGCCACTTCAGAGACTTCGCAAACTCCCAAATTTATTACATGAATATTGTAATGAAAAATTCTTTTAAATTGTTGCTAATGTTTGTTAATAGGAATTTGTAATTTAGAGAAGTCTATTTTGATTTCTATAGTTTTATAGTCTGATGAAGAGGCCTGTATTCTAAGCCTCGTAATATGTGATAAGTTATGAAATTATTTAAATATATATGGTTTTACGAGTGTACGGTCCTGTTTTTTAATTTGATTCATCATACTGTTATTATGGACAATTATATATCAATATTTTTGGTTGATTAAACGAAATGGTAAACTAAATTTTCCCAAACTACCTTTGTATACAAAATCCTGTCCAGTGAAGCCTGCTAAAATTAAAGATTTAAATACAATAAAACAGCACTTGAGACAGGATGTAATCTCTTATACAGAATGTTAGTTTCGAACATTGTAATGTAATTTGCATTTTTACCTGAGAATAAAGACAAGAAAAACTTTAAAGCTAATCAGTATGGTGTAATCAGGGCCGGCGCTAGGGGGTGGCGAACGGGGCGACAGCCCCAGGCCCCGCGCCTGGTTAGAAGAAAGAGGTTTATGGAT
>JAFIDM010009631.1:35515568-35540584 GCA_023159025.1 Thereuonema tuberculata
GTCAATCAATACGGCGGGGCCGCTCGGGCCTCATGAGGCCCCTCTTTTTGTGGGGCCCCGGGGCAATCTGCCCCTTTTGCCCCCCCCCCTCTGGGCGGCCCTGCCTTTGAAGGATATTATTAATTTTGATATTGATCAAAATTGTCCTGTGGAAATATCTTCATTTTCATATATAACACTCTTCATTCCATAAAAAATGTCAAGTAATACATAAGCTTTCACTTTTATGCGAATATCTCAAAATCGAATTTTGGCGCTTGGTCAAATGATGCGTAACACCATCCAATTGCAGGGGATTTTTAAATGGAAAATATCCATTGGTACATTGAATAGGCGAAGGGGAGAGAGGGCAAAGCTTTTATTAGTTAGGGTTGTGAGGTATTTTACATTTATATGTATGGTAAAAACAGTGAAGAAAAGGAGTTACATAAAGTTTGACAAAGGAAAAATGCAAATTGAAGTGAACTAATAAAATACAGTCAATAAAATTAATTGAATGAGGGGAGTTTGAATAATTACATAGTATTGGAATATAGATTTTACAAATATTGAATGATAGAAAGAATTAAGAAAATTAGGAATGGTTTAGATTTTAAAATATAGTGAAAATGAGTAATAGCGAGAGTGTATTAAAGATAAAAAGAAATAATTTTAGGAGAGATAATGGATTTCCAAAATATTAAGGGAAAAATGCTAATTAATTTAATATGACATCATGGCCGTAGTCATCCAAGGTGGTCGCTTTTCGTCTCGTTTATGATATTGCTGTGAAGCCAAAACTTGTCATCTGACCGGTGAGCAATTATAATTTTTGAAAATTCATAACCTTTAAATCGCTTAGACTAAGGTTCCCAAATTTTTTAATTAGACATTTCTTTTAATACTTTTTATTTTCATATATGTTATGTCATTGAAATTTATAGGTCATCCTATCTCGTATCTATGCCAGCTTCCTGATTGTGATATTGCAGTGAAGCCGTGTTTGGGTCAATTATAATTTCTGAAAATTCTTAAGTTATTAACCGTTTCGACTAAGGTTCCAAATTTTCATATTTAAACATTTTTAATGCTTTTTAATTTGATATACATCGTATCAGTAAACTATTTAAATTTAGTCAACTGTTTTAATTCCATTTTTGCAATTATTTAAAAACCCATCTTACGACGGGCTTTTAATCCAATACAAGAACGATCCAAATCATAACATTTCAATAACGTTTGAATTCTACAAATGCTCTCATTTAGCAGACGTAAATCTGACTTTAAAAAGATTATAGATAGTAAGGAAACGACTGAAATTTCGATTTCCTAAAGATTGGTGAACTTCAATAACGGATGAGCCGCAGGGAGGAATGAGGGACGGATAAATTTGTTTAGTTCTGAACACTACCACAAGGGGACTTCCCCGATGAATGGAGTTATCCTACAATGTTGATTTTTCTAGTGTTGCTGTTGGAGGGGAGCACGCGACGGTTTTATATAGAGACGGATTGATCAAAAGTAAATATTATTTTTTAGTGATTTCATATTTCGAGGATTAGATAATGTATGTTAATATATTGCACGAGATTAAAGAGGCACATGTTTTGTAAGTATAATTATGAATAATTTAATTGCACTGAATTAGTCAAAATCAATTGAATATTTAATTTTACCTTCTGAATCGGTAACTGAAAAGGAATTTTTACAAATATGTTTAACACATTTGTTTTGTTTCTTTATTACGATGTAATTTCAGGTGAGTATATGCAAAAACAATTGTTTTCCGCCGATATCGGACTTTTGTCGAACTTTACGATATTTGATTGACATATTAACGTGAGTTCTGGTAACATGTAGAGGTAATGAGGTGAAACATGACATTTGGAGAAAGGTAAATCAGATTACCTTTTCGTCTTCAAGCTATCGCGCATTCTCAATTCTTTTATATTCATTTTTAATGTCTTATTTTATTATTATTTTTCTCTTTTTTGTTTTATTATTATATTTTTAAATGGTCAATATTCTTATTACAGTGCCTTTAATAGCCGACATCCTGTTTCCTTATAGCTCTGAAGTACTATCCTAGATGAAGGAAATATTAATTGATCTTATCAGTTTGTTATATATTTAGCAATTACGGAACATTGCACACTAGGCCAATTTTTAAATTTGAAACAAATTTAATGGACAAAATTGAATTTGATCTGAAGCTATCTTCTTTTGATTTTCAATTAATAACCGTTTTTTTTTCTCTCGTTTTTTAAAGAGTATTTTTACTTTGACTTTTATGGTTAGATTTACCATTTTTATTTACCTGCACTTAAGTGCTTCAAATTAAGCTAGTAAATGGCTGTTAAATGGGAAGCAGTAGTTATTTGTACCATTAAAAGACATTTTGTTGCAGTTTACTTTAACCCAAATAGCTTAGATTTATACTAATGAGAAAAGCTGTATACAAAAGATTTGTGTTGTATATATAAATAAACAAAATGCATTAGAATAAATTGGATTGGAGATTTCTATCAGAATTAAAATTATATATAAATATACATATATAAATATTTTGTGTATGGCTTTATAATTATATTTAAGCTCTTCAGATTAAAGTAATTATTATTTTTTTTTTCTTTTCTGCTTTGAACTTTCAATTGATGAAGATGAAAATTTAATACAAAATGGTTTAGCATTTAGAGTAAGAAGTAAATTTGAAAATATGTCCCAACTGTTTCAGGATAGAATCTAACTGAGGCATACTTTGGAGATAAAAGATAACATATATGAAAATTGGATACATAAATAATATCTTCAGAGTGAAAGTATTGTTATCTGTTTGTTATATTTCTTGTACAATTTTTAATCTGAAGTTGAAATCAGTTTGATAATATCTCACAATGGTTTGGATATACTTTCACTCACATCTTTTTTTTTGTTATTTATTGTTAAACTTATGTCATTGATTTTAAACTTTGATATTTTTAATTACAGTTATTAGAAATTCACATCAGCTGTCTTCTGAATCCAATTAAGAAAAACTCCTGCAACCATTGATGATGTATTTATTCTAACTGAAGCCATAACTTGGAACAACTGATTTTCTAAACTGAAAATGGTGCATTATAGAAAAGTGAAATGTAATAATCTTCCTTTATTGTTATCAGTATTGAAAGTGCTTAAATATTTTTTCATTTAAAATTTTCTTTACATTTATTACAATGAGTTAATACTAAACTAAATCCTAAATGTATCATTATTAATATTCATTATTATCTTACAATTTCTCATTGGAAAATTTTATCCTGTCCTAAATTTTAAGTATTTTTTAGTTTTTGATTAATTTTTAACCTTAAATTATTAATAATCCAATTTTTAATATGTGTGACTGATTTTTTTTTTTTTTAATAATAGCAAAATAGCCAAGAGAAAAAAATCTACACATTAATCTGTTTATATAGTTGTCTTTTCATTGTTTGATGTTCCATTGTAAAAACAAATATTCGTGATTGGTTGCTCCCTTTCCCCCTCCTCCCCTTTTTGTTTTCCTTTCTCTCTTAAAGAAATTGTTGGTTTCTAATTTAGAAGAATTTAACAATTGTTGCAGATACCTTGAAATGCTGCTGAGAAATTGGCAGTATCTTTAAAACACTCAGATTGATCCTCTACAGAAATGAATGATCTGCATACCATGGCTGCCTCCTTTTCATCATCATTTCCTTTACTTTTTGCTTCTACATTTTCTTTTAGCAAAGTCCACGTTTTCTTATATTTCACAAGGCATAATTAACTCCCCAATTCTAAGCCAGTAAAAAACATATGAATTTTAAATGTCTTAGGCAAGAGACGAGAAAAAGAAATAAATTTATTATTCTTGAACAGAATATTTTCAGGACCAAATAAAGTGAACATTTTAGGTAGGAAATTACTATATTTGATTTATAAAAAAAAGTGCATTCATTTTGACAGTTGGCACCATTATTTAACAAACAAGGAATATTCTTCTCAGAGCCACTTTCCATTCTGAAAATATCCCAAAATGCCTGTTCTACCATTTTTCAGAACTTTTGCTAAAGATATACAGAATGGGGCCGCGCCAGCATGGTCGAGCAGTCTCAGGCGTCGGTCTGCCGTGAGGCCAGTGTGCTGGCGTCCAGGTTCAAATCCCGGTTGTGAGCATGGATGTTTCAATTTCCTTTCCTGTGTTGTACAGCCTCTTCTTCACTTTCTCTTCGGTCTGACGTCATTCCGTAATGGCGTCCTAGAGAAAGCAATGAGAAACCACTCTAGTATCTGTTCTCAAGAATAAGTTACGGTTTCTCCTAGGGGTCGCCCTTCGGGGGTCACTAGGGTCCGTGAACTTTCAACCAATCTTCGGATTGAATTACTGTGTATGTATACAGAATGGCCATTCTTGCTATTGCACTTTAAGATTGAGTTAACTAATTAACAATTAAAAACAGCTAATGCAAAGATGGTTAAACAATAGTTCATGTCAGATATGTACTATATTAGGTTTAACATTATTAATTGACACCTGCTGTAAGGTGTAATTACTGCAGGTTGGTGGTCATGTGTCGTAGCCTTGTGAAATCACCTGATAATATAACTTGGTTTCCTATAAGTGTAATTGATCTGAATGTAAAGATAGTAACATTTTTTGTACTGGCTTGAAATTAGATGTACCTGGAATCTGGGGCCGTTATTTGCTTCAGAAATTTTGATGATCGTATATTTATTCAGCCTTAGTCTTTAATCAGTTACTATCATTAACAAAAATAACTGTTACTACTGATATCTTAGTAGTAGTTTAACATCTGTATGTGGTTTTTGTTGTTTTTTAGTAGGCTTTATAAGCAAGTTAAGGCTAGACTTAAATAAATGAATGAAACCATTACTGCTTTTGTATTTTTTTATTGTACTTTTTTTTGCTGTTACAATTCCACGAAGACAAAAAAACAAAACAAAAAAATGCAGAGATAGATAACTACAAATAAATATTGCTCCTAAGGAAAATGAAAGTTTGCCTTATGTTGGATTAACAATCAGTTGTTCACCAAGTCAGGCAGATCATAAGATCAAGGGATCTAATGAATATTCTGTATGTTAAGACTTCTTTACATAACAGTCTATAGTTTCAGATAATTAGACTTAATTATACTGTCTACAAATGATTAAATTTTTATTTGCATTGATTAATTTTAAGCATTACTTTATATAAGATCCCAACATGTGCACTCATAATTAAGTCAAACAATAATATATTGCTGTAGATCATATTTAAAGTTAGATAGTTTAGTCATATTAGAATTGGGTTATATAGGACAGTCTTTAGGACTTCTTTCAAAAGCCCTAACTTGTTATTTAATTGAAATAACAAATCAGTGATGATATCAAAATGATCAGATTTAGTTGCATTAGGATTGAATAGATTTTGATTTCTGTAGATAATTTTAAGAACTGCTTCATTTGGGGTCTTAGGGTGTGGACAACTATTTTCCATAATCACTTAAAAATTCAGAAGCTTTGTTGCATTTCTGTTTTTTAAAAGTTTCAAGAACTACACACTATATTTTTGTTGTCCTTTCTGTTCTTCTCCAGCTTTATGTAATGGCAAAATCAGAATGGACAGAGGCAAATTTCTTCCATATCTATCCATCATGAAAAGTGAAATTGTGGTAGCAGTTCATGATATTTAGAAAAATAAAATAAAAATTCTCATGTAAGATGTTCCTAGTATGGGGCTACTTTTCTATTGTATCCAAAACCTTCTTGTTTTTTTTTTTTATTTTCATTAACATTTTTAATATTCGATCTTTACATCAAAATTGGCCAAATCGTAGATTAATTTGATTTATAATTTCTTCAGACCTTTGTATTTTGTAAAAAGCTTTTGTTTTGAATTAATTTCTAGTGCATTCTTGAGTTTTTGAGAAAGAGACAGATAGACAGTCATTGAAGTTATTTTGTTTTCCTTTCAATAATAACCTTTTTTATATCATTTTTTTTGTGTGTCATTTTGCCATTGACAACCAAGATCTTATAAGAAGGTTATGAGGATTCTTGTCTTGCAGATTCTTGATTTGTCTTTAATTAATAAGATTTCCTCCAGAATTGTTGTTGTTGGTTGGGTTTTTAATGGCGCAAAAGCAGCTGTGGCTAAGCTGTGCCACTCCAGAATTATTATATATGCTACGGTAAATGTGATAATCTGGTGATTATACATACTTACCGGTTATTATATATAATCACCAGTAACGTTGGTAAATGTAATAAATTATTGAATATTTATCAAATTCACCGGCGAGCTTATATAATTCCCAACTCGTAATGGCAAATGTGATAAATATCTTCACTGATTGAGGCATTTTCAGGTTGCATGATTCACCCATTGCAGTTAAGGTTAGGAAGCCAAAATATGTTTATTTTCACTATACCAACAAACACAGTACTAACCAATCGGAGGCTTCGTAAATATTCATCGTTTTTTTTTCTGGTTTAATGGTGATGGCCCCTTTTAGCTTTTAGAGACGGCTTTCCTGTATTCACCCAGATGTGTTGATAACTTTTGAAAACAATTTTCCCCTTCAAAAAACATCGTTCCTACATCCAACAATAAACTCGGTCAACACATTTATCACATTCGCCATTACGAGTTGGGAAATATATAAACTCGCCGGTGAATTTGTATCTGTGATGATACGTATAATAGAAGAGCAGTAGATACTTCCTCATCAGTATGTTGATGCAGAGTGTGAAAATGGGAAAAGCTGGTGATTTAATAATAATAGTAATTAAAATGAAAATTAATGTAATGATTAAAATTATTTCTATTACACATTTGGCTTACCCATATTATATATATTAGTGTTTTAATTTTGTTATTGTGTAATATATTCTTATTTGTAATTTCCATCATGTTTTGGGAGAATGTGTTGTAATCAGAGCTGGTAAACGGAAAAAAAAAAAAAAAATCGTTACACTAAAATCTAAATTTTATTTTCTGTTTAATGTTTTAAAGAAATGATTAGTTGTGAAATATGACAGCGGATTATTTATTTAGTTATTGATTATTTATAATAAATAGTGTTATTTTTGTTATTGTTATTATTATTATTATTATTATTATTATTAATATGTATATAAAAAAATCCTTCATGTTTAGAGATTACATATCTACTTTAAATATGTTTGTTTACAAGTATGTCAGGACACTGATGTGATTGTTCTGGGAAGTGATGAGGAGGGAGGGAATATTTATTTTAAAAACATTATATAAATAATTACATTAATTAATTGCTATCAATGTTGTTATTGCAATAATTTTGTTTTAATTTATTTTAATGTTGTAAATTTATAAATAACTATAAATACCCCTAGCAGAAATACCCATGCTTCCCTTGGTTACAAAAAAAGAGTGGTTGTAATGTGGATGACGAAGAAATTGTAATTATGTCATCACTTTGAAACTTTTCCAGTTGGTAAAAAATTCCCAAATTAGTTCAAATCAATGTTATATTCTGATTTTGTAACCAGTAAAGTACCCATCCATAAAGTTTGTCCCTCCTACCCACCCATTTACACCCCTTAGTATGTGAATTTTGAAAATGGTACATATGTTTTAGATTTTGACAAAGAACACTCCTGCAAAATTTCGTGTTTACAACTAAAGCGGTTTCAGAAATATACATGCCCTTCAAGAAAGTTTGCCCCCCCCCCCCCCCCCCCGTTTATACCCTTTACTCTGGATTCGGGTTTTTGTTCTTAAATTAAAAACATTTAATTAAACAGAAAAGTTAGGAAGAATATTAATTTTATTACAAAATAATAAAAAGAAAAGAAAATTCATTATCATAAACAGGGAAAAAAAAGGAAATACAAAAAAAAAAATTGTCTTTGGCTGATCTGGACCCCTCTTTCGGACCCTGCGGAAATAAGGAGACCACAATAGACCGTTTAAATGTGTCGTCACAACTTATGTCACAGTTCAAACAGCCTGGTGCTAGGCTCCATTGCGAGGGCTTTAGCATTGAAATTAGTTACGACCAAACGGGTATTTAAATTGGTTTTTCTTTGAGAAAAGATCCAAAAAAAGAATAAAAATTATCAGAATGAATTTTTAAGACTTCAAGAAAGCCCACCTTAGAGGTTTCTGCCCTTTTTTTGTGATTTTTAAGAAAAATGTTAAGACAAAAAACCCCCCGTATTTATGCATATTTTTGAGGTTCGGACTTCCATAGATCACATTGCAACCGATGTCAAGAGCTTCTGATTGGTTACCTCAAAAGCCACTCTCTGTATGAGAAGAGTGATTTTAGAAATATGATTATAGAATAATAAATAACTTTATAACTGTTGGTGAATAGGAAATTATTTATTAAGACTGAAATGAGTTTCAGTATGTTAGATCGTTCCTTTGCTATTGGAGAGTGGTGTTTGAGGTAACCAATCAGAAGCTCTCGACATTGGTTGCCATGTGATCTATGGAAGTCTGAACCTCAAAATTATGCATAAATACAGCTTTTTTTGTCGTAACATTTCTAAAATTCACAAAAATAAGGGCAAAACCCCTTAAGGTGGACTTTCTTGAAGTCTTAAAAAACTGATAATTTTTTATTATTTTTTTTGGTCTTTTCTCAAAGAAAAACCAAGATAAACACCCGCTTGATCGTAACTAATTTCAGTGCTAAAACCCTAGAACAGGATCTTTGAACTGTGATGTAGGTTGTTAAGACACCATTTAAACGGTCCATTGAAACCTGGACACATCTCCCCCAGGGCAGTTGCAAGTTGGGCGAATCCATTTTTATTGGGTGGTTGTGAGAGGAGAATCCACTTTTAAAAAACAAAGTAAAAAAAAAAAAAAAAATTGTCACCAAGCGGCTTTAGCCCGGTAACCCTACTTGAAAATTATAAAAAAAATAAAAAATAAATTAGGGGGAGGGGACGATGTGTTCAGGTTTCAATTGTAGCCTGTTAATTCTGCAGGGTCCTAAAGAGTCATTTGGCAAAGTTTGATCCAGATCGGTCTACAGGGCTTAGGAGTAGATAGTGAACACATAAACATCATTCTTTATATATATAGATTTATTAAAATTGTTTTTATCTCTTTTTTTTCCATTTTTTCTCTAGAGGAGGGCTCTTCCTCCTCAATTTTCAAAAGCAAGAGAAAAACTGGCTGTAGTTTTCATGAAAATTAATAAAATGCACAGGAGAGGGAGGTGTTAAGCTACTTTTCTTTGAAACTGCTGGATTCCACTAAAATAGAAACAATGTATTTTAACATAAAATCAAAATATTTTTTTTTTTTTTTTACCATAAAACTACCCTTTAATCCATGAGGTCAACTATGGTCCAACACCCCGATAATATAGTTTCTAAGATATTTTAAAAGAGCATCCCCTGTTCACGATATACAGTATTTTTTTTTTCTGCTAGTTTACAGTGCATTAGTACAGTGAAGCCACAATCGGCCTAACTCGTTATCGAGGCTTCAGAGAGGCTTTGAACTTTGAGAGGCGTCAGGATGCCTATTTTTAGTCCATTTTAAAGTTATAGGCATGAAAAGGAGACATTTACCTCATGAAATAAAGTTGGGTAATCGCCTAGACAACTTTGGTTCAAATTTGGCTAAAAAAATACTGGGTTTATATTTTAGAAAATCAAGCTTAACAGTGTAGAAAGTATACATAACCAGCTATCTAATGTGTATTAGACTTTGGTTTCTGAGTTTTTGGTCAAAAACTATGAGCAAACAACTTAAAAATTAGGTCATTTCGGATCAAGGTGGGCAGTTTAAACGGTACTAATATTAGAAAATTTTCATTATGTTAATCAAAAAATTTGAACGTTATCCAGCACTGAATATATGTATAGTGTTTTTAATGTACATATTCAATTATCTATCATATTTGATTATTGAAGTAGGAAAATGATGGGTATTTGAAGTGAGAGAAAATAGTGCAGAGCTTATGGGTATTTTTAATTTGATGGAGGATGAGGGAGAATCAGTAAAGAACACTATTTATTTATTTATTTATTTATTTATTTATTTATTTATTTTTTTATTTTTTTTTATTTTTTTGTTGTTGTTGACACAAATGTGCAGTATATGATATAATCAGAAAGAAGAAGTGACTGAAAATTCACTGTATAGTGGGGTTCTTCATTACCTGACATCTTAACACATGACCTACAATCTGAGATGTGGACTTTGCTAGAATTGTGACTGGTAATGAGACTCAAGGCCAATCATTTAACAGCAGTGTCCAAACCAGCCATCCTGGCGTGAAAACATTCTTAGTCCTCACATCCAAGATATAATTTAAGGTTAGTTTCTCTACAAAAGTGAGAGGATATTTTTAAAGATCTCTTACTGAGATATTCAGTCTCAGAGTATCAGGATGTCGTATGGAAAACATTTCAAGAAGAAGGTGAAAACATGCACTTTCTATTGTAATTTTGGGTAGCACCATATAAACTGTTCAGAAATGGATAGAAGTAATGTTCTCTTGTTGTAATGTAATTAAGAAGTTGAGGACTTGAAAAATAAATGAACACTGACTTTTAATTTATTTGGTTTAATAATCTTGATGGCAATGATCATAGGTTTACATAAACTTAACAGTTGGAATATTCCATTCATGTGTCCTTTAGATGAGCATGTACTTTATCAGGGTGTCTACCAATTGGGAAATTGTACGGGAATTTTCAGCATGATGTTTTTTTTTGGTTGAGCAAATCGGTTTAGAGTTTGTTTTTTTTTTTGTTTTTTTTGGTTGAACAGATCGGTTAGAGGTTGTTTTTTTTTTTTTTTGGTTGAAATTTTTGTGAAAATCTCCTTAAATGTACGGGAATTGTCCTTAAATTTTTTGTTTGAGATTCAGTAGACATCCTGTTTATCAACTGAGGCTTTAAATGCATAACCCATAATGACTAAGAAGATCAGCTAGTAGATATCCTACTAATCTTTCTCATAAGAAATATGTTTTTGCTTACTAAGCTTGACTAAATTTATAGTATCTCTTGATTTTTATTGCTAAAGCATCAGGGCAAAAGGCTTTTTGGTTAGAGTGGTCACTGGCAAAGAAGCAAAAGTTAATGAAACCTTGTAATATACTGGGAAGGTTAAAACTTTTTTGGAGAAAACAATCTGTGGACTTTAAAAGTGATAGAAGAAACTAACTTTTATTTGGAGATATGCCATAAGCAACTTGTGTGTGTATTGTACAAAAGTGTGTTTGCTTATTTCGCTGCTTATTTATGGTACATGATGGAATTGTGCTTCCTTGTACCATTGCATAGCATCACAACTGAATATACACTAATCACTAAAAAATTAGATTGGCCCATATTTCATGAAAGGAGAAGAATGGAATGATTTGTGACAAATGTTTGATTTTTAAACAAAAGATTCAATGATCAAAATGTTTTATTATTTATTCTAAAATATCTGAACATTAAAAACACAGGAAAGAATCTGAGGCAAGATATCAGATAACCTTATTAGATGACATATTTAGACAGTGAAATGCATTATGGCTTACTTCTTTATTTAATTAATTTTTTTTAAAGCTTTATCAAAAAAAATCTTATATCTGTAATTTTATTGTGGTACATGTTCCACATTTCCAGTAATGAAATGATTTATATATAAGAACACTTATTTATTCTTTCAAAGTCTTGCTATTGATGCATAAAACAATGCTTTTGTTTTGTTTGTGCTTCCTGCAATATCAAATTTAGAAAAATGTTTGATTGTCCTAAATTACATACGAAACCAGCACATGATATATTGATGGTCCCTAATATTGATATGCATATGATTATACCTAGAGGAATAAAGCATTTCTGCAATGCATGATTATTGTATACTTTGAAAATTTTCCTTGAAGTTTTGTAAGTTTTTTATTTAAGAAAGTAGTGGAAATTTATTTTATTTACAGAAATTCAGGCAGCTGTTTTTTTTATCTTACTTATAGTACTTTTGCTATTTAAAGCAATATTGTTTTCCTTTTTGTGCTTGAATTCTACATTGCTGGATATATAGGATTTTTATAAATTGTATTCTATTCTCCTGTTTCAACCAAGCTTATGCTTAGTAACAGTAAATAATACTAAGATTACCATTTCTGTCTGTGCTTTTCCAGAATTTTGATGTACTATAATGGGTTGAAATTCTTTAGTAATGTAATTCTTATTGTAATAAAATTTTATCATTAATTTTATTTATTAAAGGACTGCTACTTTATATAACTTATTTTGAAGCTAATATTTTTTTTTTGTAATCTTTTAGTTTACAAATAGAAAATGGAAACTCGTGACAGTACTGCTACTGATGGTATTGAAACTGTTGCACCTTTGAAAGGAAAATTGGGAATGTCAAGATTGTCTTCAGGTTTGGTAGCTACCAATAAAAGGTAAAAAAAAATAATATATTTTTGTACTTTTCAATGATAAAAAAAATGTATATAACATCACCAATATGCATCCACTTGTTTTTCGTTTTATATATGATAGATGCTTTTAAAACAAATATGTTTAATCAAATTAAGGTTTCAACTAAATTTAGAGCTAAGGAGAGAAATTTAAAATAAAACGCAGTTATTTAGTAATGAATAAACAGGATTAAAAGGATGGGAATAATCTGACTGTTTGGGACTATTGTGCATATTCCATCTTCAGGGACTGCACACTTAGGACAACACTAGGTGAAAATACATCAAATTCCCTGAAGATGGAATACGCACAGTATTCTGAAACTGTCGGATTATTCCCATCCTTGGGCCATCTATCGAAATTCAAGTATTTGGTATAATTTGGGAGTACTAATTTTCCTTTATACCACAGTTATATGGGTGTGTAAGGATAGCAAAAAAACCATGATTGCCATCAGAAAGTGATAGCTAATAGAAATGGTGGCAATGCAAGATGGTGGATGTTGACTTTTGAAAAATGGACTATATCTCTGAAAGTAATGGTTTGAATTCAATATTCTTTTTTTTTAAATGAAAGCTTAAAAAGTAGCCTATATTTAAGATCATCTTAGGTTTTTTGATATGAGCAACCATTAATTAGTAAATCGCGGGTTAGTAAAAAATTTGAACTGATTGTTAATGAATTGACAGAGCAATTCTGTGACAAAATATGAAATGAAATTTGAAAAGTGTAATAGAACATCCCACCATGATAAATGTCATGGTCATATTTGATAGTTACTTATACTTCTTAAAGAATGACGATGAACCTCTCTCATCATTCTGGATTACTGCTCAATTGAAAGTAGACACCTGCTGTAGTGGAACAACCCATGCAAATTCGGGCAATAATTTGAATATATTCATTATAAAACAAAACTATCTTGTGTATTTGGAGTTTAACCCTGTGCTGAGGTAAAATGCCACCATCAAAGCAGCTGAGCAGGGTTAGAGCTTCGGAGTTGTTCTTATGCAAGGTCGTGCCAACTACCAGAATGCACTTCTATGAGAAATCAGTTAAAATGTACTAAAATGTCAGCATGTAGGCTGACTAACAAGGGAATGGTTAGGCTTGACAGGTTGAAACCTCCCTTGAAGTTTTTATCATTTATTCAGGACCTCAAATATTTATTGTATACTAAATTTTAGTTCCTCTTATGCATTGGAATGGGGTTAAAAAAAATGCTTAAGTTATAAGAAATAGTGATGTGACGTCATCACTCTTTGCAAGCCACTCGTGACGTCATTCTGTCTCCTGCTGCCTGCGACCATTCAAGATCAGTACAGCAAAATACTTAATTTATAAAATAATATTAATATTATTTACTGTTTATAAAATACAAACAATAACTGAAAAGTATGGCCACATTTATATTTTAAAAGAAAGTAATTTCTTACATTTAGAAAACATTTCAAAATCGTATTACTGTTGAACTAACAAGTTTTTAAACATTGAAGTCTCAGCAAATGTCTAACTTACTAGTACAAATAGTAATGTAATTATTATTTGAAAAATAAAAGCAACAAAGCAAAAGTGTGGCATCATTTGTATAGAAAATAGAATAGAAAATGTTTTAAATAAAACTTGACAGTACTTTCATAAAGTTTAGGAAACATTACTAACATTATAAGTTAATTGTAATGAGAATGTTTTGGATATTAGTCTTATGAACAAGTCTAACTCGATGGTTTTATGCCCAAAACTATATTTGAAATTACAACAATAATCAATAATAGTAGAAATAAAAATTCTATGGGTGTAGATAATGTAAAAACAATGGATACAAAAATATCCAATAATTATTGTGCACAAATCTTAAATACATCTATTCTTGAATTTACATTCTTCTAAAATTTGTTTGTACTTTAGTTTTAAGAATTTGTCTTTTTATATTTATTTTTCTGGCGTGATATATGGTGGCATAAAATTTGGTGAACATCTGGGAAGGAATAACCCTAGAAGATTAGAAGGAAAATTGAATTTGTGTAGAGTTTACAAGGAAGATTAGTAAACTATATAACAAGACCGTTACAGTGTGTTTTATTCTTCTTTAACTTTTCATATTCTACCCATGATTAACTGTTAATGAGACATAGATAACAATTAGACATAAATATTCAAAAACATATTTTACTTAAACTTGTTTTTTTTTTTTACAAATTGAAAATTAATTTCATTGGAAGCACATTTAAAGAAATTAATTTCTTTTCAAATACAAATGATACCACACTTTTCATTTGTTGCTTTTATTTTTCTAATAATAATGTAATTAGTAGTAAGTTAGATATTTGCTGTGACTTCAATGTTTATAAACATGTTAGTTCCACAGTCTTATGATTTTGAAATGTTTTCTAAATTTACGAAAGTATTTTCCATTTTTATTTAAAACATTTTCTATTTCTTTAAGTTATTATTTGATTTATTGTCATTATTTTTATTTGTAATTATATTTATAATATGCCAATACTTTACAGTTAGCATTACATGAATTTTTATTTAATTTTTAATTGTAATATTTTTTCTTTATTTTTCTTATGTGAAATTAATTTCTTTTAAAATACAAATGTGGCAACAGTTATTTCAGTTATTGCTTATATTTTACAAACAGTAATTATATTAGTATTATATTTTTTCTTTATTTTTCTTATGTGAAATTAATTTCTTTTAAAATACAAATGTGGCAACAGTTATTTCAGTTATTGCTTATATTTTACAAACAGTAATTATATTAGTATTATTTGTAGGAGAAATCAATTAAAATGTACCAACGCATGTAGGCTGAGTAAGTGTGGTTACATGAATGAGCCCGAGAAATTATATTTTTATTTCCATTATATTTTTCAAATTTATTCAGATGATAATAACATTATATTTCACATATTATAATTTGGTCGTTGTTTCATTATTATCCCCAAGGTCTAGAAATGTTTTAAAATAATTGTTATTAAAAATTATAAAATCATTATAAATTATTTTTAATCATTGATTTTATTTCATTAATTACCATTAATTATCATGGACCATATTTCAAGCTTGGACTTTAAAAAAAAAAAAATATATAAAGGAAAAAGAAATTTTAAAATCAAAGTCCAGAGTGAACATTTGTCATCTTGATTAGCCAGCATTTTAAGACCAAAACAAACACGTGTAATTCATCAAGTTAAGATAAGTGTTTACGCTGCAATATTTGTTTGAAACACTCTTCTCAGATGTCTTGGTTTTTGGTAAATTCATTATAAACCAAATATTATTTGTAAAAACTACAAAATTTTTTACTAATCCGTAATGATTGCTGATATCAAAAAAGCTAAGATAACCTTAAATATAGGCCACATTTTAAGCTTTCATTTAAACAAAAGTATATTGAAATCGGACCATTACTTTCAGAGATTCAAAAGTCAACACCATCTTGGATTGGCCGCCATTTCTATTAACTACCACTTTCAGATGGCGATAATGGTTTTTTGCTATCCTTACACACCCATATAACTGTGGTATAAAGGAAAATTAGTACCCCCAAATTATACCAACATCTTGTCTGGCCCATAGACTTAAGTGTTTTAGTTTCAATTTCTCTCCTTAATTTCATACATGCACGTTAAGCTTTCTCATTCATTAAATTTAGAGCTACTGTGACTGTACAACTTGTTGTGATTTAATTCAAATCGTTTAATGATGCTTTATATTTTCTGTTATTTTATTATTATTAATATTTTTTTTTTTGGAATTTTCATAGGATCAAAATTTTTTTATTGTATTATACTTGTTTGATACCACGAGCCAGTTTTAAGAAAATGTTGAATAATGTGAACTATAGTCTATCTGAAACAAATTTGTTTTGTGCAGATTTGGGTTGCTTACATTATATACAGAAGTTATGGAAATACAATCCAGATTTAATTCTCCAAGACTTTTTTTTTTCTTTCATATCATTTTTTTGATTTTTTTGTTTTTTGTTTACAGGATTCATACTGATGCTTGAAAATCTTAAAAGTATTTGATTTAATTTTTCATTTTTTTTTCATGACTTGGATTCCTTTATCCTCTTTTGAAGATAGGGAGCACAGGAGACTCCTGTGATCATCTGCCTAACAAAACAAAGTTGAGGCTGGGGTGACAGTCCACTGTTTACCTGTCTTTAATCTTCAAGAAAGAAACCCTATTTAACATAGGGCTGAACTAGCCTGCAACACGTTAGAGCATAAATAACGGAAAAATTCTAGACCTCCGCTGGGGGTTGAACTCATCTTCTCTAGCCCAAGCTCAAGAATATTCTTGAATCTTTGGTACTTAGAAAGACCTTGAATAAAATATAGGGAATTATAAATAAATATTTCTAGAGTTGGGTCATTCCATGTTAAATCAACAAATTTAAAAAAAAAACTTCTTCATCACCATTTCAATTTTGATGAAACTTAATATAGAAGTATCAACGATTATTAGTTCAAAATCATTGTTTTAATTTTTAAACAGTTTTTGCTCCTGACATGTAAGCAGTTGTTTTATTAGCAAAGTTAAACATTGTTTTTGACCATTTTTTCTGTGAGCTCTAGCATTTTATTTTAATGAGCAGAGGGACACAGTGAAATGTTTTTACAGAGTGAATAAGTTGTTTGGTATACTACAGATTTGATATTAGCTAAGGCAATTATATTGATTAGTATGTTCAAAGTTACGAATTGTTTTTGTTTTTTGCAATAGTTTGTTTATATTTTAATTCTAAATATATAATAAAGAACTTTGAATAATTAATAGTTTTTATTTTCTTCAGCAGTACTTAAGTGTGAATAGTATATGTAGAAATGAAATCAAATTTCAGCTAACAATGCTTCATAATGAAGCAAATCCTTAAAATTTGAGAAATTTTGAAAAATTGCTGTTTTAGGGCAAAGAAAGATTGTTTTAAAGATATGAAAAAAAGTTAGATTAGAAGTCAGTTTCACCTACTTTCACAGAAGAAATAATATTGTATCAGAATGTTAATGAACAACTACAATACTTAGATTTTAGCAATTAAGTAAGTTTGGTTCCAATTATAAATAGGCCTAAAAACAGAAAGTTTATATATATATATATATATATATATATTATATTTTTTGCTCCTGACATGTAAGCAGTTGTGTTCACTCAATTAGCAAAGCAAAACGTTGTTTTTGACCATTTTTCTATGAGTTTTAGCATTTTTATTTTAATGAGCAGTGAAATGTTTTTAAAAGAGTGCATGTGTTGTTATACAAACACAGGATGATTCAAAATTCTCTACAAACTTTAAAGATAGGTCAGGAATGCAAAAGCAAATCATATTCATAGTGGAATGTATATCTGCAAACTCCAGCCGAATGTGCTAGAAGGTACACTAAGGTTCAGAAATAAAAGACAACAAGTAAGGTAGACAACATGTTTACAATATGACAGTAAGGTGCTCAGTCATGCTTGTTTCTGTCGAATGACCCAGTTTCACACAATCTCTGGTGCAAACATTTGATGATTGGCACACGTCTCTTGGGGATCGTTCACGATACAATTGTACAGCAGCTCGTCTGTTTCTGTTTGCTGCCCCATAGGCTAGGTGCATATCTGCCCTCTCAGCATTCATGAAATGATACATCCTGCTCATACAACATGTCAAATGACATTGTCTCACACTGCCCAACTAATGTGCTGCTAAACAGCACCCTCTAGCACATTCGGGTGGCGTTTGCGGACATACGTCCCACCATGAATACAGTTTGCTTTTGTATTCTTGACCCATCTTTAATGTTTGTACAGGAAATTTTGAATCACCCTGTATATGCTCCAATAGAGACCTCCAGCGTTTATTTGCAAAACTAGCCTCGGCTCCCGGCGCCTAATAGAGACCGGCTGCTATTAGAGGCCGGCCATTATTAACAAAAACCTTCAGAACGCAATATTTTTACACATAAATACTGGCTAATATTACAAACAGCTACTTTATTTGAATTTCACATGCTACATAAGACTGTTAAAGATAAATAGCAATGTCTTTCTGTACCTTTCGCTGCTATTCGTCGTCTGAATCCGAAATGATGGACGGCCGCCTCACAGGAAGTTTCTTTCGCGTATTCCACCGCGCGAATCTTAAAAGCAATGTCAAGTGACCGATCAGCGGCATTTTGTAAGGCAATGTACCTTAAGGTGTTACGCATGACTATAAAGATACGGACGCTTACATTAGCAAATATCGGTAAGCAAATATCAAAGACTGGCTACTGTTAGAGACCGGCTACTATTTGGCCGTGTCCCCTGTGCAGCCCGGCGCTTATTAGAGATCGGCGACAATAAAAGCCTCAGCGTTTATTGGAGCATATACGGTAAATATATATATATATATATATATACAGGGTGATTCAAAATTCCCTGTCAAACTTTAAAGGTAGGTTCTACTCAGTAATACAGACAAAAAAGCTCAAATAAACATGGGTCCGGAAATGAATAGTTTTTGCAAAAAGAGCATAGTTTTCATTATTCAGTGTATGGTTGGTTTTTATTTTATTATTTTTGTTGGTACAATATGATGTGATAATCCATATTTCAAAATCTTCATAAATTAAAACACAGATATACAAAATAGGGAAAGAGTGATTTAATAAATGGCATTGAAAAAAAACAAAATAATCAATGGGTCTGGAATTCAATAGTTTTTGTGAAAAACGTAGTTTTCATTATTCAATGTATGGTTGGTCGTTTCTGGACCCAATTTATGTTTGTTTTGTTTTTTCAACACCATTTATTAAATCATTCTTTCCCTATTTTGTATATCTGTGTTTTAATTTATGAATATTTTGAATTATGTTTTATCACATCAAACTGTGCCAACAAACTACCATATAATGAAAACTATGTTTTTTGTGAAAACTATTTGTTTCCAGACCCATGTTTATTTGGAGTTTTTTGTTTATCTTACTGAGTAGAGCCTACTTTTAAAGTTTGCACAGGGAATTTTGAATAACCCTATATATATATATATATATATATATAGACACACACACACACACATATATATATATATATTGCTTTTTCTGAGGTTTTCATGTTGCAAAATTTATAAATAATGATGATCCTATTTTCTATATAATACATTTCTAGGGTCTTAAATTAGGGTTAGCAACTTGTTTTATCAGGCTGAAGGAGAACTTCCCCTCCTAATACTGAGCTTTCCATTTGCTCCATATACATGTTGGCAGAGTTTACTTCATTTGCTGAATTTCTTAAAATTAAAAGATGCAGTGATAATTGTAATCATTGCATGTTTTTCAGGTATCACAGGTGAAACAAGAAGAAAGATAATTACAGGACTAGCAGTTAATGCAAACTGAATCACATGATGACATGTTAGGCCTAAATTTCCAACTATGAAATTGAAGCAAATTGTAAGTCTTGTACAAAGCAAAGCTCAAAAAGTTAAAAACCGCAAAGCTGAAACAAGAAATAAAATTTTTGGGTAAGAATTGAAAAGAAATAGTGATAAGTTTTACTGAGGAATGCTATAACACACAAAATTACTGCTATCAGTTAAATCATTAAAAAAGGAGAACAACATGTAACACTAGTACCACATCAAAATATTGTGTATGAAGCAAAGGCAACTAGATTTGCAAATACAGGACACAATTATATTTTAAAGAAGAGTTGTTTTTCTTTTTTTTATATTTAAAGTGTGGCATTCCTTCTGCAGATTGGCATCATATGGAGAACAACACATATTTTTAAAAAATATAGAAAATTCTTACAAAAACATACTCAGTAAGCTCTAAGGATGCGTTCCTGGCAATAGAAAATGCTTACTTAATTGATGCTGTATATTGCCATAGCAGCATAATTTTGGTTTAGATAGATTCTAACATCGTAACAAGACTTTGCATGCTCAATTAAAATAGTATTTATGCTATAAATACTCTTTGTTTTGTAACATGAAAATAATGAAATTAAAAAAGTTAGTGCATGGTGCAACCTGAACATAATGAATATTACTAGAACAAATATCTGAACAGAGATGATCAACTCAAAATGCTTATTAAATAAAAGCAGCTTTATTTTAACATGAAATATAATGATCTTTCTTTGTTAGTTTTGCAGTGGATGTAGCTATCAAAACTTGTTGCGAAAACACAAATAACTGAAAAAGAGGCTTGCTGGTGTAAATACAATGCTTTGATGGAATCCTTTAGTTTAGAATAATACAGTAGTACACATATTAACAATATCTTGTAATAGCCATACATTTGTATGTAGAAAATTAAATCAAAGCAAATAGTGCTAAAATGAATCAATACTGTACAAGTCATTAGTAAATGTTATGCTGTAAGTGTGTATGACATAACTCTTCCAAACTAGCATTTCTGGCATGTTTATGATCTAACAGTTTCTACAGTTTTTTTATTAAAGGATAATGAGCACTATAATTTTATGAGGGCACAAACAAGAATATTTGAAAGTGAATTCTGTAAATAAAAAATCCAAAGAAACCTAACTATTTGAGGGCTCCAGGCATTACTAAGCCACATTTGTTTACTTATTAAAACAAAAAAAAAGTAGAACGTTAATTGTATAAAAATCTTAAATAAGAAAACTGAAGATTTTTTATTTTATTTTATAACCATATATTTTATCTAAATTCTCACTAGTCTCTGAATGTGGCTTAGCATTATTTTAATCCAAAGTTCTCACTGTGTCATTCCATGTCAATTCAACCAAAAAAATGTCATAATGCCATCCACCACCTCAGATTTTCATGAAACTTTTTTTACTTATTACTACCACTAAGTTAGGAACCCAATTAAAATTTTCCTCCCTAGGCCAAATACTTTCTGAGATTAAAAATGGTAAAGTTTTGAAAAATTGCACGTAAATGCTGCTTTTGAGGCTCCGCATAAGGAGTGCAGTATTTAAGGAAAACATTCATAATTCTGTGTATAATCAACATAGCACGGTGAAATTGTTACCACCTGTGAATCAAAGTGTGTAGATTTAAGAAAAAAATGTTGTATAAACACTGCTTTCCTCTGAGAAACACTAAAATTAAATTAGTTTGGTTTATTAACAAATTTTTAAGTGTAAAACAATGACTTTTGTAAATGAACATTATGACCTGAGGCAGAGGAGTTATCAGGCACCCTCTTTTTTTTTAATTAAACCTCAAAGTGTGATGCAAAAGGCTGTGGAAGAAAAACAGTGGGATTTTAACTGCTCATATATTTATTTTAATTTATAAATTACAATATTCTAGCTAAGTGTGGCTATATTAAAATGTAGACACCAAACATCATAATAGATTTATACTGTCATAGGAAAAATTTAAACAACACTGTTCTAGAGCACTAAATACAACTGCTAAGTGATAAGATTGAAATTTTAGTGTGTCTCAGTGGAAAGCAGTGTTTATACAACATTTTTTTCTTAAATCTATACACTTTGATTCACAGGTGGTAACAATTTCACCGTGCTATGTTGATTATACACAGAACAATGAATGTTTTCCTTAAATACTGCACTCCTTACACGGAGCCTCGAAAACAGCATTTATGTGCAATTTTTCAAAACCTTACCATTTTTTATCTAAGAAAGTATGTGGCCTAGGGAGGAAAAATTGTACATGGGTTCCTAACTTAGTGGTAGTAACAAGTAAAAAAAATTTCATGAAAATCTGAGATATGGTGGGTGTCATGGCCTGATTGAATTGATATGAAATTATCGAATTCTATATATATTTAATGAAACTGTTAAGTTCCAAGAGTTCTAGAAAGATGAAGATCTGTGTATCCTCCAGTTAATTTCAAAAAAATTGATGATGTTTGAACTTCTATTGATTGTTAACCTTCAGGTGTAGAGGATAACACTGAATGGACTTCATGTTAACTGTGACTCCTTCCATTTTGATCAATGTTTTGCTTTTACAAAAATTAAGTAATTTCTTTCTTAAAACCAATAAAAAAACTCTTCACCAGTACTCATTTTATGATGATCCATTATTTACATAGACTCAAAGACATTGTTTACATATTTCAATATCCAGGTTTTTTTTTCAGCATTTCCTTATTTTTCTAAGATTCCAGCCTTATTTGACCTTTTTAAGATTATGTTGGCTAGTGAAAGATCAACTACTTCTGTCGAAAGTTGAATTTTTAAGGCACCATATTTAAATGGCATTGTAAAGAGTTAGGTACCAGAGCAATGGGACGCATTTCATATTTGTATTTTGCAGTTTTATCTTATGAAATTCTTTCTAATTGAAAGATTGCTAAAATCATATAAGTTTGTGAAATGTCTAAGCCTCTTTGACTTCTGTTTAGATTTTCAAATTTCTTTAAATGTGACTAGTATGTAACTGCTCATATAGACATTCCTCCCACCCATTATTCTTGATTTCATTGGTATGAATTCAGATATTTAATTCACCTTTGCATCTTTGACTATTTTGCTGAAGCTATTGGTGTTAGATTTATTCTATCTGATGACAAAATAATCTTAATGTTCTTCCTCCCTTCAAATATTTATTATTTCTGTTGCCTGGTAACATTCTTTTGTCATCCTTTCCAAAATCAAGTGCCTTTGCATATAAATATCATCTCAGAATGGAATTCTCAAAATCAACTTCTATAACATGAATGGATAACAACTTTTTACGTAGCTTTGTTCTTGGATTGATTGTTTATTTTTGTTTTTATTCTCCTCATTCTCAAAAATATTTAAGAGTCCGAAGAAGTTCTTTTTTTTTTTTTTTTTTGACGTCCGTTTTAATCCTTCTAAAATCAATTAATAAAAAAATAATGTGTTGCTGGCATATTTTATTTTATTTTTGATAGTACATTTTCTATATATATATACATTTGGGAGTACAAAACGATTTTTAAAAAAAAATTATTACTTTGGCTTTTATCCGCCATTTTGTATATGAGGGTCGGCCGTTTCTGGCGTTTTCAGAGGTTAGCGATAAGTTAAATAACTTTTTTGTTTATTAAGATATCAACTTGAAATAAAAACCATCTTATTTTAAATGAAACCCTCTAAAAATCCTGTTATGACCAAAAATGTGTTAAGTTGTAAGGAAATAACGTAAAATTTAACTAGAAAAATATGTTTTCGATTAGAATAAATTGAAGATTTAGGGAATTTTTTTTCCAAGAAGGGATTAAAACACAACTTTAATGTTTTTTCCCCTTAAAAATATAATAGAGAAAAAGACTTAAAAAAAATTTGATACCTTTTAAATGCCACCTTTAGGTTTTACAGGCCTTCAAATATCGCAGTTGTCAAAAATTGCCGATTTTCAAACGGGCGTATCTCAAATAGGGGCTGAATCAAAAAATCTGAAATTTTCAAAAAATACTCTTCTAGTATCTGGTAATAACCCCATGAAATTTCATCATGGGGTTTTGATCAGAAGTATTTTTTTTTTAATTAAAGAAAAAAGCAAAAATACACAGTACGACGCACATTGACGCAGACTCCTAAAGTATTAAAACATTTAAAAAACACACCTAATAAACTAAATAAATAATAAAATAAATATTTTTTTTTACTAAAGGAGCATTTTTTTTTTTATATATCTTCAGTCAAATGTTTTTGAAAGCAGTGCACAGTCACGGTACTATGGTCCAAACAGTCACTTATAACAGAAAGGCTTCTGTGGCTCATTTCACCATCATGCAGCTCATAAAAGGGTGCAAGGTAACTTGAGGGTTACTCCAATGGTAGCTCTGGATTTTGAAATTTCATCATTGTGTTTTAATCAGAAGTATTTTTTTTTTAATTAAAGAAAAAAGCAAAAATACACAGTACGACGCACATTGACGCAGACTCCTAAAGTATTAAAACATTTAAAAAACACCTAATAAACTAAATAAATAATAAAATAAATTTTTTTTTTACTAAAGGAGCATTTTTTTTTATATATATCTTCAGTCAAATATTTTGAAAGCAGTGCAGTCACGGTACTATGGTCCAAACAGTCACTTATAACAGAAAGGCTTCTGTGGCTCATTTCACCATCATGCAGCTAATAAAAGGGTGCAAGGTAACTTGAGGGTTACTCCAATGGTAGCTCTGGATTTTGAAATTTCATCATTGTGTTTTAATCAGAAGTATTTTTTTTTAATTAAAGAAAAAAAGCAAAAATACACAGTACGATGCACATTAACGCAGACTCCTAAAACACTTAAAAAAACACACCTAATAAACTAACCTATTCTAGGCCTATATGTACAAAATGTGTAAACTGTAATTGAAATCCAGAGCTACCATTGGAGTAACCCTCAAGTTACCTTGCACCGTTTTATGAGCTGCATGATGGTGAAATGAGCCACAGAGGCCTTTCTGTTGTAAGTGACTGTTTGGACCATAGTACCATGACTGTGCACTGCTTTCAAAAACATTTGACTGAAGATATATATAAAAAAAATGCTTCTTTAGTAAAAAAAAAATGTTTATTTTATTTAGTTTATTAGGTGTGTTTTTTAAGTGTTTTAACACTTTAGGAGTCTGCGTTAATGTGCGTCGTACTGTGTATTTTTGCTTTTTTTTTTTAATTAAAAAAAATACTTCTGATC
>JAFIDM010009631.1:35540984-35590966 GCA_023159025.1 Thereuonema tuberculata
CATATGAAATGGAAGATATACCTGAAGTAGAACGACATAATGACATATTGGTAAAAGTTGAAGAAATAGTAAACCAACGTTGTAAAGTAAGTTTTCACAGTATTTGCAAGAATAAAAATTGTACCATCATTAAAAATTTGTAATAATATAATATTTGTTGCATGTTTGATTTATAGTTCAATTTTTCAATAGCATTTGTTTGTAGTGTGAACATTCATTTTCTTCCAAGTGAGTAAAGTAGGAAGCTTTATTGATCAAAAATCCTTACATTAAAAAAAAAAAAAAAAAAGAATTCACTTGTCTAATGTTTCATTCTATTATGAATTCAGTCATTTTACATTGCTGTTTGGATACATTTTCTTATCTTTTACATATATTTCTTTCAGTTTGTTTATAAATATTAACTTTGCTAGTTTAAAAATTATCCTTAACGTTGTTTGGGAAACTTCTTTTGCTGTATTTGTGATTGAAGATAAACAGACATGATCAATGATAATTATGTTTTTCATTTCTTGGCTGCTCTGGCAGATTGGAAAAATCCGGATTAATTACAGTGTCAGTGACTATGGCATAAACCTTATGCTGTATAGATTTTGTATTATTATTATTATGCCTGTTTTACCTAATAAGTATGATATTAAACAGTTAATATTGATAGACACTATATAATATTTTTACAATCAGGAAATTCCATCCTAATATAACTTTCTTTTGTAGTTCATCAAAGTGGTGGCATTGAAATTAAATTAAAAATCTTTTACTGGTTAGTACTAAAAGGATATTTGTTAGTTAATGATAGGAATAGGGAATTTCTAAATGCATTTTTACAAAAAGATAGTATATATAATTAAGCAGATTTGGAGAAACTTTGTCTCATTGTTTATATCTGCGATTGCATTACAATCAATGCAAAAAGATTGTATCCCTGAAGAAATTTGTTCATTTGAATGTGAGCAATTATAAGAATTTAGTAAATTGCCATGTGAATTTTTCAGTAACATTATCTGAGAAATTAAATATAATTCAGGCACACTATTTATAAAAGCAAAAATTTTAGTTGATCACTGGTTTATGGAACTTATCACTGCATAATTTTTCTATAAATTTTTACTTCATTCAGTAATTACAGCCAAGAAATAAATAACTATTTAGTAGCCAATAATTAAACTTTTCATAATTATTAAATAAGTATTCAATACCCTCGATTGTTCCCATAAGAATCAACACTGACCAAAGAAAAATAAACATGGAATATAAATGGCACATTGTTAAAGAATAAATTTTCATATTTTATTGATCCTTTCTTCACTTGTTAGATCATAGGGCAGGTGAAGTACATTAGTTTTGTTAATAAATAAAACAAATATTTGAGTTGATACCATTGAATATTTAATGAATCATATGATATTACCATTTTCAGATTGTGTTTGATTGCCTTTACTTTATTCATAAATGTTAAATAAAATAATCATGCCATTTATCATTATAAATATTTTGCCATCACATTGCTTTTTTTGAAGGATCCTGATAAAAACACAGGGTGTCTACAGAATCAGGGAAACCGGGAATTATCAGGGAATTTTGTTATTCTGGAAAAAATCAGGGAATTATCAGGGAATTTTGCAATTATTACTTAAAATCAGGGAATTTTTTGGTTGAACAGATCGGTTTTTTTTTTTTTTTTTTTTTTGGTTGAACAGATCAGGGAATTATCAGGGAATTTTAAAAGAAATTGTTCATGAAATCAGGGAAAAATCAGGGAATTTTTTTTTTCAGATTTTGTAGACACCCTGAAACAACATTTCATGTTTTATACTAATAAATAAATATTTCATATATAGCAATTTTACAAATTATTCCTTAATGTTTTTAGAATTCCTTTAAAATTAAAATCCTTTTCATATATTTTATTTTATAGCTTGAAAATCAACAACATATGGTTGTGAAAAGTTGTCATTTTAAATAAACAAACAATTGTTAGATGTTTATAAGCTTTTGTGTACTTATTTACTTTACAGATGATCAGTTTTACCTATGGAAACTAAATGTATGATATCAAATTTAACCCCCACCTACCTTTTTTTTTTCTTAATATCTACTGTAGTTTTATAAATAAATTGTTCTATTAATATCAACATTGATTTGATATTGTTTAACATTTTTGTAAACTTTTGAATTATTCATCTTGGTTTATATTATCAAAATTAGATTTTAGTTTATAGAGATTCTGGAATTTGTCTATTAATGTCAATAATTGTAGAGCATAAAAATATTGTTTATTATTTTTTTTTCTGCTTACTGTTCTTTTTTGAGGCTAACCTTGAACTCTCTTATTGGCAACATCATCCAAAAAGGCAGCATGATAGAAAAGAGTGAAACTTACCTTTCTTAATTTAGTATTTACATGTATGATTTCGCTATATGGACTAGTAAATTAAAATGTTTCCAACTTGGTTTTAATGCTATCCTGTAATGTATAATGTACATGACTTCTACTTGAGTGGTCGTTAATGTGAAACGTCTGAGTATCAATTATGCATATAGTATGTTTCTTTGAAATTCTTCTTTATCCATTGTCAAGATTGTGATAGTTGTTAAAGTGAGATGATGTCATTTCTTATGGAGTCTACGAACAATATAGATTATTAACTTTCACTGTATGGAAGGATTGTAAGATTATAACCTGTGACAATCCCCTTCCATGCGATAATTCCTGTCAGCATGATGTTACTTTGTTGTGAAAAAGTTTTAATTGAAGTGCTGAAAAATCCAACTTAAAAGCCAGCCCCTACTGTGCCACACCATTAAAAAAAAACATGAAAGGTTAATCAGTTTGAAATAAGTTAGTGAAGTTGAAGATCACATAAACTGTGTGGTTCTTTGCAGTCAGCATGAAAATCCACGAAAATGGTTCTGTTGCTTCAGATTCAAAATCTGATAAGTGACTATAGAAGAATGGCAATTAACTGTAACTTAAGGTAATCAAGGAGTTAACTTAACAATTTCATAAAAATACTAAGAAAAAAAGCACAAGTAGCATGGGGGTGAGAAGTAACTGTGTCAATGACCAAACTGGCAAAATAAAATCCCGTTCGTTTTTTGGTTGGTTGGAAAGTACGAACCATTTTTTTTATGGCTGAAAAACACAATCCTCAGACCTTGGTGCAGCATTTGGATCATTTGCCACAATATTCCAAAAAAAAAAAAAACTAGCCTTGTCACTGGTTTGAATGAATAAGGTAGAAAAACAGGGGGGGGGGGGAAATCCAAGTAATTGATAAAGAAAAATGAGATCCTGGAGATTAATGTTACAATAACTTTTCAAATATTGCATTTCATTTCATGAATTCACATTTTTTTCCTAGTTTGGTATTTTCAACTGTAGTTGGTCACTTGAAATCATCTAAGATACTTCCACAAACAATGTAAAGTTTTTGCTCAGCTCTTTTATAGCATGTGATAGCATTAATGGCATTAAAATTATATTGATCTGTACAGTAGAGCTTCGATTATCCATCAGGGTATGGGACTGAGACCATGGTAATCAAATAGATGGATAATAGAACATGTGCATTAAAAACATTATACAGGGTGAACAAATGTCACTTAACACCCCCTATAAAATGGAAAGGAGTTGTACTGGGTAAGATTATTCATGATAGAAACATGTTAGGCCTAGAGAGGACTACAGTCGGACCTCTATTTAACGAAGTCGCTAAATCCCGAAAAAAAGTTCGTTATATGGAAAATTCATTAAATAGAGATTCACCTTTTAAATTACTTTAAACTACATAAAACAGATTTAAAATACATAAACAATAAATATTATTAAAAAAGTAATAATTTTAATGACATAAAGCATACATTACCACATGCGTACTTAAATTTTACTAATGAAGTCTGTTAATTTTGTCTGAGTTGTTTTTTTTTTGAAAAAGTGGTTTCGCTCTTAGTACGTCTCGCATCTTTGCAATGCACCAAAAACCCCTTCAGGCGTATTTTCTTCAAATTGTAATCCGCGTCGGTTTCAAATGATTTTAGCATTTCATCATATGAAGGTTTTTTGATTTCTGCATCATTTATTTCCATTTTCATCTTCATCGCAATTCATAGCTGTATTGTTTTTATTTTTCACACTGTCCAAAATATCCGATTCAGTTAGTGTTTCCGAGGTCTCAACTTCAAAATCAAGTGAAAGATAATCATCAGTCAGCACATCATCGTTAATTTCTTCTTTTTTCCTCAGCTGTATCCACATTTCTTTCATTTCCTCTAAGGGAATATCGTCTTCGTCTTCGTCCTCCGTACTTGCCGAATTATCATTGCTGACAAAGAATCCAGTTTTGATTGAAATGAAAAGAATGGCAGTGATTGGCGCCTTGTAAATACATTTCAAGGAGAAAAAAAATAGATACCATGAAAAAGTTCGTTAAATAGAAAATGCACTTCGCTATTTGGAGGTTATTTTACGAAGAAATTAGCAAAATGTTCTTGGTTCCAAAGAAAAGTTCGCAAAATAGAGAAATTCGCAAAATAGAGGTTCGTTAAATAGAGGTCCGACTGTATATCAATGTGTCAACTGGATGGCTGCTATCTTGGATTCAACTCAAAAAATTTTAAACGGGAATGGGATCATGCTATACATCAAATTAGGCTAGAATTTCATGAGAAATGCAATGGTGAAATTTTTTTCAACCTGTCTTTAACTGTTAAAAAATTATGCAGGAATGAATCTAACCAATGTCCCCTTTTCCAGGTGTGAGAAAACAATGTTGGAATGCCTCTAATGCGTGAGGATTATCAATCCACATCATCTTGATGTCTGGGGAGAAAAAGTCACGTGACATGGCAAATGGTTTTAATCAACAAGATCACCATATAGGCCCTGTGTCACATTTAGCAGTTGCAGAATTGCTGCAAAAGTTCAAGAGAGAAAGGGCCAATCGACAATAAGCCATGATCTGGATGTCCCAGAACTGGTACCAACAAAGAAACAGCCACAGCAGTATTTGCTTCATTTTCAAAGTCCCAACCTGTTGCTATAAACATCAGCTTCAACAGCTTCTCAGTGAGGATGATCCAGATCGTCAAGTTGCATTCTATGAATGGTGTTTCGGACAATTACAACATGACCTTTCCTTTACGAGGAAAATCCTTCACAGTGATGAAGCTGTCGATGGGGATGTAGTTGATTAAAATCATTTACCATGTCATGTGAACTTCTCTCCCCCAACATCAAGATGATCTGGATTCTTTCCTCACACATTAGAGGCATTCCAAGTTGTTTTCTCACACCTGGAAGAGAAGAAATTGGTTAGGTTTATTCCTGAATAGCTTTTTAACAATTAAAGATAGGTTGGAAAAAAAGTTACCATTGCATTCTTTGTGAAATTCTAGTCTAATTTGATGCATCACATGACCCCATTCTCATTTAAAATTTTTGATTTGAATCCAAAATGGCGACCATCCTGTTGACACACACCAATATCGTTCCCCCTAGGCCCAACATGTTTCTATCATAAACAGTTTTACCCAGTACAACTCCTTTCCATTTTATAGGGAGGCATTAAGTGGCTTCTGCCTCACCCTGTACATACAATCAGTGCTGGAAAACTATGGCATAACTTAAAAAAAAAAATGATTTTTGATTAATGTAATGAAAAATGTTATGAAATTTTTTAGATAGTATAACAAAACTTAATGAAAATGAAAAAATATAAATTTTGCTTTTTGTTAAAAGAAACACTGATTCTATTTTAATGTAATCTAGCTGCATTTCAAAGAAAAATTGCTTAATCATTCCCTCTTCTGTGCATTTTATCATCTTAACCCTTTAAGGATGGCTGTGGCTTATAGACAGTACATATTGTGCTCTAGAGGCCGGTTGTGACTTATTGACGCAACAAACTGGGGAGGAGAGGACAGGTGTGGTACATAAGCTACATTTGAAAAAATTGAAAAATTGTTTATTTTTCCTCTTTTTTTTTTTTTTTTCTTCTCGATTGGAAAGACCAGCTCGAAATAGCATCCCTTAAGGGTTAAGCAAAAACTACTCTGAAGGTTTTTCTCCCATTTTTGAAAATTGTTTGGTGAAGGGTACTCAATGGAAAAAGATGCAATAAAAAGGAATATTAATTGGATTAATGTTATATTATTGCAATAATAACATCAATATAATTATTTATAAAGTGGTTTTAAGAAATTATTTGCCCCCCCCCCCCCCCCCCCCCCACCACCCATCAACAATGTTCCAGTGTAACTGTTCATAAGCATATTTAAAGTAAATACATAATGTCTAAACATGAATGAGAATATTTATTAATTTATATTATTATTATTATTATTATTGTAAATAATAAATAATACCGTCTTGTTTTATGCTTATTTCATTATAACTAAAGTAACAAAATTTAGATTTTTTTGCATAATGAAAAATGAAACCACTTTTTTGCCTTAAATGTAAAATGTGACGAATTTATTTTATTTATTTATTTATTTATTTTTTCATTTACCAGCTCTTGTAAAAAGATCTGACTTGTTTACATAATTCGTAACCTCATGAAATTTAATTAAACTTTTTAATTTTATTTATTTTTTTTCATCAAAATATTATAGTATAGATATCAACATATATGCCTATTACTGCATAATGGGGTTAAGTGACTCTTAATAGAAATACATGCAATGTTGTAGAAATACATTGATGGATAATTAAAGTTCAGCTGTATTTTATTTATCAATTAAGTCCACTGGAAAAATCTAATTCATTACATATGAAACATAAAGTTGAACATAGGTTGATCTCAATCTCAGCAATAGTAACAGTTAGTGATATTATTGAAATTATTGAAATGTATCTTTTCAAGATTTTTTTTTTTTTTTTAACTTGCATTTTTTTTAAAGATCATTAGAATTTTCTTTCACTATTACATTATTGATATTATATGTCTAGTGATGTCAGCATAGTTTATTTTTTTCCTTTCCATTTAAAGTTGTTTATATTAATAAGAGCTGCACCCCTCAAAAAAAAAAAAATCAGTGGGACTTGTATAAATATTTGTATGATGAATTGGTATTCACTGTATCGTAGATATTATTAACATGGCTTTTTTGTGGTAACGTTGTTGTTGTTGTTTTTATGTAATTAAACAACCTTTGATAGCTTTCATTTTATATATAGGAAATAGAAGAAAAATCTATTGAAAAAGATCGTAGATTAAATGAATTGGAAAGCGAACTTCAACTACTAAAGAAATGTGGAAATGGCAAAAGTCGGCCATCATCATCTTTATCACGTGTGCAGCGCCAGCGACTTGGAAGTAAATCATTAAAAGACAAAGTAAATCGTTCCCATGGGGTTGGATCAAGTAATACAACTGTCCTTAGTAGTAGAAGTCATTCTGCTACTCGTGGGCCACAAAGTCAAGATACTACTTCAGGTGTTCGCACCAAATCAACTAGTGCTCCAACATCGCCTGCCAAGCGATTGACTAAACCATTAGGGCCTTCTAAATCATCAAGAATGGCTCAATCTTCCAATTTTGAAAGTGATAGGAGTAGAACTCGAGATACAGTTTCAGTGCGTAAGGATAAAGATGCAAAAAAAAGCATTCCAGAGACTAAACCTCTTAAAAAAGTATTAAGTTCCAGAACAAATCAAGATTTTGCTTTGGATAAGAGGAGAAAGCCTGCAGGACTAGCAACATCTACTCCTAAATCAGAACGCAGAGCAGTCACCCCATCTACTGAAAAAAAAAGTGGCGATTCAATAGACAGTACAGCTAGTAGTACTGCAGGAGACTCTGGTGATGGTAGCCCTAGTCCTGCTCCTTTAGATGGTAATGTTCATGGGGATTTGAATATGGTTGGTGTTTCAGAGACCCTGTGCAACTGTAGAGTTTTTGAATCTCAACTTAGAAAATTAACTGAGGAACATGAAAAGCTACAGGCTGAGTATGCTAGGCTGCGTGCTTTTCTTGGAGAACGAATATGGGATGAATCAAAGATTACAACAATAGTGGAGAATCCGCCTGATTCTGATGGTAAGATTTTAGTATTATTACTCTTAATTTATGATTTACTTTAAAAGTTAATTAACAAAATTTACTAATCTTATGATTATTTAGGAAGCTTGTTTATTTGTGAAGAAAGGTCTTCAAAATCATAATATTTGCACAAAAGTTTTGCATTTATCAGATGCACATTTGATGAAGGTATTTAAGTACCTGCGGTGATAATCCCTATGACGGTTTCCTCAGTGTTAGTACCTATTAAAAAGATACCGTTTTGCATTTCTGTTAAGATTATTGAAGTTACTCTCTGAAGCTCTAGTTTGGAGAGCATCAGCCAAAGACAACAGTAATAGGATTAATCTGTTAGATATACAGTAGCCTATATCACAGACACATCTTGAGTAAATTAATATTTTTGTTTTAAGTTGTATTTTCAGTACTTATTTGAGAATTTTCTATCAAAGTAACTTCGTTTTAGTTATATTAATAATGTTTTTCATACACACTTACACAGAATAAATTTATGAAAATCCTAGGAATACTCAGAAAAAAGAAAAGGAATATGCAGAACACTTTAATATATTTACCATGGTTAAGGCAACATATTTCACTGAAAAAAAATCTTGGGAGTTCTAATACTATGATTATGATAGTAACCAGGATAGGACACGAGTTGTATATCAGGGATTTTAATGTCCTTTTGTGAGATGAAAGTACTCATTTTCAAAAATATACCGGGGTTTGTAGTCCAACAACCTACCGTTTTCAAGATATTTGATGTTTTTTGGAGTGTTTTTCCCATGCTAGCTTAATACCTTCCCATGTCGACTGAAAGAAGAAAAGAGAAACTTTCACAACTTCATTTAAAATTATATAGACTACAGCAAATTATTCCTTTGACAACTATTTATTAATTATATTTTGTCAACTCTGAACGAGATGACTTCTTCAGATGAGAAAGATAGGGATAACTTATCCCTCTTTAAATTCATTTACAAAAAAAAAGAATTTCATAAAATGAAATTCTTTTTATGTAAATTATTTTAAAGAAGAGGGATAAGTTATCCCTATCTTTCTCATCTGAAGAAGTTGACGAAATATAATGAATAAATAGTTGTCAAAGGAGTAATTTGCTATAGTCTATATAATTGAAAGAAGAAAAGTTCAGTGTTGGTGCAGTTTGTAGGCTACTTGGCTACGGAGCACAAGTTCCGAAGTTTTAGTCTGCTGTCTGACAATTTTCTTTGTTTCTTTTCTTTTTTTTAACTATCTTTTGTTCATGTTAAGGCAGTTTCTTTTACTTTATTTTTTTGCCCTCCTTTATGCTTCAGCTTCTTTATTTCTAGTTCTTGTTTTTCTTTGGCATAAATAAAAATACAATTTAAAATATATAAATCTCTAAATTTTTTTTTAATTAGGAAACTAAAAACTACATATCAACACAATTTTTTTTGTGATTGTTAATATTGGAAGTAAATAAAGATAGAGATAAGAATTCTGAGGTTATTAATTAAAATTTGATTATTTTAATTTCTAATTATTAATATTATTTGAAATTAATACAAACTATTTTGTATACATCAATGGTTCTTTTCATTATCAAAAGACAGAAAAGGGGTAAACGGAATGGACGTTGAGGGGAAGGTATTAAGATAGTGGTGCTATAAAGTTTAGAACAAAAAGACCGAAAGAAAACAGCAAGGAATGGAGACTCCGGGGGGGGGGGGGGGGTTAAGAGAGAGCAGACAGGAGAGAGAGCCTGCAAGCCTCAAAGAAAGGTTAAAGGTTTTAAATTAAACTAAACAGGTGCCAAAAATTGTAATTTTAGGACAAGGAATCAAGTTTTTTCTATTAAAATCAGTACGGCAATACATCAAATCTACTGATAATGAGAAGAACCATTTAGATATAAAATTATTATTATTATAAAAATTATTTGTATTAATTGTAAATTTCAAATAATAAGCTTAGAATTTTTATCTCTTTAATTACTTCAATATTAATAATAATAAAAAAGGAAAAAAAAGACAGCTCTATTGTTATTGGAAAAGGAAGAATACAAGAAAAAAAAATGTACAGATTATGTAGGTTTTATTTTTCTAAATTAAAAGTAATTTTAATTAAAGAGATTTATATACAGTCAAACCCCGCTATAGTGAACTTCAAGGGACCGAAATTTCGGTTAACTTTAACCGGGAGTTCACTATATCCGTTCTGTTATACGTGCATTGCACGGCAAGGGACAAAACATTTCGTTCATTATATCCGGGAGGTCTTTATAAGCCGTGTTCACTATAGCTGGGTTTGACTGTATTTTTAATTGTATTTTCATTTCCGCCTATGAAAAAAGAAATAGAAAGAATCTTAAAGGAGGGAAAAAAAAGAAAAAGGTTAAAAAAAAAAAAGAAATAAAAGAAAAATTAAGAAAAAAGTAAAAGAAACTGCATTAACAGAAAAGAAAAGTAGTTAAAAAAAGAAAAGAAACAGAAAGAAAAAAAAAGTAGTCAAGCTGCAGACTCGAACTTCGGATCTTGTGTTCTGTAGCCGAGTAGTCTACACTGAACTTCTTCTTTCAGTTGATACAGGAACCTATTAAGCTAACATGAGAAAAACACTCCAAAAAACATCAAATATCTCGAAAATGGTAGGGTTGTGGACCTCAAATCCCTGTATTTTTTTGAAAGTACTTCATGAATACTTTCATCTCATAAAAGGGCATTAAAATTCCTGATATACAACTCATGTCCTCTCCTTGTAAGTGAATTGTCAGTGAAAGAGCTGTAATATTCCCCAAGTAAATAAAAATTCTGTTAAAGAATTCAACAAATATATTTTTAGGAATAACGGAAATGTAATGAATATTTGTCACTTTAATAAAGTCTTACAGATTAAATTCATCAGTTTACCATTTCAGCACATTGTTTTTGTTTTTCAATGCAGGTAGGAGTAATTAAATTTTTCTTTAGTTTTTGCAACAGCTTCATAGGTAACAACACATCTACTTTTTGTTTAGCCTTCTGTTGATTTTATGTTTACATTTTTGAGATTACAAAGCATTTCTTTCACTCTTCTGCCATTTAGGGTTGCCAGTTTTAATTTCATTCTGCACTGTAATCAAATTTTAACTGAAATGGAAATACCAGAAAATAGATTTACAGTTCTTGGTATTTCTGTAATCATTCTGCAATTACATATTACTGTATTTTAAGTAATGATTTTTCATTCTAAACATTAAATTTATAACTTTATTATTTTTACTTTTACCTAATATTTTTGCTAAAGGCAATGCTATGATTAATTGATTATGAATGATGTATCGTTAAACTGTTCTAATTTAGAAGTCCAGCAGGAAAAATAACTTTTGAAATAATTAGATGTTTTTATTACCACGCTTTTATTAACTCACATTTTCTGGTTTCCGGGTCAAATCTTGTAATCAATTTTTAAGTCACTTCCCATCGTTCATGTCTGATGACAATATAATAATATACTGATATATTAATATATTTCGCCAAGGCAACACATCCTTCCATGCTACGTAACTACAGAGACTAGCTGTAGGCAGTGCCATAGATATAAGTCGCACAACTACTTCTGAATTATATATACATAATTCTTATATATTTTAATCGTTATATAATATAGAAAGCATGGTTTTAAAAGTTCTTTAACATTTATTATTAAGTAACTATGACTGTTACTTTGGGATAAAGCAACTTCTTATTAAGTTAAATTTGATGAAAAGGAATTGTAACTGTTCACAAGTTCTTTAAAATAACTTAACTTTCCAAATCTGTGAGTAATAGAATAAAAGTTGCACATGAAAAAAAAAATATACAGCAAGGAATATGGTCACCAGAATGCTTGTCATTCTGGAGATTACTAAGGAGAAGGTTTATTCTTTTAAGTAATTGTCCAAACTTTCATTCCTTAATTCCATGACTGCAGTACTTCTCAGTCTTTAAGGTATTTTTTGCTTATCTCCTAGAAAAATTAAGAGTTTCAAGTCTTTTAAGTTCTCTGCATCAAAGACGTCTGTGTACAGTTCACTCAACATCAAGGGATCTTTATTAAACTCAACCACATACATGGTGGTCTCAAACTTCCCTCCACATTTCAGCATAAATTTCTCTGCCTCATTTTTAACAAGAAATTGAATTTTCAACAATACAGAACCATAGGAAAAGGTGTATTCTAAAATTAAATTGCCTGAAAGTGCTTTCTCATACTATGTGGGGTAGTGATTACTTAGTGTTACTATACAGGGTGTTTCAAAAATACACGGCATAATTTCAGGTATGTATTTCCCACATGTAGACAATCAAAATAGTTCATTACAACATATGTCCGGAAATGCTTCATTTCCGAGTTATGGCCTTCACAACATTGATAATCACCGGAACGTTTTTCGTTCCGCCGGTCGTTGCCGTTACAGAAGATGTTCAAAATGACCACCTCCTGCTTGAATACAGACCTCACATCGATGTCTCAATGACCTGCGAACACGATCCCACACTCCAGGAATGTTGCGTATGTCCTCAGAACGTGCCACAATTCGATTCCGAAGGGATTCCAAATCAGGCACCGGAGACGAATAAACCAATGATTTTAAATGGCCCCACAAGTAGAAATCGAGAGGGTTCAGATCAGGTGAGCGTGGAGGCCAAGCAATTGGGCCACCTCTACCTATCCATCGATCAGGAAACGTTCGATCCAAGTACCGGCGAGCCGTACGACTGAAGTGTGCAGGAGCGCCGTCATGCAAGAAGTGAGCGTGCTGACGATCGATCAGTGGAGTGTCGTCATAAACATGAGGTATGGTGTTTTCCAGGAAGTTTGTGTACGCCTGCCCCGTAAGTCTGTTTACAAGTACATGGGGTCCAACTAATCGATCACCAATGATACCGGCCCACATGTTGAGGGAGAACCGCACCTGGTGATGAGATACAACAGTTGCATTTGGGTTTTCATACGCCCATACATGCTGATTGTGGAAATTTGTTATGCCATCTCGTGTGAACTGTGCTTCATCTGTAAATAATACTAAGGCAGGAAAGTTCGGATTTGCAGCACACTGCTGCAAGAACCACTGACAGAACCTAACTCGTGCAGGGTAATCTGCTGGTGACAGCGCCTGTACACGTTGCAAATGATAAGGATACAATTGATGCTCTTTCAGCAGTCTCCAGACAGTCGTATGGGGAACATTCACTTGCAACGCTAACCTTCGTGTGCTGACAGAAGGAGTTCTGTTCACAGTCTCCAGAATCTCCTCCTGTTCTTCTGGAGTTGTAGACCTTGGTCGTCCCCTTCCCAATCCAGGAGAGTGAAATTTTCCATACTCGCACAGACGGTGATGGAGACTTACAAATGTCTTCCGATCTGGACATTGTCGCTGTGGGTACCTCTCCTGGTACAAACGACGAGCCAGCGCAGCATTGCCGTCTGCCTTACCGTACATGAAGTGCATCTCTGCCAGCTCCTGATTTGTGTACATGACACACAGTCGAACGCCAAACACACCACTGAATTTAACCTTCGCCTCGGAATGATCTGTCAGAGTGCCCTCTTAATGTGTCCTTTGACGGCAACGACCTGCGGAAAGAAAAACGTTCAATGAGACATCGATGTGAGGTCTGTATTCAAGCAGGAGGTGGTCATTTTGAACATCTTCTGTAATGGCAACGACCGGCGGAACGAAAAACGTTCCGGTGATTTTCAATGTTGTGAAGGCCATAACTCGGAAATGAAGCATTTCCGGACATATGTTGTAATGAACTATTTTGATTGTCTACATGTGGGAAATACATACCTGAAATTATGCCGTGTATTTTTGAAACACCCTGTATATCTACAAAGCTCTTAACCGATCACAATTTAGATTACGTCTATTATCTATGGTTCTACACAGCTGTCTGCTTTTTGCATACTTGATCCTGTCCATCATCAGGCCCTCCATGTATGCCTTGGTGCTTTTTGAACTTCACTTGTTCAAAGCTTGTATGTATATGCATTCAAACCATCACTAAATCTTCATCTCCAACCTCTATCTTTTCAATATTAAGCATGTATTTCATCTTTTCCAAGTAATCCTGCTACCCAAAGTGCATGTTCTCTCCATCAAGAACGACTATTTACCAATTATCCTTCCATTATTCCACCATTTGGACATCGGGTGAAAAATTTGACAGATACACTGCAACTCACTAAACTGCAAACCTAAAAAATTCCAATATTACTTAATTCACCATCTGCAAACTAGAAATATAAAATTCCAAACTGTGATTTTTCATTTCATAGATGTGCGAAAGCAAATGCACTGTCAATAGTCTTTCAGTTTTGCCCATGAACATTAATCACACCACTTACATTTCACAACATTTTATACGGATCCATCCAAGGAGTGGCTTATGTTGGAGCTGCTTTTTACATTGAGAACTTCAGTAATTATATTCAGTCTCCTTGTGACATTTTAGTGTTCACTGCGGAACTAGATGCCATTTTTATCTGTTGTCTGCTTCTTCATCTATCTCTTCAGGTTTGAAATCAGTCCTTAATGATTTCCTGAGGAAGGCAATGGGCAACCACTTCAGTATCTTTCCCTTAAAATTCTATGGACTCTTCTAGGGGTTCGCCATGTTGGGAACATTAGAGATCTGTAGAACACAAAAATCGCACTCCGTTGCGAACCATATAACAACAACAGCGTAAGGGCCAAAACACTGAAAAGTGAATTTACAAAATAGGCACAGATGGACTTGACTATCTTGATTGTTCAGTCTTGATTAAATTTTGGATAAAAAATACTGTGGCTCTTCAGTAACTCAAAGAACAATGCACTAATCTACATAAAATTTAACATAATTTGTGATTTTGGTACTTGTAAAATTAACTTACTGCTTTGAAATATAAGCCAAAATATTATTCCTTCAAGTAATTCAAAGAAAATGCACTGATTGGTATAAAACTTCATATTTAAGAATTTAGTGAACTGTCTTAGATCTGATTAGAGTTTTCATGCTTTTACATATTTAAGGACAAATTAACTATCCAAAAATTGTGCTCTTTTGTAGCTTAACCATAGCAAAGATAGTGATATGCAATAAATTTCATTTTTAAGATTAAAAATAAGACTTTGGAGATTAGTCTCATTATCTTAATGGGAAGGTAAAATCACAAAGCATTTAGAGCTAAAACATGTATTTGAATAGTGATAAAACATTTTGTTTGAACGTAGAAAGTAAGTTTTATAACTATTGCATTATTATTTATTTTTAGATTAGTCCATTAATTTTTTTACCAAAATTAATTTTGTTTTATTGAAATATATAGTAGAATGAAAAAGTTGATTTTATTTTCAAAGTTAATCTATTTCTTTCAATAGAGGAAATAAATTCATTTATCCTAGTAGTAGTTAGTTTCTTGATTAAAAAGAATGTCTGAATTTTGATTTACAGAAAGACTGCCAGAGGCTTGTTGACATAGTAACTTTTGTAGTATTCTTTTCAGATATAACTCATAATTTTCATTGTTTTGTGCGTTTTTTTTTTTTTTTTTATGTTTATTTTAATTTCAATGTAATACTAACACTATTGAAATTTGAAATTTCATCGTAGGAATGCATTTGCAGGAAAACAGTAAGAAAAGTGAGCAAAAAAAAATTTTTTCCCCTTTTGTAAATGTGAAAAATTTATATTTTAAGAAATAAATACTTAAAAAGTTTTTAAGTTGCGTTTCTTAAACAATAATGGGCGAGACCAAATTGTTTACCAAGCGACATTCTGGAACAGCTGTTTCACGCTCTTTGGTGATCATCAGCCAGGAGCAGTCACCAGTAAAACATTAAGGTCTCCATACTGAGGCTAATATGAATGATCATCGGAAGTACAGTGGTGCCTCAAAAGAAAAAATGAACAATAAAAAACTCACTAATGAAAAATAAGTGAGAAAATTCATGTGCCAGCCATTTGCCACCTCAGTGAATTTTTTTAAAGCTTAAAAATTCAACTGCGCATTTGAATTATTAATAAACAACAACGAATGAGACCAAAACTTTTCGTAGAAACTTACAAAATTTCCACATTTATAAAATTATACAGAAAAGCTGATGACTCATGAAAATTATCTTTTTCTAAAGGTAACCCAGATGAAGCTGCTGAATCAAATGATGTTGATGCTACTGCTCCTGTAAGTGCCTACAAACAGGAGATTTTGCGGCTGCGGGAGGAAATACTAGCTGTACGTCGCCAGGTTAGAATTTATATTTTGAAAAGTCCAATTATTTTTTTTTTCTTCTATTTTATTTTTAACTTCTTTAAATAATTGGGATATTTCATTTCAATTTCATTTACATTCAAATTTATTTTTAAATAACTTATTGCCTTGTCTTTTCTTAAAATAATCAAAAATGAGTATTATTATCTTTTATGAATTGACCTTATTTTATTTTTTAAATGAATTTGTATGTGTGTGATTTTTTTAATTATGTAGAGATTATTACAAAATGATGATTGTAATAACCTATAATAACTACAATTATTACAGAAGACTTGTTGTGTTTTTTCCTACTTGAAATAAAAAAAACATTGTAAGAATAAGTTCACAGCTCTTGAACTCATTTAATTTCAAGAATAATAGAAAGGTGAAACAACAAAAGCAGTTAAACAACAATGGGGAGACCAAATTGTTTACCAAGTGACATCCTGGAATGCACAAATCAGTATATTGAAAACTTTTATTTCCAATAATTTTGAATTGAAAAGTTATGATGAATTATAAAGTAAATCCCAAATTTGTAAAAAAGAAAGAAAAAGAAGAATGTTCTAATATCACTGAAATCAAAGACAACATTAATAATAACAACAATGCTACTTATTTATAGTAAGCTAGTAATTTATGAATATTATGGACTGCAGTAATAAACTTTCATTCGGTTGCTGATTGTTCTGTGAAATTGCTGATGGTGAAGGTTGATATTTATTAGATGAAAGAAATAAAAGAATTAAGAGTTTTTGTTACATATTTGCCAAAGCTTATGCCAGGCTATGGTGCTAAAGTAGTAATTGTAGTTTTTTGTTTATATTTCAGAATTAATCTCCTTTTATTGGTTCTGTAATCTTGTGTTTTAATGTAGTATATCTCTGGTTTGTAGAATTTTTCTTTGTATAATAAAAAAAAAAATATTCAATTATTCAGAACAATATAGATATTGCTTTAAATATATTGGTAATTAAGCGATAAATTAGTTTTTCTACTGTACATATCTCTGCCCTGTCGATTTTTTGTTCAATCTCTATCATGCTTCGAAATCAGATGTAATTTTTTTCTTTAAATAATACAATATATATTTTTTATTAACTGTAAATATTAATAATATTGCTAGTATTTGTTGTACCATCTGTAGATTAGTGCTGGGTTCAATATCATAAAATATCACCCCCCCCACCCCCTCCACTTAAAAAGGCAAATACTTTTCTTTTCCTTGTTTACCAGCACATTTCATCACCTTAATAAACATTTCAGGACCTGTAATGTTAAATAAACTTACTCTATTTGCAATAATGTAACAATTAACAATCTCAACAAAAATTCCTCTAGCTTTACAAAACTTCTTGATCCAATTGGCTTCTACATAGGCCAAAATAAAAGACTCCTTTCTACCTCCATTAAAGAACACGTCCAAGCTTTTAATATTAAAAACATGAGTAAATCAGCCACAGAATCATAATTTCTATTAGAATACAGGTCATATCCCTAATTTTGGTAAAGCCAATATCCATTATCCCACTGCAATAATCACTTGAGAGAGAATTATAGCTGAAACACTTGTCGTTATTAAACTTACCTCTTTAGCTGAAAGAATTGTTAGGGAGTATTTATTCACATCCATCCTCTTTCCCTCCCTTTTTTTTTTTTTTTTTTTCATTTTTGGACTTTCAATCTTACCATTTATAGTCTTCTCATCTTATTTGTTGTATTTTTCTTTTCTATTTAATCCGCCTTTTTTTAATACATGAAGCTTGCAACTAATCTATTGTTTTACCCCAGAAATCGGCCCATTTTCAACCTTTCAACCACATCCCTCAAATTGTTTCACCATTTTCTGATATATAATGATCATTCCTGCCTTGTTTCATTTTCTTCTCCCTTTTTTAATTTTTGATTCATTGTTTTGTCTCCTTGAGAATAATCACTGTGTATGTCTGTGCTTCTCAACCTTTTTCTCTTCACTTTTATTATTTGCAGAAATCCTGTGGAACACCAAACCTTGTTTCTAAAATCCCATGGCATGCCAAGGCTTTTTGCTGCTTTTATTACTGTAATAGAATTCTTTGATAAGCACCTATGATTTATAAATGAATTTAATAGTATATTTTTAAAAATGTAAAAATTGTTTGAGATGTGTTTTATGATTTGAAAAGTGAACTATTCCTCATTCCTTAATCAGGGCCTCCACAAGGAGAGGGTCAGTTGGTCCCTTAGCCTCGGGGCCGAGGCGGAGATCTTAACCGTAAATATATATATATATGAATTAGCCTATCACATCTAGGCTTTTTTTTTTTATAAGTAAGTCTGCATTTTATTTAAACTACTTTTCTGCTTGAACCGTTTGCAGAGAGCTATTCGGCATTCTAATGTTTTCATAGAGCGAATGTTTTCTAAAATTCATTTCTAAGCTTTTGGGTAGAGCTGGAAGAAACAGATGTTGGTGTTAAATTAATTTACTCTAAAAAACAAATGATAATAACTGTGTGCCATGTTTAAAAAGGAGAAATATGAAATTGTCTGGTGTTTTGGCGATATTTTTGGCTAAGAATCTTTGATTTTAACCATAATGTGCAAAGAGGGGCCCCGCTACTGCATATGGTACCTAGGCCCTGCATTTGATGTAGGGGGCATGTCCTTAATTGTTAGAATGTACATTAAATTTGTGGTTACCAAATTACTTCATGTCTAGAATTTAGATTAGAGCATTTGTCTAAATGTGAAGATTACAATGCACTCTGAACTTATTTGCAGCACACCACTGTGCTTCTACTCATCAGTTCAGAAGCACTGCTACATGTGACTGAAGTGTTGGATTTTATTCCTCCTTTTTATTTGTATTTTTAAGAGAGTTTGTAATTTTAAACACTTTTAGTTACTATTATTTCTTTTAGTAACTAATAATCACAACAGATATATGACCATAAATAATTGCTTAAAAGGCAATAATTCTTAGTCACTATCAATTTTTATATTTTAAAATGATGCATAATAAAATATATTGCACAACTTCTATAAGTAAATTAAAAATTGACTCTCTCTATTTAATAATTTTTATGACTCCCTGTGTGTTTTATTCGGAAAATAAAAATTCATATATAAAATATTCGCTTCAATTTGCTTTAGTTCAATTTCTTGTGGAAAAGTGTTTTATGAACCATCATAGTAAATAAATGAATAGCAGACTCATAAAAAAAACACGCAAAATTAGACAGGCTTCACACGTGGGACCCATAAGTATTAAATATTCTAATTCTAGATTATTTTCTCATCATTGAGACCATGAAATTGCATTTTCTGTCTCATTACCTGTCATTTGCTGATATTACCCGTTAATGTATAATAAAAAGGGTAGCACCCAGGTTGGCCAACACTAGCTATTGAATGCCAGCAAGGGTAGACATGTTCCTATGTTATGGTGCTTGTTAGAATTTGGCAGTCAAAATGTATGTCCAGACATATCCTGGAATAAGGCATCCATCAAGACAAGCAATGATATAAATTATCTGAAGATACCGGCTGACTGGAATTGTATCCCAGGATCATGACCAACCAGGTCATCACTTGCAACAGATGAGGAGACGTTACCTTGATCCAGGCATCATGTACTGCAAATCCATGTACAAGCAGCAAGGCAATCAGACATCAATTGTGAATATCTCACCACTCAGTCCTTCTTGTTTTCAGAGTTCACCAGTTTCACTCGTATAATAGGCATTTCCATTGAGGGTTGGAAGAGCAGGATTATTCAGCATGTGTAGACTTTTGCCATTGGGTGTTAGCAACATATGATGAACATCGATGTTTATCCTGGGCTCAATGGGGAAAATGAATTTCTGTGATTGTTTTCCAAAAGGGTCATTTATTTGATAACTAAAAAAATCATTAGCACACAAGGTTTTGCTTAGAATCTGTCATTATTTCTAAATAACGAAAAATCTAGGGAATAACACTTATCTGGACCATTCTGTATATTAGTAAATGTTAATTTTAAAAGAGAGAGAGAGAGAAAAGAAACTTTGTAATGGTAATTGTTTTCCAGTCATTATAAAAATGTTTTCTGCATTACAGACAGCTTTCTTAATTGGGTTTGAGAATGCTTCTTAAAATACTTCTATTGTTATTTCTGTTCTTGAGAATATTAATATTATGATGTTGAATCTTTATTAACAATATCATAGGGTAGTTTTCTTTTTTGATAATAAAACCACTGTTTCTGAGAATATATTATGTGTAATATGAGTAAGAAACTACAATGCTAATAAATGAAAAACTAAATTTATTTCTTGTCAATTTTGATATTTTTGACATTCAGAAATTTTGATCGAAGTTTTTCCTTACTTATATATTTTTCATATAGGTAGGAGGATTCCAGTAAAATACAGAAAGAAATTGAAACATTACGAATAAAGTTGTAGATACATAAATTGCATCTCAGATTGCTTTAATAATGATTTATTCTCAAAAAATATTTTGTGTTTTCCATAGCAAATCAATATTTATCCTTAGCAACAACTGTCAAACATAAAACAATTGCTGCCTTTTTAAGAGACATTTTTATATGAAGCTGAGTTTGGTTTTGTAATTTCATAATAATTAGATTTTATTTTAAATATTTGCTTAACATTGCAAAAACAAAATTTTTCGTCCATTTTTGGTGTGACGAACTGGAAAGGTTTGAGTCTTTTTCTTAGTTGTAGTTGAAAACCAATGTACAAAAGAAAGCAAAGGAATGGAACAGTCAGGTATTTGAAATTAGGTACCACAATCGTCACTTCTAAGAAGTGATTGATAATAGCATAGTTCACAGTTTAACACAATGCATTGTATAGAAAGTCATACCTTCAGTTCCTTATAATAGGCTTAATGTTTAGAATGTTATATTTATTTGATAAAGTTACAGACAAGAATAATGTATAAGAAGGACAAAACTGATACAATAATGCTTTAAGGAATGACAACTGGAAAAAGATTATAATGCAAAATTCAGAATTTTAGATGCCTTTATAAGTAATTTTTTTTTTTGAAAATTATAAAGAAATCTTCAGTGACTGAGAGCTAATTTTTCATTTTTTATCTGTAACCATTACCATATCTCCAGCACTTCCATTTGGAAGCCGTGTTAAGTAACCATTAATTATTGTAACTGCAACAACAAATAGATTTTAGCATCTATGTTTTCTGAATGATTCAACACTTAATGTGGGAGGGAAATGGAAACAATATCCACATTGTCATTTTGAGGATTGAGAAATGTCTTTCCATCACTTCCCAGTCCATCATTTATCTCGTGGGAAATGGCATTCTCTATCATCAGACCTTTTTTTAGCCAAAGTTCAATTTGTGCCTTTCTTCAGGCAGAATTTGGGATGTCTGTCTTTTTGACACCAAATAATGATTTTATTATGAGGGGCGTTCAAAAAGAAACGAGCCGGAGTGTGGAATGGACAAACCGGTGACAGAAGGGTAATATCATTGCATGTGTAACCAAGATTGGTTCCGACACGAGTGAGTGCGGAAGTTCACAGCCAGCCGCTAGAGGGTCACGAGTGCAAGTCACGTGACTAAAAGCTAGCAGAAGCATGCGTCAATCGTCCAACGCGGTCATTCGCATTGTAAGCAGTGAAACAGTGCAATGGAGGCGTCCAAAAAAGAGCAAAGAGTTGTTGGTTTTCTGACAGCGGAAGGAGTAGGGAGAACGGACATTCATCGAAGAATGTCACAAGTGTACGGTGAACACTGCATGTCCCTTGCAAGGGTCAAGGCGTGGCGCAAGCGCTTCAGGGAAGGACGGGTGTCGTTAGCCGATGATGCACGGTCTGGAAACCACACCGCATTACCGATGACATCGTCCAGCTGATTGATGGACTCGTTACCCAGGACCGCCGAGTTACGGTGAAAGACGAGGTTGGATTGAGCGTCGGAAGTGTTTACACCATCATTACAAAAAGATTGAACTGGTGCAAAGTGTGCGCCCAATGGGTGCCCCACAGTCTTCAACCTCAACAGAAAGCATGTCAAATGACCCACTGTATTGATCATCTGCAGCGCTATGCCAGGGAAGGGAATGAGTTCCTGGCACGAGTGGTGGCTGGAGATGAGTCTTGGGTCATCACTTCGAACCAGAATCGAAACGACAAAATCTCCAGTGGAAGCATCCAGGGTCACAACCACCAAAAAAATCCAAGGCCATCCACACAAGTGCAGGAAAGGTAATGCTGACGTTCTTCTTTGACCAAGACGGCCCCCTTCTGATAGACTTCCTGCAGCACGGGACAACAGAGAATGCCCAAGCGTTACTCGCAAAGCTTGACCACCTTTCGCCAAGCGATCAAGTCGAAATGACCAGGCAAGCTCACCCGTAGGGTCATTCTGCTCCACGACAATGCAAGGCCCCATACGGCCAACACAATCACAGGACTCTTGCAGAAATTCAAGTGTGAGGTTCTCGATCACTCTCCATTCAGTCCAGACCCATCTCCCTGCAATTACGCCATTTTTGGTCCTTAAAAAAGGCTCTGAGGGGCAAACAATTCACCTCGGACGACGACGTCAAGCAGTACGTGCGGAACTGGTTCACAATGCAGCCCCGGGAATTTTACGAGACAGCCATTCACCGCCTTGTGCCGCAGTGGGACAAGTGCCTCAACAGCCAGGGCCAATACTTCTGACATACGGGTACTGGTTTCTGTTCCTGGGCCTCCGGCTCGTTTCTTTTTGAATGCCCCTTATAGTTACAGTCTGATCCTCTACCCTCAGTTATAGAAGATGCCAAATTCTGCCAAGAATGATGTGCTTTTTATGGTAACAAGGCTTTCATGTACATTCCGGCAGATTCAGTCTATATCTGGATCACTACTTGAATTTTCTTACTACTACATCAACCAAAATATTAATCCTGTAGAGTGAGCTGAGGTTCTGTTACATTGAAGCCTCCAGTTTTCATAGCAAAATAGTGCTATCTTGATTTAAGATCTTGATTTCTGCAGCAGCAAGTGTAATGATTGGTTAATTATCTAATTTATACTCCTGAAGGATAGCTTTTATTTTGGTCGAGGAATTCCTCATTCTGCCTTCCTGCTGCTTTGTTGCATTCTTTTGTCCTTGAGGTTTTCCATCAGTATTTTTCTTATCAAAATAAAAGCAGGCATCTTCTAGTTTTAATTTTTCAAATCTGATCCATTTATTCCCAGTCATCATCTCAAATAGAGATTGCTGTCCTGTGATTAATAAAACAGGCAATGAGTTAGTCATTTTCCATTCTCCTTCAGCACCCTGTGGTCTTTCAATATAGTCCAGTACAAAAATCCAGTACAGTTTGGTGCTTGTTTGAAAATGTTTCATGCTACTTAGTTATGTGCCATTTAATGTCCTTCTGGACAACGTCTCCTCACATACACGTCCAAGGTACTATAGTGTTAAAAAACCTGATCGTTAATGACATATTGTAGGTGTAAGTAGCCAACCAGATGTATTTTCTTACACCATGAAGCTGATATAATTAGACCAATTGCTCTGCCAGTTGTATAATGATGTGTAATATACTATTATGCAGGCAGATTCAAAATTCCCTGTACAAACTTTAAAGGTAGGTCAAATACAAAAACAAACCATATTCATACTGGTCACCTGAATATGCTAGAGGGCTCTGTTTGGCAGCAGGTTACTTGAGCAGTGAGCCATCATCATTTGAGACGTTGACTTTGTACGAGTTGCCTTCTTTTGTCCTTGAGGTTTTCCATCAGTATTTTTCTTATCAAAATAAAAGCAGGCATCTTCTAGTTTTAATTTTTCAAATCTGATCCATTTATTCCCAGTCATCATCTCAAATAGAGATTGCTGTCCTGTGATTAATAAAACAAGCAATCAGTTAGTCATTTTCCATTCTCCTTCAGCACCCTGTGGTCTTTCAGTGTAGTCCAGTACAAAAATCAGTCCTCAGTAGTTTGGTGTTTGCTTGAAAATGTTTCACGCAACTTACTTTAAAATAGAGTTATATGCCATTTAATGTCCTTCTGAACGTCTGGTCACTAAGGTACTATGGAGTCAAAAAACCTGATCGTTAATGACACGTTATAGGTGTAAGCAGCCAACCAGATGTATTTTCCTAGATCATGAAGCTGATATAATTAGAACAGTTGTTCTGCCAGTTATATAATGATATATATAATATAGCATTAATTAAGCTGATTCATCTATGCTGAGTAAACAGCAGACTGATAGAAGCGGAGGAGGAGTTTGTCTCCTTATCCAATGTGACACTCCATCCTCCCCTGTTCCACTTATGACTCCTTTGGAAGCTGTTGCTGCTTGCCTTTCAACTAGCTGACTTTTTACCATCTGTAGCTTGTATCTTTCCCCCACAACACCTGTTTCGCCTACAGACATTGATCATCTTCTCAATCAATTACCGACTCCGTTTCTCTTAGTTGAAGACTTCAACGCTCATTCTTCCATCTGGGGTTCTTCCTCCACCAATACTAGAGGAACTGTCATTGAAGATCTTTTAGTTTGGTGTAATCTCTTTAATACAGGTGCAGCGACTACTTTCACATCTTCGCCAATATCATTCTCTACTATTGATTTAGCAATAGGTTCGGCTTCGCTTTTTCCCCCATTTCTCATGGGATGTTCTTACTGATCCTGATGGCAGTGACCATTTCCCAATCCTTTTCAAAGAACTACGTCGTTCTGCTGTTTTCTCACCTCGTCGTCCTCATTGGAAATTTGACTCTGCTGACTGGTTCCATTTTACTAGCCAATGTAATCTGGAGGCCAATGATCTTTCGGCCACGATTGATCAAATTATTGACTTAAGTCACTCATAGCATAATTTGTGCTGCCACAGCAACAATTCCAGAAACATCTGGACGATTCCCTCTCCATCCCAAACCTTGGTGGACTCCTGACTGTACTTCTGCACAGAAACTTAAACAGACTTTGACTTGGAGAAGGCATACGATCGCACATGGAAATTTTGCATTTTGCAAGATCTTTATTATTACGGTCTTCGAGGTTACATGCCTATTTTCATTTGCAATTTTCTTGCGAATCGTACTTTTCAAGTCCATCTGGGATCTACACTTTCCACATATTATCCTCAAGAACTCGGAGTACTTCAAAGAAAATGGAGATGAGGTGTTCTCTATTAACAAATGTAGTGCGAATAGCTTCTTCCAAACGTACAAAATGATCAACCGTAGAACGATGTTGCCGGAATCCACACTGTGTGTGAGCCAGATGTTTATTGGCTTCAAGAAACCATTGAAGTCATCAATTTACCATGTGTTCAAGCGTTTTACATAAACAGCTGGTGAGTGCTGTGGGGTGATAATTATTGGGATCACTTAGTCTTTACCAGGTTTAGCAAAAGGTATGACGATAGCTCGATGCCAACTATCAGGAAAGAGATGTTCTAACCAGATTTTATTAAAGATAGAAAGAAGAACATTTAAAGAAGAAAAGGATAAGTGATGCAACATTATGTAATGAATTCCATCAGAGCCGCAGGTGGCTTTTTTTCTGGTGTCTAGAGCAAACAATAATTCCTGTAAACTAAAAGGGAGATTATACGGTCTCTGTTGGAAGAAGAAAACTTTAAAGGAATAGCTTCAGCACGGTCTTTAATCGTTGAAAAGTAGGAGATAATAATGCAGGGCTGGAATTCCGTGCAAAAGCTCGTCCAAGTGCTTCAGCTTGTTCGGAGATATTAGCTATTTAATTTTCATCTTTCTTTGAGAATGTGCAAAGATTGAGATGTATATTTTCCGTGCATCTTACGAATTTTATCCCAGAAGGTCTCTGAAGACGTTGTACACATTATCGATGATACAAAATGTTGCCAGGACTCTTTCTGACTAACATGCCTATTTTCATTTGCAATTTTCTTGAGAATCGTACTTTTCAAGTCCGTCTGGGATCTACGCTTTCCACATATTATCCTCAAGAACTCGGAGTACTTCAGGGTTGTGTTTTGAGCATTACCCTTTTTTTCTGTAAAGATCTATGGCATCATCTCAGTTTTGCCTTCATCTGTCCACCACTCTTTATATGTTGATGATGGTGGATCTCCTGCCGTTCTGTTAATTTACGTCTGATTCAAAGACAACTGCAGTTAGCTCTGAATCAGTTGCAGATGTGGACTGTTTCTAATGGTTTTATGTTCTCACAATCAAAGACTGTATGTATCCATTTCACTCAAAGTCAGGGAATTTTTCCTGACCCCCAGCTGACTCTTGGTGGCGTCCAACTTCCATGTCTATCTCAGCATAAACTTTTAGGCCTGATTTTTGACAGGTAATTGACTTTTAAGGATCACATATTTGACCTTCGGAAACGTGTATTTTAAAATTAAATTGTATCAAAGTGCTTTTGCATTCCACATGGGGTGATGATCGCTTGGCCTTGTTGTGCATTTACCATGCCCTTATCTGATCAAAACTGGATTATGGCTGCTTTGTGTATGGTTCTGCTCGGCCATCTGTACTTCGGACACTTGATCCTGTTCACCATCAGGCCCTTTGTTTCTGCCTCAGTGCTTTCCGTACTTCGCCCATTCCCAGCCCATTCCAGAGGCTCTGGAACCGTCCCTGCACTTCCGTAGACAAGCTTTGTCTCTCCAATATTTCGCACGGATTTCTTCACTTCCACACATAACCCTGCTCATCAATGTGTCTGTCGTCCCCGTCAACGACAACTTTTCACCAATCGTCCTTCTATTATCCCACCGTTTGGACATCGGGTGACTCCTTGGCTCACTACACTACAGCTCAATGAACGTAACATTGCCACTCTACTTACTTTGACATCAGCACATTGGAAATATCATCTACCAAACTGGTTTCTTGCTTCGTCATTTTGTGGAAATCAACACGCCTTCAACAGTCTTTCAGTCTCTGCATCGGGATCATTTGTCCCATCACTCTTGATTTCAACATTTTCTACACCGATGGATCTAAAGGCGCATCTTATGTTGGGGCAGCCTTTTATACTGAGACTTTCAGTAATGCTGTTCATTTTCCTTCTGAGGTTTTGGTGTTCTCTGCTGAGCTTTATGCCATTTTCCTAGCCTTACAGTATGCATTTCAGGAAAAGTTTTCCAAAACTCTTATCTATGGTGATTCTGTGTGTGCTCTGCGGCCATTGTGCAGTCACACCTTGAAGGTTCGCCCTTTTGTTTTGTCCATTTTAGATTTCTTAGAACGTTTTCAACGTTGCACTATCATTTTCTGCTGGATCCCAGGCCATATTGGCATTGTCGGCAATTACCTCGCTGATTCTCTTGCCAAATATGCTGCTAGTCGACCACTACAATGGATCTCCACTCTGCACTCTGACATTTGCGCTGTTATTCGTTCTCGCATACGAGCTGCCTGGCAATATGACTGGAATGCTCTATATGGCAATAAACTTCATCTTGTCAGTACTTTCTTATCCTTCCCTACAACTCGAATGTTTCCAACTCGACAGTAGGATGTTCTCCTGTTACGTCTGAGGATCGGGCATACGAGACTTACTATTTACTGCTGAATCGTCCACCTCTCCTATGTGCTATGTGCAACATTGTTTTAAACATTCATCATATTTTAATTGAATGTCCTGCTTTTCCTCAACATCGTCGTCAGTGCTTTTATCCTCTTTTTAAATTTCACGTTCCTTTTCCTATTTCTTTGCTTTTAAATGACAATGATCTTTTACCCATTTCATCAGTTTTACGCTTCATTCATCAGTAGGGCCTTGCCACTCTCTTGTAATTCTCAGGTTTTTAGTTTTCTTTTATACACTGTAGATGATTTACTATCATCTTCCTTTGGGCACTACCTGTTCTTTTCTTGATTTTTGTTCTTTTTATCTAGACAGTTAGTTTTCATTTCCTTTTCTTTTCTTTATTCTAATTTTTACCTTTCTTGGCGCAGCTTAGCCACAGCTGCTTTTGCACCATTAAAATCCAACCAACCAACCAACCTAGGCTGATACAAAATTCCCTGCACAAACTTTAAAGGTAGATCAAATACAGAAACAAACCGTATTCATATTGGAACGTATGTCCACAAACATCACCTGAATATGCTAGAGGGCTCTGTTTGGCAGCAGGTTACTTGGGCAATGTGAGCTATCATCATTTGAGACGTTGACTTTGTACAAGTAGGATGTCTCGCTTCACTAATGCAGAGATGGCAGATTTGCACCTAGCCAATGGGGCAGCGAACAGAAATGGACTAGTAAACATGTTATCTATCTTACTTACTGTCTTTTATTTCTTAGCCTTAAGTGTACCTTCTAGAACATTTGGGGAATAGTATTATAATAGTAATGGGAAAATAAGTTATTTGAAGGAACACTTTGAATATTGTTAAAGAAAACAACAATATTTAAAGGTGAGACCAATGTTCGTAAGTGACATCTCAAGATAGTATGTTTCATGCTAATATGGTGATCATCACTTGAGAGTAGTGATTATGAACAAAGCAGGTCTCATAACGGAGGTATATTGAAGTAAAGTGGGAAAAGAAATGGAACCTCCACTAGTCTCTGACTGCCTCAATGAATTTCTTATGAGCATGTAAATAAAGAAAAAGCCTTTCTGTTATGAGATCTGCTTTGTTCATAGTTACTACTATCAACTGATGATTGCCATATTAGCGTGAAACAGGCTGTCTTGAGATGTCACTTATGAACATTGGCCTCATCTTTTAATGTGTTTAGACATTTTTAGGTGCTTTTATTTACATGCACATAAGAAATTCATTTAGGCAGCCAGAGACTAACACATGAATTTTGTCTTTCTTTTCTTTATTTTTAATGTGTTTTTATGTTTTTAGTATAGATTTGTGGAGGTTCCATTTCTTTTTCCACTTTAAAACAGCAATATTATCTGTCTTTTTCTTTTGTGTACATTAAGAGGGTTGTTTATTTTTCCATCACTGAATTGCACTTTCTCACTTTGGCAATTGAGTTTTTGAACATTCGGAAGCTCTGAATGATGTGAACGCCATAAACTATAGCTACTCCAGGGTTGCTGTGTAACTCTAAAGCTTATTATTTTAACATTAATTATAAATAGTAAATTCTTTTTATGTTTTCAGTTTTTCATATATTTTAAATTTGATACATAATCCTTGTTTATAAGATTATCTTTATTTCTAAATATCTAATCAAATACATTTTCCAATAGAAATCAGAAAATGATAAAAAGTATGAAGAAATAAGCAGACATTCCTGTGAGGTAAGCAGTTTTGTATATAAAAAATGTTGAATTGTAATTGGTTTGACAGGTTTGATGAGAAACAAAAGTAATTAAAAAAAAAATACTTCATAGTTCTGAGTGGGTCAAATAATTTTAGAGAAGATTAATTATGAAGCACATATTTACGCTGAAAATAAAGTAGACATTTGTGTAATCATTAATACAAAACAGTTGTACAGTTTTATTAAGTTATCATGATCAGAAACATATAGACATATGGAGAAACTAATGGACATGCATACATCAAGCTAAAACTGCATTTTAAAACATTTTTTATTCTTAAAACTTCCATGGATGGTTTAGATATTTATAAGGAATGATTTTGGTAAAAATTTCATCAGTATGTAAGAAGCTAGGGCTAAAAATCATCAACATAATTATTTTTTTTATGTGATTTTACCAACTGGATATTACTGCTAACTATATTTTGTTTTCTGTAATGGGTTCAAACAGATGTAGAATTTCTTCTTTGTATTGAAACAAAGTTTCCGTTTATCTGTTGTTGCAGTTCCTTTTGAGGTGGATCCTTTTTATGTACTACTGATTATCTTAAACTTAAATTTTTAATGCAAGTCAAACAGATCTTCCAAATGTACTTCCATTCATGTATAGTCTAGTAATACTCTATCGTAGGATGTCATTATGTCACAATTATACTAAGTCTAAATTATCTTGCCTACCATCATGCACCATGAAGGAAGCATCGAATATGAATGAAACTTTTATAAGTGCTATCACGATAAAGAGAATTGGGTATTGATTTAAATTTCACAGTGAAAAAAAAAACAATTTTTATTGAACAATAGGAGCATCATTGTTATACTATTAGTATTGTGTTGAGCCACCTCTGGTTGTTATGCCTGCTGATATACGGATTGGCATGAAGTGAAACCAAAGTCCTGATATTGTCTTGTGTAGATCATGCCAAGCTTGTTGCAACTGCTTCTCCAAATGTTGGATATTCAATGATGGATGCACTTGACTTCTAGCATGTCCCAGACATGCTCGATGGGGGACAAGTCTGGGGACCTAACTGGCCAAGGAAGGGTTTGAATTGCTTGAAAGCATTGCTGGGAAACGTATGCAGTGTGTGGATTGCATTCACCTGTTGGAACAGGAACGCTTCTGGACGCTTCTGGCAGGCGTGATACAAAGTGCCTAGAATACATTTAACCTGTTTTTTGACTGACTGGTATATATCTGAGTGAATCTAATTTAAAAATTAATTCACTGGTTTTATCACACTTCATATTTAGTAGTTAAATCTTTCAATCTAGATGTGATTAGTTTTATGAGATTTTACATAACTTTTTTGTTATTAAACTACATTAATTGTATTGATTGGAAAAAATATATATATTTTGTTTCAGCTCCAAACAGAAAATGATTGTCTTCAAACACAACTTGAAGAAGTTTCACAGCAGATGGCTGGTTTGAAAGAACGTTTAGATAACGTTCAAAAAGGTAAAGTTAATTTTACTTAAAAATCTATTTCACTGAGATTGCCTTTATCATTCTTGATATTTTCAATATAGATACATTTTTTTTTTTTTAAGGATAAAAGAAATTTAATTTAAATAGGCTAAATTGATGGGAGATTGACAACAGTTAAATTTTAATTTTTTTCCCAGGTTCATTTGTTAAATGAAATATAGCATTGCCATTTCCTTGATGATATGCTACCGTATTTACATTTAATAAAAAATAAGGATAATAGTGTTTCATACAACCTCGAAGTTTTAATCATCCCTACCTTAAGAAAATCCATTATTCCATTTAACAGTTGTGTTCTGTATGATGCCACTTACATCTGGCATGGTCCTGCATTGAAGTTTCTACTCTAGCAAACTCATTTGTAAAATGGCATGGGAGATTGCATTTCACATCATTTAAAGTGTGTGATTAATCAAGACATGAACACAAGCTTTATGTGACTCTTAGTTTAACATTGGTGAGAATGATGTAATTTCTACTTGATGTGGATGTTGCAGTCTTCGAGGTAGTGCTTCTTTGAGTTGGTGGATTTTCAATAAGAACCAGTTTGCAAACTGATGCACTGGCAGCCTGTGAATATTTTTGGTCTTTCTGCATTTCTACACTATTTTTCTTCTGAAAACTTGCTCTGAAGGTCTGTTTCTTCATTTCTGCTGTTATTCTGCAGGCTATTGACTGAAATATCAATTCCATTCTATTACTTTTGCAGTGTTCTACAATTAACAAAGTACTCGTTCCAGTTATTATAAGTTTTAATTGTGGGCTTTTATATATCCTCTCCTGAGATCAGCTAATCATTTTTTTAATCATTTCTTTCTTTCTTTCTTATACACTTCATTGATGTATGCAGAAATCCACATTAGTTGACCTTTTAATTAACGGGATACAGTTTCAAATTCCTCTGAGTTTATATAACACTCCCATCTGTTCATAATGTGTTGGTACCTGAAAATCCTGAAGATGTTATTTGTACAGTGTAAGGGAAAAAAAAAAAGAAGAAGCAAAATTTTGCTTTTCTTTAATCTTAACTCACAAGGGAAGTGCGTGACCTCGAATGCTGAGAACCGCACGAAAATATGCGTAGAATATAAATCGCTCATCGCAAAAACAGTGGTATGAGTCATTCTCATGTAAAACTCAGCTATTGTCTGCTAGCGCACTTTGAAGACTAAATAGCTGTGTAACACTATCAGGTCAGTAGGAAAAGTTGCATCTCATACAAAACTCAGCTGTTGTCTGCTAGCGCCATACGACGGTGGCATGTCTTACCAACACTAACAAGCACTTAATCTAGTTGTGTGAACAGTATACCTGCAGTAGGAGGCCGTCTTTTCGAGTTAATGGTTGTGGGTTAGAGTGTAAACAGTGTACATCGGTACCATGAATGTTGTCAAAATCCAACAATTCGTGAATGTGAAAAAGTGGCTTTAGTCAGATGTGCATAATGTTCCACTTTGCTTTGACCACTTCATTGAAATCTCACAGCTGCACTTTGAAGACTGAATACCTGCGCAACGCTTTCAGATCAGTAGGAAAAGATTGTTGTTCAGATAGCGTAATTATTTTAAGCAGAGGGAAATATAGCAATATAGTCATGACTTTGAAATATGTGTGTTTTTGGTCCTATTATATCGATATTTTGTTTCTTCGCGTTACCAAAGTTCCTCTCTTGGACCTTCAATAGGTGATCATTCAAATGTCTCTCGTGGTAAGACGTGCAGTCGTGCATGAGAATGACTCTACCACTGTTTTTAGCATGAGCGATTTATATTCTAAGCACATTTTCATGCGGTTCTCAGCGTTTGAGGTCACGCATTTCCCATATCAGTGAATTAATTAAATTTCTGTTTTAAATGAATTCAAATCTAGTGTAATGTTATTTTCTTAAAAAAATAATATATTCAAGTTACTTTAAAAATTAAATCAGTGGGTAGTGTTAAATGTTAAACTATAATAATGGAAGTGGTTTTTGATTTTTAGCTTAATTCGCTGTTTACATTAAAAATTATCTAAATTTAATTTAGATATATTTAAGTTACAGTGTCCCACCATGTGTGGGTGTTTTTTTAGGGAGAACTTCCCTGATGAAATAATTCAAGCAATATTAAAAAAAAATTGTGGGGGGGGGGGGGCAGAAATGAGATGATTTTATTAATAGGGTAGAAAGGAAATAGGATCCTTAAATATGCTCATTTAAAGTGTCCTACAATAGGCCCATGCAGACCCAGACCCTTGGGATCTCTGGAGGTAAGGCTTCTGGCGCTTCATGACCGATGGGACTAAGTTTAGGTCAGGTGGTCAGGCCAATGCCTGCCTGCCTTTAACTCTCAGGAAATAAACCCGATACCCATTTAACATAGGGCTGGGTAGATCCTAGGACTTGTTTGCAGGAGAATGGAGCATAGGAAAATCCCCGCTCTCCGCCGAGGCGGGGACTAAACCTGCAGCCAAGCGCCCTTACCCACTCGGCTACCGAGTCCACTTAGATATATTTAGACAGGTATATTTTCCATTTAAATGGGCATTTAGTTAAATGCTTCTTGAAACTTGCTTCACACAAAAATTAGGATTTTTTACTTATACTTTTTATTTATAATTCCCTGATAAAATCCTTATTAAATTTTGAACAGAGTAAAGGTTATTTAGTATTTGTTTTTACTTTAATGTCAGATATAAAGTACTTGCTATTGAATATCTTCAAAAACTATTTTAAGGTTTTTTTTTTTTTTGTTTTTTTTTAATGACTTAGATGTTTAATTTTTCAGATTGTAATGAAAAAGCTAAGCGAATCCTTGATCTAGAACAGCAGTTAAGTGTATCTGATACACATCTACGACTAGCTCAGGAAGAAGCAGCAATTTCTCGCATGAAACTATTAGATCTTCAAACCCAGATAGAAGAAGGAAAGAAAACATATAATGCTCTTCTAAGGCAATTAAAAGTAAGAAAATTTGGCATGTACTATTGTTTTAGTTTTTATATTTTTAAATTAATGAGTAATTTTTTTTCATAAATGTTTAAAAAAGTTCTTTAATTACATCTTGGGAAATGAACGTTAAGATATCTTTATAATTTCAATCTTAATATAGTATATTAGGGTGTTTCTTATTTTTAAGATTTGGAAAAGTGGATGGGATTGTTACAATAACAAGTAATATTCCACTACATTGCTAAGTTCATCTTGTGACATTGTAGCATGGAAATATCAATTGCAAAATTTAAATGCTTAGTACTGTATTACCTTGTTTTTTGATTAAAATAAAGAAAACTTAAAACTTTTTCAAAAACATCTGAAAAATTTTTCAGATTTGTAAAATCATTTGCTCCAGGCTTAAAAATATATATATATATATTTCCATTTATATTTTTAAAATCATATGAAAAAATTATCAGAGTTTATTTTTATTTTTATTTTTTTTTACTTTGCATACCCCATTGTTCGATCCAATGGATGTCAGGATAGAGCAGGATGGGAGGGGTGGGAAATGTTCACCCTCCATTTTTAATAAAATGGTAAAAAATTTTCATTTCCTACTGATGGATTTATCAAAAATATCTGAAATACAAATGTTTTCTCTATAACTCAAGTAGAAGTTTGAGTGGTAGAGAAGAAATGTGTGGACAAACATTAATTTTCTTAGGTAGTGCTGGTTACCATAGCTAATATTTCACAGAATTCTGATCCCCAAAAAATTGTATATATTCATCTGCTCCTATTTCTAACAGAGCCTTCTATCCAGCAGTTTGTCTTGGGGCTAATTAATCTCCTTCATTCTTCCAAGCATATATGTTATTTGTTTATCCTAAATTTCCATTCCCAATTAATTTCAATTCATTTCAATTCTGCAAGCTATATGCAAAGTTGATAGACAAAGCAAAGGAAAAAAAAAAAAACCTTGAGTGTTGAAAAAAAATGTAATCATTATTTAGAAATATATTCTTTTGGATTTGGATATAAACTAACCTAATCCAAAAGCATATATTTCTAAATAATAGTGACTTTGATATCTTGAACATTTAAGGAGTATAATTCAATGTAATTCTGAGGATGAGATATTAAACTAAGTAAATGTTTACCTTTGAAGTTTTGAATGAACAATTAAGTCATTCTAATTTATTTTTTAATAGGAAACTGAAACTGAGGCAAAAGAAATGAAAGAATTTATGCAAGAAGAACGAAATATGCTGTCTGAAACTTTAGCTGATCTCGAGAAAGAGCTAGCTGTGAAACAAGCAAAGATTGATCATTTGATTGCAACAGGTGCTACAAAAATTCGTAGTGGTGAAGAACTTCAAGAACTTGTTGAAAAGCAAAAGTATGTTACTTTATCCAACTGAATTAATCAGAACTTAAAGTGGAAGTTTTAAATATTACAAAAAGTTTTAGCAAATAAGATATTGATTAATGGTTACTTAAAATATATGAATTCAATCTCCATTTAAAATATTTTCAGTTGATATAAACTTTCAGCTTCTTTATCTCTCTTGTTAGACAGAAAACTATATTTCCATCTGCCTATACTCTTAATAATTGAACTAAGTTTCATGTTTACTTAAAATTGTTCAGTGTTCCTTGCAAATGCTTCAGTCGTATTTAATTCCTCGTTTTAAGCATTAAAAAAAAAAAAAGAAGAGTAAATTGTGGGATGACTGCAAGGTTATTAACAGAGTAAACATAATTACAATTAGCTTTTATACAGCATAGACCATATCGATTCAGGCAGGGCGGAGTTACTTTCATAGTCTCAGATGTTTTTGAATTTAACGTATGTTAAAAATCAGGAAAAAGTAGACACCTATATTTTTTTGTTTTGTTCAAAAAAATTCCTGGCCCGAGATACAGAGCGCCAAAGATGACACCTTGTGCGTCATTTCTCACTCGCGATTTTTGGCAAATTTTCGAAACACTCTATCTCTAGAATGGTTCAAGATATTTTGTTGCGGTTTTTGTTGATCAACCATAAAGAAATTAAAAATTTTGGAATTGGCATTTTTGAAAAAAAAAATATATTTTTGATATTTCAAAAAAAAAATTCAGAAGGCTACAGCAAGAGAACTTGAACACATATTTTCAAGTGAAGTATATCATTTTAATTAGACAAATATTATCTTTCAAATAAAAAAACTGCAACAAAATATCTTGAACCGTTCTAGAGATAGAGCGTTTTGAAAATTTGCCAAAAATCGCGAGTGAGAAATGACACTCGAGGTGCCATCTTTGGCGCCCTATATCTCGGGCCAGGAATTTTTTTAAACAAAACAAAAAAATACGGGTGTCAACTTTTTCCTGAATTTTAACATATGTTAAATTCAAAAAAATCTGAGACTATGAAAGTAAGATTTTTTCTTCGCCTGCATGTATGGACTATGCCATACCAGAAACTTAAGAAATAATTAGATTCATAATAGTGCTTGTTATAATTATTGTGAGTATTGGAATTTTAAAGAACTACTGTGAACTTTGTAAGGAAATCATGGTAGTTAATATTTAGAAATATGTCTTAAAACCAGACAGGTAATTTAGTTATGTGTAGACAGTTAATATTTTTCTTGTTCAGAATACTGTTATTTTTATACAAAACCCGGCATGTTCTCACCAAGTGCTATCAGATAACTACATCTAAACAAGATTCCTAAACAAATGTCACTCGGTATGGCAGAAATTGGTCTTTTGAAATTTTCTAATTCACTCGGACACTATTTCGAGCAATAAACTCGACCAGTTTCAGCAAAGAATTGAAACATCAGTCGTGGCGTCATGCACTGTTTGTCTCCGCTTCATCTGAATGGAAGGTAATTACAAAATTATTAACACAGTATTGAGATTATCTTTTGAAAATAAATAAAGTTTACACTTGTGAATACATTAATTTTATGCATCAGAATATATCAGAGAGTATTTAAAAACAAGATTGTTTTCAAAATTTCATAGCATCTTAATTGGTTGGATTCGCTGTTGGCATGCTCATTTCCAGCATATTCAGACCCAGACACTCATAATCATCATCATTCAACCGTCTCCAGTTTCCCGGGTGTGGTGCAAGAGCGCTCTCCATCTGTATCGACTCAGATACCACTCTTCCTCTTGAACTTGGCTCCAAACCACTCCTCTATCTTCCAGATCCTGTTTAAGTTGATCGGACCATCTTCTCCTAGGTCGGCCTCTAGGTCTTTTGCCGTCCACAGTTTTCAGCAGCCATTCTTTGGCTACTCTGGAAGGATCCATTCTCATTACATGGCCATACCATTATCCATTATCCTGGAACTGGTTATGGTTTCACCTAAAGATTCTCTTGTCTGGGTCTCTTGAAGAATCTTCTCACTGTGGATCTTATCTCTTCTGGTTTTTTGTATCATAGTTCAAAGGAATTTCATCTCTGCAGCTTGTAGTCTCCCTGTATCTCTGCCTGTGGTGGTGCAAGTTTCAAGGCCATAGGTTGTTATTGGCATGAAATAAGCCTGATAGAGTGTTCGTTTGGCTTGTATAGGGATCTGACTGTCCCAGAGGAGGCTTCTAACTTGTTGATAAAACACAGCTCCTTTTTGGACTCTGTTAGTGATTTCAGCACAAGATCGGCAATCTTCTATCACGACACTAACCCGATATTGAAAGTGGTCTACTTGTTCCAGTCTCTGTCCATCCAGAGTGATATCTGTTTTTGATCTCTGCCTGCCCACTGACATAACTGTTTTCTTTAGGCTGATTGTAAGGCCAAACTCTTTAAAATGACAATTCCAAACATTCAGCTTTTCTTGAACCTCTTCATGAGTACTTCCCCAAATCACCACATCATCTGCAAATGCAAATGCTCTGAAAACCCTGTTGTTACTGTGCTATTTCACCCTTTTCATAATCTCATCCAGTGATAAACAGCAGAGGTGACAAAGCACTGCCCTGTTGCACTCCTTTACATGTCACAAACCAGTTGGAATAACCACTTCCAATCTGGACACAGCTCTGGCAGTATTTGTACAGCATTTTTACTTTACATATAAGGGACCCTGGTACATTTCTCCACCTTAAAAAGTTCCAAAGTTTACTTCTCAGGAGGCTGTCATGCAGACACTATTCTGAGCAATAAACTGAACCAGTTTCAGCGAAGCATTGAAACATCAGTCGTGGCGTCATGCACTGTATGTCTCCGCTTCATCTGAATGGAGGGTAATTACAAAATTATTATCACAGTATTGAGATTATCTTTTGAAAAGAAATAGAGTTTACACTTGTGAATACATTAATTTGATGCATCAGAATATATCAGAGTAAATTCAAAATAAGATATACTAAATAAACTTCAACTTCTTCAACAGTAGATTCCAATATTTCGTTTTATTTCTAAAACTTTCTCAAGGTTCCGAAGAATGTAGAACAAGTCAAAATAAAAATAAAAAGTATAAAATAAGCAGAAAGAGAAATCTTTCTCTAACGAAAAGAATGAAATAAACAATAATGAAAGTACAGTCAGACCTCGATATAAAGTCACCCCTTGGGACCTCGCGAAAGTGACCTTATAAGCGGGGTGACCTTATAACCGATTCATACGCATTTGTCAATAAATAAGCATTACATAAATACAGTATAATTCTTTGTAAAATTTAATACATACAAAAATATCAGTTTATTAGGTTATTATTTTTTAATTTAGTTGAACTAATTAAAATTAATGGAATCAGAAAGAAATTATTTTTAAAAAATTTTAAAATTTTTTTAGTACTGATGTACAACTGACCTTACTTAAAATAATCCATAATACGGGACTGTCGCGATTTTGGTTTCATCTTTTGTGCAATGTTTTCTAAGTTTTGTAGTTTCTGAAAATTTAATGCTCTGAGTGCTTCTGCTTGTGTCACGGCTTCACGTTCAGTATCACTGTCGTTACGCTCACTTTCTAATGCATTGGAATCTAAAACTTGCGAAACAATTTCTGAAATCGAAGCTTCAGAAGTGGTAGCAATTTCATCATCAATTCTCACATATTCACTTTCCCCTTCTATAGCACAGCCTCGATTTCTGAGATCTTGTATTAACATAGGTAAAGGAATATCGTCTTCATCATCTTTTTTCCTAGAATTTGAGGGGATGAAGTGCTTTGTGAAAAAGCTGTCCCCTCCATCAATAGGAGAAATGAAGCCGATAAAAGATCGTACCCACGAAAAAATTCATGGAATTGAATCAGTGTGGCACTGAAATCACATACAAAGGTGACCTTATATGCAATTATGGTATTTAAGACCTGACCATATATCCGATAATCCATATCAAAGAATTCCTATTCAATGAGCCGGGACTTAAGAAAAGTGACCTTATATGCGGGATGACCTTATATCGAGGTCCGACTGTATATCACAAAAAACAATAATACATTACAAAAATGTAATAATAATAACATAATTGGTGATTAACAAATTATTATTTTAGATTTAAAAATTCTTTTAATCTCATATTGTTCATCAAAGATTTTCTGAACGTAGATACTGACATCTCTTTCACTTTTAAAGTTTTGTTTTTGTTGAAGCAATTGCAACAATTAATTAGGCAAGATTGTAGCATAAATCTTTTTTGTTCATCTTGGATGTTATAAACAATCTTTATTTATGCTAGAATCTTGCCTAATTAATTGTTGTAATTGTTTCAACAAAAACAAAGCTTTAAAAGTGAACGAGATGTCATTATCTACGTTCAGAAAATCTTTGATGAACAATATAAAATTAAAAGAATTTTTAAATCTCAAATAAATATTTGTTAACCACCAATTATGTTATTATTATTACATTTTTATAATGTATTATTGCTTTTTGTGATATACTTTCATAATTGTTTATTTCATTCTTTTCGTTAGAGAAAGATTTCTCTTTCTGCATATTTTATACTTTTTATTTTTATTTTTATTTTGACTTGTTCTACATTCTTCGGAACCTTGAGAAAGTTTTAGAAATAAAACGAAATATTGGAATCTACTGTTGAAGAAGTTGAAGTTTATTTAGTATATCTTATTTTGAATTTATTGAAGATGACATTTTACGATATAAGTTTTTGGATATCAAAGAGCATTTAAAAACAAGATTTTTTTTTTTAAATTTCATAGCATCAACTGCATTCGCATGGAATTCTGAGATCACCAATTGCTCGCTAGTCAAGAATTGAAGAATTAATACTAACAAATGGAAGAAATTCAAAAACAAAATGCCTCGGAGTGGATCTTACTAATTTCTCTTAATTTCTGAATGTGAATTTTGTCATATTAAAGGCTTCCGTAATTATCAAATTCAAAACTTTAAAAATGTTTTTGCTAATTGATTCACAAAGTAGAAAAAGGCACAATACCATTCTAAACTCTTTCTTCAAAATGTTTACTAGCAGATGCCTAAAATTAATACATTTCAGTGTAAAGATTGTTTCCTTTCGAATAATGATATTATTGCAATAATAATTTTATGATGGTTTTCAGTGCAGTTGAATTGTGAACATTGAGTGCAATTGAATTGTGATGTTTCACTCTTAATTGGTTGGATTCGCTGTTGGCATGCTCGACCGTGACTAACCTCTTGGTCGAAAATACCAAGGTCATAAAAGGATGTCGGATGGAGCTACACAACAAATGTCGCCTCGTTTTTGCCTAGCTTATTACTTCTCTTTTTCAACTGATCTTTTATCAGGTCATGGTCAAATGGTAAGGCACTGGGCTGTTGTCTAGATGAACTGGTTTCAATTCCCAGCAGAGATTTGGAATTTTTTTTCCCTTAGCAAGTCTCTTCCAGATGGGTCCTAAATGCACCCAGCCCTCTGTGAAATGGGGACCGATTTTCTTTGTCTGGAGTTTAAAGCATGCGAATGTCGGGTGATCAACCGGAACGTAGTCCTGTTGGGCATGGAATGCCAGAAGTCTTATCTTCCACGATCTGCAGGGCCAAATAGGTCTGTAGAGGGATACTCTAACTTTTATCTGATCACATGTGTATTTATATATTTTGCCCTACTGTTGCTCCTTTGATCTCAAAGCCATTATTAATTAAAGACTGCCTTTTGTGCAGCATCATCAGCATGCAATATCTTTTATCATCTTTTACGCAACTTACCATAGAGAAGGTCTTTTCTTCAACTACTTCTTTGTATCATTTATATATATCATTGTTTTTTAAGTAAAAATTTTAATCTTTCTATATTATTTGTTTGTTTGTTTTGTTTTTCCAGCAAATATAGATCACTACTGGAAGTTTTGCATATTAAAACTACTACAGTGCTATTATGTGAATTAAGATTTATATATTTTAATTGTACTTATATGTTGTGAAGTTTGGAACAATTTATTTTATTTGCACATTTAATTTCTTATCACACTATGTTAAGTTAGGGTATTTCACAATTTAAAAAAATTGACGATGTTTATCACAACTACAGTATTGTTGTGATTCTAACAGTATTTCAGCTAAATATTGTTAATTTTTGTTGTTAAACAAAAATTTTATAAATTATTTAGTAATGGCTTCTAAATGTTATGACAGTGCAGTACATAGTTCAGCAAAACCTGTCAGAAAGCCTTTGCTGTTAAGAAACAAAAAAAAAACAAACAAACTTGAAATTATAAAGTGCCATGCTGGCATGGCCGAGCAGTCTTTGCGGTGGTCTGCCGTGCAGGCATTGTGTCTGCACTCGGGTTCGATTCCTGGCTGTGGCTCGGCTGTTTCACTTTCCTTTCCTGTGTTTGTCAGCCTCTTCTTCATCTTCTCTTCAGTCTGACGTCATTCCTTAATGGCATTCTGAGGAAGGCGATGGGAAACCACCTCAGTATCTTTCCCTTGAAATTCTCAGGAGTCTGTTAGGGGGTTCACCATCTTGGGAACACTAGCGCTCCCTGGAACCTGATGCTTCAATTAGAAGCTCGCACTTCGATGCGTTCTGCACATACCACCACCATGATAGAAGTCAATAATGAGTAGGGGAAGGTGTTGTACCTTTGACCAGTTTTCACTAAATTAATTTTCTAATTTTTTGTACTCAAGTAAATCCTTACCTGAATGGATACATGTGATCTTCACGCATCTTGACATCAACTGCATGTGTTTTATATATTATATTTTGAGTATAAGTATTTTATTTTTATTTTACAAAAAATCTATAACTTGTGGTCAAAGGTACAACTACGTGTTGTACCTTTGACCGGAGAGTATTGTACCTTTGACCAGGTGGTAGTAGAAACTGACAAACAGTTATTTAATTAACATTTTTATTCAGAAATGTAAACATTTGGCAAATATATGCAATTCAAAGTAGAATAATAAAACATGTAATAAATTCTAATGGCTTAAGTAGCCTACTTCTGCCCGTTTACTCTACATTATACAATGAAAAATCAACTCCAAAAGATAAGACATTCTTTTAGTCGAGCTGGCTGTGCCGCCAGCTGTGGTTGGATTTGGTAGCCTGGCCACAATATCTTGTAGTTCTACGTCGTAGAGCTGGTTTTTTTCTTGGATGAATTTTGCCATCTTCGGTAGTTTTTCAAATATTTAACTTAAAATAATCATATGCTGCTTCCTTTATTTGGGCCACAAAGTATTTCTTGTTTTATTTTTTTGTTTTGTTTTTTGTCAGCTTGACAAGGACATAACTTTCTTCAACTAAATCTTCTTTTTCAAAGTTTAATTCCGTCTCCAACTCATGGCATTTATCTGAAAGATTGAAAACACTTTCCCCTGATGAATATTCAACATCAGACTCAAAGTTGTGGACAAACAATCGATTGTTTACGATCTTTGGATAAGATTTCATAAAAAAATAAAAATTTGGCAAAAAATATTTAAATTTCCATCTTACATAATGCTAAAATGACTGTAAGTAAAAACATTTACATATTATTAAGTAATGTTGTACCTTTGACCTGGTCAGAGGAACAACACCCTGCTGTGGTGAAAGGTACAACATCAGTCGAACCTACGTTTCACGCCATGGTACAAGTTTTTGGTTAATCCAGTCACATTAAAGGTCCTAGCAATGAATCTATAGGCATAGATGTATTATTGATTATTGTTAAAATAATAATCAAAAGAAAACAAACAATGTTATTAAAGAAACATGCACTTGCAAAATACTTACTTTTCGGTGATGGAATTATAAAAACATTTTTTACTCCTTGCAAGTTAAAGATCTAACTGCTACTGAAGGTTTAAAGTCGCAAATAGTGGGAATATTACACATTAAACAGAAAAGCTTTTAAAGTATGCTCATAGATGACATCACAATCAAGGGTGGTCAAAGGTACAACACCTTCCCCTACATGAAGTAAAAATACCCAACACGCTATCGGGGGGAGCGGGGGATGAAAAATTAAGGAAGGCATTCAATTTGATTTAAAATATTAATTAAGATATTCAATATGATTGTTTATTTACATTTAGTTTTAAATGCCATTTCTGTATTTTGTGCTAGTAGAATTTATATGTATTTCAATAGAAAAATTGCATTCAGTTCCAAACAAAAGAGAATGCATATGTATTGCACAAACAGAAAATTTACTGAATAATTGTTTAAGAAAATGGTAACAAGTAATTTTTTATAGGAACATTTGCATACAAAAATTTCACTGTTCTCATATACCTTGAGTTTATCCCTCATTTGAGTTGAAATGAATTCCTTGTTTTGTGGAATAGAGATATTTTTCAAGCATATGCTGAAAATAAGAGTATTAGGGTGCGAAGGTCAGCAACTAAGAAGAATATCTGAAGGCATTTCATTGATCCTTTAATTTTTAAATTCTGTGACGCACACTAATAAACATTTTGTTTACAGAATCCCATATTAAAAAAACGAATACCAGTTAAAAATCAAATTATTTTGCTATTTCTCATCTACTGTAATGAAGAAATTTCTTCTAATTCAAAAATAATTATAAGTTATTAAATACACTACATTATTTTGAAAATTCAAATAACTAAATTAAGAAATTTAATGAATTGGAAGTTTTTTTCTTTGAATAAATATTTATACAAAACAATTGTTTGATCTTGTTTAAATATGTAAAATATTTTTTGGTTTATAATGCAATTTATTTCATTTGTTATTCTTATAGAGTTAATAATAAAAATATTATTCTTTCTTATTTATTAACTCAATTTACAACAAATCCAATATAGAAGATAATGTAAACTTCATAATTCTTAAAGAAAAAAAATCATGGGTTTTTTTTTAATGTATAATCATTCTCATTGCCCTTTCCTTAATTGCAGACTGGAAATTCACCAGCTTCATACTGAAGTCATGGGTATCAAAACAAATGCCAAAGACATGTTGTTACGCCAGGGTGCTGAGCTTAGTGGAACTTCTGTGACGCTGGCTCAACTTACACAAAGGTTAGAAGCAACTGTTAAGAATTTAATGGAAATGAAAGGATTAGAAGATGTTTATTCTGAGGTGAGTAACAAGAATGATGTTGATGTCCTTACTTTGATCTGTGAATGTAGCGGAACTGAATGTGTATTTTTAAATTTGGTGGAAAACTCAAAGTTATGAATGAAAATCATCTTAATATATCCTTTGAGACATAATGCGGTTACTAATTAGTCCATAATATTTACCATTTCATTTGGAAATGTTGAAACCTTACACCCTGTGATGACCAATTTCCACGCCTGAGATTGACATTTTTTTTTTTTTGTATTTCTTGGAGATACAACATTATTACCCACATTAGAAATAAGCTGTATTTAATAACAATAGCAACAGTGGCTGGGCTATTAATGGAATTGTTGGTTGGTTTAACATCATCACATTTGAAACTTTAAAAATAAAGATGGCTTTACTGTTCAACTCTTTCTTGTAAAATGCATTCATTCTGTTAATATTCTTATATAAATCTTTAAATATTGCTTGTTAGCTTCCTTTACAGTATACATTGCTTCTTATTGATAACGTAATTATCAATACTATAAATTTCCTATGATTCATTTTAGAAGTCTGAAAACATTTTCAAGAAATTTCTTTTTGAATTCAAGAATCTCATTTTAAATAATTTTTTCCATAACAATTGAGTCAGGATCAATCTAATTTTGTTAAACACTTTATTGATACAGGTCATCATCCTAATTTTCACAAAATTAATATTGTTTGTTATGGGAAAAATTATTTTGATTTAACTTTTAGAGAATCTTTTTGTATTTGTAGTAACCACTCTTATCTACATAGGATTGTCCAATCACATGATCAAGGATTATATTAACACAACTTTTTGAATTGTAATGGACAGATTGACAAAGATTCGCATGGCCAATTCGAAACATCTCTATTTTATAATTTTGTTTAACAAGCTATTTATGTAAGAATAGTGATATTGAAACTTTGTGTTTTTTAAGTTTTTATTATAAATCTTTAAATATTGCTTGTTAGCTTCCTTTATAGTATACATTGCTTCTTATTGATAACGTAATTATCAATACCATAAACTTACTAGGATTCATTTTTGAAGTCTGAAAACATTTTCAAGAAATTTCTTTTTGAATTCCAAAATCTCATTGGAGGAGATGATGCTGGAAATATTAAGTTAAATCAGTACTATCCACCTTCTCAATATCGCGACAGTACAAAAAAAAAAAAATCAATATTTTTAGAGTGAAGCTTTTCCCAGAAAGGAAAGAGAGATATTACATCTTTATGCTTTCAATATTTTTCTTTCAATTGTTTTAATTTTGTACATTTAGGACCCTGTCTTCTAGACTTACATAGAAGATCTGTTATTATTTTTTTCCCTTTGATTGTTACTATTTGATAACATTTTATAAAATTTGCGCTATTTAATGATTCTTTTATAAAAGTAATTACCATAAGCTTCTTTTAGCATTGTAAAATATAGCAATTTAAAAGAAAAATTCATTAGAAAACTTTTTAAGGTGATATAAAAGCTATGTATATATTTCTGTTTTAATATTTAATACTCTTTTAAATACTTATAAATTATAATATGCAGTTTTGAAATAACTAAACTGCAGTCATTAACTACAATGTTTATTTGTTTTTATTTAATGTAGGATGAGGAAAACAGTGAAATAATGACAGATACTACTTATGAAAAAGCCTTTGATAGTATCTCCAGTGGCCGATCCTACTATGAATGCAATAGCAGTTCCATAGTTACTGAGGTTTTGACTGCAATCAGGGCTACCACAGAAGCTGAACTTAAGAACGGAAATGTAAATAATAACACCTGTGATAATGATGTTTTTGAATGTGATGATCAGAAAAATGGTTTTCCTAAATGTGAAATGCTTGTAGAAACTCAACGGAAAGAAGACTCACCTTGCCAAAAAGATTCAAATTGTGATAGTTCACTCTCAGACGAGATTGTTAAAGACCAATCATTACTGAAAGATACAGAAATATTACAAAGTGGTAAATTAAATGAGATTAAGAAAAAAACCAGCATTAATGAGGAACCGCCTATGGACATGCAGATATGGACTTTACTTGATCAAGCAAAGAGTGTAGATCATCTTTTAAATAAACTTTTGAAATTATTGAATGCTCTTCAGCAGAAATACAAGACGGAATTCAAGGATCTAAGTGATCAGAAGTGAGTAATTAACCTATACTAAATAATTTGGGAAATAAATTACAAATTAGTTATTTCTGCATTAGTGAAAATTATCTGTCACATGGTAAGTTAAATAAATATCAACCGATGTTTAAATTAGGATTTATTTAAATTAATATATCTTCACACCAATTAAATATAAAATATATTTTATTCAAGCGAATTTTCGGAAAGGATTTTGCCTCTTTCCTTTTTCAAGCCATAATCGTAAACAAAATAGGAATATTAGAACATGAAATTTGGTTAACAATATGTAACTTAAAAAATAAATCGAGCTTTGCCTTCATTACAAAATCATCAATTTAATATTGTCATTGTTAACAAATACAATTACTAAAACCTAAAATCTAATAATTAATACGTTAATTCCTCAAATTTCACAAATTTGTTAGATTTTAAATTAAACAAATCCTTAGCTAGACTGACTCATTTCTCACCGACCTCAAGGCCTTCATTCCTGTTTAAATTCCTACATCTTGTATTTCTAATTAAAATACTTTCCAGTATCTTTCTAATTGAAGTATTTTTTTTTTTTTCAATTTATAAGTCTTTACATTGTAATGAAGGCAAAGGTCGATTTCTTTGTATGTTACATATTATTACAAATTTCATGTTCTCCTATTCCTATTTTGTTTATGATTATGGCTTGAAAAAGGAAAGACACAAAATCCTTTCCGAAAATTCGCTTGATTAAAATATATTTTATATTTAATTGGTGTGAAGATATGTTAATTTTAATATGACTATTAAAAGGGAGGAATTGAAAAGTAAGTACGGAACTTATAAATAATTAGGATTTATTTATTTTGCTTTTGAATTTGTTAATTTGCAACAAAGACAGGTTTAACAATGCGTTTATTCTTTGTCTTGTCCTTTCTCGGCTTTTCTTGCTTAATTTTATCAGGGTACCTGAGAAGTTCTTTTATTATCAAAAGATTACATATTGGTAAGCGAATAGTACTTTAAAGCAGTAGCATAGCAATGCTTTGGGGGGCCCAGGGCGGGAGTTCCATTATTAAGCAACAACCAAAAAAAAAGGGGGAATTTCCTATTTAACAACCAAAAAAAAAGGAAATTTCCTATTTAACAAGCAAAAAAAAAAACCGAAATTTTCCTTAGGTGGGGCCCCTAGGCTGGCTGCAAAAAAACAACCAAAAAAAAAGGAAATAAGCTGGCTGGTGGGGGCCCTCCCAGGCGGGGGCCCGGGGCGGACCCCCCCCCCCCCCCCCTTGCTACGCCACTGCTTTAAAGTATAACCTTTTGAAGCATTAGGGGTGCATTGTGAAATTATGATGTGTGATAGGAGAATAGTGCTTGATGAACTTCTGTTTCTTGCTTTAGTAATACATATTTTAATATTTACAGTTTTAATAGCAGTTGTTAGTTCTTCCAGGGGGGAAAGAATTAAATTCATACTGAGAAAAAACAATGCTTTGAGGGTTATTGCAATCCTACATTGGTTCTTTTCTTCATAATGTTAAACTTTGAAAACTTTTTCATTGTAAAGATTTTAAGTCTGAAGGTACTTGTTATTGATATCAGTAACAAACAGTGATTTCATTCATAAGTGGGTTTGTAGCTGCTGTTCTCAGAATTTAATTATTGGCCACATCTTTATTTATAAACTACATTTGTGGGTTCCACTTCTATTGATTTGGAATCTGAAAATTTTTAATTTAAAGTATTTTAAAACTCAGCATGAGTTCTTGTTTTAAAGATGTTTGAAGCAAACAAATCCTCTATCTTTAAACAAAGGGGAAATAAAGAAACAGGTTTGAAGTCAGATCACTCTAGTTACAAACAACTTACCAAGCTGGCGAGTCAAATTTTGCTGTGTTATATGAGTAAAATGGAATTCCTAAGGAGAAGACAAACCACTAGAAAAATTAATAGCTTTTAAAGTGTCAAAAGCAAAACTTTGAAAATACATACAAACTTTGCATTACTGACATTCAGAATCTTAACATTTTATCTCTACTGTATATCCTCATTCTTATATACAGGGTATCACAGGAGGAATGGTCAATATTTTGAGAGGTGATAATATCGGCCATTTTAAGCAAAAAAGTTCCTATGAACAAGTGTCCTATTCCGAATGATTTCCGAGATAATTGAAATTTGACACGCAATTGCCACTCCGCCTACTGGCCATTGTTTTCTTTCTCTTCCACTACATGGCACCAAGATCTCCAGACTAACCCAGTATGGCGATGCATAATACAGGTCTTTCTCCTGGTACCATCAGACAAGAATGCAACCATCATGTTGCTGCAGACAGAAGCGAGAGTCATTGAAAAAAAAAACAATGTCATGTCAATTGTCCCTCCATGCACAACATTCTAAGCACCATTGCAACCGCAGATGCCTGAGATATACAGTCGATGGTGGTCAAAGCAATGGGTGCCTTGCAAAAATTCCCTGATGCTGCAGATGACATGAAACCGTATGTGCCGAGACTGGTAACTTTGCAACACACCATAATTCTTGAGCTAGAGTTTGTGATGTGACTGTAAGATCCGTAACAGCCATGCACACAAGATGTCTACCCTCTCTTTTGATGGTGTGACGGGGTCATTGGGATCCTTCACGTCAGTGAGTTCGTCCCTCCTCGACCGACTGATTCCATATTCACATCACTGTGGCCGTGTTTCATCCAACACAAGTACCAATTTCTCAAAAGGATAATCTGCAGTCTTGATATGCCTCAATTCTCCTGCAATCAAAGTCAGAAACCTGCAAGTATGGCTGCCGTATTCTTCTATGAGGCATACTGAAGGCATTTGTGCACAAGAACTGCAGCAAACACAATTCCAATAGTGCACAGCTGCTCTCTGTCCTCCTCTCTTATATTGATTCTAGGGAACTTTACTGGTTCACATTATTTGTATATGAACTGCGCTGCTAATCATTTACATGTGCTCCGATGATCTACACATTATACAAATTTCGGGTTGATCTTCCTGATGTTGCACTTTTAATGGCCAGCAGTGTATTTATCTTTGATTTCATTTAATAGTTAATTCAAAATTTGAGATTTAAAAAATGTGTGTTTTTCCACTGAAACTGACAGCTTTTTATGATGCAAATTAAAAAATTAGCATTGTTTTTATTAGAAACATTTTTGTGGTTAATGTACATAATAGCATCTTGATAATTCAGTGTTGGTTAATTCAAGGTGTTTTTTTAATTCAGAGTAGAAGAATTTATCAGCCTAAAGTATGTAGATTTTTTTTTAATCTGATTTATTTGGAGTAGTGTATATTTTGAAGCTACATTCCAGATTGGCAATGATTTCAGCATAAGTCCTACTAATTTTACAAAAATAATCTTACAAGGGAATGGTTAGGCTTGTCAGTCCGAAACATCCCTTGAAATTTTTATCAT
>JAFIDM010009631.1:35608581-35639521 GCA_023159025.1 Thereuonema tuberculata
CAAGTCAATTGCAAATAAGGAAAAATTCGCTCTCCTAGGGGGGGGGGCAGGGACACCCCACTTGGGTGGGGAGATGGCGACACATGGGCCTAAGTGTCCCACACCCGATCGACACCGCAACCTTATATTTAGGGCCCCTTCTCGGGCCCCCAAGTCAATTGCAAAAAAGGGAAAAATTCGCTCTCCTATTTGGGGCAGGGACACCACACTTGGGTGGGAGGAAGCCAACACAAAGGCTGAAGTGTCCCACCCCCGATCGACATCGGTACCTTATATTTAGGGCTCCTTCTCGGGCCCCCCAAGTCAATTGCAAATAAGGAAAAATTCGCTTTCCTATGGGAGGCAGGGACACCACACTTGGGTGGCGGGATGCGACACAAGGGCCTAAGTGTCCCACCCCCGATCGACATCGGGACCTTATATTTAGGGCCCTTTCTCTGCCCCCCCCCCCCAAGTCAATTGCAAAAAGGGAAAACTTCACTCTCCTGTGGGGGGCAGGGACACCACACATGGGTTGGGGGGATGGCGACACAAGGGCCTAAGTGTCCCACCCCCTATAGACACCGGGACCTTATATTTAGGGCTCCTTCTCGGTCCCCCAAGTCAATTGTAAAAAGGGAAAAATTCACTCTCCTAAGGGGGGCAGGGATACCACACTTGGGTGGGGGGATGGCGACACAAGGGCGTAAGTGTCCCACACCCGACCGTCACCAGGATCTTATATTTAGGGCCCCTTCTCGGGCCCCCTAAGTCAATTGTAAAAAGGGAAAAATTCGCTCTCCTATGGGGGATAGGTCCACCACACTTGGGTGAGGATGGCGACACAAGGGACTTAAGTGTCCCACCCCCGATCGACACCGGGACATTATATTTACGGCCCCTTCTCATGAGCCCTTTCTTTCTTTGAGTGGCATTGCAACGCATGCCGGGTACAGCTAGTGTTAAATAATAATGTATCTGATATAACATAAGATATTTAACGTGTAGAAATATGAATAGATAAGTAAGGTCTTAAACACACACACAACTATATAAAAAAATTATAAATGCACTATTAATTTCGACAGCTATCCATCTGTCATTGTCAAGGTGAATAAATGAATATATATATATTTAAAAGTAACCTGATTTCATCGGATAGTGACAGACCTCGAGACCCCGCCCACGATGGACATAGATAACCAATCTTCATTGACAAACTTAAAGGAATTGCTGTCATAAACTCGCAACGTCTGAGGAATGCTCTTGGACGCAATTAAGTGTATGGCCATGGGGTGTCTCTCCGGTGGCGGGACGGGCAGAACAAACAAGTTTTAAAAAACATAAACATGAATGAATCATCACAAAAGGCACAATACATATGATTTAAATTTGGACATCATAAGTCAACACAGTTAAAATACATAATATACCTAAACAAGCAAAATGCAAGAAACTTCAGGGGGTTGGAGATAAATGGATGCAAAAAAAAGAGTTGATCTTTACTTCTATTCCTTTTCTTTACTACTTTTTAATCTTTATATCCCTCTTCTTTAATCTTATTACATACGCTTTTGCACTATTTTATATATTATTTTTTTTTAAAGAATTGAAGCTGATAAGAAGGGCAAGGCTAAAAAAAAAATTGTTTTTGTTTTTTTTTAATTTTTAATGGACTTTTTGTTAAGATTGTAATCTGTAACACTTTTAATGGGGACACCTTCGTTGTGCATAATATTTATAAGGGATGCCCATTGACAGGATATGAAATGCCAAAAAATAATGCCATAATACATCAAATTACATTATAAGTACCACAAAACAAGATAACATATGCCATGAAAAGACAAAGGGAGTAACAACATAGTTAATATTTCTCTTTTTTAATTTTTTTTTTATTTTCATTTTTCTACTTCTTTATAATTTATTTGTTTATTTATTCAATGTTTATCCCTCTGTATTTTACATCTCTCTCTTTTTTGCAAGTTTATCTCATTTTTAAAAAATGTAAACCCGTATTGTCAGCTATTCCAATGAACTGAAATAAAATTTGGATTTTTTTTTTTTTTTTTTTAAAAAAACAAAAAAGAAATTTCTAATTTTCTAATTTTCTTTTTCAGAAATTACTGCAACAAATTCAAGAGATGCAGTCAGAAAAAAACAAATTAGAAGCAGAAAAGCAAGAACTTTCTGATCAAACAAAACTTGCTTTTGAGAAATTGAACAATATTACAGCAAACAATAATGCTGATGCAGGTTTTGTATCAACTGCTGAAGTTCTTCAAGAGAAGTTAGATCTTAAAAATGAGGTATACTTATTCAGTATTTAATAATTTTTCAGATTTTGGTTTTATTGGTAGTCATAAATATATACTCCAATACTGAATTAATAACCAATGTTATGGGTTAATATTGTTAAAAACCAGTTTTCTTTTGAAAATAGTGGCTTCTCTGAAACATTTAAAAAAAAAAAAAAAAAAATCTTCCTGCAAGAAATATTGTTTGTTTGATTTAGTCTCTAAGATTTCTTACTCTCGCTTCTGCATATTGAGCCAGATCCAAGTTGTGGTAGTGAACTTGGACAATCTAGATTACAAAAATACAGTAAAGGACTTAATTTTTGGCAGTGCAGAATTTTGGCTGAATTTTTCTTCCAATTAACATTTCATTTATTTATCCTGATACTTTCTATCATCCATTATGGTGCTTCTTCCTTTACCAGAGAAATATGTGATATCATTCAGTTCTTTTGTACTTCTAATTTGATATTAAGTGTTTTTTACTGTGTTGATTGGCTGATTTTTTTACTTAAAAAACAATCCATTTACCAGCAAATTCAATGATCCAAGTAAATGCTATTGAATAATGGCATCTTTCAATGTCTATTATAATTGAAATGTTAATTTTCCCTAATATAACTTGCTTTTCCCCTCCCCATTAATATTGAGTTGTAGCCTTTGATTATGAGATTCTATCTTTATGATAAAAATGACTGTGAAACATTGATAAATTAAATCTCTATCGCAAATCCGAGTTTTGAAAGTTTTCTTGGAATTAGCTACGATCTAAGAAATAATAAAATATACCTTTTAAAAATAATTAGGTTTTTTTTCCCCTGTTATTTGAGTAATTATATAATGAAATATGTTAGGTTGGTGCAAAAATAATTGCGGTTTTTAACCATCAACTTTAAAGCAATATATCTCAGCTCAAAATAAACTTTCGTAATCAAAATAAAAACTGTTAGAATTCCCACATTACTACCAACGAGGAACAAGTTTATTTATTCCGGTTGCATAGAATTCTGGAGTCCTGGAGCAGATAAATTCTTCAAAGGTGTCTTGAGCTGCTGCTTGATTGTTGAAAACCTTCTCTTGCAGGAATTTGCCCAAATGCTTGAAAAGGTGGTAGTTAGTTGATGATAGGTCTGGTGTGTAAGTTGGGTGAGATAGAGTTTCCTAGCCCAGGTCGTTCAATTTCTGCAGCATCATTTGCGAGACATGAGGTAGTGTGATGTTGTGGAGAAGAATTGGTCTTTTTCCATTGTAATGCTGGACATTAACATTCCAGTTCTTGGTGCATTGTATCAATTTCTTGACAGTGCTACTTTGTTGTGATGGTTTCACCAGGATTCAAGAAGTTGTAGTGGATGATTCCAGTTGCCGACAACCAAACGGGGACCATAACCTTATTTTGATACGTCTTCGGTTTGGGAAGAGTTTGATGCTTCATTGTGGTCAATCACAGTGTGAAACTCCATTATTTGTTACAAAGAATTAATTTTTCGTCACAAGTCACAATGCGATCAATAAATGCATAGTTTTTGTTGCTCATAAGAAGCACAGAGCAGACTTCGTAACGGCGTTTTGTTTTTTTTTTATTTTCCTTCCAAGATGTGAGGCACCCATTTGTCAAGCTTTCTTGGCTTTCCACTTTGGTGTAAATGTCGAAAACTGTTGAATGGTCAACGTTTAGTTCTTCTGTAATCTCTTTCAGTTGTTTTGTATGGATTCGTTTCAGTAATGGCCCTCAATTGGTTGTTGTCAGTCACAAAACGACATCCACGACTCTCCTCATCTTCAAGGCTCTCATCTCTGCTACGAAATTTTTGGAACTAATGTCGAGCTGTACGTTTGTTGACAGTCCCCTGCCCAAATTCTTGGTTGATATTGCGAACAGTCTCCGTGCTTTACATCCTATTTTGAACCCGTTAAATAAAATTGCTCGAATTTGCTTTTTTTCCATCTTTATATTTGTCAGCCCAAACTAACTAAGAATAAACAATGAAAACAAGACCATTAGCATAAATAAGTAAAGCGAAATTCGCTCTTTAAAAATGATGTATTACATAAACGTATTTAAATAAAAGTTTATTCCCAAAATAAGTGTCAGAAGTTTAAAATAACAAGAACGGCAATTATTTTTGCACCAACGTAATTATAGTGATGACTGTGTGAATGTATGAAGATATGTGGTAAGAAACATTAATTAAAGGAAAAATTTTAGGTTTTTTTTGTTTTGTTTTTTTTAAGAAATTTATAATTGCAAAGGAAATTGAGGCCACCAAACATTTAAACTAAGAAATAAACTTTATGAAACATAAAAATATATAATTTACATAACACAAGTACTTTCTGAGTGCTCTACGCTCCGTTTTCAAGTGAGCAACTACAAATAAACACCCCTTTGGACTCCGCCATATTGATACACGACGAAGCATCTCTTAAGAACCTGTTCAGGAGCAATCGATCGGGGAAGTGATAACAATATTGTGGTTCTTTAGGATGTTTTTTTTAGAGTGGGGTAGATTGAAGGGTGTTATGGTATGGATACATAGAATTTGTTGTTAGTGGGGCATGTGTGGGGAAGGTTATAATGTTGCGGAGAGTGCTAGTTATGCAGTGTGTGGTGAAAGACTTGGATATTCATTGGATTCAAAAATGTCAACAATATTATTGAGCTCATTTGAAGAAAATGTCCTCTGAACTGGATAATTGGAAGGTCCTGTGAACAGTCATATTTATGCCAGTTCTTTTAAAGGGTAGGGAGCATGCTGATTTGAAGTTGAGGGTAATGCCTGTACTTTTGGCTTTCTAAAAACTGCTGTGTGTAGGCTGGTGTTCGTCCCAGTGAGACGTACATCCAATAAAGGGATGGAGGAATTATTTTCCTTTTCCATTTTGAAACTTGTTATTATGATGCATTGCATGATGTTATGAATGCTTATTTGCATGTTATTGTGTGCTAGAACAGAACGTCATCTGCATTCCGGGTTAAAAAGGAAATGGGGATTTTTTTTATGGTCAAAAATGTAAAAGCACTTTCCTCGATGTAAGATATGCAGATTTCAGCAATAATAGCCAATGCTGATAGGTCCATGAAGAGACCTGAAGATTGGGTATATATCTTATCATTGAACAGGAAATTTTGCATACGATACATGGCTTGAATTAATTGGAGAACATTGAAAATGGTGGGCATTCCAGGAGTTTAAGGTAGTGTTTGTCATTAAAAAAAAATTAAGGATCTATGGATTAAGTCTAGAGAGATGGAAGTAAGCAAAGCATCCACATCCAGGGGAAAGAATTCGTGTATCCCACCCCAAAGGAAAATAATTGCTCCATCCCTTTTTTGGATGTACGTCTCACTAGGACGAACACCAGCCTACACACAGCAGTTTTTAGAAAGCCAACAAGTACAGGCATTACCCTCAACTTCAAATCAGCATGCTCCCTAGCCTTTAAAAGAACTGGCATAAATATGGCAGTTCATATGGCCTTCCAATTATCCAGTTCAGAGGACATTTTCTTAAACGAGCTCAATAACATTGACATTTTTGAATCCAATGAATATGCAAGGTCCTTCATCACACACTGCATAGCTAACATCCTCTGCAACATTTATTACATCCCACTAATAAAAAATTCTACGTATCCATACCATACCACCACTCAATATTCCCCGCTCTTACAAGCATCCTAAAGAACCACAATATTGTTATCACTTCCCCGCTCTGTCGTTCCCTTAACCGGTTCTTAAGAGAAACAAGCGTATCAATGTGGTGGAGTCCAAAGGGGTAGTTTATGTCATTCAATGTAGGAACCAAACCTGCCAGACTTTAAAAACACGCCATTAAGAACAAGGACTTTAATTACCTAACTGTAGTTCACACCCACTCTTTTATCCACGGCTTGAACATCCCAAGGTCCTATGCTATGAGAAAAATGATTTCAGAAGGAAATGTAAGGAGACCCTCTACATCCTTACCGATAAATTTTGCTATAATGACAATCTGTCCGTAATCGCCATCCTCTAATATGGTTTCCATAAAGCAGCTTAGCCCCCAATAATGTACATTGTGCCTCCTCCCACCCATCTTCCTTAATTAATCACTATTGAAAATTCCTCCTACTGTCCAAATAATGTACGTTTCCGTTTGTTATTAAATTTATTTATGTAGTTTAATTTATTTTGGTCAAATTTTAGGTTATTTAACAACTAAATTTATCAAATATTAATTATCCCATACTACTCTTCCTCAAACATATGCTTTCGCACATGTTCAACGTCCCCCACCTCAAGACTTAAGATTTGATTGCTTTTTAGGTAATCATGCCAATTCTGACGCAGCCCCCCTTTATATCATTGAGTCTCCTAGATTTTCTCCTTCCCTCATTGCACCACTCTCAATCAGAGGAGTAAGAAGCATCATCACCCCCTCAACCCAACAGTGGAGCAGCCAGAACGCACATGACCTACTTGTCTCACTTTTGTTTGTAACATTTGTAATTGCTCACTCGAAAACAGAGCGTAGAACTCTCAGAAAAGTACTTGTGTGATGTTAATTATATTTTTTATTATGTTTTATAAAGTTTATTTCTCACTTTAAATGTGTGGTGGCATCAATTTCCTTCTTATGTTTGAAAGGTACACAAGTTAAATATCCAATTTAAGAATTTTATGTCTTAAAGGAATTTCTTTCTTTTCTTTTTTTTTTGTCTTAAGTTTGTTTTAATTTTTTTCTAGATTACCCAGTTGAAAAGTGAATTGGAAGAAAAAAAAAAAAACAATCAGTGAATTATCTGCCAAGATAATTCAACATAAGCAAATCACAGATGCTAACTGGAAGAAGGCTGAAGATGAAATTAAATGCTTAGATGATCTCATTGATTCTGTTCTGGAAGTAAGTAAAACTGGCATTTGCTTAATTATGAAAATTTGTTTTAAATAAAGAATCTTGTAATGGTGTTTGTGGGACAGTTTTGGGATCTAAGACAATGAGCGAAGTTCTGGAACTGAACTGATTTCAAGGACAGACATTATATTGCATCATACATTGAAATCATCATTATACAAACACTTTTAGAATCTGGAAATTGAATGAATGTATGTATATATGTATTACATAAGTAAAAGTTCAAATCACATATTTTTTTTTTATTATGTTGATTTAGTAAGCCTATCATATTCTGTATTGTTAAGAGTACAGATCACACAGCGCTGTCAAAATGTTTTGAACGGCATTTTAGATTGTAGTAAGATTTTGGCTCTGGCTATTTCTGTTCAGTGTGCTCCTTATCTATTGCTCATCGTTGATTCTATCTGTACCTCCTTATGGGCTGTTCTCTCCTTCATTGATATTTAAGACATCTACGTTTTTTTGTTCTTTTATCAGCCTGATACTTTATGGAATTAAGCATTTTTTTTTATCTTTATTTGTACTTAAGAAAAACCTGCCCATGATCATGAATACAGTTTAGAGTTACCAAAAAAAACCTGAGGGTTAATTTCACATACAAGAAGAGGAATATTGTGGGGATTTTAATGCTCTTTTGTGAAATGAAAGTACTCCTGAAGTAGTACTAAGTAGTACCGTTTTCAAGATAGTTGATGTTTTTTACATGATAGCTTAACAGCTTCCTGTGTTGGCTGAAAGAAAAAGTGCAGTGCAATGGCTACTCAGCTTCTGAGCAAAAGGTCCCAAGTTCAAGTCTTCTGCCTTTTCTTTTCTTTTTTTTATCTTTTGCACTCTATGCTTCTGTTTCTTTATTTCTATTTCTTTTTCTCAGGCAGAAATAAAATTACAATTAAAAATGTATAAATATCCTTTTATTTGTTTTAATTAAAATTTAATTTTAATTTAGAAAAATAAAACCTACATATTTGTACATTTAACTTTTTTTTTGTTATAGTTAATATTGGAAGGAAATGAAAACTAGTGGCCGAAATTGTGGAAGCCTTTCGGAAAATGTGTGTTTTGGAGGTTTCATGGCTCTGAACATCAACTGTTTTAAAAATAATATTATATTATACATCATTAGAAACATAATTTAATGCCAATTGTAATGAACTAAACTATATTGAATTATCATTATTTTGTCAAAAGTTTTCGCCAAATAACCAAAAAAAGAAAACACAACTGCTTCAGTAAAAAGAAGTGGATTTTCTTAAAAGTCAAAATGAGCCAGTGAGAGTGATTGTTCTGAAAACCAATCATGTGCTGATATGATACAGTAAGGAACCAATACAGTGCTAGTATGAATTGGCTCTCATTTCAGTTAGTATTAGCAATCCTATTTAGTTGTCAAAGAATGTAATCAAGTTGGTCATATGTTTTGTTGTTGTTTTTTTGGTTCGAAGTTTAAGAGTACTGTGAGATGACAAATAGATGAAAAAGGTTTGACTGGTCACCTAGAAAAAGAACTAAAATACTAACTTTGCGTGAAGAAGGGTACACCTATGCAGTGGCGTAGCAAGGGGGGTCCCCACCTGGGAGGGGCCCCACCTAAGGAAAATATCCTTTTTTTTTTTTTTTTGGTTGTTAAATAGGAAATTCCCTTTTTTTTTTTGGTTGTTTTTTGCAGCCAGCCTAGGGGCCCCACCTAAGGAAAATTTCCTTTTTTTTTTTTTTTTTTTTTGGTTGTTGCTTAATAATGGAACTCCCGCCCCGGGCCCCCCAAGGTGTTGCTATGCCACTGCACCTATGAGGAAATCATTAAAATAGTTGGTGGAAATATAACCAAAGGTGGGATTTTGAAGCTATACAAGGGATATCAAGATACTCAATCCGTTCACAACGCACCCGGTAACGGCAGGAAAAGGGGTACAACAGCTGTTGATGACAGGAGAATTAAAAGACTGAGCTTAATTGATAGAAGAAAATCATATAATTCAATTAAAAATGAATTATCAGAATGTGGGTGCAAGGAGTATTAGACGCAGACTCAAAGACTTTGGTTTAAATTCCAGAATTCCAAGGAAAAAGCCCACTTCTATCTCTCAAACAAAGAATGAAGAGATTAGAATGGGCTAAAAATGTATTAATTGGTCAAAAGAACAATGGGATAAAGTAATTTGGAGCGATGAGACCAGAATATCCATATTTGGTAGTGATGGAATAAAATATGTAAGGAGAATTGGAGAAGATTTGTTACCTGAGTGCACTGTACCTACTAGGAAGCATGCCATTAGTGTCATGATCTGGGGTTGCATGACAGCTAAAGGTGTAGGCAGAATTTGTATAATTGATGGCACTTCAAATGCCAAAAATACATCGAGGATATACTTGAGCCAAAACTAAAAAGCCTTCGGCCCGTGACCTTTTTCAGGATAATGAGACCTATCTATTTTAGCAGAACTCAACTCCTTGTTATATTGCTCCTGTCTGTAAAAAGTGGTTTAAGGGATATAACATTTCACTTCTAGAATGGCCAGGTAATAGCCCTGACTTAAACCCTACAGAGAATTTGTGGAGCATTTTGAAGAAACATGTCAGTCAGAAGCAACCAAGAATAAAACACAATTAATAGAAGCTACAATTCAATCTTGGTTCCATATTACAACACCTGATGAACTAAAACACTGGGTTCACTCGATGGAACGCCGTTATAAAGCCGTAATTGCCGCAAAAGATTTTCCGACGAAGTACTGTAGTAACAGAAGTGGTGAGAACTTATGAAATACGTTTCATCATGGTTTTACTTGGTATAATTTTTTCAAATTGTATTTTTTTTTTCATAAATTGTATTAAATTGTGCTATCTATTACATTGTTTTTCTAATAACATAAAATGTTATGGTGTTATTCTAAGAAAAATGGATGTTATGAGCCAGCAAACTTGAAAAACACAACTTTTCTAAAAGGTTTCCACAATTTTGGCCACTAGTGTATAACAATATTAAGGTTATTATTTGAATAGGTGTCTAAAATTTTAATTTTAGGACAAGGAATCATTTTTTTTATTAAAATCAGTACAGCAATGCATCAAATCTACTGACAATGAAAAGAACCATTTCTATAAAATTATTATTATTATTATTATTTGTAAATTTCAAATAAAAAGCTTAGAATTTTTCTCTTTCTTCAATTACATACAATATTAATAATAATAAAAAGGAAAAAAAAAACTGTTGTAACTGGACAAGGAGAATACGAAACTAAAAAAAAAAAATATATTGATATGTAGGTTTTATTTTTCTAAATTAAGTAATTTTAATTAAAAAAAATTAAGAGATTTAAATATTGTATTTTTATTTCTGCCTAAGAAAAAAAAAAAAATAGAAATAAAGAAGCAGAGACGTAAAAAAGGTAAAAAAAAAGTAAAAAAAAACTGCATTAACAGAAAGAAAAACAAAAGTTGTCAGGCAGCAGAGTAGTCTATGCACTGCACCAGCACTGCACTTTTCTTTTGGTTGAAATGGGAAGCTATTACGCTTTCATGGGAAAAACACTCCAAAAAACATCAAATATCTCAAAAGCAGTAGGTTGCAGGACCCCAAACCCCAGTACTTCATGAGTACTTTCATCTCACAAAAGGATATTACAATCCCTAATAAACAACCCATTTCCCCTCCTTCTTAGTTTAGAAGTAAGTTTTAAAAGTCGTAAATCTTCTATATATATAAAAATGAATGTATCTTTCTTTCTTTCTTTCTTTGTCTGTCCTTTATACACTGTTAGGCCCTTTGACCTATCTGGACCAAACTTTGCAGAATTACTCTTTAGGACCCTGCGCTAAAGATAGGCTACCTTAGAACCCGGACCCACCCCCCAAAAGGGGTTGAAAAGGGGTAAAAGCCCTGAAAAATCCAATATCCACCTGGTGGTGAAAATAAGAACTACACAAATATTGTGTAAAGTGAAAAATTCGCTCTCCTATGGGGGGCAGGGACACCACACTTGGGTGGGAGGAAGCCAACACAAAGGCTGAAGTGTCCCACCCCGACCGACACCGGGACCTTATATTTAGGGCCCCTTCTCGGGTCCCCAAGTCAATTGCAAATAAAGAAAAATTCGCTCTCCTATGGGAGGCAGGGACACCACATTTGGGTGGGGGGATGCGAGGGAAAACTTCTCGGGTCCCCAAGTCAATTGCAAATAAGGAAAACTTCACTCTCCTACCGGGGCAGGGACACCACACTTGGGTGGGGGGATGGCGACACAAGGGCCTAAGTGTCCCACCCCTGATCGACACCGGAACCTTATATTTAGGGCCCCTTCTCGGGGCCCCTAAGTCAATTGGAAAAAGAGAAAAATTTGCTCTCCTATGGGGGACAGGTCCACCACACTTGGGTGGGGATGGCGACACAAGGGCCTAAGTGTCCCACCCCCGATCGACACTGGGACCTTATATTTACGGCCCTTTCTCACGAGCCCTTTCTGTCTTTGAGTGGCATTGCAACGCATGCCGGGTACAGCTAGTTATTAAATATTAATAACAATGTTAATTTGCAATTCTAAAAAATGGAGTTATTTGTTGAAATTGATGTTGTCAGTTTTTTTTTCCTTGCATTTTCTGTTTTTTATTCTTAACAAGTAATGCAAATTTCTTTTTTACTAATAGACCATGGATAGCATCCCAGAGATAGTTGCATCTTGTGAAGTTTTACAAAAACTGAGGCAGAAGTTAGGTGGAGAAAATTTTCAGCAGACATTCCCTGAAATTTGAAGTATTTTGAGTTGTGCATATTCATGTTTAGATGTGTAAAGTGGACAGAATATTTAATAATTTCTATTGGTTGCTTTCCTATAATGTAAAGCAATGACTTTTCAAAGTCTAAAATGAAAGAAATTTTAGTAATTTATTTTAAATATCAATAATATTCACTCATAATTTGTTTAAGACTCTCTGTTGATGTTCATTTTATTGTTAACATGTATCACAGTTGAAAAGAAAATCAGCCTATGTGATAAAACTTTGTTTCAAGTTTAAATAGTAACTCTGAATGTAATTATTTCTCATGTTGATGTTTTTGTTTGGTTTTTCTTTTTTTTCTTTTCAAATATTATTTTGTATATAACTAAAGTTATTTTTATACAAAGCTATATTGTTAGTTTGTAATGAATGGCATCACTTCACAGAAACTTGTTAACTTTTCATTACTAAAACCACATCAATTTTTATGGAAAATATTTTAGAGATTAAGATTCTACTATAAAATATATATGGCAGAGATACCCAGATGTTATCATTTAGTAATGATTTTTTGTTTTCTCCTTGCTTTTGATTTAACAGTTATTGTACATCCATGTATGATTTTCTTTTTTTTCTTCTTTTTCTTTTTTAATAATCAGGAAATAACGTAATGTATCAATAGAATTTTAAAATCATGTTTTATGTATGGAAATTATGCTTGAATTTTATTTTTCAAGAATTTTGGCCAATATTTTGATACTGTTATCATTTAGTAATGTTTTTTTGTTTTCTCCTTGCTTTTGATTTAACATTTAGTTATTGTACATCCACATATGATTTTCTTTTTTCTTTTTTTTTTTTCTTTTTTTTTTTCTTTTTTAATAATCAGGAAATAACGTAATGTATCAACAGAATTTTAAAATCATGTTTTACATATGGAAATTATGCTTGAATTTTATTTTTCAAGAATTTTGGCCAAGATTTTGTTACTGTTAATTCTAAGATCTCACTAGAATTCCTTATTTCTGTTTAGATGTTTTGAGAAATATGAAGGTTTTGTTAATTAATTTTTAATTACTTGATTGGCATTGGCATTATCCATAAATTTTGTAACAATGATTTTGGTCTGTTTTTGATATCCCATCTCTTCTAATTAGTCAGATACAAGTGTAAAACCTCTTATCCTACAACATAATACTTGCAGAAAATTACTAACAAAAATGAGAACTGTATTTTTGGAATACCTTAATACTTAATTACCATACCTTAATGTGATTAAAATACATATTGACTAGATAAAAATAAACAAGTGACTAATTTGTCTTAAAAAATCCCACTCTAATATTAATAGGAAACGAAAGTAACAGGATAGATCTGCTACTCAGGTTATTGCATGAGATATTGAGTCCTTTATAAGCCGTAATGGCTTCACTACATCTACAACTACATCTTTTTTGGTTATGTTGGATTTATGTTAACCTTCTTCTCAAAACTGTTGTACACAATTTATGACTGATGCCTTCAGAGACTATAAAATATATAGTAATACAAAACAATTAAAAGTAAATAATGTTTTAAAAGTAGGTATCACCAACACCACTCAGCTTGTTCAATAAAAAATACACTCTGACAAAAAAATTGAAGCACCATGAACGAAGCGTGCAATTCGAAGGAAACTTTGTCAGTACTATTTCAATGAAGAGAATTGGAATTGATTCAAATTTCACATTACAGCATGGCATGGAGTTAAACAAAGTCCTGATATTGCCTTGTGGCAGATCACTCCAAGCTTATTGCAACTGCAGCTCCAAATGTAGGATATTCAGTTTTGGATACAGGTGTTGTCCTAGTATGTACCAGACATGCTGATTGAAGGGCAAATCTGGGGACTGTCTGGCCAAGGAAGGGTTTGAATTTATTTAGAAGCACTGCTGGGAAATGTGTGCATTGTGGGGATATGCTTTATCCTGGTAGGCTTGACAAGAAAGGCAAAACAATGGGTTGCAGGATCTCCTGCACTGTATTGTTGTGTATTTAAAGTCCCTCTAATCACTATGAGAGTAGAATTGCTCTCAGAAGGAATAACTCCCCACACCATTACAACAGCTATATTAACTGTGTGCCTCTTGACAATATTGCCAGGATTTGAGCACTGCCCAGTCCTCCTGCATACACAGATGCAATGATCATGTCCCATAAGACAGAAGTGGGACACATTACTAAACACAATGTGAGACCATTCGAGAGCAAATCGTGTCTCTCAGGCATAGCACCACTCTAGACTGGACCTCTGGTACTGAGTTGTTACAGGCTAGCCTCAGAAGGGATGGCAGGAATGAAGTCTAGCATCTGCAATTCATCCAGCAATGGTGCAGCCAAATCGATGATCTGTAGCAGTGGTACTGTCAGGCCGACCAGAGCAATGCCCTCATGGAAACATAGATTCCAGTACCTTCTCACAGAAGCATCACTATGTCACAGATGGCAAACAGTTCTTCTGTATGACAGCCAACTTCTCGCAGTCCCATGATATGACCTCTCTCAAAGTCCTGTTGTTGCTCTTAGGGTCTTTGAGTGTGTTGTGGAAGCATTACTGATGGTAAACTGATGTAAATGCAATAATTCCATGAAGCAGAATATGTCGATTGAGATTCTGAGGACCCTTATAGGGATCACAAGATGTATTGAACCATGGGGCTGATGGTGACATATCTTGAAAACTAAACTTTGATTATTTGCATCTGGAGTTTCATTCAAATTGTACACTTCCTTCATGGTGCTTCAATTTTTTTTTGTCACAGAGTGTATAATATAAATTATGGAAACTTCTGACCTTATTCCACTATAATGCACTTATCCATTGCTGTATTAATTTGTTCTTTGTTGCAATCATCTAGTAGATTTCTTTACAGAAAAACATTTGTAGCATTTCTTTTTCGTTCCAAGCAAATATTTGTAAGCAAATCATTTGCTTTTTCAATAAACTTTTAATTATCTTAGTCATGTATATTATAATCATTATATTTCCTTTGATAATATAGCTTATTATTTCTCAAAATTTGTATTTATAAAGCAATATTGTTCATCTTTACATTTGTTAGGGTGGCTTTTTTTTTAATTCAGCTGTGATTCTGATTCTTATATGTTTTTATCATCTTTGATTTTATGTATCATTAATGTTCCAATCATTTGTAATTTACTGCACCATCATCTTCCCTTTGTGTGGGATTTCAAAAAAAGCTTCATTCCTCCACCCAAAAAAAAAAAAATCTTAGCCTAATTCACCATTTGATAAACTTACATTCTGCATTAGGCTTCTGGAAAATAAATTAAAAATAAAGAACAAAACTTTCAAATATAAGAGAAGATTGATAAAACTGCAAATTCTGGTCAAGTTGGTCAAAAGTTGGAAACTGATGTTATTAGGTCTGTCTTCACTGTTGACGTACGCCATACTACATTCTCTTTGTGTCATTAGGATATCTCAAATAGCTGGTATATTTAAAGCCAGCAGGATTTAGCTGTTTGTTTTTCAGTAAAACCTCAGTGACAATTTTCCCCCGTCATTGAAATATGAACCATTACTTTTTAATGGGGTTTTTGTCATTAACAACAAAGAATGTTCCAGGAAAATCCTTATTGCAAGTTTAATGTCCTGCATAACATAATTCTCCATATTGAATTGTAAATTACCTACTACCAAACACAAACAGGATCCTCTAATTTACAAAATTATGTTAACCCTTAGTAAGCAGTACTTTCTGGACATTGTTTAACAGCTATATTAGAAAGACTGCAGGCATTTTCCCATAAGATATATCAGTTGATCCAGGAGTGAATGAAGTTACAATAGTTGGTTCAAAAGGGATCTGAGTTGACAGAGCATTGTGATCAAATGGATCGTGAGCTTTTTGCTTTTTTAAGAAACTTAACAAATACATCATAGAAACATAATTACAAGGCTGCTTTTGTAAAGAATACAGTAAAACCCCGTTATTACGCTCGTCAAGGGACCGTGACCTACAAGCGTAATAAGCGGGATAGCGCTATAAACGGGGAATGATTTATATGATGGGGAAACATTTAGACACCATTTTACAGGAAAGATACTTGATTCTGAAATAGATATAGTGCAAATGTGAGCTTATTTCCTATTAAAAAAATCTTTGATTGTGGTTTGCCGTGTGTGTATGCTACTGTTATAAATTATGACATTTTCAATGCGGTTCAAGAAACTATTAACATCAATTGATACTCCACTAGGAGCAATACAAATATATTTTCGGAGCAGATTTAGTGCACTGCCCGCTATTTCACGCGCCTTTTCTTGAATGATTGGGTCACTTAATGGCACTGATGCATCACGGGACTGATGAATCCATTCAATTAGAATTTCCTCGGCATCTTCACATTTTCCACACTTTACTTTTTTACGTTTGCAACCATCCTTCGCTGCATTGATAATTCCATTCTTATTTTTTATTATTGTTCTCAGACTGGATCAGGGAATTCTTAGATTCTGCGAAAACCTTCTGATTTAGTGTAGAATTCTCGTCGTACTTACGAAGAATTTGCAATTTTTCACTTATAGAAAGAGATTTCCGCTTCGACATTTTGCACTAACTTACTGTATCACAGACCCGCACTTCAAAGAGTTCGAAGATTCCCTCCTACCAGGGAAAGAAAAGAATCGTTACAGTGTTACATTTCTTTTCGATATAAAATTTCCGATATAACAAAGCGCTACAAGCGGGATTTGAAGCGTTATAAGAGGGTAAAAGTATACAGAGTTATATAGAAAATTCCAGGGACCGCACGAAAGGAGCGTAAAGAACGGGATAGTGCTATAAGCGGGAGCGTAATAACGGGGTTTTACTGTATTAGCAGTATTATTAATAATAACGTCGAGGATGAGATAATGAAATAGGAATGAAGTTTGTGAAAATTGTTTTTTGCTTAAGTTGAAACTCACATTAGACTGTTACCTGAAATCTTGTAATTAATTAGATATGTTGTTTATTAATAGCTGTTACACTTTCTCGGAAGTATACTGTTGATTGAATTTTTTAATCCAAATTTGGAACCATACATTTCTTACCGATCAAAATCCTTTTTATTTTTGTGCTTTTCACAGTTTGGGGAGTTCCTTTTGATTTTCATCAAATTTACTGTCTAAAGTATATAAAGTATGAGAGTAAATTGTTTTTCATTGGAAGGAATCAAACTTCTCTTATATAACCCATTAATTTGACTTTTATTTTTTCCTCCCTGTCCTTTATAAACCTTGAATTTCGTTAATCTACATATTAAATAGGTTAATGTTGTAGTTACTAGCTTCATTTTGTAGAGGAATATTTATAACGTAAATTAGGCTGTGTTCAGAATTTTTCTCTGTATTTATTTTTTTTATATTTTTCATATTGCTGGAAATGAAAAAAAACTGTAAATAAATACAAAAAAAGTATGGCAACATGTTGAAAAAAAGAAAAAAACAATATTGCTTTGTAAACAAAATTTTGATAAATAATATTGTAAAAGGAAATGCTAGTTGTATTGAAACAAATTGTTTTAATGGTATTTTGCAAGAAATCAGGTGGAGTATCATACGTATAGATTGTCATAAAGGGCAAAAGTCTGCACTGTTGCCTAACTCTCCATTGTAAACTCCCAGTGATGAATTTCATGCAATAAATTATATTTCAAACACAGACTTTCATTTTTTTTTAAATTTTCTTATTATTGTACAATATGACATGACAGTTGTTCTTACAGTAATTACTAATTTCACCTGTTATTATGCATATCTGTGTTGCTTTCATGTTTTTGTACTCTGCCTTACTACTTGCCTTAGCAATTTCACGTTGCTAAACAGCAAGTTCTTGAATTATGTATTTACCCATGTGTAGGGAGAGGAATGGGGTAAGGTCAGATTTTTGTCCAATAAATACCTCACAAGCATGTGTAGAGTGGCTGGGAAGTTCCTGTATCCTTTCATTGGTAATCATGTTTTAAGACAATATTTACACATTAAGTATCCAATACGTCTGTGTGATTGTCATCACACTTTACACACAAGTTCATATGCCACCACATCCTATTTTTGGAGTATGTCGAGTGTGATGGTTTGAAATGCATCCTCAACTGCATTGTGCAATTCTTCATTTGTAGCAAAACATTCAAACACATAGACCTTGATGATTTCCCCACAATGAATTGTCAGACGTGGTAAGGCCATTTCAATGGAGCTGGCTGTGCTGGAGTACCGCAACTAATGCAGCATCCTGGAAAATGTACTTGAAAAAACCAGTGCCCAGTAAGAGCAAAGTGAGCAGGTGCTCCGTCCTGCTGTAGCCATACACGTTCCATGATACCCTCTTCTGTGGGATTAACCATGTTTGTAACCTGTATAAATATGTTTCATCATTAACATGACTATCAAAAAAATACGGTTAAAACAAATGACATCGCAGCCCATATCATTATGTGAGGTGGATTCCTCTCCAATGAGTAAAATCAAGGTGACACTGCTTTCTAGTGTCAGCAAGTGAAATGACTAAATATTTACATTTATTACTACATAATAGGGGAGTATAGGAACTTCCCGGCCACACTGTATATAGTCTCAAGCAAATGGTGATGTCAATAGTTGGATTACCTTAACCCTAGTGACTATATGAGAGATTAGTACCGTCATTGCATCCACTTCAAGACTCTTCCAAGAACTTTACAGTGGGATAACAAAACTGAAATTTGGTTTTTCCAAATGCAATTCAGTTGACGAATTATATATATATATATATACACACATTAAAACGTCGTTAAGTCGTCACTCTGTTCAAGTCGTCGTTTTCTTTTGGTCCCGACAAGGTCTCATACACAATAATGTAAAATAACCCTCCTTTACCGATCACCAAATTTAATTCTACTCCAAATAACTCGTCACCCTCAAAAATGGCCAAAAGCATTTTTCTTCTCCATTTTGCACGACATCGTGTTATCTTTTCAGCCCTGCCCCTTCACTTTAAGAAAGCCAAGCCTTTACGGGGAATTTTCGACCATGCCTGTCACTTCATGCCTTTCCTACCCCTTTGGAGGATTTGGGTTCTTGGAATCTCGCTGCTAATCATTCAAAACACACTTCTCGCTGCGACTGTCGAGTGTAGTCATTTTTCTTGACCGCTCCTGAGTGTGACTTCATTTCATAGCGATTAAGCCCCGCTATTTTTTCTCTTGCAATTTCGTGGTTCGATTACGTTTTTAAATGCCAAGGAAACAAAACTTACCTCATTATCTTTCAAAGAAAAAAAAGAATTAATTGCACTTTTTGAAAAATCAAATGTTTTGAAAATAGCTTTTGCCAAAGAACACCATATTCCCAGGACTACATTAAACAATATTCTTTCATTGAAACAAGTAATTGAGGAAGCTGACTGCAAAGACAAAAGAAAGAGAATGAGGAAATTGAAGTTTGACGAGATCGAGGAGGTTTTAGTTCGATGGCTAAAACATGCCAGATCGCAAAATGTGCCGATTTCTGCTGTGATTCTCAAATTGGTAAGGAGTTGAACATTGAAGATTTCGGCGGCAGCAATGGTTGGCTGGAACGTTTCAAAGACAGACATTGCCTTTTTTTTAAAACAATTAAAATGTGGTAACTATAAAAAGTGTTTGTTTTTTTTTCCATTCATTCATTTGCATGAATTGATTTCTGAAAATCTTGTTTTTCTCACGGAATCCTACAGCAATTCATGAAAATACTGTATTTCAGTGTGTGGTTTTTTTTTTCAAAAATGCCCACTCCGCCTAAGTCGTCACTCCGCTTAAGTCGTCAAAAATGTTTGGTCCCTTGAGTGACGACTTAACGAGGTTTTACTGTAGATGTATATATATATATATATATATATATATATATATGCATTTAGAAAATAATAAAGAAGTGAAAATGATGACATTTTTTAATAAAACAGAAATATTGATAATGATTTAATATAGAAGTCCATCACATATGATGATAAAGCTTTTTCAGAAAGTGAAAAATGTTTGAAAATAAACTTTTTTACTTATATTTAATGGCCTTTGAGCTACTTTTGTTCCACAAAAACTTGTAATATAAAGGATATCATAATCTTACATCATAAAAACGAAATACACACAAAATAATTTTTTGAGAAATATTATGACATTTTTGAAATCTTTATATGTTAAGATTAGGAAACACCAACATCATTATTTTACTAATTCATATATTGATTTATTTCGTGCAACTGTACTCGGATCCATCTACTATTCTTTGTTGTTGAAGATCTCATAATGCTTTGAAGTTGGATTTTCTGTAATTAGAGATGTTTATTTAGATTTACTGTTAACTATTTTGAATCAAATCTAAATATGCACAACTATAATCAGAGATATTATAAGTAACTTATTACTAACTTCAGAACCTTATTAGCTGTGCAACAATAAAGGAAATGTATGAATTTATTTATTTTTTATTTATTTATTTAATTAACATGGACGCATTAGGTAAAGACACACTAAACAAAACACAGGAAGACATTTGGCTTGCCACCAGGGTGTAACACAGCACGCACTGTATAAAGTGCAGACATTTCCATTTTTTGTCTAACTATAGCTAAAATGATCATTATGTCCTTGCTGTACATGCCACAAGAATTCATAATATTTCATTAAGACCATAACATTAATAGTGTAAGAACAGATGCTATCATAGCATTCATATATATTATGATGATTAAAACATTCCACATGTTAATAAAGTATTAGGCATAACTAACAGTAATGAAAGACAGAAACCAGAAGTGGGAGCAGTAAATATAATTAAATATCAGTTATATACACTGCTGGCCATTAAAATTGCAACACTAGCAAGGACTCATCAGATCGACCCAAAATTTGCATGATGCTTAAATCATGGAAGCACATGTAAATGATTAGCAGCACAGCACATGTGCAAATAATGTGAGCCAGTAACACCTCCTGGAAGCAGTATAAGAGAGGAGAATAGAGCCACTATGCAGTACTGGAATTGTTTGCTCGCTGTTCTTGTGTACAGAGGCCTCATCGAAGAATACCACAGCAGGTTTCTGACTTTGATTGCAGGAGAATTGATGCATGTCGAGACTGCAGATTATCCTTCCGAGGAGTTGGTCCTTGTGTTAGATGAAACGCGGCCACAGTGATGTGAAGATGGGATCAGTGGGTCGAAGAGGGACGAACTCATCGATGTGAAAGATCCCAACGGCCCCATCACACCACAGAACAAGAGAACAGACATCTTGTGCACATGGCTATTATGGATCGTACAGCCACATCACAAACTCTAGCTCAAAACGGTGTGTTGTAGAGCCAGTCTCCTCACATACAGTTCGACATCATTTGCAGCATCAGGGAATTTGCCCATTGGTTTGGCTACCTTTGACTGTACACCTCAGGTATCTGCGTCTGCAGGGATACATAGAACATTGTGCATTGAAGGACGAATGGCATGATATCATTTGTTCTGATGAATCCCACTTCTGTCTGCAGGATCATGATAGTCACATCCGTGTCTTGCAGTAATGCGGTAGTGCGTAATGCAGTAAAGACTGAGCGAGTCCTGCATTATGCATTGTCATCCAGTCCAGCACCTGGTATTATGGTATGGTGTGCCATTGGATTCCAGATCCGTTCGTGCCTAATACACATTCCCAATATATTGAATAACCATCGTTAAATCTCTGAGGTGGTGGATCCTGTTGTTGTCACTTATTTTCAGGGTCTGTCTGGGGCTACTTATCAACAAAATAATTCGCGACCGCACATGGCATGCAACATCCAACAATTCCTGGGTGGCCACCATGTTCAACTTATTCCCTAGCCTGCTCATTCACAAGGTCTGATGCCTATTAAACACGTCTGGTCCAGGATCTAACAACAACTGGCACACCACAGACCAGCTACAGCAGATGAACTTTGGCACCGTGTCGAAACCGCTTGGACTGATATATCCAAACACACATCCAATGTCTCTTCCTCTCTATGCCAGGCCTGTGTAGCAGAAGTTATTGCCGCCCATGTTGGCTACACAAGATACCGATTTCTTAACGTTCCACAAGTCGCACAAGTTGTAATTGTAATCATTTGATTATTGTACCATAATTTATCTGTAAAGGCTTTAATAGCTCTTGTCTTTCGTAGTGTCGCACTTTTAATGGCCAGCAGAGTAGTACAGGAATACCTTAACTTAACATTATCCATCCTAAGTATGTACAAGTATTCTACGTTTTTACCATTACTGCGGACACACAGTTTACCAATGAGTCCAGATTCAGTTTCAGAGTGATTCCTGCCGTATATTCATCTGAAAGAACCTCAGACTCCGTATAACCCCTTTAATACCGTTATTATGGGATTATTACAGTGGAGGTGATATCATGGTGTGCGGAGGCATCATGTGGGTTCACATACTCCTGATGAATAATCAAATACGAAATCTTAACAGGCATGATATATCGCAATGACTTTCTGTAACAATATGTCTGGCTGTTCAGGGAAGCAAAGGGATTCAACTTCTGTTTATGGATGACAACACACTTCCTTATAAGTCTGCCGAAGTGGATAACTACTTGGAAACTGGTTATCCGGTGCTTAGAATGACCACGTCAATCTGCTGATTTAAACCTGATTAGAAATGCATGAAACAGACTCTGGGGACATGCAGGATGTCATCCAACATCTAAAAATCTTCAGGAGCTAAGGAAAGCATTGGGGCAAGAGTAGGACTCCATTCAACAACAACAGGTTGATATTTTTGTACTAAGTATGCATCACTGTGACAGACCGTTGTACAGTTTTTTGAGCATTTTCTTCACCTTCAAATACGTTTGGTATGGCACGGGGTGTGTATTCCTACTTACCTCTATGAAACTATTTTTCTTTATTCTGATCACAATTTTTTTTCCTTCTCTTTGAGTAGTTATGTTTCATATCTAGCGCAATTTGGTTTGCAGGATTGCAAATGCCATTATCCAAATGGCATTAATTTTTGAGCATGAGTGTATGTGTATATATACACAGGGTATAAATGAATACATGCAACAAACCTGTAGGGCTTATAGGGTTGTGAAAATGGAACACTTTTTTTTATAGGAACAAGGGTCCAGAAACATCCGGATTCTCTTTTAAACTCCCGGTTTTATTCACTTCAATAGCTTGAAAGGTTTGGCATGTTTTACATAATGCAGGGCAGTAGATTGTTGCATATATCGTTATCATTAGCACAAAACATAATGATCACATGAAACTAGTAAGCTTAACATAAGGTCATTGTTCTGTTTCATTGCATCATGTTTACAAGAGATGCTGAACATGAAAGCCATCAACTTCAATGTAAGCATTGCACTTGTGATGCATGTTCTGATACACCCTCTGAAATATGTCTGGCCTCTGTTGGATGTCTTGCACAATGGTGTGAATAAGTGCAACAAAATGTTCCTCCTATTCAACAGATGTCTCATAAACCAAACTCTTCATGTGGCCCAGTAGGAAATAACCCATTGGAGTCAATTTGGGTGAATGTGGAGGCCATGCTACTGATCTACCTTGCCCCAAATTTTCTTTTAAGGAGGGATTAGATAGCAAATGAAAAAAGTGCTAGTGCAGCTACATGTTGAAACCACATCTGTTGATGAATTGCCAGTAACACATCTTCCAAAAACTCTGGCAATGTTTCATGAGGAATATATTGTAAATATCACCAGTGAGCCTGATTGGCAGAAGCTACAGCCCAATCAATCGCCAATGATGACAGCCCACAAATTAATGGCTAACCTGTGATGGAATTTCTTGGAGATAGTGACATTGGATTTTCTTCCGCTCAAACATGGCTGTTCTGGCAGTTGAAAATGCCATGTCTGGAGAATGTAGCTTCATCTCTAAATATAATCATCATTGGAAACAAAGGATTTCCAAAACAGTGTTGCAGATACCAGCGACAGAATTCGACTCTTAATGCAAAATCAGCTGGACCCAATGCTTTGAATCGTCTGACGATGATACAGGTGGAACTCATCATCATCTGAAACCTGCCAGATGCTCATTTTTGCGCATGGATGTGCAATGGCTCAGGTACTCATACCTGGGTTCTCTTCAAGGCGATAATTTTTAGGGATGGACCAAGTTAGTAAGCCGACCTCCAACAGCCCAAAATAACAATGTCGTTAAAATTTCGGGGGAGGCCAAGGTCCTCTCTCAACCGGCCATCCCACTAAAAAAAAAAAAAACCGAAAGAAAATAGGCCTATCTATATATTTGGAGAGGGGGGAGATCCCTCTATATACGCTTAGGTCACATACATATGCAGCAATACTTTGTCAGAATTCTGAATGCAGTTTTTTAACACATTAAAGCAAGCATAGGCATATCCAGGTTTTTGGATGGGAGGGGTTATAATGGTCATAGTCGTTCAACCAAAAAAAAAGTCATGTCCTCTCACGGATTGAGGAGTTTACCAGGCAAACCGATGAACTTTCCAACCAAAAAAAAAGTCATGTCCTCTCACGGATTGAGGAGTTTACAGGCAAACCGATGAACTTTCCAACCAAAAAAAAAGTCCTAGAATCCCAGGTTTCTTCCGTTTACGGATGCAAGGGTTGGGGGGGGGGGTCTAAACTCTACCTTCCCCTTGGTACCCCAATGAAAGCAAGAATAGATGCAAATGTTGTTCCTCCCCCCAATATTTTGAGAAAAAAAAATTAAATATAAGTCGATAAGCATTATTCACTTTTGACCCGACCCCCCCCCCCCAATCAAAATGCTGAAATTCCGCTGATGTTGTACTGATGATTGACTGGGTTACTTACTTACTTCTAGGCTCTATGGCCCTCTGAGAGCCTTGGCCTCCTTTATGACAACTGCCCACTCATTTCGGTTTTGAGCTTTTTGCCTCCACCTTTTCATTTTCAGTGTACCAAGATGTTTTTCAACTTCCTGTAACCACATCAGTCTTGGTCTTCCAACATTCCTCTTACCTCCTGGTTTACTATCCAGAGCTTTTTTAACTAATCTTCCTTCATCCATCCTAATTACATGACCCATCCACTTCAATGTTTTCCTTTTAATGTCTGCTACTAAATCGAAATCCTTGTATCATATCCGTAATTCGATTGGCAGGGTTCAATCAGAAAAGGAAGAGATACGGCATTTTGTACCTTTTTTTTCTGGGGGTGGGGGTAGAAGGCCATAATTTTGTAACTCCCCCTCCACCAGTCTAAATTTCTGAGCATGTTTCACTAGAATGCAGATTTTTTATTTTATATTTATTTTCGATTACCATATTGCCAGAACAAGGCAAAAGTGTTTTTTTTTTTTTCGTTCTGGACGAAGTCAGCTTTCACGAGCGACAGCAGTCATTCACAATTTTAATTCTTAACAATGTATGTTTCGCTACCCATCTCTTAAGTTTGAATACATTGTAGTTTTTACTATTTACTAAATGAGCATATTTAGGATCCTATATCCATTCTACCCTATTTATAAAATGATCTCATTGCTCCCCCCCCCTTTTGTTTTTTTTAATATTCCTCTGTTTTGCTTTAATTATTTCATCAGGGAAGTTCCCCTTAAAAAAACATCCACACCTGGTTCTGGTTAAGTAAAACATCCCCAAACTTAGAACACAAACGTTTTCTTTTAAGTTCCCGCAGTGTCTTTGAACTTGAATTTACATTGTAATTTTCCATTATGTTCCTTGTAATCCAATCTAAACAGATAACTTCTGCATTTGACATGAAAAATTTGCTTATTTGTGATCCAATTTAAAACATAGACACACCCTTCCCATCCCTCAAAAATGATCCCCGAATTTCCTCGCTAAAGCTGCTGGTCTGATTTGCTTAAACTTTGATATGATTTGATATGATATTGATTACCCACTGCCGCAGGCTTAATCCCCACAACACAATGGATAACTGAAAATATACAAATAACTATATTCTGTAGGTATATGTGCAACTATCGATCGCGTATGAATGGAGGTGACAGAAAACACTAGACAATTAAAATAAAAAGTTAAAAGCGAACTAATTTCGGGATCGTTTACATATCCTTCTGTCAACACAGAATGGAGGACGCTAGAAGAATCAAGGTTAAGAGAACCTTATACCAATCAAATGTGAATGAGTTGGTCAAGTCCATTGGCAGAAGAGGTGGTAGTAAGTATAAGAGCGACTCCTATGGGCGGGGGTAGGGAGAAAGCAGAACAAACGGAGGGGGTGGAAATAATAAATAAAATAGAATCTACTTCAGATCTAAGCCGTAATCTTTGGCAGAATCAACGCATAATTTATTATTATATGGTCTATTGATTAAAATCATTAAAGATTCGTTGAAGTTACATAAATAATGGCCACTTTCTTTGCCCAAGATAACAGGGTTTCTCAAGTCGATGTCATATCCTGTATGATAAACATGGGAGGCACGTTACCGAATTTGATAGCTCTGGCCAGGCCTGATTTTAGAAAATAACAAGGTGATATAAATATTGAAGTGTAAAATATTTGTCATCAAATGTGGGGAAACTTGCTGGAAACTCCCCCTTTCTCCTTCTACTGAACGTTTAGTTGTGGTTCAATTTTGGCTGCTGGAGCAGTCGCCCTGAAGCCATCAGGGTTGTTCAAACTCTTGGACAGCTCCCTTGACCAGTGGTAGACTGTTAGTGACTGCTGTCATATCTTTTTAAAGCTTTCCACATCTTTGTTGTGGATGTAAACTTAGTTAAAATTGGAATTTAACTTACAGAGCGGCAGTAATAAGGGATGAAGACTTGCGTAAAAGAAACTTTAGAGAAAAAGACCCAAATAAAACCAACTCATAATTTCTTCAATAAGCTGATAAAATTCTATTGACTATAATAAATACATTCATAACTTGAGTCAGTTTATTAACATAAATGCTGAAAGAATATTAATCAGGAAAATGTATTTATAGTTAATCTTTCTATCACCTACGGGAAAGTTCTGTTGCTAAATTAGCATATGAGTACCAAGATTACTGTAAATCGATTTTATTCATTTGATGAATAATCCGAGGATTACGGCAAATAAAAATTTGTTAAATCAGTAGCCATTTATAATTAAAAATATGTACATAGTTGTTTAAGTGGACGGGAATCCTTTTTACATTATATTCTCTGTGATTATAATTATTTAAACCGAAATAAATGTATACCAAAAATGTGTTTCTTTTGTTATAGGGGAGGATGGTGTACCTTTGACCAGGCTGCATTGTGCTGCCATCTTACATTGTTTGGTAAAGTTAAATATATAGTTACATGTGTTTATCACAAAGAGTACTGATGTGGCTGTTATGAATGCTAGCACATGCTGGTACATTTTCACAGATATTTATATCAATTTCTATCACGAAAAGTAAGTATTCTGATAGAACGACTTTTTGTTACATTATTATTTCTATTGTTCAAGATAAATTAGATTTCAAATTGTTGAAGATTACTTGTTTCTTTCACCACACACATATATATACGAGCTGTGCCCCGCGGTGTCACCCGCGTTTAATTCGGCCCTTCTCGGTAATGTTTGATTCTTGTCGTGCGGCCAAGCCACCCAGTCGCCGCCGCCGCACCCGTTGGTTTTCGTTTGTGTTTACTGCCCCGCTCCTTTTGGTCGTAGCGTGATGATATATAGCCTATAACCTTCCTCAATAAACGGGCTATCTAACGCAAAAAGAATTTTTCAAATAGGACTGGTAGTTCCTGAGATTAGCGCGTTCAAACATACAAACTCTTCAGCTTTATAAATATTAGTATTAGCTGTGCCCCGCGGTTTCACCCTCGTTAAATTGTAATTATACCTTTCTAATTAAATTAACCAAAAACATCCACAAAAATTAGATTGCTGAAGCACAATTGTTGCAAAAGAAGCCGACCACATGACTGAGCCGTACGGCATGGAACCTCGCTCGCTGACCTGCGCATTCACAGTTCTGTCCTTCTCTGTAATGTTCGGCTCTCGTTGTGCGGCCAACCCGCCCCCGACCCAGCGCGCCGTCGCCGCCGGTTGTCGTTTATGTTTACTGCTCCGCTCCTATTGGTCGTAGCGTGATGTTTTATAACCTATAACCTTCCTCAATAAACGGGCTATCTGACGCAAAAAGAATTTTTCAAATTGGACTGGTAGTTCCTGAGATTAGCGCGATCAAATATACAAACTCTTCAGCTTTATAATATTAGTATGGATAAGATATATTGTACCTTTGACCGGTCAAACGTACAACATTCCAAATTAACTTTTTTATGTCCTTTTATTTATTATTCATTTACATTATTTTATAAAAAGAATGGTAAAATAATATAATCTGAATTAAATTTTAGCGTGTGTAGAGTAGACCGGGGGAATGCCGCCACCTTAAGGAACTTCAATTTTTATCACCATCAAAAATCGTATTTATGAGCTAGATCAATTTTTGGAACATAGTACGCAATCTTAAGAATGTATACAAAATTTGTTATCAATAAATCTTTAAAGGAAATAGTCACAAAAAATTAACTTATTAACCTCTGCACTGTGGCGGTATTACCCCGGGAGCTGGGGTAATCCCGCCACGAACCTGGGGTAATGACACCACTAGCCAATATGACTAAAATACTAAGAAGGAAAATTTATTGAAAATCTTATACGCAATTAGCATTACAATATAGGAATTGAAAAGCACAAGAAATGACATTTTTAGTTTATACGAGTGAAAAAACAGTGTATTTTAAATTTGTCTGATTTCTTAAAATTTACAAAAATCACAAATGTAGTTTTCAGCTGTTTCAGCATCGCTACACTCTGAATGCACCCACTTGCCACAACAAGTGCATCTGTACCACAGTTCGTTGGTTCCATATTCATTGCATATGGCACAAAGTTGAACATTTGGATCGCTTGGATCAAAAAGGTCATCATTATCGTTGTCGTCACACAACTTTTTGACGTCGATGTCCTCCTCATCTGAAGAGTTTTCAAAACTAAAAAGTCGCTTGCCCCTTTTCTTAACAGATTTATTCATTTTCTTTTGCCGTGTTGTCACTGCTTTTTCTTTCCTTGCCATGGATTCAGTTTTGATGGACATTCCCAAAACCTTAGCTGCAGATTTTCTTTTGGCTTGTTCCTTTTTCAATGTCTTTTCCTTTCTTTTAGCTACTGTTTCTTCCAAAACTGCCTTCATTGGGGTTCCCGTTAGAATTGACGAGTGACCTTTTCTTTTAGAACTTTCCGCTACCCTTTCTGCTGCCAATTTTGGAATTGGTAAAAACTTTTCTAGCGATTGAAGAAACGTTTTTTGATGCACTTCCTGAACAGTCTTTGATGAGCAAGGTTCTACATCCAGTAACCCAACTTCAGAGGTGTTGCTCGCATTTACAAGATTATTTTCTTCACCAGTTTCTTCTAAGATCATCTTTTCTGCCTGTTCTTTATTTTCAGATTCTGTGTCATCTGGATCATCGATGCATATTGGCTCCAGATTTTGAACAGGGAAGAAATCTTCTTCCTTGAAGGTGTTTGAGCTTACTGGAAAGATCCCAGTGCTGCGAAATCCTGATACTCCCTTCTCTATTGTTGCAACTGACATATAAGCACCATAAAAGATTGATGCTATGTCATAAGGAGTGATTTTCTTGTAGGTGCTTTCTCTCATAAACTTATCACACTCCTTATTGAATGCTCTTTTCAGAGGTCCAAAAAATGAGACGTCGAGCGGTTGAATCTTGTGTGAGGTATGTGGGGGGATTGAGAGCATGTGAATATAGTTCTCACGACAAAATTCATAGCTTTCCAGGGACACGTGGCTCCCATGGTTATCGAGGATAAGTAGAACAGGATCTTCCATCGAGGATTTCACGTTTTTCTGAAAATGCTTGAGCCAATCTAAAAAAATGTTCTCATTGGACCAGCCGTTATGGGAACAGGTATATACTGAACCAGCAGGTCCCCCCCTTTCCAACAACGGTGACATTCTTTTCCGTGGGTAGATAAACAATGGAGGGATGAATGAGCCAGATGCGCTCATACAGCAAACAACTGTGATATTACGCCCCCTCTCCCAACTGGTGATTCCTCCAACTTGATTTTTCCCCTTAGGTGCAAGGACATGAACAGGCTTTTGAACACTCGATATTCCCGTTTCATCCATATTGAAAATGCGTGTCGGTTCAAAGCTATGCTTATCCATTAGAGACTCTAGATTATGGTAGAAAATATCAACTTCTTCTTTATTAAAACCCATTACCCTGTTGATGCTTGTTGCAGAGGGCTTTCTTAGAGAAATCTTAGGGTTTCTTTTCCGAAAACCATTCACCCAATCCTCTCCGGCCATTCTTGTTGTGCGATTAAAATTGTGTTTGATATTTAAGTCTTCTGCCACCTCAAATGCCATACGTCTTAACTCTGTGATTGTAATTCCATAGAATAGGTTTGCCATTGTAAAAACTCTGTCCTTCAATATTTCTTCTTGTTCCCTGTTAAAAACTGGGTTTCTGCCCATGGTAGGAGTCGATGTGTTATTATTTTTTATTCTATCACGAAGAGTCGATCGTGGAATATTGAAGTGTAGAGCAACACTTTTCACTGATTTCCCTTCAGACACATGCTGCAAAGCTGCTTTCAAATCTTGCTCAGACCATTTAGCCTTATCGGTAAACCTTTTATGAACTCTAGGCATCTAGAAAATGAACGAAAAATTGTGTTAGCTATCCAAAATAATAAGAAGCATAAAAACTAAAATTTTAATCACAATGAAGGAACCAAATTACTAGATACAAAATTTATTTCCATTCAAAATTAATTAATATCAACATTTCAAAGCTATACTTAATGGTTCTTGGTAAGTTAATAAAAAGTATCCTATCTCCTAAATCCCTCGAAGATTTCCAAAAAAGTTTTTATTAAGCACAGTTTACTTTTGCGCATTTTTGCTCCTTTAAAAAATTGTTTTTGACCTATACAGTGGAAAGACGCGTCCGGGGGTAATGCCGCCACCATGGCGGCA
>JAFIDM010009631.1:35648663-35669549 GCA_023159025.1 Thereuonema tuberculata
GAGGGCGCTTCGTGGGCTTGAGATAGTCAGGTTGAACGTATTGTTCTGTTGCCTGCCACTTGGATTGAGGTGATGCCACAATAAGACGTTTTGGCAGCAATGGGTTCAGCAATGCACACATACCTGTCAGGAGGGCAGTGGTCGGCTGAGAGTAATCACAACCAGGCAGGGTCGAAGAATCGGCCCTCACTTGTGTGTCACTCCAAAGTTTGAAGTTAAACCAGAAATTCATAAAGAGAATTGCCCACTTAGACCAGTAATTAACTCCTGTGGATCTCCTACTCAAAAAGAGACATAAGAGATATATTTTCACTAATCTTGCTTATTATATCAAAATTTATAAAGATTAAGAGCCGAGTGCACCAACGTTTATTAGGGGTTTAACAGTCGCTAAATCGCTGATGAGCTGCCAAATTTTAACAGCTCGTAAACTGGCGAGTTAAATGTAATGTAATGTTTAATGTAATGGAAACTGGCGAGTAATGTAAGGCATGGAAGGGCATGTAGGATAGGTGTTCAGTGAGTTGTTGTTCCTCTGTAATCCATGGTGCTTTGTCATTGTGGGGAATGGAATTGGACGACAGAGACGACCAGTATTCATGTAATGCCTAATTTGTGGGATTGCTTGTGTTGATTGTAGAGGGAGATGTAAGGGATATGTAGAATTCTTTCCTCATTGTACAGTGTGGCCGGGAAATACCCTTACCCTTAGTCATATTTTAAGAAAATATTTTCACATTAAGTATTCACTGAGTTTTTGTTGTACACACAAGTCCATATGCAGCCACGTCCTACTTGACATGTTTTGGAGCATTTCCGGTGTGATGGTTCGAAATGCGTCCTCAACTGCATTCCACAATTCTTCAGGCCAGGGGTGAGTGTTTATGCGTTTGATTATCTTCCTTATCTGGGAAATTAGTTTCTTTGTTTTGTTTCCTGCACAGTATTGTGTGAGACTGGATATGTCTCCTCTAAGGTTGCTGATGCGGCCCTCTAGGCAATGTCTCCAAGGGGAGCTGTATTCTTTATATCGGATAGAAAATAAAGATTAAAACTATTTCACATCTAAGAATTATAGAACATTGCTCATTTAGGAAACTTTGTCTGAAGAATGGTAGCACTTCTGAAAAATGTCACAAGGTTCTATTTTGATCCAATCAAAAAATGTTTTTAAAGTCCTTGTTTTTTATTGTGGTCAGTAGGAATTTATAGGAGCCTTAAGCATACCTCAAGCTGTTTTTAAATGTTTCTTTTGAAACTGGCTCTCAAATTTGTTCAGACATTCAAATTTACAGTCAAGTCTCTAGTTTCAGCTTTCTGTTATGAGTGAAAAGTCTTAAAATCAAGATCCCATCAATGTGCTCTATTGATTTTTTGTTTGTTTTGTTTAACGTTAATTAATTAATTAAGTTAGTTTTTCATCACTTGCATCTCCAGAGGCTTGGAATATTACCTAGGATTCAGATATACACTGTCCTGCCACTTTGTTAGATACACCTACCTAGTAGCGTGTTGGGCGTCCTTTAGCCCTCAAAACAGCCTGAAATCATCGAGGCATGGATTCTACAAGATGCTGAAAAACGTTATTGAGATATTGTGTACCATGCAGACATGAGTGTGTCATGCAGTTACTGAAGATTTGATGGAGGTGTAGGCCTGGAGCGAACAGTCCGTTCCAGCTCATCCCACAAATTTTCAATTGGGCTGAGATCCGGGGAACGGAGCAGGCCACTGCAGCAAGGAAAAGTCATCATCATGTTCCTCAAACCATCCCATAGTGATGCGGGCTTTGTGCACCGACGCATTACCCTGCTGGAAGTAGCCATCTGCATGAGGATAAAATGCTAACATGTTTGGTTGCACTTTGTCAGCTACAATGTTTAGGTACGCTCTAGCATCCTGATGTGTCTCCAGAGATATCAATGGACCCAAAGTGTGCCAGAAAAACATCCCCCACACCATGACACTACCCGCACCGGCTTGAAGAGTTGTTACGAGACACAGCATTTGTGCGCACAGCAGGGGTGTACCTAATAAAGTGGCCGGACAGTGTAAATACTTATATCTATAAACAATTACAATCTTTTTAATTAAAAAAATTAAAGGGATTATCATTTACCAATTTCTAATTTTTTTTTTTCTGGCTGATATTAATAATGTAATAAAAAATGCATTAATCTAATGAAAAAGAAAAACAAAGGATGCAGGAAAACTACAAAGAAGAAAGTAAATGAGATTTGATCATTTATATAAACAAAATAAAGTAATAAAAATAAAGTAGCATTTTACTTTATTTTCTAATTAAAGGCGATGTTATTTACAATTCCTAATCATGTTACTAATAAAAATTAGAAAAGAAAAGAAAAATAATAAAAGAAAGTGCATTAAAGTAAAGAAAAACAAAACAGAAAAAGAAGATGGGGGGGGGGAGTAGGAAAGAATACAGTGGATTCGATTGCAGCATCTTGATCATAAAAAAGTTCTTCACTCACATTCCTAATATTTAAGCTATTAGCAGAAATCCGATGAAAACAATGCCAAATTTGAGATGTTGGACCCCAAACCCAGAAATATTTTTCAAGTACTACCTGTGTAATTTCATCTCACAAAAGGGCTTTAAAATCTGTAATGTACAGCCTGTGTCTTCTTGTTAGTTACAAATCAGTTATTAAAATTATGGAAGCTTATTGTAGGTATTTGTATTTAATTAATGTTAACCTTATTACGTAAAGTTCCTCCTGTCAGTTCTTTTTTAAAATTTATTACATTTGTAGTTCTAATGCAGACCTTTAAAATTAAAAAATAACCAACCGATAAACTGGAATCTTTTAACGTTTGGTATTTACAAAGTATTGGAATAGCTCACCATAAACACACTGGCTGCTGTTAAATAAAATATTTTCACAATTTAAGACCGTAGATGTTTTTAGAACTCGTTTGGTTTGAAAAAGGGAACCAAACTGGTTCCCGAAACATGTCCGATCTTAAATTGTGAAAATATTTTCTTAAACAGCCATTGCGTTTGTGGTCAGCTATTCCAATAAGCTGAAATAAAATTTGGATTTCTTTTTTCTTAAGAAGAAAAAATTTCTAATTTTCTTTTTCAGAAATTAATGCAACAAATTCAAGAGATGCAGTCAGCAGAAAAGCAAGACCTTTCTGATCAAACCAAACTTGCTTTTGAGAAACCAAAAAATAATGCTGATGCAGGTTTTGTATCAACTGCTGAAGTTCTTCAGGAGAAGTTAGATCTTAAAAATGATGAGGTATACTTACTCAGTATTTCAATCTTTAATATTTTAATCTTTCAGGTTTTGGTTTTATTGGTAGTCATAAATGTATACTCCAATACTGAATTAATAATCAATATTAATTATGGGTTAATATTGTTAAAAACCAGTTTTCTCTTGAAAATAGTGACTTCTCTGAAATACTTTAAAAAAAAAAAAAAATCTTCCTGCAAGAAATATTGCTTATTTGACTTAGTCTCTCCCTTCTTTTTCTTTTCTTACTCTCCCTTCTGCATATTGAACCAGATCCAGATCCTTTACCAGAGAAATGCACGATATCATTCAGTTCTTTTGTACTTCTAATTTGATATTAAGTGGTTTTTACTGTGTTGATTGGCTGATTTTTTTACTTAAAAAACAATCCATTTACCAGCAAATTCAATGATCCAAGTAAATGCTATTGAATAATGGCATCTTTCAATGTCTCTTATAATTGAAATGTTAATTTTCCCTAATGTTCCATTACAAATATAACTTGCTTTCCCTCTCCCCATCAATATTCAGTTGCAGTATTTGATTAAGAGATTCTATCTTTATGATAAAAAAGACTGTGAAGCATTGACAAATTAAGTCTCAATCAGAAATCCCAGTTTTGAAAGTTTCTTAGAATTAGCTACGATCTAAGAAATTAATAAAAATAAGCCTTTTAAAAATAATTAGGAATTTTCTTCTCCTCTTATTTGAGTATTTATAGAATGGAATACATTCATAAACAAAAAAAACGACACACCTAGAAGGAGTTGTCCGATGGAGACAAAAATTGGTGCAGAGGAAGATTATGTACAGAATAGAAAATGATTAAACTTTCAGACAAATTGAATGATTTATTTCAGAGTTACTTTGTAACGAGCTCAATAAGGTGTTGACCTATCTCTACCCTGAATGCAAGCTGCCACACGACGTGGCATAGAGTGATAAAGCTCCCTGATGGTCTCCTGCGGTATTTCTTGCCAAATTTGCTCCAATTGTCGGGCTAGGTCATCCACATTCCCTGGTGGATGCAGTCGCCTTCCCATCATATCCCTATCATATCCCATCACATGCTCGATTGGAGAGAGACCTGGGGATCTGGCTGGCCAAGGAAGTGTTTCACAAGCTGCAAGACAGGTCATAGCAACACGTGCCGTATATGGTCTGGCATTATCTTGCTGAAAAATAAGGCCAGGGTACTGCAAAAGGAAGGGTAGCAAAACAGGTCTCAGCTAGTCGTCGACGTACCACTGTGCTGTAAGTGTGCCGCTAATGACGACCAAAGGATTCCGGCTATCAAGGGAAATGGCACCCTAGACCATAACTCCTGGTTGAGGGCCTATGTGGCGTGCAATAGTGAAAGCAGGATCGGCACGCTGCCCTGGGCATCTGCGACGATCGTCAGGACACAGTTGGAAGCGGGATTCGTCGCTAAACACTATACGTCCCCAGTCAGCATCATTCCAACCGGATCGAGCCAAGCACCACTGTAATCTGGCCTGACGGTGTGCAGACGTGAGTGGCAGGTGGCGTAGAGGTCGGTACGAGCATAGATGTCGCTCTCTCAGCCGTCTGTGAATGGTCATGGTGGACACTCGTGTGCTGGTCGCACATCTGATGGTTGATAACGATGATTCAGGCGCTGTGACAGCTGATCTGACAATCACTCTATCCTCTTGCTCTGCTGTGGCCCTAGGTCGACCGCAACCTTCATGACGCTGAAATCTGCCATTGTCCACCCATTCCTACCAGCATCTTCTAATCGCCGCATCACTTCGACCCATATGTTGAGCGATTCTCCGATTTGCCCAACCTGCCTCTTTCAATCCAATGATACGACCTCTTTCAAACTCTGACAGTTGCACGTAATGAGCTCGAATCCTGCGGCGAGGCATTTTTTCAGTTGTTGAAAGGTATCCTAACTCGCAATGCAACAGAAATTTTGACCATCCGATTGAGAATCGCTTCTTATATACACCTGCTGAGTGCGCAGTTCCAATGCGCTGTAGCTCTCGCTATTCATTCATTGGACACCAAAGTTTAATCATTTGCATGGGCGGTCCCAATGTCTTTGCATAAGAAATTTCATTACAATCGGACAACTCCTTCTAGGTGTGTCGTTTTTTTTTTGGTAATGAGTGTATATTAGGTTGGTGCAAAAATATTTGTGGTTTTTAACCATCAACTTTAAAGCAATATATCTCAGCTCAAAATAAACTTTCTTAATCAAAATAAAAACTATTAGAATTCCCACATTACTACCAACGAGAAACAACCGAAACATTCCGGTAGCATAGAATTCTGGAGTCCTGGAGCAGATAAATTATTCAAAGGTGTCTTGAGCTACTGCTTGATTGTTGAAAACCTTCTCTAACAGGAAGTTGTGCAGATGCTTGAAAAGGTAGTAGTTAGTCGACAATAGATCTGGTATGTAAGTTGGGTGAGTTAGAGTTTCATTTGCAAGACATGATGTTGGGTGATGTTGTGGAGAAGAATTGGTCCTTTTCCATCAGCAGTGCTGGACATAAACATTCCAGTTCTTGGTGCATTGTATCGATTTCTTGACAATACTTCTTTGCTGTGATGGTTTCACCAGGATTCAAGAAGTTGTAGTGGACGATTCCAGTTGCCGACCACCAAACACGGACCATAACCTTAATTTGATGCGTCTTCGGTTTGGGAAGAGTTTTGATGCTTCATTGTGGTCAACCACAACGTGTAATGCCGTCGGTTGTCGCAAAGAATTCATTTTTCGTCACAAGTCATAATGCGATCAATAAATTGTTGCTCAAAAGAAGCTATACATTTAATGTCGAACTGAAGGTTTGTTGACATTCCCCTGGCCAAATTCTTGGTTGATATTGCGAGAAGTCTCCCTGCATTACATCCCATTTTGAACCCATACAATAAAATTGCTCGAAGTTGCTTTTTTTTTTTTCCATCTTTAATTTGTCAGCCCAAACTAACTAAGAATAAACAATGAAAACAAAACCATTAGCATAAATAAGTATAGCAAAATTCGCTCTATGAAATGATGTATGAAATGATCTATTAAATGATGTAATGAACATATTTAAATAAAAGTTTATTCCCAAAATAAGTGTCAAAAGTTTAAAATAACAAGAACGGCAATTATTTTTGCCTAATTATAGTGATGACTGTGAATGTATGAAGATAGATTGTATTAAACATTAATTGCAAGGAGAAATTTAAAGTTTTTTTTTTTTGTTTTTTTTTAAGAAATTTGTATTTGCAAAGGAAATTGAGGCCACTACACATTCAAACTAAGAAATAAACTTTATAAATCATAATAACAAATGTAATTTACATAACACAAGTACTTTCTGAGTGCTCTATGCTTCGTTTTCAAGTGAGCAATTACTAATAAACCACCCCTTTTGACTCTGCCACATTGATATGCGATGAAGCTTCTCTTAAGAACCTATTCTTAGGAACAATTGATCGGGAAAGTGATAACAATATTGTGGTTCTTTAGGATGCTTTTTAGAATGGGGTGTATTGAAGGGTGTTATGGTATGGATACATAGAATTTGTTATTAGTGGGGCATGTGTGGGGAAGGTTATAATGTTGCGGAGAGTGCTAGTTATGCAGTATGTAGTGAAAGACTTGGATATTCATTGGATTCAAAAATGTCAACAATATTATTGAGCTCGTTTAAGAAAATGTCCTCCAAGCTGGATAATTGGAAGGCCCTGTGAACAGTCATATTTATGCCAGTTCTTTTAAAGGCTAGGGAACATGCTGATTTGAAGTTGAAAGTAAAGCCTGTACTTGTTGGCTTTCTAAAAACTGCTGTGTGTAAGCTGGTGTTCGTCCCAGTGAGATGTACATCCAATAAAGGGATGGAGGAATTATTTTCCTTTTCCATTTTGAAACTTGTTATTATGATGCATTGCATGATGTTATGAATGCTTATTTGCATTTTATTGTGTGCGTAGAACAGAACGTCATCTGCATTCCGGGTTAAAAAGGAAATGGGGATTTTTTTTATGGTCAAAAATGTAAAAGCACTTTCGTCGATGTAAGATATGCAGATTTCAGCAATAATAGCCAATGCTGATAGATCAGTCCATGAAGAGACCTGAAGATTGGGTATATACCTTATCATTGAACAGGAAATTTTGCATACGATACATGGCTTGAATTAATTGGAGAGCATTGAAAATGGTGGGCATTCCAGGAGTTTAAGGTAGTGTTTGTCATTAAAAAAAAAAAAAAAACTAAGGATCTGTGAATTAAGTCTAGAGAGATGGAAGTAAGCAAAGCATCCACATCCAGGGAAAAGAATTCGTGTATCCCACCAAAAAGGAAAATAATTGCTCCATCCTTTTTTGGATGTACGTCTCACTAGGACGAACACCAGCCTACACACAGCAGTTTTTAGAAATCCAACAAGTACAGGCATTACCCTCAACTTCAAATCAGCATGCTCCCTAGCCTTTAAAAGAACTGGCATAAATATGGCAGTTCATATGGCCTTCCAATTATCCAGTTCAGAGGACATTTTCTTAAACGAGCTCAATAACATTGACATTTTTGAATCCAATGAATATGCAAGGTCCTTCATCACACACTGCATAGCTAACATTTATTACATCCCACTAATAACAAATTCTACGTATCCATACCATACCACCATTCAATCTTCCCTGCTCTTACAAGCATCCTAAAGAACCACAATATTGTTATCACTTCCCCGATCTATCGTTCCCTTAACTGGTTCTTAAGAGAAACAAGCGTATCAATGTGGTGGAGTCCAAAGGGGTAATTTATGTCATTCAATGTAGGAACCAAACCTGCCAGACTTTAAAAACACGCCATTAAGAACAAGGACTTTAATTACCTAACTGTAGTTCACACCCACTCTTTTATCCACGGCTTGAACATCCCAAGGTCCTCTGCTATGAGAAAAATGATTTCAGAAGGAAATGTAAAGAGACCCTCTACATCCTTACTGACAAATTTTGCTATAATGACAATCTGTCCGTAATCACCATCCTCTAATATGGTTTCCATAAAGCAGCTTAGCCCCCAATAATGTACATTGTGCCTCCTCCCACCCATCTTCCTTAATTAATCACTATTGAAAATTCCTCCTACTGTCCAAATAATGTACGTTTCCGTTTGTTATTAAATTTATTTATGTAGTTTAATTTATTTTGGTCAAATTTTAGGTTATTTAACAACTAAATTTATCAAATATTAATTATCCCATACTACTCTTCCTCAAACATATGCTTTCGCACATGTTCAACGTCCCCCACCTCAAGACTTAAGATTTGATTGCTTTTTAGGTAATCATGCCAATTCTGACGCAGCCCCCCTTTATATCATTGAGTCTCCTAGATTTTCTCCTTCCCTCATTGCACCACTCTCAATCAGAGGAGTAAGAAGCATCATCACCCCCTCAACCCAACAGTGGAGCAGCCAGAACACACGTGACCTACTTGTCTCACTTTTGTTTGTAACATTTGTAATTGCTCATTCGAAAACAGAGCGTAGAACTCTCAGAAAAGTACTTGTGTGATGTTAATTATATTTTTTATTATGTTTTATAAAGTTTATTTCTCACTTTAAATGTGTGGTGGCATCAATTTCCTTCTTATGTTTGAAAGGTACACAAGTTAAATATCCAATTTAAGAATTTTATGTCTTAAAGGAATTTCTTTCTTTTCTTTTTTTTTTGTCTTAAGTTTGTTTTAATTTTTTTCTAGATTACCCAGTTGAAAAGTGAATTGGAAGAAAAAAAAAAAACAATCAGTGAATTATCTGCCAAGATAATTCAACATAAGCAAATCACAGATGCTAACTGGAAGAAGGCTGAAGATGAAATTAAATGCTTAGATGATCTCATTGATTCTGTTCTGGAAGTAAGTAAAACTGGCATTTGCTTAATTATGAAAATTTGTTTTAAATAAAGAATCTTGTAATGGTGTTTGTGGGACAGTTTTGGGATCTAAGACAATGAGCGAAGTTCTGGAACTGAACTGATTTCAAGGACAGACATTATATTGCATCATACATTGAAATCATCATTATACAAACACTTTTAGAATCTGTAAATTGAATGAATGTATGTATATATGTATTACATAAGTAAAAGTTCAAATCACATATTTTTTTTTTTATGTTGATCTAGTAAGCCTATCATATTCTGTATTGTTAAGAGTACAGATCACACAGCGCTGTCAAAATGTTTTGAACGGCATTTTAGATTGTAGTAAGATTTTGGCTCTGGCTATTTCTGTTCAGTGTGCTCCTTATCTATTGCTCATCGTTGATACTATCTGTACCTCCTTATGGGCTGTTCTCTCCTTCATTGATATTTAAGACATCTATATTTTTTTGTTCTTTTATCAGCCTGATACTTTATGGAATTAAGCATTTTTTTTTATCTTTATTTGTACTTAAGAAAAACCTGCCCATGATCATGAATACAGTTTAGAGTTACCAAAAAAAAACCTGAGGGTTAATTTCACATACAAGAAGAGGAATATTGTGGGGATGTTTCGGCTGCCAAAATCGTAGTGTGAAATAAGTAAAGACTGAAGCTGCGTCGATAAAGAACTAACAACTCAACTTTATTTCAGGCTACATGTGTTTAAATAGACTATGTACAAAAGGATTCAATTGGTTGTGGTGTTTACAAATTGATTGGGTGCTTTAAATGCCTTGTGATCACAACGGGTTTTTAAACCGTTGTGATTTAAATAAAAGTGAATTAAAAGATGCCACAACCGTTAAAATTCAAAAATAAATAGATCAACAGATAATTACAAAGGAATTGAATAATAGAGATTAAAATACAGAAAACGGAATAACTAGAATACACTATGATAAAAACTATGATACAAATATACAAATAAATATAAAAATCACTACAATATCAGGGATTTTAATGCTCTTTTGTGAAATGAAAGTACTCCTGAAGTAGTACTAAGTAGTACCGTTTTCAAGATAGTTGATGTTTTTTACATGATAGCTTAATAGCTTCCTGTGTTGACTGAAAGAAAAAGTGCAGTGCAATGGCTACTCAGCTTCTGAGCAAAAGGTCCCAAGTTCAAGTCTTCTGCCTTTTCTTTTCTTTTTTTTATCTTTTGCACTCTATGCTTCTGTTTCTTTATTTCTATTTCTTTTTCTCAGGCAGAAATAAAATTACAATTAAAAATGTATAAATATCCTTTTATTTGTTTTATTAATTAATATTAATAAAATAATAATAATTTTAATTTAGAAAAATAAAAGCTACATATCTGTACATTTAACTTTTTTTTTATATATATAGTTAATATTGGAAGTAAATGAAAATAGATATAACAATCGAGGGGGCTAGAATCAAAGGCAGCTAAATCCATTTTAATTATTCAATAAAAGAATAACATGCCATTATAGGCATTCAGTGTGCTATCCATTGAGTTCTAATTCCTACTCTAAGTATTTTGAAGATTTCTTCATACAAAGTTACCACCTTAAAAAAAAAAAAAAAAAATGTTGTAAAATTTCAAAACATGGATTTAGCTGCCTTTGATTCTAGCCCCCTCAATTCTAAGGTTATTATTTGAGTAGGTGTCTAAAATTTTAATTTTAGGACAAGGAATTTTGTTTGATTAAAATCAGTACAGCAATGCATCAAATCTACTGACTATGAAAAGTATAAAATAAACATAAAATTATTATTTCTATAAAATTATTATTATTATTATAAAAATGATTTGTATTATTTGTAAATTTCAAATAATAAGCTTAGAATTTTTCTCTTTCTTTAATTACATACAGTATTAATAATAATAAGAAAGGAAAAAAAAAAAAAAAGACTGTTGTAACTGGAAAAAGAGAATACGAGACTAAAAAAAATAAATATATTGATATGTAGGTTTTATTTTTCTAAATTAAGTAATTTTAATTAAAAAAAATTAATAGATTTAAATATGGTATTTTTATTTCTGCCTAAGGAAAAAAAAAATAGAAATAAAGAAGCAGAAACATAAAGGAGGACTAAAAGAAAGAAAAAGTAAAAAAAAAAACTGCATTAACAGAAAGAAAAACAAAAGTTGTCAGGCAGCAGAGTAGTCTATGTACTGCACTTTTCTTTTGGTTGAAATGGGAAGCTATTACGCTTTCATGGGAAAAACACTCCAAAAAACATCAAATATCTCAAAAGCAGTAGGTTGCTGGACCCCAAACCCCAGTACTTCATGAGTACTTTCATCTCACAAAAGGACATTACAATCCCTAATATACAACCCATTTCCCCTCCTTCTTAGTTTAGAAGTAAGTTTTAAAAGCCATAAATTATCAAATATTAATAACAATGTTAATTTGCAATTCTAAAAATGGAGTTATTTGTTGAAATTGATGTTGTTAGGTTTTTTTCCTTGCATTTTCTGTTTTTTATTCTTAACAAGTAATGCATATTTCTTTTTTACTAATAGACAATGGATAGCATCCCAGAAATAGTTTCATCTTGTGAAGCTTTACGAAAACTGAGGCAGAAGTTAGGTGGAGAAAATTTTCAATAGACATTCAACAGACATCTCCGTGTGGTGGCCGGAGTAAGAATAGCCCCAACGTAGTTCATGCGTGTCGTAAAAGGCGACTTAAATGATCACCCAGTGCCTGGGGGTATAGCCGGGCCACCCTGACTCCGGGGTTTTAAATAGGAGTCCTGGTCCTCCAGGTTGGGGGTTGGACGTAGGACTAGCTATTCTACTCTGTAAAACCTTCTTGCTACGAGACCTGACAATATTAATAGCCGGATTGATTTTTGTGGAACTAGACCTAGGAACGATAAACGAAGAAATGATTTTTGGATCGCTACATGGAATGTATTAAGCCTTTTTAGAGCCGGGGCTTTGAAACAACTGCTCGATGAATTGAAGAAGTATAAGATTGGAGTGACAGCTATACAAGAAGTGAGGTGGAAAGCTAATGGGTGTAATATGTTAGACACAAAGGATTTTTGCTTGTTCTATAGTAGTAGTAATGATAGGAATATGTTTGGTACGGGATTTGTGGTCGATAGAAATCTTAAATCTTCTATTATTAGCTTTGAGCCTGTTAGCGAGCGTATGTGTTCATTAAGGATGAGAGCTTCTTTGTTTAATATTTCTTTTCTGTGTGTGCATGCACCAACTGAAGATGCAGAGGAGGAAGAAAAGGATGATTTCTATTATCAACTGGATAAGCTCTATGAGTCACAACCCAAGAATGACGTAAAAATCATTCTGGGGGATCTGAATGCCAAAATTGGTAAAGAAATTGTTTTTCGACCCACTATTGGTCCTTTTAGTTTGCATGATGTCTGTAATGATAATGGTATCAGGCTGGTTGATTTTGCTATCGGTAGAAATATGACTATATGTAGTACATACTTTCAACGGAAGGATATTCACAAAGCTACTTGGATTTCTGCGGATGGTATTACTAGGAACCAGATTGATCATGTTTTGATTGATAGGAGACACGGATCTAATGTGTTGGATGTGAAGACATGTAGAGGGGCAGATTGTGATTCGGATCATATGTTGGTGAGAATTAAACTCAGACAAAGGATAAGCAATTCCAGAAAGGTCAGGGGAACAGTACAAAATAGGTTCGACATGGGAAGACTGAGAGATGATGAAGTGAAGAAATGTTATAGTAAGAAAATTGAAGAATACAGGAACTCTAGTAAGGAAGATGAGAAGGATGGAGTGGAAGATAAATGGGAAAGAATAAAGGATTTTATTTTGAGTGCTGCTGATGATATTATTGGAAAAGAAAAACGAGAATTAAGAAATGGATGGTTTAATGCAATATGTAGGGCTCTTGTAAAGGAAAGAAATGAGGCAAGGATGAAAATGCTTACAAGAGGAACCCGTTCAGCTTCAAGAGTTTACCAAGAGAAAAGGAAAACTGCAAAGAAGGAGTGTAGGAAAATTAAAAGAATTTATGAAAGGAGTAGGATTGAAGAAATAGAGGAATTTGCAGAAAAGAAAGAAATAAGATCAATGTATACAAGAATTAAGGAGATTAAGAAGGGATTTCAACCACGATCTACATTTTGTTATGATAAGAATGGTAATCTTATTGTTAACGAAGTGAAAGGTCTCGAGCGTTGGGCGGAATATTTCCGAGATTTATTAATGGAACCAGTTATTGTAGATTCTAGTCAAAATGAGGATGTAATTCTTTGGAATCTGAGACCTGAAGTACTTGTTGAGGAGCCTTTAAGATCGGAGGTTCATAAGGCAATTTTTGAACTTAAGAGTAATAGATCTCCTGGAGTTGACGGTATCCCTGCAGAACTGTTGAAACATGGTGGCATTGTGCTAGTGGATATGATCCATGACTTAATTGGTACGGTGTGGAGGAATGAAGTAATGCCAGAGGAATGGAAAACTGCGATTATTTGCCCTATTCTTAAGAAAGGGACTGTTAAACTGTGCAGTAATTATAGAGGTATATCCCTTCTGTCTACCATGTATAAGGTTTTTGGCAAGGTTTTGGCTGGCAGGCTAAAGGTCTACACTGAAGAAATTATTGGTGATTATCAATGTGGGTTTAGACCAAATCGAAGCACCACTGACCAAATTTTTTATATTAGAAGTGCCCTTGAAAAATGCTATGAATTTAATATTAGCATCCACCAGTTGTTCATTGACTATAAACAGGCTTACGACAGTGTGTATCGTGAGGCTCAATTTAAAATTATGTTAGAATTTGGTATACCATCTAAACTAACTAGACTTACCAAAATGACACTCACGGACAATGTTAGTAGGGTGAAGGTCTGTGGAAAGTTGTCAGAGGAATTTCCAGTGATACGGGGTCTAAGACAGGGAGATGTACTCTCTACTTTACTATTTAATATCGTTCTTGAAAAAGTAGTTAGAAGCATTGAAAGTAATCCTGGTGGAACTATCTACAACCGTACTATGCAGTGTTTGGCATATGCTGATGACCTTAATCTTATCGGTAGAAATGGGAGTGGAATTACTGAATCATTTAAGCAAATTATCAGTGCTTCCAAGGAGGTTGGATTATCCATTAATCAAATGAAGACTAAATATATGATTACTGACAGGAGCGATAGGCTTAGTAATGTACAAGATCTGAAAGTGGATGAGTACTCTTTTGAGAAAGTTAACCATTTTACCTATCTTGGATCTTTGATTACGGAATGTAATGAGATACATCTTGACATAAAAAATAGAATTGCTGCCGGTAACAGAAGTTATTTCGCCCTGCTACCCCTTTTGAAGTCATCGGTATTGTCTAGAAGGACCAAATCCAGGATTTATAAAACCATGATCAGACCTGTTGTTTTGTATGGGGCCGAAGCATGGACTTTATAACGTAAGGATATTTCCATTCTTGGTATATGGGAAAGGAAAATTCTGAGGAAGATTTATGGAGCTATTTGTGACCAAGGTTTGTGGCGTATCCGCACTAATAAAGAACTAATGGAATTATTTCAGGAGCCAAGCTTGGTTTCAATTGTTAAAAGTAAAAGGATCCAATGGGTAGGCCATCTCCAAAGGATGAATTTGAACCGTGGAGTTAAGAAACTTTTCATTGGAAACCCTGGTGGTAGAAGATTAAAAGGAAGACCACGACTTAGATGGCTTGATGATGTGGAACGCGATTTGAAAAAGCTCCAGGTACGAGGATGGAGGAGAAAGGCGCAAGATAGAAAAGAGTGGGCTCATATTGTTAAGGAGGCCAAGGCCCTACATGGGCTGTAGTGCCATGGAGTTAGTTATTCTACAGACATGCTTGAATTTTATTTTTCAAGAATTTTAACAGTTAGTTATTGATTTAACTTGATTTAATAGTTAGTTATTGTACATCCATGTATGATTTTCTTTCTTTTTTTTTTATTTTTAATAATCAATAAATAACGTAATGTATCAACAGAATTTTAAAATCATGTTTTACGTATGGAAATTATGCTTGAATTTTATTTTTCAAGAATTTTAACAGTTAGTTATTGATTTAACTTGATTTAACAGTTAGTTATTGTACATCCATGTATGATTTTCTTTTTTTCTTTTTTTAATAATCAATAAATAACGTAATGTATCAACAGAATTTTAAAATCATGTTTTACATATGGAAATTATGCTTGAATTTTATTTTTCAAGAATTTTGGCCAAGATTTTGTTACTGTTAATTCTAAGATCTCACTAGAATTCCTTATTTCTGTTTAGATGTTTTGAGAAATATGAAGGTTTCGTTAATTAATTTTCAATTACTTGATTGGCATTGGCATTATCCATAAATTTTGTAACAGTGATTTTGGTCTGTTTTTGATATCCCATTCCTACCAATTAGTCAGATACAAGTGTAAAACCTCTTATTCTACAACATAATATTTGCAGAAAATTACTAACAAAAATGAGAACTGTATTTTTGGAATACCTTAATACTTAATTACCATACCTTAATGTGATTAAAATACATATTGACTAGATAAAAATAAACAAGTGACTAATTTGTCTTAAAAAATCCCACTACAATATTAATAGGAAACGAAAGTAACAGGATAGATCTGCTACTCAGGTTATTGCATGAGATATTGAGTCCTTTATAAGCCGTAATGGCTTCACTACATCTACAACTACATCTTTTATGGTTATGTTGGATTTATGTTAACCTTCTTCTCAAAACTGTTGTACACAATTTATGACTGATGCCTTCAGAGACTATAAAATATATAGTAATACAAAACAATTAAAAGTAAAGAATGTTTTAAAAGTAGGTATCACCAACACCACTCAGCTTGTTCATTAAAAAATACACTCTGACAAAAAAATTGAAGCACCATGAACGAAGCGTCCAATTCGAAGGAAACTTTGTCAGTACTATTTCAATGAAGAGAATTGGAATTGATTCAAATTTCACATTACAGCATGGCATGGAGTTAAACAAAGTTCTGATGTTGCCTTGTGGCAGATCACTCCAAGCTTACTGCAACTGCAGCTCCAAATGTAGGATATTCAGTTTTGGATACAGGTGTTGACCTAGTATGTACCAGACATGCTGATTGAAGGGCAAATCTGGGGACTGTCTGGCCAAGGAAGGGTTTGAATTTATTTAGAAGCACTGCTGGGAAATGCGTGCATTGTGGGGATAGGCTTTATCCTGGCAGGCTTGACATGAAAGGCAAAACAATGGGTTGCAGGATCTCCTGCATTGTATTGTTGTGTATTTAAAGTCCCTCTAATCACTATGAGAGTAGAACTGCTCTCAGAAGGAATAACTCCCTACACCATTACAACAGCTATATTGACTGTGTGCCTCTTGACAATATTGCCAGGATTTGAGCACTGCCCAGTTCTCCTGCATATACAGATGCAATGGTCATGTCCATAAGACAGAAGTGGGACACATTACTAAACACAATGTGAGACCATTCGAGAGCAGATCGTGTCTCTCAGGCATAGCACCACTCTAGACTGGGCCTTTATTACTGAGTTGTTACAGGCTAGCCTCAGAAGGGATGACAGGAATGAAGTCTAGCATCTGCAATTCATCCAACAATGGTGCAGCTAGATACTGGTTCCTGTATACATTCAAATACTGGCCAAATTGGTGATCTGTAGCAGTGGCACTGTCAGGCCGACGAGAGCAATGCCCTCATGCAAACATAGATTCCAGTACCTTCTCACAGAAGCATCACTATGACACAGATGGCGAACAGTTCTTCTGCATGACAGCCAACTTCTCGCAGTCCCATGATATGACCTCTCTCAAAGTCCTGTTGTTGCTCTTAGGGTCTTTGAGTGTGTTGTGGAAGCATTACTGATGGTAAACTGATGTAAATGCAATAATTCCATGAAGCAGAATATGTCTATTAAGATTCCGAGGACCCTTATAGGGATCACAAGATGTATTGAACAGTTCTTGAATTATGTATTTACCCATGTGTAGGGAGAAGAAAGGTGTAAGGTCAGAATTTTCGTACAATAAATACCTCAAAAGCATGTGTAGAGTGGCTGGGAAGTTCCCGTATCCTTTCATTGGTAGTCATATTTTAAGAAAATATTTTCACATTAAGTGTCCAATGCATTTGTGTGATCATCATCATACTTCACACACAAGTTCATACACCCCCACTTACTATTTGTGGAGTATGTCCGGTATGATGGTCCTCAACTGCATTCCACAATTCTTCATTTGTAGCATAACGACGTTCAGACACATAGGCCTTGATGATTCCCCACGATAAGTTGTCAGGACTTTATGGTAGCTGTTTCAATGGAGCTAACAATGCTCGAGTATCGCAACATATCCAGCGTCCTGGAAAATGTTCTTGAACAAACCCGCGCATAATAACAGCAAAGTAAGAAGGTGCTCTGTCCTGCTGTAGCCATACATGCTCCATGATACTTTCTTCTTCTGTGGGATTAACCATGTTTGCAACATGTGTAAATATGTTTCATCATTAACATGACTATCAAAAAAATAGGGTTCAAATAAATGACATGATGTCATCGCAGCCCATATCATTATGTGAGATGGATTCCTCTCCAACTCCTATGTGTAAAACAATACCATCTGTATTCTAGTGTCAACAATTGAAATAGCATTCAATACTAAATATTTACATTTATTACTACATAATAGGGGATACGGGAACTTCCTTGCCACACTAGGTAGCCTCAAGCAAATGTGATGTCAATAGTTGGATTTACCTTTAACCCTAGTGACTATATGAGAGACTAGTACCGTCATTGCATCCACTTCAAGACTCTTCCAAGAACTTTATAGTGAGATAAAAAAAAAACTGAAAATGGAAATGTATGAATTCATGATTTTTTTTTTATTTATTTATTTATTTAATTAACATGGACACATTATGTAAAGACACACTAAACAAAACACAGGAAGACATTTGGCTTGCCACCAGGGTGTAACGCAGCACGCACTGTGTAAAGTGCAGACATTTCCATTTTTTGTCTAACTATAGCTAAAATGATCATTATGTCCTTGCTGTACATGCCACAAGAATTCATGATATTTCATTAAGACCATAACATTAATAGTGTAAACACAGATGCTACCATAGCATGCATATATATTATGATGATTAAAACATTCCACATGTTAATAAAGTATTAGGCATAACTAACAGTAATGAAAGACAGAAACCAGAAGTGGGAGCAGTAAATATAATTAAATATCAGTTATATACACTGCTGGTCATTAAAATTGCAACACTAGAAAGGACTCATCAGATCGACCCGAAATTTGCATGATGCTTAAATCATGGGAACACATGTAAATGATTAGTAGCACAGCACATGTGCAAATAATGTAAGCCAGTAACACCTGGAAGCAGTATAAGAGAGGAGAATAGAGCCACTATGCAGTACTGGAATTGTGTTTGCTCGCTATACTTGTGTACAGAGGCCTCATCAAAGAATACCGCAGCAGGTTTCTGACTTTGATTGCAGGAGAATTGATGCATGTCGAGACTGCAGATTATCCTTTCGAGAAATTGGTCCTTCTATTAGATGTAACACGGCTACAGTGATGTGAAGATGGAATCAGTGGGTCGAGGAGGGACGAACTCATCGATGTGAAGGATCCCAACAGCCTCATCACACCACAGAGTGGACAGACATCTTGTGCACATGGCTATTATGGATCGTACAGCCACATCACAAACTCTAGCTAAAAAATTACGCTATGTTGCATAGCAACCAGTCTCCTCACATTCGGTTCGACATCGTTTGCAGCATCAGGGAATTTTTGCAAGGTGCCCATTGCTTTGGCTACCTTTGACTGTACACCTCAGGCATCTGCAACTGCAGTGATGCTTAGAATGTCCTGCATTGAAGGACGAATGACATGACATCATTTGTTATGATGAATCCCACTTCTGTCTGCATCACCACGATGGTTACATCCATGTCTTGCAGTAATGTGGTGAAAGACTGAGCAACTCGCCACTGCATTATGAATGGCCATCCAATTCAGCACCTGGCATTGTGGTATGGTGTGCCTTTGGATTCCAGTTCCGCTCGTGCCTAGTACACATTCCCAGTAAATTGAATAGCCACCATTAAATCTTGAGGTGTTGGATCCTGTTGTTTCTTATTTTCAGGGCCTGCCTGGGGATACTTACCAACAGAACACTTCACAACAGCACATGGCACACAACATCCAACAATTCCTGGCCACCATTTTCATCATCTTCTGTGGCCCGCTTGTTTACAGGATCTGTCGCCTATTAAACACATCTGGTCCATGATCACACAACAACTGGCACACCAGAGACCACCTGCAGCTACAGCAGAAGAACTTTGGCACTGTGTCGAAACTGCATTGTCTGATGTATCCCAAACACACAACGTCTCTTCCTCTCTATGCCAGGCCTGTGTAGCAGAAGTTATTGCCACCCATGGTGAGTACACAAGATACTGATTTCTGTGTTCCACAAGTCGCACCAAGCTGTAATTGTAATCATTTCATTATTGTACCATAAGTTATCTGTAAAATAAATATGGTTTTAATAGCTCATGTCTTTCTTAGTATTGCACTTTTAATGGCCAGCAGTATAGTACAGGAATACCCTAAGTTAGCATTATCCATTCTAGGTGTGTACAATATATTCTACGTTTTTGCCTTTACTGCAGACACACAGTTTACCAATGAGTCCAGGTTCAGTTTCAGAGTGATTCCTGCCATATCTTCATCTGAGAGAATTTCAGATTCCGTATAACCCCTTTAATACCTTTATTTTGGGATCATTACAGTGGAGGTGATATTGATGCAATGTCGGTGGACCTGGCAGAGAGCTTCGAAAAAGATGACCCAGATACCAATGTCAAAAACCTTCCCGGATTGGCCAGTTAAGCTACAGTGCGATTGACTGAATCGGAAGGGCGTTCCACCAGCTGATTGGCTCCCCTCTTCCAAACACAGACGTGACAGAGAGCTTCGAGAAAGACGACCTCATCTGCCAGAATCCAACCCTTCAGGGGTTTTACAGCTTTGACCTGTTTTTAGAATCCGATAACCCTGTATATAAACTGTAAATAAAATATAAATATTTGTGTATATTATGTTGAACTACTGACGTTAGTCTCCGTTATTCCGACCACATATCATGGTGTGAGGAGGCACATGATGGGTTCACATACTCCTGATGAAGAGTCAAATAGGAAATCTTAACAGGCCAGATATATCGCAATGTCATTCTGTAACAATATGTCTGGCTATTCAGGGAGGCAAAGGGATTCAACTTCTGTTTATGGATGACAACACACACCCTTATAAGTCTGACATAGTGGATAACTACCTGGAAACTGGTTATCCGGTGCTTAGAATGACAACCTCAATCTGCTGATTTAAATTTGATTAGAAATGCATGAAAGACACATTGGGGACATGCAGGATGTCATTAAAATCAGCAGATTGAGGTTGTCATTCTGGACAGCATTGGTGCAAGAATAGAACTCCATTCAACAACAACAGGTTGATATTTTTGTACTAATAAGTATGCATCACTGTGACAGACCATTGTACAGCTTTTTGAGCATTTTCTACACCTTCAATTATGTTTGGTTGTAACGAACGCTGCTCGTTACCCGCGCTACGCTTTTATCCCCTCAT
>JAFIDM010009631.1:35684549-35699724 GCA_023159025.1 Thereuonema tuberculata
TGGAAGAGCAGGGTCCTTGGCTCTGGTACCCTACTTTTTGGGGCTACATAAAATTTACTAAAAATAGAATAATTTGGAGAAAAATGCAAAAATTAGGCCTAATATAAAAATTCGTAAATAAGCATTTTTGTCAAAATAATAATAATTTGCAACAACATTTTTTTTTTTTTTTTTTTTTTTTTAAATGTGGGAATTAGGAATCACGACGTACTGTAATAAGAACCCACAAAGGTGCCCCGGAATCTTCGCGAATGGTATGGGCGGCACTTGTAGGATCAAACCGGCATTTAAAGTAATTTTCTGGGTTTAATTTTGAATTAATCTTGCCGTCTTGCTTCCCTCCCAGAATGAAAGTGTTTGTCATTGCATATATAAGGTAGTTCATAAATTCTTTGACAAATTTTGTATTTCAAGTGTATTTTAAAGACAAAAAAAAAGGCCTTGAAACATTTTGGTTGTTTTTACTTAATAATATAAAACTTCTTTTCTTTAAAGTTTTAGATACATTTTGTATCATGTAACACAATTGGCTTTTATTTATTTATTTATTTATTTATTTATTTATTTATTTATTTATTTATTTGTTTATTTATTTATTTATTTATTTATTTATTGCATTTTACGTTAAGTTTGACGATCACTTTATATAGGCGTAAGTATCTATTATATTATTGTGCATTAAATACCTGGAAGAAGTTTTTCTCTAATTTTTGGATATAAATTACTGCCATTCGTGTTTTTTTTTTATTTTTTGTTTTTTGAAATTCAGTGAAATAGAAATATTAGATACTGCAACTGAGCAAATCGTTTGTAAATTTAAAAGTGGCTTATAATTAATATTTTTTTTTTATCACAAGATGTCATGCTAAAAACAACGGTTTTTTTTTAATTAGTTTTTTTGTTATTGCTTTGAATTCGAAGTTCAGCTGTACGATTCGACGTCAGTTTGTTACTTGCAAGTATTTTATCAGGAATCTACAGATACCAACAACTCAAGGTAAAGAAACATAAGCATTAACATAAGGGTTAATTAATTTTCAACATCATTAAGTTTTTTCTTGATTTTTTTTTTTTATAATTTGTTTATTTTGTTTTGTTCATTGGTATCAGTAAGTATAATCATAAAAGAAAGTCGAGATCTTGCTTATTTTTAAGTGCTTGCTTATTTTTATCTTTTTGGAATGTTATTCTTTCTTGATCGTTTAGACTATAAATATATACGATCAAAACATGATTTCAAATATTTATTAGAAAACTTCCGAGCAATGCTGCTAAACGGCCAGCGGACGACCCTTCAGCAACATTGTTTCAAGTTCTAAAGTTTTGAAATCGCTTTCTGATCGTATACATTTATAGTCTAAACGATCAAGAAAGAATAATTTTTATGAATTGCAAAAGTTTTGACTGAAATTTTGTAAGATTAATTAAAAAAAAATGATAAATTTCAGTTATTGGAAACTGAATATTTACGAGTGCAACAATAAGTCTAACTTCAGACAATAACGGAACATGTGCTCCACACACAACTAATTGTTTGATTGAAGCATTAAAAGATGCCAACTCGTGTCTTTCATATGGGAGAGGATTTATGATATGAAAGTTGCTTCTTGAAGCAAGCTCACGTATTTGAAGCTATAATGTCTGTTGTCATGTCGTCTGCTGGGTTTCACTGGTGAAAACTGAACTGGTCTGTAATGGCAAGACAAATAATGTGAGATCATTGTAGGTATTTACGGAGATATTCACTGATGAGAACAACAGTGAGGGACAAGTAGTAAATTAAAATGCTTTAATAGAAATGAAAGTTATAGTAGTTTTACCAATATTTCGAAAGTTTTAAAGTTTATTATCTCATACCATTTATAGAAAATGGGACAGATCCTTCAGGTTTCAGTTTAAAGTTTTCTGCCACCGTATAAATTGGCTTCTTTTTCTGCTGGCATAATGACCCACACGAATCCCCCATTTCCTTTCCATAAATGTGATTTTATATAAAACTCTAAAATATGACTTCTTGATCTGTTTTTTTCATCCCATTTTGGACACCATCCATTGAATTTTTTTTTGCTGCCATGGGAATTTACAATAATCTAATACATGTATATAACAATATGCAATAATATTATACAGGTATATGTAATATAATGTATATATTGTATTATTTGTATATATAATTGTTTCTGGGTGGACCAAGTTATGAATTCGACCTCTAACAGCCAAAAAAAAAAAAAAAAAAAAAATGAAGTCTTCTTCAAAATTTTGGTGGAAGGGGGGGTGAGCCACAATTCCTCCAGTCGGTCCATCCAGAAAAGAGGCTATTCTATACATTTTGAGATTGGTGGAGGAGGAGAAAAAGCGGCGGCCTTGACACCCCCCCCCCCGAACCCAAATACGCCATAGGCCGCCTAAAAGTCATCAATATGACTTTTACTCATATTGATATATTTTGTACTTTGTCTAAATTCATGTTACATTTTGTGATAAATTTCATTATTTTTCAGAAAATTTGAAAATGAGTGATTTTGAAAAAATTTCCTCCAATTTCTTCATTGAAAGATTTGAAACTGGAACCAATAGGTAATTTTTTTTTTTTTTTTAATTTCTTTTCTTGTCATTACTCACCATGGCTCAGTTATTTTAGAAAAAGTAAATTGCCAACTATAGTTACCAGTTGGAAAACTGGGGTTTCATTTTTACCTTAATTAGTTATTACGATTTCTTGAGATTTTGTTTGATTTTCTGGATTTGAGATTTCTCATTTTCTGCAATATTTTTTTCGTGAGAATTCAGAGTTTGTTTTACCTTCCCAAGAATTCGTGATTAAACTTGAGAATAAAAACAATGTCTGTATAATAATTTCTTTTATTAAAAAAAATGTCAATGCAAAAATGTAAAAACATAAATTTAGATAATACACTGATATCCTTAAATTTAGGGATCTTGCAGAATGAACTGTTCTAGTTGTCCGGTTAGGACCAAACTTGGTAGGGGGTTGGAGGTCTTCCCAGTACTATCCCCACACAAAAAGTAAAGGTGACAGCACTGCATCTAACAGAAGAAATAAAAATGTCTTAAACATCATTGAGATAAATGCACCTGGAGTAGTATCCAGGTGTTTGTTGAAGGCATAAAGAACATTCAGTAGGCTGTACAGCCCCCCCCCCCCCACAGCTATGCAAGCAATGCAACATGCTGGCATACTGCACACCAGAGTATCAAGCAAACTTTGGGGGATTGCATCCCACTCTTCAACCAATGCTGTCCTCAGCTTGGGTAGCATTTGTGGTGGTGAAATGCGTCCAGCAACACATCTTCAGAGAGCATCCCATGCATGTTCGATTGGATTCAGGTCCAGGGAACGTGCAAGCCACTCCAAACGATGGATGTCCTCATGTTGGAGGTACTCATCCACCAGACGAGTCCGATGAGGATAGTCTTTGTCGTCCATGAATAGAAACTGGACTAGCAACACCCCTTACAAGTCGCACATGTTGGTAAAGGACGTTGTCTCGGTACACCTGGGCTGCTACGGATCCTCTGTCGAAGATGTGCAGTGGTGTACGAGAGCCCAGCATAATGCATGCCCACACCATCACACCGCCATCTCCGTACCGGTCGCGTTTGACGATGTTGGCAAGATTGGCCCTGGTTCCTTGCTCTCTCCTTGCATGACTCGTCAGAAAACATGACATGCTTCCATTGTGCCTGTGTCCATAGTGTGCGTATTGGTGCACCATGACAACCATCCCCTCCGGTGAGCTTGGCTCAAGGGGATGCAACTCATGGATCTCCTGACATACAGACCAACTGAATGGAGTCGCCTGTATACTGTTTGTCTGGATACAGTGGTCTGTGTAGCTGCTGCCAGCTCCCTGGCAAGATGGCGTGCCATTCTTTGGGGGTTCCGTTGGCCATTAGCTACAGATAGCGATCTTCCCGGGTTGTGGTGACATGTGGATGTCCTCTGTTATAATGTTGGGCAATATTTCCATCCTGCTGGAAACGTCTCCATAAGTGACAGATGATGCTGGTTGGCAAGTTCAGTGCACGAGACACTTCCACTTGTGACTGGCCTGCCTCAAGACATTCTATCACTCTGCCTCTCATTTGCAGTTCCAAATGGATACGATGGGTCATGGCTAACAATTGACCTACAGTACTGTACAATCAGTGACCAAAACTGTCAGACATTTCGTCGTGACCCGCATTGCCTCTACACAGGTGGCATTTCTGAACTTTATTTATTCAGACAGAACAGGTTGAATAAAATTATTTTTATTTTTTGTGTGGGGATGGTATTGGGAAGACCTGCACCCGCCTACCAAGTTTGGTTCTGAACGGACAACCAGAAAAGTTCATTCTGCAAGATTCCTTCATTTAAGGACATCAGTGTATTTCTCTTAAATGTAACTTTTCATTTAAGATAAAATTTTAGGTTTTTTTCTTAATATCTTTGTCTCAAAAACCTTTACTATTATTAATAATTAAAAACCATAAACCATCTAAATGGAAACATAAAAATTTGAATTCATTGGCTTTTAAAAAAATAAATTTATTCTATGACCTTATTGTATTTTAATTCTTTCTTTTTAAGATTTATATTTCTCTATTAAAGGGTTTGGTGCTAAAAACAAGATAAGTTCATTTAGGGTCAGATTAAAAGTAAGCTGCAAAATATAAATTGCCTTCAACATTGCCTTCAGTCAATGGTTTCTTGAAAGTTGCCATAGTTTTATATTCCTTGAAAAGCATTTCTTTATTTCCTGAAGACAGACAGACTGCTTTATTAAACTAAAGTATTTAAGACATAATTCTATTTCTATGAAATAAACTATAAACGCAAGAAAGTAATTGATTTACAATCCCAGATATAATTCAGGGAGTATTTCCTATTGAACTGAAAACAGATTGCTTTGGAATGTTGAAATGAAGGTGGGTGCTGCTTGTTTCTTTGTAAAATAAGATTACATAAAATTTTAGGGGGAAAATGTGATTCATGAATAATCAAGCAATTAAAATGAATTTAATCATTAGGAATGTTCATTGAAGAAAGTTTCTATAAAGCAGGGTAAAACATGAGAAAAAAATGGCTGTTACTCAGTTTTGGGAGTAGATGGATTATTGTACTTAAAACTGCCATTAATTAGTAAAAACAAAAAAATACAGATAATACTTTTCAATCATCTTTCTGATGTAGTAAATTGAGCTTTTATTTACAGCATCTGGAAAGTTAGAATTCCTGGATTTCTATAGTTTTTGCATCAAAGCCTTCATTTAATGTCAAAGCAATTAAGTAGTCTCTTGCTTTTTATATTCTTAATATTGTGGAAATTAATGAAAATAAATGTGATCTGAGAATTTCTAAAAACTAAGGATGTAAATGAAAGGAAGCCCAAAAAGGATTATACAGAGATTATGGTTATCGTCTAATGTTTGTAGAAGAATAAAGACATAAAAAAAAAAAAAAAAGAATTACTTTGTAGAATCTGCAGATTCTACTTTATGAGTTTCAAAATATTATCCCAAAAACACATTGAATTTCTTTGTCCTTAAAACACATCTAATGTATTTACACCTCGTATCTATTAAACATAAAAGTGGAATTATCAGTTAGGAGCATTAATTAGGGGTTAGGGGCATGTAATTTAACAAATTACATATGAATAATCATTTACAAAAGAATGATAACTCATTATAAATTACAGAAACCCGCAGTAATTTATTGTTTGAACCCTGATGGAGAATCTCTAGATTTTTTTTTTTTTCCAAATCTCAAAAAAAAAAAAATAGAAGAAATTCTGGAGAGATGAAAATTTGAAAGAAAGAGAATTTCTTGAGAATTCTTGAACAAATCTAACTTTAATACTGAACATCATAAGTTGCTTTTTAATTTTTTTTATTTTTGTTGTTTTGTTTTTTAACAATAGCAGGCATCTGATCATGAAAAATGTTTTACATGAAACATAATCTCTAAATTTTGAAAATTATTTTCTCGAGAATTCTTGAAAACAATCTAACTTTCAAAACACCTCCAATACCAAATACGCTGCTCACAAAATTTAAAGGATATTGCGAAATGAATATAATACACTCAAAAAAACATTTGAGTTTATTTATTAAAAATCATCATCAGAGAAGCAAATGACACAAAAATGAAAGTTTCTGAATATGCAATGAGGTGCAAACTCCATTTATCAGGATTGAGCAGGATGTGACACATGGACGGGGGCTAACATTTGCATGTCAAATGCGAAAAAGTGTTGCACATTGACTGTTCAATAGATTGTATGGTCACCTGGGACTGCTACAACATACTGACAGTGATGAGGCATGGAGAGGATCAAATTGTCTTACAGAGCAATTCCTGTGGGATTCGTGGCGACTCATACACCAGCTGAGGAAGTGTTATGGGAGGTGATTGGTGACTGGCAACACGTCGTCTTAGTGCATCCCAAGCAGGTTCAACAGGATTCAGGTCTGGAGAACGTGAAGGCCAGTCCAAGTGCTCTATTCCAGCCTCTTACAGCATGTGGTTGACAAGATGTGCATGGTGGGGGCATGCATTATCATCCATAAAAAGAAAGTTAGCCCCAACTGCTCCAGTGCAGGGTACCACTATAGGCTGTAGAATTTTATCCCGATATCTTACAGCATTCACCGTTCCATTTCTAACAAAATGGAGGTAGGTACAACCACCAATGCTGATGCCTGCCCACAACATGATTCCACTGCCACCAAAGGAATGTCTTTCTTGCATAAAACATGGAGTCTCCCGTATGCCAGATCAGGACATGACAATTGTCAGGCTGCAGGCTGAATCTTGATTCATCACTGAACAGAACCGTGGACCACTCTTCACAGGTTCAAGGAAGATGCATTTCAGCCCACCTTCTGCGGGTTCTGCGATGTTCAGCAGTCAACGGAATGCATACCATTGGTCACCGGGCATATAGTCCACCATGATGGAGTCGATTTCACATGGTCTCAGTACAGTAGCATGGTCTGAGTACACCCATCGTCCAGTAGCAGCGAGAAACTGTCCTCGCAGCTCAGTCGCATTACTTTGCCAGTTCCTTCATGCTATTAGCGTCAAGTAGCGATCATCTCTTGTAGTGGTGGCATGTAGGCGGCCCTGCCTTGATCTTTGTACTGTGCCAGTCTCTCTGAAGCGATTCCAGTGTCTGCTAGTAGTATTTTGGGAGGTTCCAACTGCTGCTGCCACTGTCATTTGTGGCCAGCTTCAAGACGCCCTATGACTCTCCATGCTTCAGATTTGGATAAATCACATTGCATGGGCATTTTCAGGTGACGCTCAACAATTCTGCCACTTGTTGTTGATCCAGGAAAGTGGAGATAACCCAGCAGTGCCAGTCTCTTTATACAGGGTTGTGGGCAAACATGCAAACTAACATTTTGCATTACATTTGCATATTCAGAAAATATCCATTTTCATGTCATTTACTTCTCTGATGATATTCTTAAATAAATAAACTCAAATGCCTCTGTTTTTTGGGTATATTATATTCATTTTGCAACATCTTCTAAATTTTGTGAGCAGTGTATATAAAAAAATATAAACAGTGTATTTATAAACGAATTTTCAGAAATTTTTCTTCTTTCGTTTGTGAAGTTTTAAAATAACAAACAATTTACAGATGTTAAATATCATGCCATGTCACACATTCTGGACATTGTTACAAAATAATCATCAAAACAATACTCTTTTCATATGCCAACTAACCTAAACTTTCCATTATAACATTATTACAACAATTTTATTCATTCTTTAAAAAACCAATTCTTCAAATTTTACAATTTTGTGTTTCTTATTTATACTAGATAATATTATATCTCTAGCCAATTTTACTGACTCTTTATTTATTTCTAACCCTTCATTTCTATTGATATTTTTATTCTTTGTATTACTTATAAATAAACTTTCAACAATTTTTCTTGTTTTCTTATCTTTTTCACCATACAACATTTTCACTTCCGTACTCATGCTATGATTTAAATTGCAGCAATGTTCTGCTAATTCCGATTTATCTTTCTGCTTCTTTTTAATATAATTGGCTTGTTCATAAACTCTCTCTTTTACTGTTATTTTACTCTCTCCAATATAGAGCCCCCCACAATTTAGACATTCTATTTTATACACTATACCCATGTCGTACCTATTTTCACTTTTGTTCAACTTTTGGCTTAAAATATTCTTCAACTTATTCTTATATTCAAATATCACTTCCATATTATATTTATTACATATTTTCTTCAACTCTTAACTATTTCTATTTAAATAAGGAGTAGCCATTGTTTTTTTCAACTTCTTTAATTTTAATAGTGTCGTAATCCTTCAACACTCTATTAATGAATTTTCCATTATAACCATTTTTCATCAAAATGGATTTAATTTTTTTCTAATCCTAACTTATATTCATCTTCATTACTAGTTGCTCTATCTATTCTTTTAATAAAATTTTCAACTATATTTTTCTTAATATGAAATTCATGACCTGAACGAAAATTCAAAACATGGTCACTTTGAGTTTCCTATCTAAAATGCTTCAGTAACAGATTGTTATCTTTTTTTTATCAAACGTGCATACAAAAAATTTAATTTACCATTCATCTCCTTTTCCTTTTTAAATTTAATATCTTTATTCCTCTCATTAATATCTTTAAAGAATATGTCAAACAGCCTCAATGTATCATACTAAATAATCAATACATCATCGCAAATCTCAGATAATCAAAATCAAATTTAGTATTCACTATTAAATTTTCCTCAAAAAAATTCATAAATATGTTGCACATACTTCCAGATAATGGTATCCCATTGGGAATTCTTTCACCTGTTTGAAAATGTTATCTCTAAGTTTAAAGGTGGTGTTATCCGTTACCATTCTAATCAATTTCATGAGTATATTATTATACATCTTATTATTTTAACAGTTGTTCTCTATTTTTAAATGCTAACTTTTTCACCATAAGTAACATTTACAGGTATGTTAGTATACATATTATCCACATCCAAAGAAAACAGATGAAATTTCTTCTTATTATTATTATGTTATTGACAGATTTCAATGTAATATTTATTGCATAATATCTACAATTATTGTCAGTTCATTTCATAGTTCTAAACATACAGTCAGAGAACTTTATTTATGAGCTAAACTAAAGTGCACTAAAAGAAAGAAAAATGTTGCTTATTTAGAAGGATTGCTGCCGTTTTATAGAAACTTAGGCAGCTGTTAGCATACACTTGAGATATGCCATTCATTATGTTAGCAAGAAAAAATATGGAAAAACTACTGTACCAACCCATTGAAGTGATATAATTAATAAGATATTGAACCCGCCCTCTTCAGCAATGCATGCACAAATATGGTAGAAAAGGCTATTGTATAGCTTATAATGTCTTCCTATGGGATAGAACACAAAGTAGCACAAAGTTGTTGTTCCAGCTGAATGATACTGGCTGGTACACCTACTGGATATTGGATTTATGTTGGGTATAATATCCCAGATGTTTTGAATTGTAGAAAGGTCGGGCGAGGATGCTAATCATGGCAGTATCCGAACATGTTGCTCAGGAACATACTGCAGACTAATGCTGACTGTGCGAGGACATTCATTTATATTGTTGATAAAAGGTTCCATGCTACTGAAGAAATGGGAGAGCCGCTGGCTGCAAAATGTGTGTAAGATATGATTGTGCAGTTAGAGATTCCTTTATGATGACCAACTCTAATAGAGATGTCTGATTAATGGTGTCCCATACCATTGCATGAGGTGCTGGACTTGTTTGGCACTGTTGCGTACACTGCGCAGTATTCCTTTTCCCTCGATGTGCTAAACACATTGTCTGCTATTGTATCAATCAAGACAAAAATGAGATTCGTCACTAAAAACACTGTAGTTCACCACTTCTGAGTTCATTCCAGTTCTGTCTTAAGACACCACCACTAAAGACATGCTTGCATGTGGATAGATGTGAGGAGGAAAGGCAGTACAAGATGATAAGCTCGCAATGAAAACTTTAAAAGCTTGTTTTTACTGTTCTTGTGGTAGGAATTCCAGGTGTTACTTTTCGCTCGTTCTTTGCAGATACATTGTTGTCACTAATCTGTCAGTCTGTGGTTATATCTGGTCTTTCTGATTCTTGTCACCATGTGCTGGATTCTCCTTGAACCCACTGGCACCATATGCGTATTATGGTGCTGGGATTGCTGCTATTGTGGAGAGCTACATCTCTGTAAGACAAAACAGCTTCTCTTAGGCTAATGATTCACCAATGCTCCAAGTCTGTTAATTGTTGGAATGGCTGTGGATGTCTGCGTAAGGGTATCTTTAGCAGTTTAGAACAATGTCCACAATGTTTGGTCAACCAAGGAGCTTTGATGGCCTGCTCTGCATCTGCGACGCCAGTTGCTTCAATAATTCTGCAAATCTCATCATTTGCATGCATTTACATACACTACCATTTCCATACATTTCATGACATTTGCAGAACTTCTTGTAGCTGTTACATTTTTTCTTCCTTCAGTGAAATTTGTGATAAAAAAAATCACGAAACAGATTTGTAGTTTGTGATAAAAAATCTCTTGTGATAAAAGCAAGATTGGAGGATATTTGATTCTGAATGTAGATACAAGAAAGAGTTGATTGTAGAGCTTCCATTTCAGGCTAAATATATAAAAACAAAACTAATAAATGCTGAAAGGCAATAATAATGCTAATTAGTTACAAAAGAGTATTAATTAGAGGATTTTTATAATGTTTTCAGGTTACAAACTCCTTTCGAAGAGTACCAAGAAGACATAAGTGAATTACCTAAAAGTGATTCATCACCTAAAAGAAGAAAGCGTGAGGGTAAGGTTCTCAACTGAGGCAAAATCAATATGTCAGACAATACTTGTATCTCAGATTTGAAACAGTTTGAAATATTTGAGCCTTGTATAATAATATATTATTACTAGAACATCTTCTATGTTTATTTACAATATAGTTGCAGTCTTCTCTCCTTTCTTTGAAATTATGCTTACTGATTGCTTATATCTCACACCCTTCAAGATTAAGAAAATGTTACATGTTTTATAGTAATAAGAAATGTTAGTGTTATTAATAGTAATACTAATAAAAATTGATTTTATAAATATACAGGGTGATCCTGATATATGTTACCCACTAGATTTTTTGTTATTTAGGAATGATGACGACTTTGATGGCAGATTCTAAATAAACCATATGTGCTAATGATGTTTTTATTGTTATCAAATAAATAGCCATTTTAATTTTTGGAAAAATAATCACAGAAATTAATTTTCCCCATTGACTCCAGGATCTCTTAGCTTAAGATTGAAAACAAACAAATTCATCCGAACTTCAAAATCTTTCTCAAAATGTGTTTAAAATGGTTCATGCCAATGCAGAGTAGTATATGTGTGATAATGGATCTATGAACAGTTGTCAGCACAGTTTCGCTGATACCATTATGCATTGTTGCGTGTCCTGTGGTGTACAACTGATCTTTCAACTATCCCCACAAAAATAAAAAAGACCAAGGGTTTGAGGTCTGGTGATCTTGCTGGCCATTGTATGGGCCTTAGTGCAGTTGTGAAAGCGATTGTCTAGAAATCTTCAACTACATGAGACATAATGGTTGGGTGCTCCACTATGTTGGAACCAGATCTCTATGTACTGATCTGCTAGATCACTCAGGATTTGGTCCATAGACCTCTGGCCATTCAACAGACCATTATAGAACAAAGGTCTAACAATCTGAGTTCCAATAATCCCATACGACACATTAAGCACCATGATGATTTGTCTAACCAAGTCACCATGGGTTTCCTGACTCCAGTTATGAATGTTGTGCAGATTCACCACACCATCTATTGTAAATTGGACTATCATCAGTTCACAGAATTTGTGATATTATTTCTGGATGTTCGTCATATATCGATAACATCCAATTGCAAAATTCCAACCCTTGACGGCAGTGCCTGTGATATGTGTGAAACTGGTGAGCTTTGAAACCACGGAGAAAAGATTGGTGAGATATTCATAATTGATGTCCGATTTCCCTGCTGCTTGTATGTGGATTTGCAACTCATGATGCCAGGATCAAGGTAAAAGTTGTTGCAAGTGATTACCTCATTGCTGTGTGATCATAGGATAACACTTCCGGTCTTTCAGAATCTTTGGATAATTGTCGTCATGGATGTCATCTGTCAGTATATGTCTGGGCATACATCCTTACTGCCAAATGGTGGCTAGCACTAAAACATAGGACCATGTTTTCAAGTTCATTTACTGGGTATAAAGCCACCCTGGCATTCAGTAGCTGGGAGCTACCTTTTTATTATCCATAACAGGAAGTACATAAAATAATCTGCGAACCTCCCTGATATTTTCTACTGGGAAGTGGTTTAGTCTGATTTGCGTACTTCAACATTTCATAATTTATGCCAAAACAAACAAAACTTTTAGGGATAGAAACACATGATTTCCTTTAGAATCTCTCATGAAAGTCTTCATCATTTCGAAATTATGAGAAATCTAAGGGGGTTACCTGGAGCACTCTGTATATTTTTATGTTCAAATTCCCTCCTCTCTGTTTTCACACAAAGAGCTTTCCTAGTGAACACTTCCAAGGGAGAGAAGTTGTAAGTAATCTAATAATTAGAGGACTGAAATCACATGACCTGAATGTCACTGGCAAGAGGAACCCAGCTTCAGTTAAGGCAAATTGCTAACAGTTTTCCAAATTATCTTTTTTATTAAACAGAAATATTCACTTCTGCAAACTCACAGTATCATGTTTACCTTTAGAGAGTAAGAACTTTCCTAGCAAACACTTGAAAGGAAGAAATTGTAAGTAATCTAATAATTTGAGGACTGAAATCACATCACCTGAATGTCACTGCCAGGAGGAACCAAGCTTTCTCCTGCCAAAGACTTGCGGGATGATAAAAAATGTTGAAATTTTCAGATGAGACACATTAATTTAGATAATGTTATTATTGAAAGAAATATATTGCTAAACTATTTTTTTTTTTAATTTGAGTTATCAAGATATTCAATTAATCTGCAAATCATTTTTCTTTGCCTACCCCTTACTCGGGAAATAAACTTATCAGTGCACTGGTTGATTTACCCCTAAATAAAACGCAAAGCTTTCCCATTTTCCAGTATCAAATTGAAAAAAATATTTATTTATTGCTTTTTATTTTCATTCGGCATATTCTTACATTTTGATTATGAAAACTAAAAATTCAGTTAAGGGAAATTATTATCAGTTTTTCAAATTAACTTATATATTAAATATATGATTTTCTGTTTAACTTTCTCCTCCTGGTGATTGTTGCTTTAGGCCTGTCGTATCTTGTTTATGTAGTTTGTTCTTCATAACCATTATAGATAACTCCATTGACCATTAAAAATGAGCTTTGAAGCATATTGAGTCATCTGCATAAATCTCTTTTATTGACAGAATTACCACCCCAAAAGTATTTACATAGTTGAGCATTAGACCCATCAGCTAGTCACTTTTTTTTTGTGAAAAATTAGAGGATGTGTTTGAATTATGCGTAACAAAGTTCATAACATCCTTGCATTGAGAGGTTCACTTCTGCAAGCTCACAGTATCATATTTACCTTTAGAGAGTAATTAAAAATAATAGAAGAGGCAGAGCAAACTGGTAGTCCAGCAGTAGGAAGAAAATACAATATAACTATATTTGAAGCTGGAGGAGAGGGGGGGGGGGTAGTCGACAAGAAACTAATAAGTTTTTTTCAGGTCTAGAAAAGTTCAAAAAAGCAAACAGAAACTGTAATGATGTGAATGAAAAGCACATTTTGATTTCATAGTGATATTTGAAATGTGGCAACAAAAGTAATTGATTAACACTTCAAAGCAAGCCAGGAATGACTGTTGAGGGTTTTTGCTCTCAGTTGTTTCTGCTTTTGTATAAAACAAGCATATCAAGCAAGTTCTGAGTGGATATGACGAGTGATGACTTTCTTTTTATATTTTCATTTTTTTAAAATTATTACATATAAGTAAGAAAATTTAGAAGTTTTTCTTTGTCATGTTTCATGATGATATATACCAGATGTGGGCAAATGCGGCTCTTCGTTGGGATGAGTGTGGCTCCAATTATCTCTTGAAAAAATATAGAAAATTAAAAAAAAATATTTTAAATTTTGAACTTATTATTTTCTGTTTTCTTTCTCACTTTTTATTTTCTTATATATGTATTTTTTTATTTAAGATGTATGTAGAAATTATGATGTGTGTAGAAATGTAATTAAATTTGAATTTGTGTATTTAATACTATGGAACGTGACTATGGTGTGGCTCTTTATATATATGAAAATCCAGAATGTGGTTCTCGTTGACCTCAAGTGTGCCTATACTTGATATATACGAAAGTGTGTGAAGGTTATTCAGGTACATTTGATACACAAATAACATATTCACATGAATATTTCGTAATGAATACTTCCTACATCATCCTCTTCTTTAAAAGATAGAGCCATCTTTACGGATTTCTTACTGTTCTAATATGGCAAGATCTAGAATGCACTGATCAAATCTTCTATAGAATGGGTACATCAGTGCTACATCTCTTTGCAGCTTCTCTGAATCATCAACTCAGTTCTATATACATCTTTTTTCTGATTCAAGGCTCTTCACATTGTCCTCTTCCTATATTGAAACTATTATTTTTTGGCATTTCAAACATTTTTGTAGTGTTCGAAGATACAGTACTTTCTCCCGAGGTTCATAAATTCTCAGTGCAAGCCAGCAGTGATATCAGATCTTTCAACCTACGATAGGTCTGCTTCTTAAGATTCCTTTTAGGTCCTATTTTATGTCTGGATGCTCTACACTAACACTTTAAACAGGATACTAGTCTTCAGTGACTCACTTTGTTTCAGTCTGTATAGTTTATTAGAGAATCCACTACTGATGTTAGATAGACAGCTGGCATTCTTAATATTTGTTTATGCCATCATGTATAGTACAGTATCTGATAGAGCTTATGGATTTTCTTGATATCTTTGCTCCAAAAGTAATTACAGTGAATTCTGTCTGGAAACAGTGATTCATTTGGCAGGAGAGCCTGTTTTCTCTCAATAAGAAAAATTTGAAGTGCCTCTTTGG
>JAFIDM010009631.1:35721308-35741824 GCA_023159025.1 Thereuonema tuberculata
GTTGTTTTGAAAGTTTCTAGAAACAAATTTTGTAATTTTGCGGCTTCCAATACGATGGTCTTGTTTAAATTTTTTTATCCATGTAGTACTGGCCTGAAAGTCCTTTATTTTTTTTCATCTGCAATATTCATTGCCCAGTCTTTCAGATCATTGTCAGTAACCTTAAATTTGTTTCTTCTGACCTCAACAAATTGTGCATAGAGTCGCTCGTACAGTGTCAACTTCGCCAGAGATCCCAGAGGAGTTTCCTGTCTTTCCAATTGAGATTTCCATTTATAAAGTTGGCGTTCACTGCTAACAAAACGAAATCGCCTTCTCACATTACCCAGACTAAAGCGTTTCTTCCCACCTTCGTTTAGCCAATACTGTATAGCCCTTTTCCTTTCACTCAATTTCACAGTTTCTTCGCATCTCTTTAGGGCTGGGAAAATAAGTCGAACTCGATGACTGTTCATCGCTTGATGATTGCATCTCTAATGCAACTTCTTGGTCATTAGGTGGCAGAAAATTGTTGTCACTACCCTCATATTCGTCCATAGCATCCAGCGTTTCATTTGTCTCCACAAAACAATCCAAATTTTGATTATCCAAAATTTGTATCAGAATTTCTGCCATTTGCTGATCTTCAAACGAATTGCATTGACTTCCAACAATATTCCGGTCATCATAAACTTGCATTGCAATTCGCAAAACATTGATTGGATTCCACATGGCAAAAATCGATATAATTATACTTATTTCGTCCTATGCCGTCGGTTACACTTATCGTTCCTTGCTTCACAATCTATCTCTTCTCTGTGTAGCTCAGTCATTGTCCCTCTATATCTTACATCACGAGTTGAGAGTAATCTTTGATAGTGACAACACTGGGAGGGGAATGGGCTATCAATGGTCAAGCCCGGCACAGCATCTGGAAGCCATGCCTCGGTAAGTGGTTTGGGACAATTCCAACATAAAGGTAAGGAGCAGAGAAACTATTAAATTCTGGTAAACAAAGATAGCCGGTGGAGAAAGGCAGTGAGGAAACTAAAATTTAGGGGCCGTAGGAACTGAGATTTATAATTCTGGAAAGAACATAAAAGCAAATTTCGAAAATATGGTGAACATCTGGCGAGAAATAACCCTGGAAGATCAGAAGGGAAAGTGAATTGATGAAGGATTTAAAAGGAAGAATAGTAAACTATGTAACAAGACTTATAAAGATTCTTCTTTAACCTTTCATGTTCTATTCATGATTAACTGTAAATGGGACATAAATTGACAATTGGACATAAAGTTTCAAAAACGTATTTTACTTAAACTTATTTTTTTTTTTAAATTTAAAATTACTTTCTTTTAAAATACAAATGATCAACAATTTTTACTTTCTGCTTTTATAATGTAATTATTATTATTAGTAGTAATTTAAACATTTGCTGTGACGTCAATAGCATGTTAGTTCCACAGTAATACAATTTTGAAATGTTTCCTAAATTTCCATTTTTAATTAAAACATTTTCTATTTCTTTAATTTTTGCTAATTTCTTTAAATTATTATTCTATTTATTGTCATTATTTTTATTTGAAATTATATTTATAATATGCCAATAGTTTACAGTTACATATATTTTTTTTCAATTTTTTTAATTGTAGTATTTTTACTTTATTTTTTTTTTTTTTTATTTAAAATTACTTTTTTTTAAAATACAAATGTGGCCATACCTTTCAGTTGATTATTCAGTTGACTTTATACTTTAACTAAAATCCCACACATGTTTATTACAATTACATGTAGTAATGTTTCCAAATTTAACGAAAGTATTTTCCATTTTTAATTAAAACATTTTCTATTCCTTTATTTTTTGCTAAATTCTTTAAATTATTATTATTATTATTCAATTTATTGCCGTTATTCTTATTTGTAATTGTATTTATAACATGCCAATAGTATTACATTTACCATTATTTAGGCTTTTCTTCAATTTTTCAATTGTAAATTATGTTGATTTTTTGTTTATTTTATTCTTTTTTTTTTATGTAAAATTACTTTCTTTTAAAATACAAATGTGGCCACACTTTTCAGTTATTGCTTTTATTTTATAAACAGTAATTAAATTTAGGTTGACTTCACTTCGTTTCGACCTTGAACGCTGCAGCCAGCACGGGAGAAGGCATGACGTCACGCGTGGCTCCCAAAGAATGATGACGTCACATTGTAACTTTAGCATTTTATTTAACCCCCTTTCACTTTAAAGAAGCAGCTAAAATTTGGCTACTTAAGGTCCTGAATAAAAGATAAAAATTTCAAGGGATGTTTCGGACTGACAAGCCTAACCATTCCCTTGTCAGAACTATAAAGTAATTTTTTTTAATTATTTTCGTTTCTCATCAAACCTATTAAACCAATTACACTTCAACATTATATACAAAAACTGCTTACCTCACAGGAATGTCTCCATATTTCTTCATGTTTTTTATTATTTTCTAATTTCTATTGGAAAATGTATTTGATTAGATGTTTAGAAATAAAATAATGTTATAAACAAAGATTATGTATCAAATTTAAAATATATGAAAACTGAAAACATAAAAAGAATTTACTATTTATAATTAATGTTAAAATAATAAGCTTTAGAGTTACACAGCAACCCTGGAGTAGCTATAGTTTATGGCGTTCACATCATTCAGAGCTTCCGAATGTTCAAAAACTCAAATGCCAAAGTGAGAAAGTGCAATTCAGTGATGGAAAAATAAACAACCCTCTTAATGTACACAAAAGAAAAAGACAGATAATATTGCTGTTTTAAAGTGGGAAAAGAAATGGAACCTCCACAAATCTAAACTAAAAACATAAAAACACATTAAAAATAAAGAAAAAGAAAGACAAAATTCATGTGCTAGTCTCTGGCTGCCTAAATGAATTTCTTATGCGCATGTAAATAAAAGCACCTAAAAATGTCTAAACACATTAAAAGATGAGGCTAATGTTCATAAATGACATCTCAAGACAGCCTGTTTCACGCTAATATGGCAATCATCAGTTGATAGTAGTAACTATGAACAAAGCAGATCTCATAACAGAAAGGCTTTTTCTTTATTTACATGCTCATAAGAAATTCATTGAGGCATTCAGAGATTAGCACATGAATTTTCTTTTTCTTCATTTTTAATGTGTTTTTAGTTTAGATTTATGGAGGTTCCATTTCTTTTCTCACTTTACTTCAATATAGCTCCGTTATGAGACCTGCTTTGTTCATAATCACTACTCTCAAGAGATGATCACCATATTAGCATGAAACATGCTATCTTGAGATGTCACTTATGAACTTTGGTCTCACCTTTAAATATTGTTGTTTTCTTTAACAATATTCAAAGTGTTCCTTCAAATAACTTATTTTCCCATTACTATTATTGATAAATCTGCAAAACGCAATTAAATCACCCAAGATTATTTAATATACAGGGTGATTCAAAATTCCCTGTATAAACTTTAAGGTAGTTCAGGAATACCAAAACAAACCGTATTCATAGTTAAACATATGTCCACAAACACCACCCAAATGTGCTAGAAGGTACACTTAAGGCTAAGAAATAAAAGACAGTAAGTAAGGTAGATAACATGTTTATTAGTCCATTTCTGTTCGCTGCCCCATTGGCTAGGTGCAAATCTGCCCTCTCTGCATTAGTGAAGCGATACATCCTACTTGTACAAAGTCAACGTCTCAAATGATGATGGCTCACACTGCTCAAGTAACCTGCTGCCAAACAGAGCCCTCTAGCATATTCAGGTGATCAGTATGAATATGGTTTGTTTTTGTATTTGACCTACCTTTAAAGTTTGTACAGGGAATTTTGAATCTGCCTGCATAATAGTATATTACACATCATTATACAACTGGCAGAGCAATTGGTCTAATTATATCAGCTTCATGGTGTAAGAAAATACATCTGGTTGGCTACTTACACCTACAATATGTCATTAACGATCAGGTTTTTTAACACTATAGTACCTTGGACGTGTATGTGAGGAGACGTTGTCCAGAAGGACATTAAATGGCACATAACTAAGTAGCATGAAACATTTTCAAACAAGCACCAAACTGTACTGGATTTTTGTACTGGACTATATTGAAAGACCACAGGGTGCTGAAGGAGAATGGAAAATGACTAACTCATTGCCTGTTTTATTAATCACAGGACAGCAATCTCTATTTGAGATGATGACTGGGAATAAATGGATCAGATTTGAAAAATTAAAACTAGAAGATGCCTGCTTTTATTTTGATAAGAAAAATACTGATGGAAAACCTCAAGGACAAAAGAATGCAACAAAGCAGCAGGAAGGCAGAATGAGGAATTCCTCGACCAAAATAAAAGCTATCCTTCAGGAGTATAAATTAGATAATTAACCAATCATTACACTTGCTGCTGCAGAAATCAAGATCTTAAATCAAGATAGCACTATTTTGCTATGAAAACTGGAGGCTTCAATGTAACAGAACCTCAGCTCACTCTACAGGATTAATATTTTGGTTGATGTAGTAGTAGAAAATTCAAGTAGTGATCCAGATATAGACTGAATCTGCTGGAATGTACATGTGTGACTTTTGCTGAGGGCACACTGAAAAATTGTTATTTATTTTTGTTGTATTTGCCGAAATGGAACTGTGTTAATATTTGTTGCATGTAATTAATGTAAAATTTTTTATTTTCATTTCTTTTTGATTGTATTTACTGAAGTGGAAATATTGTAATATTTGTTGAGTCTATAAATATTTTATTTTTTTTAATTTTTTTATAATAAGTATACTATAAAGCTTAAAGGAAAAGTAGGAATTTGGTTTTTAAAATAGAATGTAAAGTTGGTTTTTTTTCCCTAGTGTATTTTATCCCTATTTCTTGGTAACTGATTTTTATCTGTGTTTTTTTTTTTCTTAGTATTTTTGGGTGACACCTGTTGACCTTTCTATTGTGCGTTAATTCCGGGTATCCCCGGTAGGTGCGCTTGTGAGGGTTTTTTTCATTTTCCTCCAATGGGGATTGTTAAATTTTCCCGCTTCTTTTTAGGGGTTGTTTATAAAAATAAGTATTTTGTTTGGGAGAAGAGAGAAGAGACTCGGTTTCGAGAGAGGAAAACAGCTCGTTGAACACCCTGGTTGAGCCCAGGTGGGTAAGAACTTATGCTGCCGTGCCAACTATTCCCACGATAGTTTCCTTGTCGGAGGACAAGCGTCGAGGGACGAACGAGCGCTTTACTCGGATGCTGCCAGAGGAACTTTGAAGTTGAAAGAGGCTGATAAGATTGGTAAAGGAGGTATAGGTATGTAAACGAAAAGTAAATGATGAGAAATTGATTATGTATAATAATCAAATGAGCCTTCTTCCAGTTCACAGTTCAGCTTAAAGAGACTCTGGGCAGTGAGGTATATTAATGTTTCAATTTTCTTTCATTTTCGAGCAGATGTTTTCGTACGATGCCGAGTTTTATTGTCTCGATTTATTCCATTTTTTTTAGGTAGTTTAAGGAGGGAGTTTAATTTTAATAAAATAGTTTTTCCTACATTTGAGATTAAGGGTCCTCATTGGAGATTGAAAAATGTGTGAAAGTTTTATAATGAGAATCAAGTAAAAAAGAAAGGGAAAGGAATTAAAGAGGGCAGAACTGATGGGAAATACTTATTTTGAAACCCAGAACCTTTTAACCTTTTGAAATGAAAAGCTGTATATCCCTTTTTGTGCTTATTTAATTGTATGTATGTAGATTTTTTTTTATGTATGTTCAAATAAATATTAGGGTTATATGTTTATTAAAGTCACCAATCAAGTAGTTACACTAGACAAGTTAATATTAAATACTTTGAAAATTTTATTTTCGTCCGCATCCAAGTGGAGCTTTTAGGCTGCACTATTGAGAGGGGATAATCATTTAGGGCAAGTAAGGGTTATTATAGTTCGGCCTGGGGCAGCGTGCGATTATATATGAAAGCCTTGTTGCCTTAAAAGCACATCATTCTTGGCAGAATTTGGCATCTTCTATAACTGATGGTAGAGGACCAGACTATAACTATCAATAATAAAATCATTATATGGTTTAGGAAGACAAGACATCCCAAATTCTGCCTGAAAAAAGACACAAACTGAACTTTGGCTAAAAAAAGTTCTGATGATAGAGAAAGCCATTTCCCACGAGATAAATGATAGATTGTGAAGTGATGATTATAATATATGAGAAAAGTGGTGTGCTGCAAATAAGTTCAGAGTGTACATCGTAATCTTCACATTTAGACAAATACTTGAATCTAAACTAAATTCTAGGCATGAAATAATTTGGTAACCACAAATTTAATGTACATTCTGTTACATTCTAACAATTAACATTCTCAAGGAGACAGAGACAATGAATCAAAAATTAAAAAATGGAGAAGAACATGAAACAATGGAGAAATAATCATTGTATATGTCTGATGTTCAATCAGAAAATGGCAAAACATTTTGAGGCATATGGTTGAATGGTGGAAAATGGGTTGATTTATGGGGGGAAAATTAAAAGGGGGGGGGGGGATGGATGTGAATAAATACTCCCTAACAATTCTTCCAGTTAAAAAGTTAAGATTAACAATGACAAGTGCTTCCATATTGAATGTAAAAAATTGAAATGAAATAAACTCGATTATTTAAAAAAGATAAAAATAAAATAGAACAAAAAAAAAAATAATTGGAATTTTCAAAATATAAATTCTGACCTCGATACGAAGAACTTCCTTCAGCCACAAAATCTTCCGTTCGTAACGGTTACGATAAGTTCTTTCGGCCGATTTATCTGCATTTCCTTCAGAAAAAGATAATTTTTATGAGTCATCAGCTTTTCTGAATATTTTCAAAAATGTTGAAATTTTGTAAGCTTCTAAGAAACGTAAATTAAATTTTTAAGTATTTTTAAGTATTTATTTCTTAAAATTCTTTTCACATTTACACAAGGGAAAAATTTTTTTTTTGCTCCTTTTCTTACTGTTTTCCATTAATGCAATGAATTCATATTGTGAAACCAAATTTCAATAGTGTAAACATTAAAATTAAGGTAAAATAAACAATACAATGAAAATTATGAGTTATATCTGAAAAGAATACTACAAAAGTTACTATGTCAACAAGCCTCTGGCAGTCTTTCTGTAAACGGCCATTCCATTGTTACGGGTGTGACGTATCGCATACACTAATTGTTCCATAATTAATAAACTTCTACATATAAATTCGTAATTTTTTGCAAAAGTGTAGTTCTTAGGGTTGTTAATATTTGCATAAATTGTAATGTTAGGAAAATATTGTGGTCAATGCTAAAAAAAATAATTAGTAGATGTTACGGGTGTGACACTAAATGGACATTGGTTTCTGAGTTCCCTACATATTCGAAATTATTCTGTGAATTAAGAACGCCTAGACAAAGGTTATATTTTTTTTCTATTATAGGAATATTCACTGTAACTAGGGATGCTCACCTTTTTTTATATAGGCTTAAATTTTGCTAGCATAAAATTTCAGAAAATCATGTTACGGGTGTGACAGCCTGTTACGGGTGTGACATACTGCGAAATCATTACCTTTTATAACCTATCTACTGACCAGTATCATAGCATTGTTACATTACTACAGGCTACCCAACCCTCACAACCTGCACTCACATTGGGATATTGTGGAAACAAAAATCAATAATTAGCCTCTTGTAATTTTGATAATGTATTGAATAGTAAAAAAGCATTGAATATTGAAACCAAAACACAAAAATTAATATTCAATTTCATTTAATATTTAAAGTTCATTTTTATTAAGCTATGTGATGGTGATTATTAGACTACATTTAGGCTTTTTTTTAGAAAAATTTGAATTGCCCTCTACTATTAATTGGAACAGGGTCATTGACCATACCAGGGGCATGGTATGTTTGTCCTGTTTTACATGGAATGGCCGTAAAGCAAAATTCAGACATTCTTTTTAATCAAGAAACTAACTACTACTAGGAAAAATAAATTTATTGTCTCTGTTAGAGAAACAGATGTGGAGACCTTTTAAACTTGCAAATAAAATCAACTTTTTTATTCTACTAAATATCTAAGCAAAACAAAATTAATTTTAGTAAATAATTTAATGAATTAATCTAAAAATAAAAAATAATGCAATCGTTATAAAACTTATTTCTACTTTCAAGCACTTTCTGAGCAAAATGATTTATTACTATACAGTACAAATGAAAATTTAGTCAACACTGAAAAATAAAATTTAATGTCCAACAGTTCATTATTCCGTAAATTCCCTTTGCAGTGTTTTGGCCCTTTTTAGTGCAGCCCATAAAATGAATTGAAAATTACCAAAATCTAATCACATTTAGATACCTAATAACTTTACTATATAAATGTAAAGAGTATCATTATACATAATACTATTGAGAACCACTTTCTGTATCAATGAATTCAACTTATCTCAATAAATGAAATATCAATAGAAAGATCTCAGATGTTGATTTGCTTGCTTATGACAATTTTTAAAGTAAACAACCTAATCAAGAAATCCCCCATCAATAAAACAATAAAAGGCCGTGCCGGCGTGGTCGTACGGTCTCAGGTACCCGGGTTCAAATCCCGGTCGAGAGCAAGGATGTTTCATCTTTCTTCTTCTGTGTTTCGTCCGTTTCTTCCCTGGGACTTACTATCTCAGGGTTATTTCTGGACAGGATGTGAATCTTCTGGAATTTCCTAGCCTCACCCTGACGTTGTCAGGTAGGGTTAGCCCGTGGTCCATAGTTGGCCAAAGTCGATGAAAGGAAGGAAAAACAATAAAAAGGAACTAACTTCCCTGCAATGCATCAAAATCTCTCCTTTAAGTTTCTCAATGAGAATGGTGCTAACATGCAACAATTTTTTTTTGTTTCAGCCTGTTTTCCTTTAAAAATGCAAGTAAAATTACCACTTAATTACAATTTTTAAAGTGATTATCTTATGATTAATAAAATATATGTCTAAATATTTTAAAGTAAAATTTAATTAATGAACATTAATTAACAGATTACTTCAAACTATGTTCAGTCATTTACTTCAAACTATCTCATCTTTTTTATTCATTATATGTTATATTCATCCAGAGAATTTCTGTGCTTTCTCACTCAGGCTTCTTTTTGAAAATCTATGTATTTTTAGTTTTCAAAAAGAAGCCTGAGTGAGGAAGCCCAGAAATTCTCTGGATGAAATATAACATATAATGAATAAAAAAAATGAGGTAGTTTAAAATTAATTAACAGATGTTTTAATTTTATTAAAAATAGAAAAAATGACTTTAATAAAATAGGTAATAAGTGACACAACATTTCATAATGTATTCTGTCATGGCCACAGGTGGTATTTGCTTTTATCCAAGGCAAACACTAATTCCTCTACAGAACAGGGAAGATTATATGGCTCTCTCTGTTGGTAGAAAGCAATCTTATTGGAATAGCTTTGGCTCATTGTTTAATAATGTGAATATCATGTGATAATGTAACAGAGGTGGAGTTGTCAGCAAATGCATGTCCAAGTGCTTTAGTTTGATCAGTGAAGCTGCCTATTTCAATGTCATTTTCTTCAAGTATTGGTAAGGGTTGAGAAGAGTAGCGTCATGCATCTTAACAAATCCTATACAAGAGGGGTTTTGAAGAAGTTTTGCTTTTAACAGAAGATATATAATGATGCCAGGACTCTTCTGGGTTGTTCATCGGATACATCGAACAAAAGCTTGTACTCTTTTGAAAGCCAAAAGACTGGAAGATGTGGGATAACATCGAAAAACATTACAAGTTTTTTGTGCACAAGTGCATTCATAATTCCACCAAGGTTAAGGTTGAAATGGGAACCGTGAAGATGTTTGAGTGATTGCTGCATGAGCAGCTAAGCCAGAGCAATGAAGAAAGGAGAGCAAGATGAAACATGAACACTATAGCACAGACATTGCTGTTTCAATAAGAAAACCTAATCCAGAACAGTTATCATTGCAATCATAAATGTCTAGGAAATTATAGTCTGTTTTATTCTTCATTTCTTATGACCCTTATAATTTTAAACCTCTTCTCCCCAAAACCAAAACAAAACCAAAAAAAGAAAAACAAAAGATAAAGCTATATATAGTTTCCAAAACGATAATCTTAATCAATCATGATAAAACAATGAAAATCTTCTTACCATTTTCTTTTTTATTCACAATATTTCGTTTTCATAGAATTGAAAACTTCTTCAGGCCATAATTACTTTTTCAAATGTATAATAACTAGAGGATGAAGATGGTTTTCTTATCCTCAAATGGCCTGAAGAAATTTTCAATTCTATGAAAACGAAATATGGTGAATAAAGAAGGGAATGTTAAGAAGATTTTCGTTGTTTTATCATAAAAGATAAAGCTTCATTTACTTGGTTGGCAGTAATAAATTTATTATGATAGAAGCCTTACAACACAAAATCAGCAAAAAACAACAAAGTACCTTGATATATTATCTCTAACAAAAACTATGTGTCCGTAAAAGGAGAAAGTGTCTGTAAGGAGGTTTGAGGAAAGTTGGACCAGGAGATGGATCCTGATATTAGCATCGATGATTGGGGCTCCAATGTTTCTAGTTTGCCTGGGTGATGGATAAGGGATTTAACAACAGTTTTCACATCTACTGATCAACACAAACCTTCAGTCAGTGTGGATGATAGGCATCAGTGGGAGCTTTTAAGACCAAGACTTGTAGCCAAGAGAAGACTCACCAGCGGACTACCTGTTAACAATTATAATGCAGAAAAAGCAGGCAAAGAAAGGAGAGAGAGATGAAACATGGACACTATAGCACAGACATTGCAGTTGCAAGATACAAAAACCTAATCCAGAACAGCAATCATTGCAATTACAAATGCCTGAGAAACTATAATTATAGTTTCAGCAAGGGACAGTTGATTGAGAATGATCTCAAATTAGTGTAAGAATTAGATAACAAAGAATCTGCCAGACCACAACAATATCAGTTTGGTTGAGCAAACAGTAGACTGACTATAAAAGGACCAAGTCAAAAGTAAAGATAGCAAACTGAAACAACTTCTGGACATAAAAATTCTTGCTTTGTGTCAACGAAAACATTACGTTCTCAACTTAACATTCTCATATAAGTGCAGTTTTTCTTTTAAATAATATTTCCCAAAAAATCATTGTGTGCCACAGGATGAGTTCTGGAGATCCTATTTTGCTAAGAACTGCCCTAAATGAAATAATGAGGAGATAAGATAAGGGAGCTGATCATAACAATTGAACACATATTTCCAGGAATTACTCATGGGATCATGGCTGATAAAGCTGTCTCCATTTGAAAAACAGGCAGGCAAATACAGGTTAGTCTTCTTCAACAGAGAAAACAAGATTCCTTCATTGTATCAATAATGGCCAAGTCTATTAACAGTTGGATTCAAAAGCAGTATTCACAGGATAACGACTGAAACTAGAACTAGAGGTGATAGACTGCTCTGGATTAAAAACAAGATTGGCTTATGGTTACAAAACTTCTTCCACATGAGAGTATCTTGGAAGACTTGCACTTTATCTTAACAATAAAAAACATTTAATCAGAACAAAACTTTGACTAACTCTTACACAAAATAGACCAGGCCGGGTGATAGTCATTGGACTGTACCCGGGAGCTTCGGGAACAGGAACTTTAACTATTACCGTTCCCAACACTATCTTCATTCAGCCATCCAACCAAGAGCAGACAAAAAGTTTTATAAAATAGAAACTATTTGTTCAACATAATTCAAATTTCAACTCAAAAAGTATGAACATGAAAGTTGTAATATATCTAAAGATTCCATGGCATCAATACATCCTATAAAGGAAGTACAGTAAAACCTCGTTAAGCCGTCACCCGGATAAGTCGTCACTCTGTTTAAGTCGTCGTTTTCCTTTGGTCCCGACAAGGTCTCATACACAATAATGTAAAATAACCCTCCTTTACCCATCACCAAATTTAATTCTACTCCGGATAACTCGTCACCCTCAGAAATGGCCAAAAGCATCTTTCTTCTCTATTTTGCATTCCATCGTGTTGTCTTTTCAGCCCCGCCCCTTCGACCATGCCTATCACTTCATTCCTTTCCTACCCCTTCGGGGGATTTGGGTTCTTGAAATCTCATTGCTAATCATTCAAAGTACACTTCTCGCTGCGACTCTGTTAAGTGTAGACGTTTTGTTGACCGCTCCTGATTGTGACTTCATTTCAAAGCGAGTAAGCCCCGCTGTAAGGGCTATTTTTTCTCTTGCAATTTTGTGGTTCGATTATGTTTTTAACATGCCAGGGAAACGAAACCTTACTTCGTTATCTTTTAAAGAAAAAAACACTTAACTGCCCTTTTTGCAAAATCAAAAGTTTCGAAAACAGCTTTTGCCATTAAAAGGACTACATTAAACGATATTCTTTCATTGAAACAAGTAATTGAAGAAGCTGACTGCAAAGACAAAAGAAAGAGAATGAGGAAATCGAAGTTTGGTGAGATTGAGGAGGTTTTTAGTTCGATGCTAAAACATGCCAGATCGCAAAATGTACCGATTTCCACAGTGATTCTCAAAGAAAAAGCCATGGAAATTGCTAAGGAGTTGACTATTGAAGATTTCGGCAGCAGCAATGGTTGGCTGGAACGTTTCAAAGACAGACATTGCCTTTCTTTTAAGACGATTAAAATGTGGTAACTACAAAAAGTGTTTTTTTTTTTTTCCACTCATTCATTTGCATATATGAATTTCTGAAAATCTTGTTTTTCTCACCGAATCCTACAGCAATTCGTGAAAACACTGTATTTCAGTGTTTTTTTGGTTTTTTTTTTTTTTTTTTTTTCAAAAATTCCGACTGCCTAAGTTGTCACTCCGCTTAAGTCGTCAAAAATGTTTGGTCCCTTGAGTGACGACTTAACGAGGTTTTACTGTATAAACTCACCTAAGTATTTCAAATAACTTTTCATTACATGATTTGTTTACTTCCAAATTTTTTTTCTTAGTCTATTTAAAAGAAATTAATTCATGTACCATTTAAATATCTCAAACATTTTGAGTAGTTTTTAAATTAAAAAATAAAATCAATTTTCAACTGTAAAGAAAATATAAACTCGCTAAGAAGTATTTTGATTTTGACACTTGCAAAGTGATTGGAATATCTCAAATTTGCATAAAGATAACTAAAAGTTGCTAAAGTATGTAATCTATTCATTTTTGTAGCAACATATGCCACTATGTTATCATGCCTCGTGGAAATTCTTTAACTGACAAAGAAATATGAAAAATTCATTTTCTCCTTGGTCAAAAAAAGTCAACAAGGCAAATAGCCTCAGAATTAAAACGTTCACAGACTGTTATTCAAAATGTCATCAAGAAAGGTGAGTTATGGAACCACAAAAAGACCAGTTAGACCTTCAAAACTCACACCTCGGGACCACCGGGAGAATTCAAGATCTTGCTGCATCTGATGAGATTCTACCCATGAAATTGCTCGTGTGTTGCCAATGACTGTATCTCACCAAACTGTATCGAACAGCTTAACGTCAAATAATCATATGAAGTTTGTAAAACTGAAAGCTAATCCCAAGCTCACTGCCACTCATCTTTCCAGCTGACTTGAATGGGCTAAGAAAACAGTGAAATGGCATCAAAGGTGGAACGAAATATTTTTTTTTTCTATTGAAAAACATTTCTGTCTTGACGGCCATGAAGGATATTCTGCATACTGACATGATGTACGCACTCCGTCGAAGATAAGATTAGGCAGATAACAAGGTGGGGATGGAGTGATGGTGTGGGCAGCATTTGGTCAGGATGTAAGGAGCAGATATAGCGTTTATGGAAGGCAAGATGGACTCTAAAAAATATCAGATCCTTATGTACGACTATTTAATACCATTTGGGCCCCTTCTAGGAGGGCCAAATTGGCAATATCAATAACACAATGCTTCTATACATGCGTCAAAATCCACCAAAGCATGGTTTAAAAAAGAGAAAATTGATGTCATTCCATGGCCCTCCTGATCTAAACCCAATTGAAAACGTATGGGGTTGGATGGCAAACATTGTATATGGCTGAAACAAACAGTATCATCATTTGAATGATCTGAAGGTTGCAATTTGGAATGCTTGGGACCAGATAAAGATGTCCGATTTGAAAAAATTAATTGGGACAATGCCTGACAGAATGATAGAAATTATAGAGAAGAAAGGAGGACCAACACGTTATTAATTTCAATAAATTTCAAAATTTTATGTTTTGAGTTTATATTTTCTTTACAGTTGAAAAGTGATTTTTATTTTTTAATTGAAAAACTACTCAAAATGTTTTGAGATGTTTAAATTGTACATGAATTTATTGCTGTTAAATAGACTATGAAAAAAAGGAAGTAAACAAATCCTGTAATAAAAAGTTATTTGAAATATTTGGGTGAGTTTATACTTTCTTTTTAGGGTGTATGCTTAATTAAGACTAAGAAAATTCTACATATAACTACATCATATATATTCTACATATATTCATCACCAGAAGCAAGACTTATTAGTGTATGAATTGATGCTCTGTTAATTTGACAAATAGAAAAACTAAACAAATGCTAAATCACACAATAAAAAGAGCATGCAATATTCAAGGAATCAAAATGAAAGCTATTCTAATCCAGTTATTCTAGGCTTGACTGGCAGCAGCATTTTAATATAAACAAGCACAGTGAAAAGCAGAGGATGAAACCACCCACAGCAGACTTATGCTTTGACTTATGAAAGGAGTGGAAGCAGTGTTTTTATTTCATCAGCAGCACAATGAACAGCATGATTGTTATAAACAACAGACGAAGCTGCATAACATCCTCAATTTTTGAAAAGGGAGATTAGTACCACAAAACAAACCCCAATATCCATGAAAGCCTGCAAATATCAAATCCCAGTGTTAGTTGCCAGGCCGAGTGACAGTCATTGGATTGTTCCCAGGGGCTTTGGGATGTCAACAACCTGGCAAGTCTGTAGGTGGTGGATAGGAGAAATATTCGTCTCTGTGATCGAAGACACTGATGGAGGTGAGGTAATGCGATGCACCCCGAACCAGACTCCCCAATCCAAGGCGTCATGCAGCCCATTCCGATGGATGGATGGAATATAGTATCGTAAATGGTGCATCCGGGAAACCTGGCTGCATTTCGGAGTATTTAGGCCTTCCTGCATAGGGGATCTGCGCAAGCTGACCATTTCTTTCCCTAGTTTTCTGCAGTCCCATATGGATTGTTTAAACTCTTCTGTGGGGAGCTATAATGTAGTATCCACTCTCACTATCCTTCTCAGGGCTTAAATTTTTGAATGAGGGGTCTTGGAGGTTGAACTCTAACTGGATTACCAGGGAGGGCCACCAACACACCCACCCAAAAGGCATCCGGGCCTTGCTGCACTCTCAGGTGGTGCCAAGAAGTCTGGTACTAAACGTGCCAGACAACAAGGAAATACACCACTGGAAGCCAGTTTGAACCTTAAAAGAGACATCGGGGTCAACCTGAGTAGCCTTAGAACAAGCAGCTTTGCTGAAGTAGCAGCTGTAGATCCTGCATTACAGGTGGCTATCAGAAAAGTCAACAGGCTTGAGGCCTTTACTGAAAATCAGCAGATGGAACTATCCTATGCAAGTTGTCCAGCTAATTTGGCAGATTCCTGAAGGTAAGCAGGTACCACGATTCAAGGAACCAGATGCAGGACAGAGTATATCTATGTTACTGCAGACAATATCTTTAGTAGGGACTGGCTTATTAGTGCTGTTCACAACTTGAATATCTGGGAAGGGGTAGTACTTTCTGCCCTGGAAGCTACTAAAATCCACAGTTTGACCAGAGCTATGTTCTGGATTCCCAGGAAGATCTCAAACCCAAGAGAGGTTTGTTTATTTTATATTTCTTTTTCACCTATCTATTCAACCATCGGTCAGTACTTATCAGATATATTTGAAAAATTAAATTTACTTATTAAACAGCTCCAAGGAAAAGATTCTGATCTCATATCAACTAAAGGTGCTGTTACTGCTTTTCTGAGAAAATTACAGTTGTACAAAAATAATATCAGGCGTCATGCATTTGGTTTCAATTAGATTCCCAAGGAAAAACAGACGTGACATTATTGTTGCATCTGCTTATTTTCTTCATGAGCATGATTCTGATCCACCCCCACTGGAGGTTAAAAATCTGGTCTCTTTCTGTATGAACTCTGGTTTGCCCTTTCTCTTGGGATTTGATGCTAACTCCCACCATACTTTGTGGGTAGCAGTGACATTAACCTAGAGAGGAAGTCTTACTAGAGTTTCTCTCTTCTGTGGATCTGGACATTTTAAAAAAAGATTCATTTCCTACCTTCTTTACCTCTTATAGGGAAAAAGCTTTGGACCTCACTGACTGTTTTCTCTGTAAGGGCACTCATCTCTGCTTATAGCTAAATTATCCACTTCTGTAGTAAACGAAGGAACATTTGGTTAGACTCAGGACTAAGACTCATAAGCTTCTTAATAAGGCAAAGCATACGGGTACTTCCTAAGCTTGGAATTCTTATAAAGAATCCTATAAGAACTATAAACGTGCCATTAGGCATTTCAAGAGAACATCCAGGAGAGCCTTATGAGAAGCGGGCCACAAGGCTGACCAAGGCTTTATCAAAAAGCTCTGAGACTAGACTGGGTCTTTGTTACTACCCAGTGGGGACTATACCTCATTCGAGGAAGAGCCTTAAAAGAACCTGCTGGATGTTCACTTCCCAAATTCACAAGCTAATGATAGATTTTTACAACATACAACTTTTGGCAAGGACTTTTCTCTTCCTAACACATTGTTTTTTTTTATGATAAGGTTATGCTGTTGCTAACTTTAAACACTTCAAAGCGGCAGGAGAGGATGGAATCTTCCCAGTCCTACTTTTAAAATAGTTGGAGATCATTGAACCACCTCTCGTACATGTTTATCACTCTTGTCTGGTACTAGGTTACATTCCTATGAACTGGAGAAGGACAAGAGTTGATTTGATTGATAAGGCAGGAAGGTATGACTTTACCTCTGCCAAATATTTCAGAACAATTGAAGGCTCGGGGAAAGAACAATCAAAGTGCCAATTTCAATTTTAAAGTTTGACAACTCACCAAGCTTAAAGTATACCCTGAAATGGAATTTTATACATTGTAATAAATTAATATAAATATAAATTTTTCACTATACTGACTTCCCCATTGCATTCTACACCTTTAAATCTACAAAATGGCAGGTTCAGTTTACAACCTTAAAAAATGGACTTCGATCGTTCTTTCCCCAAGCCCTTCAATTGGTATCTTTCCTTTCTTCTAAAGGTCCTAGAGAGGCTAGTCGATCAATATAAGAGGGATGTTTCCCTTTTAAAACATCCTCTTCATTGCTTGCAATATGCTTATCAGAAAGGACTTTTTACTGAAATAGCCTAAAACCATCTGGTACAGAGGATAGAGAATTCACTATCCCATGGACAGATGGCTCTTGGTGCCTTTCTAGATATTGAAGGAGCATTTTATGAGTGCATTTGTTATGCAGCTGAACAGCATGGTGTAGAGTCATCTAAGGTAAGATGGATCAGGAACATGCTTTGTCCTATGCTATCTCTCAGAAATATTCTGTCTTTTAATTTCAACATGACACCCAACATGAATTGTAGGGAGGAATGGCTTGCTAAGGGACATGAGCTTTTACCCTCCTGGAGCATTGTTTGCTATACTGACGGCTCCAAAATAGGTAACAAGATGGGGGAGGGTGGAATATGCGGGCTAAGGCCAAGAGCTGACTTTTTTCATGCTCTTGGTGTTTATTGTACTGTATTTCAGGCAGAGGTATTTGCTGTTCTTTCTTGTGCTTTTGAAAACCTCAACCATCATTATATCAATTGGACTATTTTTATCTTCTTAGTTACTCAGGCTGCATTGCATGCTCTGAGCAGCGCTGTTTGCACTTCACAGCTTGTTGCTGACTGCAGGGAAGCCTTAACTTGTCTGGCTAGGACAAATTTGGTTAATTTGTATTAGGCTCCTGGACATCTTGGCATTGATGGAAATGAGAAGGCGGATGTTAGCCAAGAGGGGTTCTTCATTACTTCCTATTAGCTGGAACCGTTCTTAGGTTTCTCCTTCGATCTAGGTAAACGAATACTTGGGAAAGTCTTGGGAAAACAGTTCCATAGACATTGGATTACCTCGCAGAGTATGAAGCAGGCCAAATTATTTATTAAAAGGCCTGACCATCGCTTTGCAATGTCAATCCTAAATTTAGATAGGAAACATTGTAGAATGATTACAGGAATTCTTACAGGACACTGTACTCAAAATAGATACCTGCATCTGCTTGGCATTTGCCAAAGTAATATATAGTATGTAGGAAATGGATCAAGAAACTCCTGAACACATTTTATGTCTTTGCCCAGCTTTGGCTAGGAGCAGAGATAAAGAATCTTTGGTAAGATTCGTCTAATCATTTTAAAGTCAAGCCCATTTTATCTTTTTTATAAGTCCACAGGACTTTTCATGACAGGATGTTTCATCCCAATGTTTGAAGATTAATCTTTGACATAGTCATGATCTGTTATAAGGGGGCACAATGGACCCATTTATGTGGTCTGAGTGATTTAAATGGTAGTTATCATACCTTTCTTTATCCTTATCCATTGTTAGTTGTAAACCAATTACAAGGTGATTCAAATAAAGTATCCCTACGTACAGCAATCTGGAGAAAGAATCAGTCAGAGAAACAACTTCAGAATTGGTCTGTATACATTCCAGATCATGGTGAAGACTTCAGCAGCAAAAAATATATTAGTTCAAAAAATGTCCGACAGAGAATATGGCATTGTGGCATCACCAGTTCTTGAAATTTGCATACTGCGTATGTTGTAAGACATCGAATCAGGTAACTAAACTAAACTGATAGGCTGGATGGAAACATTCTTTGACAAGCACGATAGTCCTCACATTGCCAGAATGCACCTCACTTTTAAAGTATTCTACCAGAATGGTGAAAACATTGTTGTAGCGCTTCGTGAGTACAAATGCTGCAAATCATTGCAGAAAGGTCTACCAACACCTTGTGCATTGCGGTGCATGGAGATGTTTGCTGAACTTACAGGGATAGTTATGCAATGCTACCCCTATAAGCTCAGCCACCTCCAAAAGTTGCAACCTGGCGATGGCGACATCTGAGAAACGTTTGCTTTGACATTCCTGTCACGAATGCGGATGGATGAGAATTGGCCCCTGGAAATCCTGTGGAGTGACAAAGCTCATTTTCATGTTTGTGGAACAGTGAACACACAAAATTGCAACATCTGGGCTACAGAGAATTCTCATCAGTTTCAAAAAATCTCCTTACATTCACTGAAGATAACAGTATGGATAGGGTTTATGGCTACATTTCTGATCGGCCCATTTTCCTTCAAGGAAATCCATCCAACCAAACCAGTGACCTGTAAGGAAATTGCAACTCATTATTGGGACACATTGCACAGTTTCGTCATCCCATACTTCCAACAAAGATGTCAAGAAGACAACATTTATGCAAGATGGAGCACCTCCCCACATATGACATATACTCAGCAGTTGCTGTGACAACATTTCACAGCGGCCAGAATCATCAGTCGTGCATCCCAACCATGTCCCCAGACCTTGATTTTTGTCTTTTGGATTACCTCAAAAGCATGGTTTATTGGGGCAACATTCTTCACCTGGCAGATTTGAAGGACAGAATCTTATTGCACAAGCAAAACACCTCTACAGATCAATTGTATTCTGCTGTCGAACATGCCAACCCTTGGTATTAGCTTTTGGTACTGCGGAACAGTTAACACAATGAACATTGCCTCTGACTATCCCTGCAGCCTCGGTCAGCTCTGGTTTTTTTTAACTACATTTACATAATGTATGGAATTAACGAATGAAAACCACTCGATGACACTTGGTATGCGTTTGTTTACGGTTCCTTTCCCATTTACACACCAATCCAGTTCATACTACTGTAATTAGTACCCTCAGGTAGCGCCAAATTTCATAGTCGGTCATTTTTTGAACTATTTTATTTCTTTATTGCAGAAATCTTTCCCCCATGATCTGGAATGTATACAGTCCAAGTCTGACATTGTTTCGCCCACTGCTTCTCTCTCTCAAGTGCTCTGCATAGGGATACATTAATTTGAATCACCTTGGATATTAACCTAATAGTTATCAAACCCTTACAGAAACAGAGAGATGAGAAAATACATAGAAAAGAAAGATTTATTTGGAATCCTTATGAGAATTGGTTCTGATATAACATAGGAATAGAGGAAGGAGCCAGAAACTTTTTAATGATGATTTTTAAAAAATGCAAAAAAGAATATCGATATATTTTATACATCAAATTCTTTCTTCTGTTCAACCTCTCAGCATTTAAGTTTAGTATTTTTAAGCCAAAGAGGCACTTCAAATTTTTCTTATTGAGAGAAAACAGGCTCTC
>JAFIDM010009631.1:35746228-35766629 GCA_023159025.1 Thereuonema tuberculata
GAGAGCCTGTTTTCTCTCAATAAGAAAAATTTGAAGTGCCTCTTTGGTTTAAAAATACTAAACTTAAATGCTGAGAGGTTGAACAGAAGAAAGAATTTGATGTTTAAAATATATTGGTATTCTTTTTTGCATTTTTTAAAACTCATCATTAAAAAGTTTCTAGCTCCTTCCTCTATTCCTATGTTATATAAGAAGCAATTCTCATAAGGATTCCAAATAAATCTTTCTTTTCCATGTATTTTCTCATCTCTCTGTTTCTGTAAGGGTTTGATAACTATTAGGTTAATATACAAGATGATTCAAATTAATGTATCCCTATGCATGAGCACTCTGGAGAGACAACCATTGGGTGAAACGACATCAGACTTGGACTGTATACATTCCAGATCATGGGGGAAAGATTTCTGCAATAAAAGAAAATAATTCAAAAAATGACCAACAGGGGGAAATATGGCATTGCCTGAGGGTAACAGTTACAGTAGTTTGAAGTAGATGGATGTGGACTTAAACAAAGGCATACCAAGTGTTATCAGTTTCCATACATTATGTAAATGCTGTTAATAACTCCCAGAGCTGACTGAGGCTGCAGGGTTAGTCAGAGGCAACGTTCAGTGTTTTGACTGTTCTGCAGGACCAAAAGCTGATACCGAGTGACTGCATGTTCGATAGAATGCATTTGATCTGTAGAGATGTTTTGCATGTGCAGTATTATTCTGTCCTTCAAATCTGCCAAGTGAAGAACATTGCCCCAATAAACTATATTTTTAAGGTAATCCCAAAGCTAAAAATCACAGGGATTAAGGTTTGGTGAATGTGGTGGCCATCTTGTTGGGAATGCACGACTAATGATTCAATCCTGTTTTTTGAAATGTTGTCGCTGCAATGTGATGTCCTATGTGGAGAGGTGCTCCATCTTGCATAAATGTTGTCGTGTTAAGACATCCTCTTTGCTGGAGGTGTGGGATGATGAAACTGTGCAGCATGCCCCAATAGCGAATTGCAGTTACTGTATACGTCATTCTGGTAGAATAACTTTAAAAGTCAGGCACGTTCTGGCAATGTTAAATCATCATCCTCATCAAAGAATGTCTGACCAGCCCTGAACTTTATTTTATACCTGATTAGATGTCTTACAACGTTTGCGCTATACAAATTTCAACAACTGTTGACTCTTGCAGTGCCATATTTCCCTGTATCAGTCATTTTTTGAACTATTTTTTTGTTTTAATTGCAGAAATCTTTTCCCCATGATCTGGAATGTATATAGTCCAAGTCTGATGTTGTTTCACCCACTGGTTCTCTCTCACCAGAGTGTTCTATATATGGATACTTTAATTTGAATCACCTTGTACTTGATTTATAACTAACACTGGGATTTGATATTTGCAGGCTTTCATGGATATTGGGGTTTGTTTTGTGGTACTAATCTCCCTTTTCAAAAATTGAGGATGTTATGCAGCTTCGTCTGTTGTTAATCACTGTCATGCTGTTGCCCCTATCATGCCCCTGCCATGTTAGTTTCCACCACCCTTCTCAATGAGCCCGTCCGGGCCTGGTGTCAATGATTGAAAACAATGATGAAAAATATGATGGTGTGATTTGGGCATTAATAGGTTTTTAATTTTTCAGTAGCCTTGTTTTTCCAGAGTTTCATCAATATGCCTTTGTTTCTGAGCTTTTCTGTAAAGCTGTTATTTTTATCATAGACAAAACATTTGCACTGCCCATTTTATGGAATTTTAGGGCTTCTTCTATTTTGTGTAAGAGTTAGTCAAAGTTTTGTCCTGATTAAATGTTTTTTATTGTTAAGATAAAGTGCAAGTCTTCCAAGATACTCTCATGTGAAAGAAGTTTTGTAACCATAAGCCAATCTTGTTTTTAATCCAGAGCAGTCTATCATCTCTAGTTCTAGTTTCAGTCGTTATCCTGTGAATACTGATTCTGAATCCAACTGTTAATAGACTTTGCCATTATTGATACAATGAAGGAATCTTTTTTTCTCTGTTGAAGAAGACTAACCTGTTTTTGCTCGCCTGTTTTTCAAATGGAGACAGCTTTATCAGCCATGATCCCATGAGTAATTCCTGGAAATATGTGTTCAATTACTATGATCAGCTCCCTTATCTTCTTTCCTCATTAATTCATTTAGGGCAGTCGTTAACAAAATAGGATCTCCAGAACTCATCCTGTGGCACACAATGATTTTTTTGGAAATATTATTTAAAAGAAAAACTGCAGTTATTTGAGAATGTTAAGTTGAGAACAAAATGTTTTCATTGACATATGGATGAATACAACAAAGCAAGTAGTTCAAAGTTCTTGTAACAAAGAACCTCAAAAACAAAAGTGCAGACTTATCACCAAGAACTTCTACAAGTGTATGCTTGCCAAGCTTTTCCATTCACAGTTGATCTGTTGACTGAAATGAATTGACATAAGAATTCTTATGTCTCAGTTGCTATCTTTATTTTTGACTTGGTCCTTTTATAGTCAGTCTACTGTTTGCTCAACCAAATTGATATTGTTGTGGTCTGGCAGATTCTTTGTTATCTAATTCTTACACTAATTTGAGATCATTCTCAATCAACTGTCCCTTGCTGAAACTATAATTATAGTTTCTCAGGCATTTGTAATTGCAATGATTGCTGTTCTGGATTAGGTTTTTGTATCTTGCAATTGCAATGTCTGTGCTATAGTGTCCATGTTTCATCTCTCTCCTTTCTCTGCCTGGTTATTTTGCAGTATAATTGTCATCATCTACTCTTCTCATGGCTACATGTCTTGGTCTTGAAGCTCTCACTGACTGAAGGTTTCTGTTGACCAGTAGATGTGAAAATTGTTATTAAATTTCCCTTATCCATCCCCACTTCATTGGACTTGTTCATTCAGAAATTTCAAGCAAAGAACGTAATCTATGGCTTCTTCACTCACTTTTTTTAATTAGTTGTAAATCTTTGAGATAATCTGCCTTCAGTTATGCATTTATTGCAATGCCATTGCTACTTCATTCCTCAGTACTAGTTTGATTCTAGCTATAACAAGCATATGATCAGTCACAATCAGCTGATTAATTGTTTACCATATCTTTTATGCAGTTTGCATACCAAGCTCAAAGATTAATATCGCTAATTTAATTTCTTGTATTCCATTCAGGTGAAATCTAAGTGCTTGTAGTTATCTTCTTGAAGAATGTAGAAAAGATTAAATTAATACCATTTCCAGTACTTGCATTATGATTACTATAAATTTCATTGGATGGCATGGCAATATTTTCATTACCAGTCCTTGCATAGCAGATTCCCACTATTAGAAGGGACATCCAGAAAGTAAAGATTCAAATGCAGTAAAATTGTTGAAAATTACTTATTAATGAAAAAATTGAGTGACAAAATCTCTTAAAACATACCTTTAGCTATTTTACAACTAAATTACCACTAATTTTAAGACATTTGCTTAATACGAGTGTCAGTTTCTGTATTCCAATGTTATTGTATTCTGCTGACTGCCCATTCAAATATTGGGTTGTGTAATAAGTTCCCGCGTTTTTTTGCTTATAAGATTTATTGAAGAAAACAATATTTATAACAACAAATTAATCAGTAATACAGTCGAACTTGCTTTTAATGAGCCCTGATTTAACGAGGAAATCGGAAATACATGGTTGGTACAATGTTAAGTCTATGGGAACATAACTCGCTTTTAACGAGCAAACCCTGGTTATAGCGAGCAATATTTTTGTGATTCATAAAATTTCTATTGACTTCCACCTCTCCAGCTCAGCTAATCCTTTCTTGGAAAAATTCCGAAGTCAACCGAAAGTTAGTGATGAGTCATAAATCAAACTTTTTTCGAAGCCAGGGGTGCAAATGATGATGTCAATGTTTTTCGGGCCATGAGTCTTCTCCGAAGAACAATAACACACGAAAGAAACAAAAAGACAATTCAAAGCAAATTACCAAATTTTTTTGTACTGTACAGAAATAAAAAATAATAAAGTAACTACCATATATATAATATAGTAAGTATGTATGAATTTTTATGATTTTTTTTTTCACGAACCCGTTTTTACGAGCACTTGGTTATAACGAGCAAATATCGCGGTCCCTTCACGCTTGTAATAAGCTAGTTCAACTGTATATTCTCCATCATTATTTATGACCTGTTCCCACTTATGGACCAACCTGTCGATGCCATCCTGCCAAAAATCTTCTGATTGTATGTTGAAGAAGTGGGTAAGCCAGTTTTTGAAGTCTTGTTCATTGGCGAAGGTTACGTCCCTCATTTGGTTCGACATGGAGCGGAAAAGGTGATAATCTGCTGGTGCAAGGTCTGGAGAGTATGGCGGATGTGATAGAACCTCCCATTCAAAGTGATTCAGAGCCTCTTTGAAGATGTTTGCGGTATGTGGGTGTGCATTGTCATGAAGAAGGATGACTTGACCACGTCGATCGGCCCTTTTCTGCTGAATTGCTTTGTTTACGTGATGAAGTTGGGCAAGATAGCGTTCCTTATTGGCAGTCTTGTTCTTTTCCAGCATTTCCAAGTAGATCACACCTTTACAGTTCCACCAGACACAGATCATTGTCTTCTTGGGATGGAGATCTTGCTTGACTCTCGGCTGTGGTATGTCTCCTCGTGCCATCCACTCTTTTCTTTGCTTCATATTAACGTAAAGACACCACTTCTCATCCCCGATGACAATTCTGTATAAAAATGGTTGCTTGTGACCATGTGTTGCACAATGTCGGGCAAGATTTTGAGCTGCTTTATCGCAACGATTTTCCTTATTTCATCACTCAAGTTGTGTGAATCCAAGATCCCAGTTTTTGAGTAAAGCCCATGGAGTGAAGATGATTAGCAATGGTCTTGAAGGTACAGCCCATCTTTTCGGCTAACTTTCATGTTGTTTGATGACCATCTTCCTTCAGAAACGTCGTGAGACAATCTTCATTGAAGTCGAAAGGTCGGCCGGAGCGAGGTGTGGTCATCAAGGTCGAATTTGCCATTTTTGAACTTGGAAAACCAATCTGGAGCGGTCCTCGGAGCTACAGCATCTACTCCATACACGTCACAAATGTCGCGAGCTGCTTCCGTAGCTTTTTGACCACGACAAAAGGCGAAATACAGCAGATGTCGAAAATGCATTTTTTTTTTACTCCTGGAACTTCCATTTCAAAAGCCTGAAAATTGATTAAAATTCATTAATTCAAAAAATCATAGCATATAAGTTTGTAGAGGAAGAAAAATATTTGCGAATGCAAAATATATTTTTCCTAATGAAACATAAAATGGCGGGAAAAAAACTAAAAAAAAAAATAAATAACCCAGGAACTTATTACACAACCCAATACATAGTGACTTCATTTTATACAGCACAAATGTTGTCGCATATTCTGAAACACTGAAAAAACTTAGACATGCAATTTAGAACAAACATGAGTGATGCTGACCATTGTATGCCAGGACACTGCAAGAGTAATGCAGCAGTTGTTACAGAATTTCAACTGGATAGTTATCACATATGGTATTTCATACAAAGCAAAGACCTTGCTCCTTGAGATTTCCATTTGTTTCTGCATTTAAATAAGCATTGGGCCTGAAGGAGGTTTCATGAAAATGAAGAGGTGAAAAACAAAGTCACGACATGGTTGCATGTGCAGGCGAAATTGCAATTTTATAATGTTGTAATACAGGAACCTATACTCAGGCAAAAGAAATGTCTTAACATTGATGCTAATTATGTTGCAAAAAAAAAAAAGATTAAGGTATAAAGTTGTGGGCCCGGTAGCCGAGTGGGTTAGGGTGCTTGGCTGTGGGTTGGAGGTAGCGGGTTCGATTCCCAGCCTCGGCGGAGGGCAGGAATTTTTTCATGCTCCTTTCTCCTCCAAACAGGTCCTAGGGTCTACCCAGCCCTCTGTAGAATGGGTACCGGGTTTCTTTCCCGGGAGTTAAAGGCGGGCGGGCATCAGGCTGACCTCCTGACCTCAACTTCGTCCTGTTAGGTCACGAAAAGCTGGAGCCTAACCTCCAGCTTCCCTAAGGGTCTGTAAAGACCTGTTAGTGGGATACTTTTAAAGATATAAAGTTACAAAAATAATTTTTTTTCATTTAATTTAATTAATAAATGTGTTTCAGCAATTGTATATGTTTCAGCCTTTGTTTTCTAGATGTCCCTTATAATAATGGGAGTTTACAATGCATTGATTGGTAATAAAAGTATCGTCAAGCTAGTCAAAGAAATTTATAGCTATCATGATGCAAGTATGGAAATGGTATTAATTTAACCTCTTCTATTATTTTATTCTCTAAAAAGATAGCTACAAGCATATAGGTTTCACCTGATTGGAGAACAATAAATTAAATTAACCAGATTACCATATGTATGTGTTCAGTCAATTTTGTTATTAAATATTTTTCAACAATTTTACTGTGTTGGTATCTTTACTTCAGGACAACCTTCTTCCTTTGATTTCCCTAAATGGATATTAATCATATACGAAGATGATTGTAAATAATTACATTTTCTTACACAGTTTCATTAAGATTATTCTTAGTATATTCATTGCAGTTTACTTTGTCAGCTACAAAAAGCAGGCTAAAAGGCCGGCTGTAGATACACCTAGTATCAAGTCTTTCAGAAACAGGGTTAAATTTCATTACTTCCTTCTTACAAATTTTTTAATGACAAATACATTAACAATGACTTCTTTTTCACTGTAATAGATATGACAGCAATCAGTAGCTAGTTCACCAATGCCTGTCAGTTCCATTACGAAATATTAAAGGGAATAATTATCTTTTTCTGTAGTTATTGTAATAAACATTGCTAATTTTTTTTTTCTTTTTTTTTAAGTATACATACTTGAAGAGATATAGGTTTGTGACAGTATTATTGTCATTTGGACTTTCTTTAAATTCTTTTGTTTGACTGAAGATATACTACTTGATTGTTGTAGATTTTGTAAGTGTGTTGGGCCTCTGTTAAATGTTGCTGTCTTGTCTTGTTTTCTGCTGTGGTTTTGCTTCTATTCAACTATGCTGCTTATTTTAAATTGATATCACTCGTATATTAAATAATCATCTTTCCATCTCATTCCAATTTGATACTGTTAACTTTTCCATTTATGTTTGTGTTTATTCTTATTTAAATGTCTCCTGAAATTTATTGTAGGTATAATTTGAATCCTAATGCTAAAAGAAATGTTTGTATTTTATGTGTCTAATGGGATGGATTCTTTTATTTAGCCAAATTTCATTTGTAGTCAGTTGGTGATTTCAGTTTTCTGATGTAGAATTATTGATAGTAATATAATTCTGTTCATAGCTCTAAGGAACTAATTTGTAGCCTCCTTTCCAATAGGAAAGGGAGGCTCATTAAATCAATCATTCTGTGTGTGTGTTTGTCCACTCTAAGTTTTGAACCACTGGATGGAACTTCTTGGAACTTGGAATGCATATTTGAGGACTAGGGGCAATGTAACTTTTATATTTGGAATCTGTTCCAAATGGGTTTTGTCAAAAAATTAGCACAAGAAGGCAACAAAAATTCTCAAAGAAAAGTATTAGAATCTAAGCAATGGATTTCTATCCTATTTCTGTTAATATCACATTATCTTAAACAATGAATATTAAGCCCTTTAGTTAACCCATTTCACTTGATTTAATGCAATTAAATTAGTCAGATCTAGACAATTTGAGTTAATAATGTGAATTCATTTGTTTTAAGAAAGTGAAAATTTTATACTATTTGTTTACAGTATATTTTATAATTTGAATTTAAATGTAGCTATTTCATTTTTGTTGCTTTCATGAATTTAAAAAACAAAAATAAAATTAGAGATATTTTAAGGAAAGTATGCTTTAAGTTCTTTCAAAGTTCATGTTTGTTTGTTTGTTTGTTTGTTTGTTTGTTGTTGTGTAAGTCACTCAATAAGATTTTGATTAAGCTTCTGTTTTATTTATTTTGAATTGTCTTATTTACTTTGCAGAATCTTTGACTCAGGAAACAGGAAATCCTTACACTAATGAAAGCCTGCGAACTGTTTCTGAAATTCGTATCCTTTAAGTATCTGTTAATTTAGTAAGCTTTGAAAACCTTAATTAATTCTTAATAAGCAGTTTACTTAAAATATTTTCCTTTAAAATTAATTTTCTTAATTTTGAATTCAGCTTTAAAATATAGATATATTTTCAGTGGCTTTCCTTATTTTAATGTTGTTCAGTCCAAAGTATTTGATGATGTAAGTTTATGTAATTTTTATTAATATTGTTGAATAAAAAATATTAAAAGTTCAATTTTATTTTGAATTTTATTTTTATTTTGCTTCAGTTTACAATAGCTTTCTGAATAGTAAGAAGAAAAAAAAATAAAGTCTTTTGCAAAACTAAGAAACATAATTATTTTATTAGCAAATTTCAAGCATAATAAAAATAACCCCAAAATAACAAACAATACAACTATTGATAAATAGAATCTCTTAAATACTTAGACGTAATGCTAGACAGTGAACTTTGTTTCACCTAATATTATTGACGTACTGAGAGGGATGTTGGTAGAGATTGTAACCCATCCCCCTCCCCCACTCCACCTGAAATGGAAGAAATATAATTTTTTGGACCTGTTTTTTTGGTTGGAAAGCCATTGTTTAGTTTGCAAACCTCCCCCCCTCCCCAAATGGAAAAGGACACAACTTTTTTTTGGAAACGTTGGACCCTTACCTTCAATGCCCTGATGGGCCATAGTGGACTCCTGTGAGATACACGTAACCTAACTGCTTGTGCTCTACCATCTGAAGCTTTTGTGGGCTAAGCCAGTAGAGTACATGTTCGGTGCTGAAGTGGCACCGAAGTGATTAAGCCTTTTGTAAAGAGATAAGGCCTTTTTCTTAGGAAACTTAAAATGACGTTGAACAATATTAACATCAATTTCAAAATATGCAAAATGGTAGTTTTGCTTAATTATTTACATTATCTGATAAATCAGTATGGAGAAAGAAAAATTACGAACATTTTAAGGTCTAATTCTCCTAAATCTATTTGTTGGAAATCCATTCCTACACATCACAACTTAGTAAATGAAGTGGAGATGAATTTAGCTGCTTAATTGAAAGTTTAGGGCTTATTTTTTTATTTATTCTTTAGGACTCAGTAATTTATTTTAATTAGTTAGTAGAAAGAAGCAAAAATCTAAATGCATTACAGCAAATTGTCATGTCCTACTTCATTCTAGTTACTTGACACTGATTTAATTATAGATAAATAAGTTAATAATTTCTTTTACATGTGTAAAAATACTTTTATAAAATATAATAGCACACACTAAAAAGGAGGATTAAATTTTATAAAAAATAAAATACTTTACATCCTTTGGAGCCTTTTGAGTTCCTATGCAGAACTCTTCTTCAACACAGTTTTAATCCTCCGTTTTAGTGTGTGTTATTATATTTTGGATAAATAAGTTAAAGGAATAAAAAAAAAAAAGAAAACTTTTGGAATAAAGGGGAAAAAAAAGATAAGTTTATTTACAAACTAATTTGAATTTAAATAATAGAAAAAATTAAACTTAGTTACAATTAAACAAAAAAAGGTAAATAACTTAGCTATAAATCAACTCATTTTTAAATTTACATCTTTTCTTTGATAACTTCTAGGTATTAAAAAAAAAAACTATAACTTAAAAATAGAATTAGCACTATTGACACTTACATTTGGCTTGTTAAACTGTTCAGATTGTCAAAAAAAGGTCATTTCAGTGGTTTTTTTAAGTAGTTTTTCAAAATCTTGATGTTTGATTTTCATAATGGCTTTAACAATTGCCAATTGTCCTATTCTTTTCATTTTTAAACTTGAAAATTCTTCAGTATTTTATAGTTCTCTTCTTCGTCATTTCTTTAGATCTGCCATCAACATATTAGGAGATAGAGCATAATTTGAAGACTGTAGTAGTCTCTTAAAAGTCTTGTTGATTATTATTTTGTAAGGCAGTTTCAAAAGTATTTATAGTAATATTTCCATTCAGCAGACAACACAACATATTCCTTGGTCAAATGGCATGTTCCAAATATAATAAAAGGAATTAATATTTAAACATGTGATCTCACCCATTGTTGTTTATTAATAATTCAATGCACAGATTCAATTTTCTCTGCATTAAAAAAAAATCATTGAGGTCGGCAGAATGCTGGCATATGAATTTTCTCACTAATATTTTATTAGTGAATTTTTTATTGTTATTTTTTGCTTTTGAAGCACCACTGAGATTCCGAGAATTAATATTTAATTGAATTAATACCTTTATAGAATTTACAATTTGAAATTACATATTGTCTGAATCCTGTTGGATCTCAAATTATAGGGTACTCAAAGAGTAGTTTTATTATTTTGAGATTTTTTTATTTTTTTTATTTTACTCTTCATTTTCCTACCCAGAGGATTTTTTTTTTCCTGTAAATAACTCTGAACAAACAATATTTTTTGGGTCATTGTCATTATCCTACTCATTATTAAATAACAATTTCTATGTTATAGTTAAGATATCAATGCTAACAAATAAGAAAAACATCATTCTACTGAATAAAGCAAAGAAAAAATAATGATAAACACATCCATGAAGAGTATATTAAAATATACAGGATTTTCTGTAAAAGAAAACTTAGTTTACTGATTTATGCTTTAGCATTCATTTTCTAAAAGTTTTTTTTTTGTTTTTTTTGTTACTGCTGTTAGGTATTCTACACAGATAATGCAGTAGTTGCATGTGCCCCAACTGGTTCTGGAAAGACAGTGATTCTTGAACTAGCCATCATAAGGTTGTTAATACAGCAGGATGCAGAGGTTTCAAGAAACAGTTTCAAGATTGTGTACAGTAAGAATATTGTATATAAATTTTAAAATTAAACTAATTATAGACTAGAACATTAAGCTTCATTTTACATTACACTACTGTTAATTGAAAGTACAACACCAAGAAAGATGTGAGACAGTAAAATGAAATTGAAGTAAAGAGAGCTTATGATATATGAAGTAAATAGTATCACTTATTGGAAATTGAAACTAACTATAGAAAGCACTGTAAGTTTGAAAATTCAACCAACTAATTGTCTAACAGATCAATTATACTAATGTCAGAATGAAAGGTGGAGAAAAAAAACACGGTGGGAGGAAATGCAGTGCAAACAGCTTAAACAGAATTTACAGTTTTAATAAGGTTATTGGCTTCCATTTTTTTCCTTAAAAATGAAGCTTTGAAAAAGCATTGTGGGTTTTGAAAAAGTATCAGGAAAAAAGCTGTCAAAATGAAGCTGAACATGGAAAGATCATTTCAGAAAAGATTTATAAATGTCAGTAACAGAATTGTTAGTAAATGTCAGCAAACAAGTTTGTTAAAACAAATTCTTAGAACACATGATAGAGTTTCTATGTTAGTTATACAGGATGATTAAAAATGTTTTGAACGATTTCAAACATTTCCTCGAAAATCATTATTGCAGGTATAATGCAACAAATGGTACAGTTGGATAGAACACATGTTCAAGTTCAAGTATATCTCAGAACTGTAAAACATGACCTACATTAGGCACACGGCAACTGGAAACCCGAATGACGCAGTCCTGGCTAATGCGACAGCAGTGGGTCATTGGCTATTGCGCCGTATAACAAACGATTGCCTCTGCCGTTCGCCAGATGGTGTTGTTGACAAAATGGTGTTCACAGGTGCGGAAAAGGCGTACTGTGTTCTCGAATATCACGCAACCAGGTCAGTGATAGTGGTGCAGCGTGGTTTTCGCACCAAATTTCAGAATGACCCACCAGCCAAGAATTCCATTCGTAACTGTACGAGCAATTTAAATGAAGCGATTGCATTTTTAAGGGCAAGTCGAGTGGCCAACCGACAGTTCCTGAGGAGAACATGCGCCGCATTTTAGACACATACCATCATAGCCCTAACAAATCAACGTGCAGAGGAATTGCAGAACTGGGCATCCCACAGCCAACTGTGGGACACTTGCTGTGGAAACGCCTACACATGCATCCATATCGCCTGCAAAGGCTGCAGCATTTTACACCGAATGACCATCATCTTCGAGAGACATTCTGTCAGGCGATGTTACAGCGATGTGAAGTTGAGAACTTTGCTACCACCATCATTTTCAGTGACGAGGCCACCTTTCATGTCAGCAGAAGAGTGAATCGGCACAATGTCCGAATTTGGGAACGGAAAACCCCCACGCTTACATGGAGCACTTGCGGGATTCCCCGAAAGTGACTGTTTTCTGTGCCATGTCGGTGAACACAGTGTACGGCCCATTCTTTTTTGCAGAGAACACTGTGACAGGCGCTAACTACCTTGACATGTTAACGGAATTGTTGTTCCCAAGTTGGAAAACAACACGGTTGACTTCATTCTGTAGCAACTCCATTTCCACTCAGCCGTACGTGACCATCTGAACGAAAGATTGCCACAACGGTGGATCGGCCGTGCAGGTGCAAATGATCAATAGCTGTTGACGTGGCCTCCCTGTTCTCCAGATCTCACTCCCTGTGGTTATTTCTTATGGGGGTACATTAAAGACAAGGTATCGCCCTTACCATGGGATCTCAATGACGTGAAAATGCACATTTCCATTGCAATTACAGCAATAGACAGATCAATGCTACATTGCGTTTGGGAAGACTTTCAGTACCGTTTGGACATGTGTCGTGTTAACAATGGTGGCCATATCGAACATTTATAAGCAGTGCATACAAAACAAACTTGAACATGTGCTCTATCCAACTGTACCATTCGTCGCATCATAACTGCAATAGCAATTGTACAGGAAAGTTTTGAACGATTTCAAAACATTTTTAATCACCCTGTATTATTAGTTTAGCTTATTAATATTTACTAAAGTAAAGCATTTCATTGCAGTTCAAGTTTTGTTAACGTTGACAGTTGTCTAAATCTGCTATTCTGTTTTATTATTTCTTTGAATCCATATCTAAAATCTTGCTAAATAGTTCTTTATCCAGAGGAAAATTATCAATTCTTAATAAAATGTAGAATTACAACCATGTGTTTGCTCCACTGTTTTTAACTGATCCTTAAATCATAAACGTGGAAAAAAAAATAGATATCTGAAATTTTATTTAAAAATCAAGAATAAACTGGCTGTTTTTTTTTTTTTTTTAATCTAAAACCTCTCTAATTAGGAATTAGATTATATTCAAAGTAAATATAAGCTAATTTCTAATTAGCTTATATATAATATATTAGTAATTTTACTAATGATTCACATATTTCATTATTCAAAAATGATGTACATGAAATATGCAAGCCATTGTAGGGTTACCTGTGACTGAAACTATATTACAGTAGTTTTGTCTAATACATTGGAAGTGCAGTGGTGCCTCAAAGAAAAAATACACAATGAAAAACTCACCAATGAAAAATTAGTGAGAAAATTCATGTGCCAGCAATGCGCAGGCCTCAATGAATTTTTTTAAAGCATCAAAATTCAAACTGCTCATTTGAATTATTAATTGACCTTGTTATTTACTGTGACTTCTCCTGGCTGATGATCACCAACGAGCGTGAAACAACTGTTCCAGGATGTCACTTGTAAATAATTTGGTCTCGCCCATTGTTATTATTACTTCTGTCTGAACCTAGATTAAATCTTTTTGTCTTTAACCTTGTATTTGCAAAGTTATTTTTTTAAATATATATCTTGAATGGTAATGGATTAAATTGTAATTTCTGACTTATAAATGTTATAAGACATTTCAGAAATTTACTATTGGCTTTTAAAATATTTCTACAACAGTTTCCTGCAGTATACTGTAAAGTTTCTATGGAAAAGAATGTGCCATTCTGCAGAAAAGTTAAGAAATTAAAAATGAAATAGCCAGTCACAAAAATATATAGTGATGCTTATTTATTTCAGAAAAATAATAAATCTTTTCTTCTCCTCTGCAATCATTATAATAAAATAAATTATTAAAGTAATATTCTTGTCTTCAGTCATTGCAAACAGGCCAATTGGTAAACATCAGTCACTTTCAGATTATCTTTTTATAAAAATGGTTTCTAAATTATCTCAAAAACTTAGGTAATTGTCAAGGCAATCAGAAATTGATTAAATTATGGGAAAAAAAAACAACAAAACAAAACATAAGATTGTATACATTAAGAACAATGAAGCTTGTTAACTTTCATGAACAACTGACAACTGGGAGTGTAACAATTGACTCTCAGTCTCATAATCAGCCTTAGTTTTTGTTTTTGTTTATTTCTTCTTTAATCAGATGTATTGTACTGATGTGGCTTCCAATAGAGCTGTTCTCGACAAGGTTCCCAAAATATTTAGTACTTAGAGTAACCTCAATGAGCTGTGATGACATCTTACATATAGTGTGGCATCAAATAGAACACCCTGGATGGTTCTCTGAAATGTTTTGCCATTCTTCTTCTCTCCAGATTCAGAAGTCTGTAGCTGGTGGCAGGAGTTGATGTATCAGATATCAAGTGACCATGTCCCAATGACCATCAGATATCAAGGGACCATGTTGAATTGGCAAAAGATCTAGTGAGCTTGCAGGTCAGGGCAGAAGAGAAATTCCATGGACATTAAGGAACTGTTGCACAGCTTACATCACAGAAATAGCCAGTCCTGTTGATCATGGTCCTGTTGAAGGGTGTCTTTAGAACTATCTGTATGAGTGGTAACACTTTATCCTCCAAAATGTCATCAATATTTTAATTGTACATAATGATTTAATGGTTGGCGGTTTTATTATGTCATCAATATATTGCTGACTGTTCAACATCCACACAATATATAATGTGGGGAAGCGTGAATCAAATCCATTCACGTGTTACTATCTTTAATTGTTTGATTAACATGTAGGACATAGCTCTGAGGTTAACCAATGCCTTGTGAATAATGTGGTAGTCTTCATATTTATTGGTGTAGCTTCAGATGTTGTTGTGGGCCCGGTGGCCAAGTGGGTAAAGGCACTTGGCTGCGGGTTGGAGGTGGCAGATTCGATCCCCTGCCTCGGTGGAGGGTGGGGATTTTTCCACGCTCCACACTCTTCCAAATGGGTCCTAGGATCTACTCAGCCCTCTGTTGAATTGGTACATGGTTTCTTTTGCGGGGGTTAAAGGTAGGCAGGTGTTGGGCTGACCACCTGACCTCAACTTAGTCCCGTTGGTCACGGCAAGCCGAGAGTCTTATCTCCCGTGATTCCAAGGACCACATAGGCCTGTAGTGGGACACTTTAACTTCACATGTTGTTCCCACTACTGTATAGGCATGACTCTTCAGCCTACACAATAAGTAATATCTCATATTGATGACCACCTTTTCACAGACTCACTATTAGACCTTGGTCAACTCAGAAATCTGCACATGCAGATCTTGTGTTCTATGATGTGATATGATCTTTCACTAGCAGTCCTACAACCAATCAACAACTATGACCTTCATGGCTTCATAGTTCATATAGATTGTTTTGAACTGGTACAGTTTCAGTGTATTCAGAATGGTCATCTGATCAGTGGTGAACATACATTTTCTTGCATTATTGTCATTCATATGCCTGCTCTCACCACTTAGTCAGCTGAGCGACCCAGAGTTTTTATTGGGAAAGATATCCATAACAGTGATGTCCAGCCAAGGATATATTCGCTGCCATTCATTGTCTTCTTGCAGAAATAGGATCGTTTGAATCTGTTACCATTAGTAGGGGCCAAAACAGGCATGTGCGGACATCTGTTGCAGAAGAGCAGGTGCTTGAGTTGGTCACTGATGATCCAAGAACATCTACTAGACAGGTCTCTGCAACAGTAGGCATTCGCATCAAAGTGCACACAAAATTCTCTGGGGACAACTTCTCTATCTATATCATGTGCTGCTCGTGCAGGCTCTCTTGCCAGCAAATTTCCTTCCATGTGCCAGATTTTTGTGAATGGTATCTGCAGCAGTGTGCTGCAACTATGTTTCAGCAGTGCATTCTTTACATAGACAAAGCATGCTTCAGCCAGGATGCATTATGAACTTCTGTAATGTCATCACTGGGCCAGTGTAAATCCACACACTTCATCCAGGCACGGCATCAACAGCAGTTCTCATTGAATGTTTGAGCTGGTATTGTTGGAGATCATCTCATTGGACTAGTATTTTTACCACCTAGACTGAATGGGAACATTTACAAGCATTTCCTTTAAACTGACTTACCTGCATTACTGGAGGATGTTCCAATACACATCTGTTGTCAGGTGTGGTTCTTGCATTATGGGGCTCCAGCTCATGTCCGCCTCACTGCTCGACAACATCTTAACTGTGCCTACTCTGGCCTCAGATTGGCAGAGGAGGACCAGAAGTAGGCACTCTGGACTTTTAATTCTCCGGACTTTTTTTTCCTCTGGATTATCTAAAAATGCTAGTTACATTACTCCGGATCCCAATATACGAACATTTCATGACTGCATTGTCGAAGGGTGTACAATGATTCAGGGTACCCCTGGCATGTTTGAGTATATCCGGCAATCCTGACAACTATGGTGTGAGGCATGTGTGGCTGCTGGTGGAGGCCACTTCGAACACCTCGTCTAATAATGGCTACACCATAGCCTATGTACATGTTAATCATTCTGTAAATTTTGAATAAAGCATTTTCACCCATGTTTATATGGACTGTTTTCATTATTTTGCTATGTTTGCTTCAGGCCTTCAAGTTTGGCCAACCATTTCAGGACCACCCTGTACATATACTACTTGCTTTCTGTTATATAATTGGTGGGACAAGAATTGGTTGAAAAGTTGAAAAATTGTATTGAGACGATAAAGAACGTGGGATAGTTGAATCTTTCAGTACCAAGTCTTGAATTGTTCACACCATTGAATGAATTTATATCAGAGTAATATAAGGAAGGTCCAATAATAATAATAATAATAATAATAGCAATAACAATATTGTGTCCTTTATTAAAGTTTAATATTTCCTAATTAATTTTTATTCCTTCCTTATTTTTTTTATTTCCACAGTGGCTCCTGTTAAAGCACTTTGCAGTGAACGATACCAGGATTGGAGCAAAAAATTTTATCCATTAGGCATTAACTGCGTTGAACTCACAGGAGACAGTCAGGGTGATCCACTTTTTCTACTACATCAGTCCCACATAATCATTACCACACCGGTAACTATTTGTTTTGTTTTGTTTTTTTCTTCACTTTTTAATGCATATTGATAGAACCACAGATGGGAAAGGGTTACTTTTAAAAAGTAACTGAGTTATAGCTATCTGAAAAGTAACTGTACAGTTTCTTCTTTTTCTTTTTTTTTTTTATTAAAAAAAAGGATAATCAGTACAGTGTTCAGTGATCTGAACAACCAAACCAACAGTAGAAATTGCCATTGCAAACATTCTCATATTTTAGTAACTTCTTGTAAGATATTTAAATAAAAACAAACAAACAAAAAGCAATATTTTCATTACTTTCTTTATGAAAAAGTTTCTGTTACATTTGTATTATACTTTCTCAATACAATAGTAATGGAAAAGTATAGTAATAGTGCAAGCTACATGCAAATACAATTTTTTTTTCTAAAATACTTAATCATTTTAGTTCTTTAACATTAGCATATAAAATAGGATATTACTCTTACTAAATATCCATGTCCAGATTTTTATGGAAAATAACCCAATTATTTGTCCCTAGAACACATTTAAGACTCTTTTTAAATGCTTGTGTTTGACAGTGTGTTATTTAGAATCTTGTGGCAGAATAACTCAAAAATAAGTAACCGATCTCCACCAAATTTCCTATTTAAGATAATGCTCTGTATTAATGTGTGTGGAATTGTTAAACATAAAATATAGTGTTTTAACTAGATCTCATTAGATTTTGGAATATATAGATCCATTTTAAGGGTTACTTTACATAAGGGTTAAATAACTCTGAAACAAAAATAATTTACTGATTAATGCATTGATCAATATCAAACTTTATATTTGAGAGTTAAATGATAGTGTCCATCATTTAATGATGAGATTTTGGTAATTTCAGCCCCTGTTTATGGGCATTTTACAGTAAGGGCCAAATATTTATATTTGAAAATTTAGTATTATTGTATACAATCTTATTAAAATGTTTGATTTTATATATATATATATATATATATATATTGTATAATACCCATCTTATAGGGCACTTTTAAATAAGGACTTAATGCACTTTAGTAATTCAAAGATTGATACACTGATTTACATCAACTTTCATATTGAAGAGTTTAACTTTACTGCCTTGATCTTTTTAAATGTTAGTGATTATAGATCAATTTTTAAGTTCTGCTTTTCTTAACACCCCAGAAGTAAGACCTTTTGTAACTCAACTAATATTTTTTGATGGTAAATTAATCTGAGAGTGAGAATTAATTTTGTGTGTTTTAGTTAATAGTCACTTTGAGATGTTTAAGCATATTGTATCAACAATTAATTTTATTAATAGTTCATGTTTTTAAACCAATGCTGCCAAGCTTATTCTTAATTCTGTTATACCTATATTATTGACTTGAAAAAAGGAATATGTACAGTTCCTGAAAATTTGTCTCCCTTATTAGTATTTTAATAAATATTTTAATACTAATGCAATGTATGGAAGAGTGTGTTTCTATCTAATATTTTTGATATGGAAAGAAAGAAGATTGTGGAAGAATTTGGTTTATCTTTTTACTGTTAAAAGCTCATTTCTTCTTCTGTATTGTCATTCTTTAAGCAGCTGCTTAATTTTTTGGATCAAATGGAAGTCACTTGGGGCAAGGTCTGGAGAGTATGGAATGTGGGGAAGAACCTGCTTCTTCATTTGACCAAGATACGATGTAACAACAATGAACCTGTTGGCAGGAGCGTTATCGTGCTGGAGAATCCAGCAATTTTCTCTGAACATCTCAGATCTCTTCTTACAAATAGCCTCACGTAGTCGTCTGAGAATGTCCAGATACCGAAAGCCAGTCACAGTGTGGCCTTCGGGAAGGAATTCATAATGTAGGATGCCACGAATGTTGAAGAACAATTTGCAGAGTTGTGAACAATCAGTAGAAACCTGGCGCACATGCAAATTTGTGATTCATGTGCACTGAGGTCATATGGTAGCACTGAAACAATTAAAAAGCAGATTGGCACAATAGGTGAATTGTGTTTTCCATTTTCCATTTGAAATTTTCAGTATGTCAGAAAGACATCATCTAGATGATTTCATGTGGAGAAGAATTATAGGAAAGTTGGAAGAAGGCCAAGTTCAGAATCACCCAAAATGTTGTATCCATGCTCTGGGCAGCATTTCAAAGCAATGGAACGTGTTCCAGACACATGTGAGGAAGTTGCCCTCACTGTACAATGATGCATGAAGACAGATTTTTAACTGTAATATCAAATTGTAATCGTTGCACTATGACTGGTCAGCTTGTGAGTCACCTCCATTCTAGCACAGGAACGTGAATATCCTGACAAACTGTGAGGAGACGTCTGCAACTTGTCGGGCTATATGTCCCAAGGCCTGTAGTCTGTATCCCTCTATCTCGAGATCACTGTAGCGCACGTTTGCAGTGGTGCTGACTTCATTGAAATTGGACAAGTCATCATTGGGCAACAGTACTCTTCACAGATGAGAATCATTTCAGTTTTTCCTCCGATTCTAGATGTCATTTGATATGGCGTGAAAGTGTTACTTTGTACCATCTCGACAATGTGCAGTAAAGGGACAGATATTATCCCCTGTTTCAGTTTATAACATGCTGTGAAAGGAATGATATGTGACATCATGTAAAATAAAATGATTTCTAATGAGTTTGTAATTTTTAGTAAAAAGATGGGATAAATAATAAGGACGTTTTTAAATTGATTTATTAAAGTTTTTGTTGTAGCTACTTAAATATATATTTTGTCTGCTTAGAGGATTGTTAACACATTTTAAAGAAAAATAAAGTTTTAGCTATTTCTTAATTTTGTGAATTTTGCTTCATTTAACTGTTGTGGCCCATGATAATTTCTCTCACATACAGTATTTTTGATTCTTCAGTGATTTTTACAGTATGGGTTTACATTGCACTGTTGCTGTGACATGAATTGTTGCTATTATTTATGTCCATTGTTTGAACCCTTGCTCAGATATAAACAACATGATTTCTTTGTTTCTCTGGATAGTCTGCATTATGAAGGAAATTTGGTGCAAATAAAAAAAATAAATAAAACATTTAGAAAAATGTCTGGACGAAACATGGAAATCACTATTTGAAATATGTCTCTGTTTAATAGTTTTCTGAACACCAGTGTTCCAGTAGGTAATAGCTGTATGAGAAACTAATCCAATTGATCCATCCTTTATTGTAGAGAACTTCTTCCCAAGCAACTTCTCAA
>JAFIDM010009631.1:35770517-35832580 GCA_023159025.1 Thereuonema tuberculata
ATATATATATATATATATATATGGCTGTTGATTTAAAATGAAATCCCTTTTCATCAAAAGGAAGTTTCTGCGAATTATCTAATATATATTTTTGAATGTTTGTCTGTTTATCAATTCCTGATGCATTTCACAACTATAAAAACATTTACAATGTTGAGTGCATCAGCTTTATGACAATCCATATTCCAGCTTAATTCATTATTTGATATCTTGAGTGTCTTATTTTAGTTAGAACAAAAGCATTTTTTTAAATTTTTTCTGCAGAGTATGTTGCAAATTTTTGTGGATACCAGCTATAGAAATGTTAGTCTGTTTTGTTTCATGTTAGAAGCCAGATGTACATGCATCAGTGAAATTGATGGGAATAAATAAATCATATTTAAAACTTCATGAAATTTTTTATTTTATACAAGGTGTCACAGATCAACTGCATTTGCTTCATACCATAGGATTCCTCATTAAATATGCTTCAAGAAAGATAAATAACTTTTTTTTGATTGGACTTATACTTTTCGTGATAATCGAGATTTTCTGCAGCTAGAAGAGATGATCGAAAATCAAAAACTTGAAAACATGATTGCCTTTCTTTTATTTTTTTTCTGGGACTGATGATTATTTAAAGTAAAACACTGTGTCATTTGACTCTTCATTTATTAAGCTACAAAAAAGCTAATTGCAATAAGGGAATCCAACCCATGATTCAAATGGTATGACCCTCCAAGCACAATTGCCTCAATGCCACAGAGTCACAGCAAAGAGCAAGCACACTCAATGCAAGAATTGCTTTTTATAATTTTCTGTAAGCAATGATCAGGTAAGTTTTTATCATCAAAAATAATCTACATAATGTTACCTTTCAAATGATACCAAGGATATTTTTATCACTGAATTGCCTGTGGTGAAAAATAATAATGTTTGCTATGTGCGAACACTTTTCGATCATCCCTTCTAGACACAGAAAATCTCAGTTATCTCGAAAAGTATATGTCCGATCAAAAAATGTTATATAACTTTTTTTACATCCTATTTAATGAGGAATCCCGTGGTATGAAACAAATGCGGTTGATCTGCGACACTCTGTATATGTGAAGTAATTGAATAATCTCGCCAAATAAAGCAAGCCATCTTTCACTGAAAAGAAAGGAAATTACTTCTTCTTCAACCAGTGGTTGTTAATTTTTTTTTTAATTACATTGTATTCTTAAAGTGTGGCACCTACAGAAATTCGTTACTGGTATTCGAATACTATTTTTTTTTTTTATTTTATTACTCTACTCCAGCAATAATTACTTTTTTTATAGATATTTGATTTACTAAAGCAGAGGTACTGAATTGTATCTTCTCTGTTTTTTTCAACCCTTTCTCTATAACATGACTTATTTTCTTAATATTATGTTTATTCACATAATTCTTCCTATCCTCAATCCAAATTCAGAAAAGCCAAAGTTATAAAGCGAATTTAAACTCATTTCCCAAATTGTTATTTCAGTATTTTCAACAGATGCCCGATTCAAGCATTCCACTTTCCAACTCTGATGCCATAACAATGTTAGGAATGTTCTACCATGCTATCTAGATTGTATGTGACACATTTCTAGCTCATTCTTTGAACACTATTGATGCATTTTGAATTCTCTGAAAAGAATTTTCAAATTATTGGTTTTAAATGGTGAATCTTCCCTGTAATTGGAGGAAAAATAATAATAGTTACACTGAATTTCAAGTAGTGAGTGTGTTTGTGCCCTTCGAAAAAAATGTGTGAAGATGGTAGAAAGAACAATTAATGAAAGTAAGATAACTTCATGTTACTATAAAATAATTGAATGGAGATAGCAATGTTCTGAACACTTACTTAAATTCGAACATGGAGGTGGCAATTATACAGGAAATGTTCCCAGTGTTTAGGTAACTGTATTACGGTTTATTACAGGGAGAATATTGTGATGTTTCTTGAAACCCTGTTATGTATATATGTATAGTAAGAACTCAATGTAGAATTAAAATTATTTTTATTGATTTCAAATACTTTCCAAAATAAATTCTGCCTCTGATTTCTCTTCAAGTTGTTTTTCACAATATTTTATTTTTTAATAAAATTTTAAGAAAAAAAAAGAAGGAGGGGAAGATGTGAGTAAGTGTGGTAGTTTTATTAAACAGTCAACTATGTTTAAAGGAACTAATATAAAATAGTGTTTAAGGTCATTAGTAGAGTAATTTTTAAAATGAAATCAACTCTAAAGGTCTGTAATTTGATTTCAACAAGAAACTGACATGATCAGATTCAAGGTGGAAAGCCTTAGAGGAATGAGACCAAAGCCACATATGAACTTTAAACCATCTGCAGCATATTACTTTAATATTACTGTTCTTGAAAGTATTTCTGACTGTTGCCCTCCTGATCCAACTCTCAATGGTAAATTGGTCTAAGGCAAGTGAGCATTGGGCTGACCTTCCTGACATCAACTTTATCCATTAGCTCTGTACATCTTTAAATGGGACTTCAATCATGGGACCTTTAACATAAATATCATTTGATAAGAATAGTTTTAAATTCCAGTTTTTCACAAGACAGTCATCCTTTTGAAAATAATTTTAATTAATCAAAACATGTTTTGTTTAAATATCTACATAATTTACAGTATAAAGCCAAATATCTTCTTGGCTTTTGACTAATCATTGTGAGACTACTTTCTGTAGCTAGTTTCTAGTTCCGTCAAGCTGGACTTTAAAAAAATAATTGGATCAACTTGGTTCAGTATCCCTTTTAATTCTTATATTGTTAATATCATTGTCATCTACGTTTGGGCAATATATTTTAAAGCCTATTCAGAAAACTCAATGGTTATTTCTGTCTTAGAGGATGAATGAATGACTTTACAATAATCCTATATATATCAGTTTTCAAATATGGTTATGGCACATTGTGTCGAAATTTTGTATTAGCTGTATGTTCTCTTATCTAGAGTTTCTGAAGAATGGGAACATCTGAGTAACATATTGTTATGAGGGATAGTCTTTTCCTTCTTTCTTTATTATTATATCTTTCTATTTATTTTTTTTTTTCTTCTTCTTAGTGTTATTATTATTGACCTCCGGTCGCAGTGCTTGGCTTCTCTGCCACCCACATTCATTACATAACATAACATAGTGTTATTATTGAATGTTGAATACTCGTATTATAGTCTCATTTTTTTGTTAAAGTCTTCCCAGTGTTTTAGCTAATGTAATACAAATTGCTATGCTTCTTAGTGAATGAATATACAAATATTTCTGTAACACACAGTTGTTCCTGTAATGTGTATTATCTTAATGTTTCAGGGACAGTGTTTCCTCCTTTTCTGTTATCATGCTTGTTACTAGTGGTTCTTCTCTTCAACCTCCAATACGAAATTCAGTAAATGTAAAAGATTTTTCATTAAAAATAAGTGTTACTTTTAATTAGTAAACCAGTTTATTTTATGTAAAATTTTGAACAGCCTTCAATTTTGCCATCCCCAAGAGTTTCCTAATAAAGCTTTTATTGAAGAAGTCACAACCTAATGAATCAAAAGTCTCCGATGTGTATGGCAAGATTAAATCTTATTTAAAATCTTATTTTAAAAGAAATTACTAATTTAAGTTAATACTTTTTTTTTCTTTGTTCTTTTTATTAGGAGAAATGGGACTATCAGACACGTAACTGGGGAGAATATAAATCATTGTTGGAAAATGTCAAGCTATTCCTATTAGATGAAGTAAGAAGTTGAAAATATTTTCTTGATTAAACATGTTATTAAGTAACGACATCAGTAGTTGATTTTTTTTTAATATTGGTATAACAATAATAATTTAATAATAATACATAAATAATATAATAATATTTAATAATAATGGATAAAATTATCCTTATGAAATTAAAATTTCAAAGTTTATTCTGTCTTTGTTAATATTATATTTCTTCTTTAAATCACTCCTCTTCATATTCTTATATAAATAATATTCATCGGAAATCCTCCTACAAATTTTCAGAATTCTACATCATTCCTTTTTCAAGCTTTTTCATTAACAAAGACTAAATTAACAATGGAAAAATACATGAAAATGACATATCACCGATTATAACAAATAACTCCGCATAATTACGATACATGATTTAATGATATTATTTCAATAACTTCTTCATAATTAAAAATAATCATCAAATTAAAACAATCAATCTTCAAATTAAAATGACAGCTAATAAACCAATTCTTTGAATTGAATTGAGAGGAATATAAATAAGGCTCGGTCAAATTATTAGCTATGAAAACACTTTGGACATTAACATCTATCCCATCATATCTATTTATATTTTTGGACTTTGTATTTATAATTAACAAGCTTGCCATAATCTTTCTTTTTTTGCTGTCCTTTTCATATATCAATATCTTAACTTTGTCATCCATTAAATGTCCTCTATTTAAGCAATGTTCTGCTATTTCTGCCTAGTCAGTGTATTTGTTCCTAATATAAAGAGCATGTTCTTTGAGCCATTCTTTAATCATTCTTTTTGTCTCTCCCAAATAGAATGTGTCACAGTTTGAACAATCAATTTTGTATATTAGTCCCATTTCATTGCTTAAATCACTTCTATTAATTTTAGAACACAATGGATTCTTAAACCTGTTACATTCATAGGTTACCTAAATTCCATATTTATTGCAAATTTTTCCTAGGTTCCTACTATATTTAAGTATGGTAATACAATTCTGTTATTTTCTTCTTTTAATTCTTTGATTTTAAATTTATTATACTCCTTTATAATTTTATCTGAATTTGAATTTCCATTCAGGACATTGATTAAGTATAGAGTGAAACATAATCAAAAATTATATAAGAAAGTTAGATAGAAGCTCTAGTAAGGTAGAAGATTTTGAAAAAGAATTAAAGGATTTAAGGGAATTGTTAAAGAGAAATGATTATAACATAGGTTTTGTAGATAAAATTTTAAAATTGATTAGCTTTATGCCGTGCATGCACATTTATTAAAAAAATAATCGTTTAGCAATGTAATGAATCATTTTTGATGAGTCTTTATTACCAAAAAAAAAAAGTAAGATTATTTACTAGGGAGAAAATTTTCATCAACTTTCCATCAGAGTTTCCATTTTTCAAGATTTATTCAAAAAGAATGGAAGTCTCAACATTGGTTTGATGGCCATTTTTTTGTGGCATAGAACACAAAGGATCAAGAAAAGTCAGTAAATAAGTCAGAATAGAAGAACATCTGTTCTTTGCAATTATAATTGTTGAGCAGTCATTGTTCAACTTAGACAATAACTTATTCAACTTCTATATTAACTGAATATGTTTTTAGAACTGTATCATTCTCAACACATCAGTACAACTTAACAGTCTATTCACATCAAGTAGTTGTTAGTCTTTATACATTGTTATATATGAAATCGTAAATCCAAATATTTGCTAATTCTGGGAATGTCTTATTTTTTACTTATCAAATTATTCAAAAAAAAAAAAAATAATCAATAAAGCTTCTCTTAATTGTAATTTCAATCTGCTTGAATCAGAACTTAAGATTTTAAACATGGCCATGATTTTCTAACAAATGTTTCATTTTAGCCAAATTATTTATTCTGTTATTTTTGTAGTCTGCCAAGAGCTGCTTTATTTTTTTTTAAATAACAGTTAACAGTTGTTGTTTATTTATTTTTTATAAAATCTGCATTAATAATTTTGATATACTTTACTATTCTTAATTTTTGATGTACAGATCCCCCCCCCCCTTTTTTTTGGCCAATAGTTCCCCATACTGTGGGTGCCTGTACATGGTAAGGGGATCTTCCAAAGAGAATTTCTTTTGTATAGGTTCATTTTCATGGGTCCTAAACAATCATGGGTCCATGTAGTTGCTATAGATAGATGGACACCCATATTCTAAGAAGGAGGATCCTGCCAGTTTAGTAGCTACTGCATGTATTTCATTTTACTGTCAGTTACATCATGCTGGTTTGGTATCTGCTTCTAGTAAATGGAAGTCGTGGATTGGTGGCACTGAGATCATTTGGCTGGCCTCTTAAGTTCATCTGTGCTGTCTGGATGGATGATCTTTTTCCTCATAATGTCTTTTTGTATTTGGACGTAATTTTTGTGAATAAGTGACTGGTTGGTGTCACCGTGACAGTTTACTTGGCAGTATCAATCCAGTATATACTTGGCAAGATTGATGTTTCCTTATTTGGCCCTGTAATAGGTAGGCAGCATGAATTCCAAATTTTTCTTTCTTTCCCCTTATAGATTCTTCTAATTTTGTTAAAATAGAAAATATTTCCCACAGTGCTGATCAGTTCTCACCCAAACTTTCAATTATTAACCAATAATCCTCTTGAAAAATTTATTTGTATTCTTTACACGAAAAGCCTTAATAGGTGGCATGTTCACAATTAAAACTACAATAAGCTATGAGTTGGTGATTTTTCCTTGAAGTACCATCTTTACAAGCATATGAACAATTTTTAATGCCAAATATTTGGGATAACATTGGTGTTTTTGCTTTGAATAATGGACTTTGAATTCTTTGAATGTGTTGTGGAATCTAACTTAGATGGTGTCAATGATGAAGATCTGCTGGAGGGCTTTACTTCTCAGGGTGTAACTACTGTGAAATGCTTTCATGAGAATAAGATTCCAATCTGCACCACAATTCTAATTCTTTGATACATCAACACTCTCTTACCTATATCAAAGCATGTTATATTAATCGTAATATTTGTCCATATGTTTCCCAATCCACTATGATGCTTCAACTGCCAGCATTATGTCCATCACACCCAGGCTGACAAGAGGGGGGGATTACGGGATAAAATTCCCCAGGCCTGGGATTTTTTATGCGCTAATTAACCATAGAAGGAAAGAATTCTTTATTTTGTAAAAAAGTAATATATCCATAAAAAAAACTCAAAATAAATTTTCTAATAATTTATTTACTTGAAGAATGTAAATTTTTTCCCTTGGGCCTGGCAACGTCTCTCAACGCTCCTGGTCACACCAGTACTTTGTTGCAGCAAAGCTATCTACCCAAATGTGACATGAACAAATCATTAAAAGTGGCTTCCAACAGGCATCAGCTGCTTTGGTAACTGTTATACCTAATCCCATTCTTGTTCTTTGGAAAGAATTGAAGGACACTCAAACTATCAGAGTCAAAGCCTTTCATTCCTATTAGCTTAGTCACTTGAAGTAGCCTCCAGGAGAGCTTGAAAATACTACATTATTATGTTCATATACATAACTTATGTATGTAACTTCCATTTCAGTACTTTTTGAAACTGATGATGTTTACTGGCTGTTCCCAACAAGACATCAACCAAGCTTACTTAACTGCTATACATATTTGATTTACAAGAGATTTAGTTGAAACTTTTCAAATTCTTTATTTCATTCCATGAAGGATTTGAAGGAATTCTTCACTATGTAAAACGTCACAACAAAATAGTCACAACTTAAAGATTGCAACGTAAATGTTCGTTATGGATTTATAGTGTCATTTTGTCAATTAGTAAATGCTAATCTATTTTTCATAATAAAATTTTGAATTTGTTTCCCACCAATCACAGAACAGGAAATTTTAAAACAGTTAAAAGTTAGGAGATAGAATGATTTGAAATGGGATCTAAGTAATTTGTCTGCAGAAAGAAAGTTGAACAACACATGTAACAACTTTGTTTTCATGCATAGAGGTAAACAATGAGGTAATTATCACTTAATTTTGAATTACAAAAAGTTTAGACAATTTTCTTAGCAGTTGCTTCATCAATCATATAATTTCACTCAAATATCTATGTGGCAAAGGGTGAGTTTATTAATAATATGAAAGAATATTTATCCCTGCTATTTAACTTTGATGGATTTTACTAGATTAGGTGCTTTTGTCACATTATTAATACTCTCAAATGTAAATGATGCATCAATATTTACTTGATTACTCATCATATACCGAGTTGTCAAGTTTATTAGGCACATCACTCCTCTTCACTTAAATGATGGATGTGTGTAATAAATTGGCAACTTAAGTGTATTGAAAGAATCCTTTAGAGGAGATATTTCAGTTTTTCTTCCTTTCTTTGAACTGTTTTGTTTGTTTGAAAAACATCTGTCTGTTCCTTGGAATCTTGATGATACTCTCCTCTTTCGACTATTCTATTTTATTTAATTATTTGTTTCATCACATGGAACAAATATCCTCTTGAGCAAAACCTGGGCAAATATATTAATGCCTGTGAATTTTTGATTTCTCATTTCTTGGTGTTGATCTCTTTCTGTTCCAATCCTAGACAATGCTTAAAATTCACCACTAACTAGCCAATCATTGTTGTGCATCAATGCATCTTAAGGATTAAACATGTCTGATAGTAAGTCTGATGCAGTTTCTGCTGCATCATCATGAGTTGAGCTGCACTCTTCTCAGACACCCATGAAAAGTTGTTCTCTCATTGGCAGAATTAATCTCTCTCAACTTAAATGTTGTCTTGCAGTACAGTCTGTCAATATGTCAAGCTAGACTTGATGAGTGCATTATCCATGAAAAATAAGGTTGATCATTTTTCCTACAAAACACAAAAATCATCATCTTGTCTGTATGTGTGATTTACTCTTTGAAACTCAGAAGAAAGATTTTCCTCTAGTAAAACTATAACTTCAGTTTAATACTGAGAGAGAAAGAGAGAGACTATCTACACACTATAACCATTTTCTATATGGCATGCGAGCTTGATATGAGAGCATCAATACGGATTCTCATCTATAAACATCTTCTAACAAACTTGACTTAACTTTAATAGAATATGCATTATTTGGCAATAAATAACATGCAATACATTTTCTCGTTTCTACATTAAAACAAGGAATTGGATAGTCATTAAGCATAACAAAATTTTCATGGAGACAATTTTCTTCTAAATGTATTCCTTGATAATAATTTTTTTTAAATATAATATAAGTGGATATAATCTTTTTTACTCAATGAAGACACTAAATTAATTTCATAAGCCAATAATTTATTGTAAAAAAAGCTTATATATAATATATGACTGAAAGTATAAGTACAAATTGCTGAATACAAATAAACAACATCAAACTTGTTGAAATTTATTAGCAGAAGCTTAGTCTGCTTACATTGAAACAATCAAAACATATTTGCCGCAGTGCGATCAAATTTGCCTATCCCATGCATAAAATTTCCTGCTCAGATAGGGTGAACAGTGTAATGGCATTACTTTCTTGCATTGTTCCAAGCCATATCTCAAGAGAAGATGCATTTCTCACTTGGATTGTTGTGGATGATGATACTTGCTTTCATTATCATGTGCCAGAACCAAAACAAAACCATCAGCTGTTTCCACCTATGAAAGAATGTCTTGTAAAAAACATTTCATAAGAGATGTTAAAAGATGATGTGTTGGAAGATATCAATAAAAGATTATATGCAGTTTGCATGAAAAGTTTTATGCAGCAAGCAAAAACAAAAAAAAGTTTTCCCTTAGGAATTACATGGAAATATTGACAAGATTTCTATAATAAATTCTGAGCAAGTTTTTATTTTTAATATTGTAGTTCAAAAATTACAGGATTATTTACACTCATGCTCAAAAGTTAAGGGATTGGCAGTTTTAGACTTTCCAGGCATTCAAATGTCACCAAACTTGTCAGAAAGATGCAGTAGGTCCTACATGTACTAACACAAACTAAACACAGAACGTAAAGGTGGCAGCACCACTACTGCTGCAGGGAAAAAAAACGCCGAAAATGTGAGGGCAACTGTACCTGTCATTATTAATGTTTACCATATAACATACTGGGTGACTTATGGTTCCTTAAACTCTTGCTTATAGTTTATTATGGCCCAGAGTATCCATCTGTCAATGGGTATTTGGAAACCCAGTTGGAGGACAATTACAGTTAGAGATGCCGAAGGCTGTAAACATTTCAACCAGCGTCATATCCAGATTGTGAAGAAGATTCCAACAGGGGAGCAACATTCGTCAACACTTTGGACCTGGACATCCAAGGATCACCACACCCCAGAGGAAATAATATCTCATGCTAAGTGCCCTATGGCACAACCAAAGCACAGTTTGGGACTCACCAGGGACATGGTAGCAGCCATGGGACAGTTGTATAGAGGCATATTGTGAACAGGTGATTAAATGAGACCGAACTTTATGCTCAGAAACCCTCACAATATATCCCCTGGACATTGGTAACAATCAGACACTGTCTGGCATGATACAGGGAACACTCAGCATGGACACAGTTGCATGTAATGTTTTCTGATGATTCCAGATTCAGTCTAAAAAGTGATTCCCATCGTGTCCTCATCTGGAGAGAACCCTAGAGAAGACACAGGCCATCCAACATCCTAGAATATAACCAGTATGGAGATGGCATAATGTTGGGCACACATACACCACTCCACAATCGTTGAACAGTGTGCCATAACGGGCCACCTCAAAAGCATTCTTCAGCAGTATGTATGAATTTACAGGGGAGCATGTGAGCCTGACTTCCTCTACATGGATGACAATGCCTGTCACATAGGGCTAGACTGATGGAGGAGTACCTTGCCTTTGAGAATATCCAACAAATGCACTGGTCAGCTTGTTCTCCCAACCTGAATCTAATTGAATATGCCTGGGACACTTTCAGAGGACGCATTGTGCTCGCAGTGCAGCCACCTCAAAGGTCTCTCTCTGAGCTTCTCACAACATTACTTCAGAGGGTGGAACTCGCTGCCTCAAGTGTTGCTGGATACTTTTCATTAGCTACATGCCTGCATGTTGTGTTGCATGTGTTACAGTGCAGGATGACCACACAGCATAGTGAATAGTGTCAGAAACCACCTTTGGGCAGCGGGATGGAGCTGGAACATATGCTGCACATTCACTCCACAAGAACATCTTTGACTGTTTCTGTGTTTTTCCCCACAGTGGTGCTGCCACCTTTTTTGTGTATACTTTATATTAATAGGACTTAATTGCACATTTCCACCAAATTTGGATATTTGGATGCTTGGAAGGTCCAAAAACTGCCAGTCTCACAACTTTTGAGCATGAGTATATAAGCACTGTCTGGCCACTTTATTAGGTACACCCCTGCTGTGCACATGAATGTCTGGACCCGTTGTGTCTCAACAACTCTTCAAGCCGATGGGGGCAGTGTCATGGTGAGGGGGATGTTTTTCTGGCACACGTTGGGTCCATTGATACCTCTGGTTAGGATGCTGGAGCATACCTGAACATCGTAGCTGATCAAGTGCAACTGTACATGTTAACAGTTTATCCTCATGCAGATGACTACTTCCTGCAGGATAATGTGCTGGTGCAAAAAGCCCGCATCACTATGGGATGGCTTGAGGAACACGACAACAACTTTTCTTGCTGCAGTGACCTACCCGGTCCCCGGATCTCAGCCCGATTGAAAATTTGTGGGATGAGCTGGAACGGGCTGTTCGCTCCAGGCCTACACCTCCATCAAATCTTCAGGAACTGCATGACACTCTCTTGTCTGCATGGTACACAATACCTCAACAACGTTTTCAGCATCTTGTGGAAGCCATGCCTCGACAAATTCAGGCTGTTTTGAGGGCTAAAGGAGGCCCAACCGGCTACTAGGTAGGTGTAGCTAATAAAGTGGCCAGACAGTGTATATACTCTGTAGAATAAAAACTGTATATATAAAATGTATGAAATTCATGTGAATTTACAATTAAAAGATTTATTCGAACAAAAGAAAATTTATGGGAGAGTTTTATGTTGTTTAATACCAGTTCTTTTTGATGTACTATTTTTTAAACTGCTTAAATTTGATGATTATCATTGAAAATGATTTTGTTTTTTTTTTACCTGAAATTTTTTACTTAACACTAAGCTTATCAATATAAATTCATTCTGAAAATTTTAATCACCTCTTTTACTTCAAAACAGATTCATCTTTTGAATGATAACACAAGGGGACCTACTATGGAAGCTGTAATTAGCAGGATGAAGATGATGCATTCTACCAATTTGAAGACAGTTAAGAATATCTTACGCTTTTTAGCTGTTTCTGCTACTCTTCCAAATGCAGAAGATGTAAGTATTTAATGATGATAGATGATAATGTCCATTCCATTACAGCTTATCTGGTTGTCCAGTACCTACAGAGGGAACCAATGAACTGATCAACCAGATCACTTGATCTTAACCCAATATCCATTTAGGATACTTTAAGGAGGTGGATTGCAGAACACTTCCCCATAAAGAAGTCAAATCTGCTTTTTTAAAAGAACAGTGATTAATTCTGTAAAACCTCATAGATAATCTTATTGGCAGCATGAATTGTCAATGTTGAGCTGCATTTGAATCCAAAGATTTCAAACACTCTTAAGAAAAGAAAATGCCATCATTGAATTTCTGCATACCAATTGTGGCTATTAATGATTTACATTGCATATTCATGATATTGCCATCAGAATTCTTTCTTCTATCAGTGTTTCTATAGTGCTTTGTTATTACAAGCTTAACGCTGTAAATTTTAGTCACATTCATTAAATATATTATTTTTCTTCTATCCCTCCAAAATTGCAATTGACAAATTGCAGTAGACTTCCTTTGGCAAGAAATGATAGTTTTAGGATTAAAACCAGTTTGATAGACTATTATCCGAGTCTTCCCAATCTCCCCTCATTTATGCCTGTTGTTGAAGCTGCAATAGGATATAAGGTTACCATGACCTCATTAAGGCTTTCCATAGTGCTGAGTCATTGTTAGAACAGATAACTGAAAATGTGTACCTCCCACCCCCTCATTTTGTATGTTTGTGTGGATTGCTGGGGTGACAAAATATATTAGATTTCAATGAATAAAATTGGTTTTAATCCTGAACCTATCATTTTCACCTACCAATGTAGAATGCCAATAATAAGGTTATAATTTGTTTTAGGAAGTAGACTTATTCTTCATCAGTATTCTCCTTCGTTATATTTCAAATAACCAAGCATTACTAAAAATTTCACATTACTTCTATTTAATACCATGATATTTCATCTCCCTCGTGAGAGATTTCTTCAGGTGACGATAGAGGATAAGAAATTAACTCTTCCTTATAAATACATTTGAATACAAAAAAGGTAGGGAAACCAATCACAATGCTTCGCAACGTCTTATGATAAGAAAATATCATTGATATTGCTTTAATTTCCTTATTATTATAAATGTGATTGTTGCGAATGCAAAAGGCGCAATTGTTGCATTTATTGTGATTGTTGTGCTTAAAGATAATTTAATGAGATTTTAATGATACTTGTCCTGAAAAACGGGAATATAAGTCTTCTGATACTTGTATCAGAAGACTAAAACAACTAAACAAACATAAAAAACAACAATCCAGACATATCATAGCTTACTTAATACTAATAACAATAAATCCAAATCATGCTAAAAACAATAAGTCAAAATCATACTAATAACAGTCACTTCTATTAACAATTTAAACCATCTCAAATAACAATTACAATCCTCCAAAAGCATTCTTATCCTCTATCATCACCTGAAGAAATCTCTTGCTGAGGGAGATGAAATATCGGGGTATTAAATAGGAGTTATGTGAAATTTTTAGTAATGCTTAATTATTAGACTTATTATTAACTAATAAAAGGGGAAATTCAAACTCCTGTTTGTGTCATTGTTTTGTTGTCGCTTAAAGCATCTTGGTATTGCAATTGGAAGTCATGAAAAACAATTGGGGCTGGTAAAGAGAAAAACAAGAATGTGTGAAACATAACTTAATATAAAGTTATGTAAAAACGGTTATAATTTGTTGGATGATTTAGTTAGATAGATTTAATTAAAAGATATGGATTTAATGATGATTTTTAAAAGCAAATAACTGAAAATGTGAAATTTTTGAAATTTGTGTGTCAATGTTTTACTCATTTCATAAATATATTTAACACATGTTAAACTCCCAATTAATAAAAATTTTAAGAATAAATAATTTCATTTTCAATGATTGAAACTTCATATCTTTAATTTATTTATTTATTTATTTATCAAAATATAGATTAAAATTAGAATTTCATTCTAGTAGTATGTGAATAATTCTTAATGCTTGAATTTATGTATTGAATAAATTAATGTTGCAATTATCAATAACTTGAAATTTCAAATCGACTGGGTTGTGTAGAAATTTCTGTTTCTTTTAGTTTTAAAAATAAATCTTTGCTTAGAATTACTTAAATTTTTTGTATCTCAAAGGCAATTTACTATTAATAAGTTTTGACATATTACATGGTCAATAGTGGAAGCAAAATAAACTTAGTTTTGACTTTAACACTTATTTATTAACTGTAGATAAAAAGTAAGCATTAACACTAAACTGTATGTAAGCAGCCATGACAGATAAGCACAAGACAAGAATGATTCAACTAAACAATAGGAATATGTGCTCAGGTTTTTCAAACAGCTATCAATCAAAAGCCTATTTGACCTTAACGATAAGAATATGAGATGCAGGAATTTACTTTAAAAGATTGGAAGAAGCTACATTTTTTTTTTTCCAAATTTACAAGAAAATCTTCCAAAAAGTCAAGTCGCAGAAAAATAATAATAATATGTATAGGTTACAATTTTGGCATCCCAGTTGTCCTAAGGTGGATCCCGTCAAGAAGACAAAAGGGTGTCGGCATCGAGACAAATAATGTGGGCTATTGCAGTTTGAAGGTCTAATCTAGAGATACTTAAACATGGGCTCTCCATGCCAAAAGGTTCAGGAGATAGAAGGCTTCCTAGGTGTTACTGGAGATATAAGTAAAATACAGAAAAATGGTATGTTCTTATGCAAATCTTATTTTTCTGGGAAAAGTGAGAAAAATTCAAAGACATGCTTTATGAAGCTTACAAACAACTTCCATGTAATTTTTTGATGAGATAATGCCCAAACAGAAAACATTTGTACAGTGCCAATATCTGAAGACACCCAAATGATCACCCACATTGAAAAATGATCTCCTGTAAAATTTTCAAAGCAATATTCCAGAGGAGTCTAAACCTTTTTTGGTCTTTCATGTAGATACCTATATTTGAAGAAAGAGAACTTCGTCAAGATCTTGAATTTTACAGCCATTAACTGGTAATGAGTTAAGGCTGGAAGCTTTAAAAACTTATCACATGATCAGATGTTGAATTCGCTGTCTCAAAAGAGAAGCTCAGTTACATATCTCACAAAGTTTTTATAAGGCTGAAAAAGTAGACATCGAGAGGCTGGATCATGCCTGTGCAGCCAGATAGAATTAGTTCAACTTTGAAGGTAATTTCTAGTTGTACATTTCTTTTCAGCAAATTGTTGTCCTTATTTGTAAACCAAGAGTCGACTTTTGGTTTCTTCTCTGGCAGACTTGGTCAGAAAACTTCTCTGTAAACACTGTCAAGTTTCTTTTATTTGTGTTTGCATTAATGAACTTACAGATTTATCACAAGAATAATCTGATCCAACTTCATCAGAAGTACTTGGTGATGGATTCTTAAGCAAATGAGTTTAAACATACCTTATGTGAGTAGAAATGAAGACACAATACTTTTTTACTTGCATGGACTTTACTGCAATTGACGTTTTTTTTTTTAGAACACAAAACATACAACAGCGCCACTTTTACTGAACTACATTTTCGGTTTTGCCTTAGCGCTGTACATAACATTCAGTTTCGATTAATACTAGCCTTATTAATAAAACATTACCGCTAATAAATTAATCAAAACAAAAATATTGTAAACTAACACTTGGTTGTGATCACAGATTGACAGTCTCTTTTTTCTCATCTCCTAAAGTCTCAAGGAACTCATTAAGAACATCATTACCGAGGCAAACCAGAGACTTATACCTGTCTGGCATTTCAGGGTGAGCGAAAAGTCACTATCTGATTTTAAACAGTTATAATTTTATTAGAAATGGATAAATTTATACAAGTAAGAACTGTTCTATTCTCAAGTCCATGAGAATCTTTGTGGCACACTAAAATTCCACGTATGCACCTGCGTTGTCAACCAGGCGTTGTAAGCATCGTGGTATGTCATCAACTGTCTTTTGAAGAAAATCCCGGGGAACATTGCCAAACACAAAATTGACACATTCCTCTAATTCTTCTATATAGATGCCTGGCTTTGTTTGGTAGACTTCGTCTTTGGCCCACCCCACAAAAAGAAAATCACATGGTGTCAAGTCAATACTTCTCGCAGGCCATTTGGGTGGTCCCCGTCGTCCCAATCAACGTCTTCCCAGCCAATCACGAATGGGAAGGCAAAATGGGATGAGGCACCATCTTGCTGGAAAATAAGATCTTTAACATTGTCCCACTGGAATACCACTGGCCACACATATTGATGCAGGCATGTTCAGGTTACCGCTCACCGTTCATGGTGTTTTGCAAGAAGACGGGACTAATGACATGCTCTGAAGTAATGCCACACCACACCATCACCTTTGGTCGATTTTGCATTTTCTCCACAGTTATTTTCAGGGTTGCAATCTGCCCAAAAATGGCAGTTGTGTCGATTCACGAAACAACCAATGTGGAACACAACCTCATAACTCCATATAATGTTACGAAACAGACCAGGCCAGTTGTTGTGCCACGAAAGCATGATTTCTCCATATTTCATGTGCCCATCGCATTCCTCAGCGGATAATTCCTGTACATAATGAGTTTTCCACAGCCGAAAGTTCGGGTCTTTTGTCAATACTGTACTCGCCGTGTATCTGTTTAATCACCTCTCACGACTGCTCTGGTGTGTTGATTTACCAGGATTGCTCATGAACATTTTCCTCACTGCCACTACATTCTCCGGGATCCGTACTGCTGACAGTCATCCACTTCTTCTTGTGTATGCAACTGAGCCAGCTGTCATCAATTCTGTATGGCAATTTTGAATTGTGTTAGGATGAAGTGTACCATTTTTACCATAAACATCTCGCCACCATCGCTGCACAAGGATGACAGATTTCCACACTTCAAATCGTGAAGCTGTCTTAGTGCGATTCTGCAACAACAGTTTGTCTGCCATTTTAGCAATCACTAACTGTAGACATCACTGCCATTATTGTCTTGCCACTCGAAAATTTTATAATGGACCCTAGAACAAAAGACTAAAACCTTTTTGTAAATCGGTCAATAATTAACAAACCTACAGTCATTTTAAACCAGATAGTGACTTTTTGCCTACCCTGTATATATCATCATTAAGGAGTTCTCTTTTGTTTTGATTAAAAATTCCATGGATGGAGTTTCACAAGTTTTGTTTTATCCAAAAGAGCAATGATGACTTTCAGATTCATTTCTGAAATGAAAAGAAGAAAATGAGCATTTTATGATGTTGAGCATAAAGCCATCTATCATGGCTATTACCAGCACTTCAGAATTACATGGAAATAACCTTAACTTTTCAAAAGGAGGAGTGAAAGTGATGTCCATGCAGATATGCAACTCTTTCCCTTATTTCTTTAACTGTGCACAACCTCTTTGCTTCTCACTCCTATTCCTCTCTCCATGGCAGTAGGCATATTTTGCAAATATGAGAAAACATTTCCAATTGTTTTTTATTTTGTTGGCCAGTTGACTTTTTGAAAGGTTCTCTTGTTAGTATATTGAAACAAAGAAATTGAATTTAACACACAAATATAATTTCATATATAATTCTTTTTATAATTATGTGGACTTTTTTTCTAAATCTTATTCTAGGTTGCAGAATGGCTAAAGACTGGTAACTACACTCCTGTAAGCCATAAGTAAGTATTAAAATTTTAGATCCCGTTTTATTGTAGAATATTTTTTCAAAGAAATAAGCAGACTTAAGCACATTTGAATTTTGTATTTATTTTTATCTTGTACACTATTCATACTGCTCTTGCACATAAAGAAAATTTCAATTACTCAGGATACATTTCTTGGAAATACAAATTGAGGTTTTAAATGTTTCACTTTTGCAAATTTAAACAGAGAAAATGTAAACATGTATCTTAATATTTCATATGATATCATGGTATATATATCTACTTCTTTTTAATTCCTTTTTGTTAAATTTATTATAATCACTGATAGATTTCTTTTCTTAGGATAATTATTAAATATGAACATTTCTTTAATGTTATCCTTGCTGATATACTGTATAAATATATATACACTCACTTCCAAAAGTTAAGTACAGAGAGGAAAAATGTTAATTTCCGTAAGAGATCTGAATTAAAGAAGCTGAAATTTGCTGCAAAGGTAGAAGGAAGTATGCAAATTATATAGGTTACAGCCAATCATGGTTTCATGTTGAGAAATATGCAAAACAGGCAGTCAAATAAGAAGCCGGCATTGTGAAGGGTTACAGGAGTTGCATGTAAATGCTGATGAAAGGTGATTAGAATGTTCGTATGATTTGTTTTCAAGCTAGACATATTTCTATGGCTTCTAGAAGACGAATGGAAGATTCTGAGCGCTGGTGGGCTGTCGGACGCACTGAAGCAGGACAATCTGTAACAGATGTTGCTCGTTTCTTCGGTGTTCATCATTCCGTCATTTCATGATTATGGAAACAATTCCAAACCAGCCAACATTTGTCTGAAGACCTGTAGCCAGTCGTCCAAGGGTTACGACCCTGCGGTAGATCGATATGTTGCTGTTGTAGCTAAGCGGAATCAAAGATCGACCTCCACATGTGTGACATCTATGGTTGTAGCGGCCATTGGTAAGACAATATCTGCCACTACTGTTCGTCGAAGGATACACATGAATGGTCTGTATGCCTGGGTACCATGAGTTTGTGTTCCTTTATCCCTCCAATCCAGAGGGGCACGATTACAGTGGTTCCACCAGCATGTGAATTGGACTATGCCTGATTGGGGTAACGTTATGTTCACAGATGAGTCCAGATTTGCCCTCCAGATCATAATCGTGTAAGGGTCTGGAGGGAACAAGGCACACGCATTTGGGCCCAGAACATCACCGAACATCATGCATTCCGCGGTGGAAGCATCGTGGTCTGGGTAGGGATTTCACTGGGATATCGCACCGACCTGCACATCTACAGGCGAGGTTCTCTGACGGCTGTACAGTATCAAGATGAGTCCTAACCCCATTGTGAAACTGTACGCTGCAGCAGTTGGTCCTTCTTTCATTTTAATGGATGATAATGCGCGTCCCCATAGAGCTGCCATCGTTGACGACTTTCTGGAGAGTGAGGGGATTGCACGTATGGAATGGCCAGCTTTCTCGCCGGACCTTAATCCAATTGAAAATCTTTGGGATGCCCTCGGCCGTGCTGTATGTCGACGTTTCCCACCTCCAGTCACTCTCAGAGCTTTAGAAACTGCCCTACAGGAGGAATGGCGATTACTGGACTCTGTGGTGGTTGATCACCTCATAACAAGCATGATCACATGCTGTAAACTTAGTATGCAGGTGAGGGGTGCTCACATACCCTGCTAATATCGGTTTTTATTGTTTGTTTTGAATTTAAACATCATTTTGTTAATGACGCAAATCTGACATCATCTTATAATTTATGAAAATTCAATATTTTGTTTATCTCTGTATGTAATTCTTTGTTTTGTTTCATGAATAAACATAGAGCTACAGCATTTCATGTCAATCAAAGCAGTACTTGTCCATTTTTTCGCATTTTACCGCTCCTGGACACCTGCTGTAGTGGAATAACCCAAGCAAATTCAGGCAATAATTTGAATATATTCGTTATAAAACAACATGATCCTATGTAGTTGGAGTCATTTGGTGTCTAACCACATACTGAGGTAAACAGGGCCGCCCAGAGGTGGGGGGCAAAAGGGGCAGATTGCCCCGGGGCCCCACAAAAAGAGGGGCCTCATGATTCCCACCGTATTGGATAGTCCTTTTTTTTATTATTGGTTAAAATAGGATTGTCCTTTTTTTTTGGTTGTAGATTTTTGGGATGGGGGGGGGGCACAAATCCAAATGTTGCCCCGGGGCCACCGCTAGTCTTTGGGCGGCCCTGGAGGTAAAATGCCACCATCAAAGCAGCTGAGCGATTTTCAACGTGGAGTAGTCATAGACTGCCACATTAGTGACCAGAGTATGCGAGCCATAGGAGCGACACTGAACCTTCCAAAGTTGACTGTGGGTGCTATTATCACGAAGTGGAAATGTGAAGGAGTGCAAACACAACATCATAGAGGTGGTCGAGCCTGCATGCTGCCATAGAGCTAATAACATAACTACCTTACTTCTTGTCTTTTATTTCTGAACCTTAGTGCACCTTCTAGCACATTTGGGTGGCGTTTGCAGACATACATTCCACTATGAATACGATTTGTTTTTGTATTCCTGACCTACCTTTAAAGTTTGTACAAGGACTTTTGATTCATCCTGTATGTATATTTATTGCTGGTCATTTCTACTTAATACTATCCTAACTTTAAAAATTATTTATGAGCCAGCCCATGTTCACATTTCATTATATTTTCCGAAGTAAACCTCAAGACATTATTCTATTTACTTATGCGTTATTGCTTTTAAAATGTGAAGTTTTTGTTTTGTGAAAACAAAAAGGGGGGGGGGAGCAAGTATCTGATTATCCAAAATAAACAAACAAAAAAAAAATGTTTTTGTTTTAAGAGGCGTTTTTTTAAAAGGTATTTTGTATTTTTTTATTTAATATATTATGTGTCTTTTTAGAAATCATCAAAAATTGTAAATTATGTTTGGAGCAGAAAATATAAAGTAGCTCAAATTCGTTGTTACTTGACTACATCCAGAGCCCCCACAAGGGGGGTTTCAGTTGGTCCCTCAGCACCGGGGCCAGGCCGGTCTGCATTGTCTGTTTCTTTTCCATTTTCTATACAGAGCAACAATTCAAAAGATTTGCATTTGCTAGAGGATCTGATGGTATCTTAGGATGTTCTACAAAATTTCATTCATTTCCTTGAACATTACCATAATGATTTATTCATTTCTGCAGATTTTATCTCATAAAGATTATTTCCATTCTGCAATTCTTATATGAAGATTGTCTTCTATTTGTTTTCACCTAAGGCAAGAACTTTGCAAGATTCAAGCCTATTCTCTGGAGCTATTTTTGGTATTCTGCCGTCCAGCAGCATTTATTTTAGTATTTCCTGGATTCATGCCTGGACTCAATTCCTTTATTATTACTATTATTATTATTATGTTTTTCTTCCTAGGGATCTTTCTCCCTTACTTTATTAATCCTAGAACAGGTAATACCAAGTACTAGGATCAGTAGTTCATTCGCTCTTGGTTTAGGAATGTTCTGACTACCGTACAGGTATTCAGAATTTTTGCTTTCTGGCATTCTACATAAGTGTTCTCTAGAAGTTCCAACATTTTCAGGCTATCAAGAAGAGCCTTAGGAATTATCCCAGTTGTTGACAAGATTATTGGGTTTATTGTAACATTGCCCATCTTCCATATTTCCTTTACTTCATATTTTAGGTCTATGTACACTGAGACCTGAGTGTATAGTTTTATGAAAATTTTTGAAAAACGTATGTGATTACACTTTGTTGGATCTATTAAAAATACTTTTATTAGTATTTATGTTTCTTCTGTTCATAATTTTTTTAATTGCATGTATCATATGATACATTGGGTTGCTGTCGGTACAGGACCTATTTATGTAATCAATCTTCCGTAACTGGTTTTTAACATATTTTTTGATAAAAATTGCACACATTATCCCTATTTATGTTGATAAAAATATTGGAAGTTTATTTGTATATTGAACAGATAATAATACCCATAATTTATAAAAAAATATAAATTCATATTTTTGTATCTTTTGAGTAATGCTACTGAAAATTATTACTTTTTATGTTACTTATTTCATGAGCATTAGTGTTTTAGGGATCTCCCCTTTAGAAATACATATTTCCTGTTGGTGAATTCTGCCATGTTTTCAAAAAAGTCAGCTAGTAGATACTATCTGAAATACTCCATGGGCTGCTTCATTTTTTAATTTGTTTACGGATCTGTATAGGTTTCTTCATGTACTTCAGTGAAACCAAAAAAAAAAAAAAAAAACGTAAAAAAGGGTTTATTCATTTTATTTGTATAATAAATGAATAAACAGGATTTAAAGGGTGATAGTAAACCAACAGTTTTGAAAGTAAACCAAATACTTTCTGTACTCCATCTTCAGGGATGGCACAAACATGTAGGACTACACAAAACGTTTAGGATGACATGAGATGGGATACATAGTGAGGGAGTGGGGAAGAAAAGGATTAAGGGAGTTTAGCAATACTGATGGGTGTTTTGCACGCCATTGATAGAGTTGTGTGCCTTGACTGGATGATTTTGAAATATTCAGCAAGGAGGCAGTGGGATAGTTTATTGTGATAGGAGAAGGGTTTGGCAGCAGAGAAGTTGGGGGGGGGGGGGGTTCCCGTCTCATTGTAAGATTGCTACCTTATTTGGATGTTGGTAGGTAGATAGGGGGTACTTCATTACGAAACAGGAAAGGCAAATACAGGTTATTCAGTTTGATGGCTGAATAATGGATACGAGTAACTTCATTGATCAGATTTAAGTTCCTTCTGGCCGTTGAGGGAGGGGGGGGGGGGTTGCTTGAGGAGGGGATGTTATCTCTGAAGGTGTTCTTCGTTGAGTCCTGATGACTCCTTTTAACGCCGGTAATCAGCACTGCTCAGGCGGATAATGGCTTCTCCTACTTGTTGAGCTGGTTGTATACATCTGTTGCCGGGAATCTGCTTGGCTTGAGCGGATAACGGCCTCTGCTTCTCCGTAGCCAGGTGGCTTGCTCTGTTGCCGGGAATCTGTTCGACTTGAGCGGATAACGGACTCTGCTTCACCGTAGCCAGATGGCTTGCTCTGTTGCCGGGAATCTGCTCGACTTGAGTGGATATCGGCCTCTGCTTCTCTGTTAGCCGGATGACTTCGTCTGTCGCCGGGAATCTGCTCGACTTGAGCGGATAATGGCCTCCTCCTTCTCGTTAAGCCGGGTGGCTTCTTCTGTTCCAGCGAATTCTGCTCCTTCTGCTGTGGGCTCCTGCCCAGTGATGAACTCTCTGCTCTGGCTGTGGGCTCCTGCCCCGAAATGATCTCTACTCTCTCTCCGGATGGAGAACTCACTTGTGGCTGGTTGCCGCCAAATGAACTCTGCTGCTCCTTCTTTGGGCTCCTGCCCGAAACGAACTCTTCTGTGGCTGGCTGCCACCAAACGATCTGCTTTAGCTGTCTCTGCGCTGCCTTATAAAGCCGATTCCAGCCTCCCTTTCGCTCTTGAAAGAGTCCACTCTTGAGAGGGAGACTGAGTTGGGCGAATCGACTCCTAACTAAGGAGGTTTGGAGTTAGTAGACTCCACTTTTTAGGAGTCGGACAATTCCATTGGTAACATTTCCTCCCTCCTAGAACTCTGCATACTCTTCTACTCGTCACTTTCCCGAAGAACATATGGTTGGAGTTGACTGCTTCATTACGTCATCGTTCTCCAGGATATTTTACCTGATACGTCCAAATTGTTGGTAGATCGTCCCAGGCCCTACAAAACAAGGGAGTTGTTTCTTCGATTTTCCTTTGAATTGATGATACGATCTAATCATAACTTTATCTCCTATCTGAAAATAATGGATTGGAGTTTGTCTGGTATCACGATATTATTTGTACCCTCTCCGTTCCTTTTGGACGTTTTCTCTTACTCTTCTTCGTTCTATTGCTAAACGAGTAGGTTCTTCTTTTAGCCTTTTGGTCTGCCTTAAGACCCCATGCTGAACCACAAATTCTTATCTTACTTTCCTTTCTCTTCTGTTTATCTCTCTTTTGATAACGGGTACTGTTGGACCGAAATGCTCAAGAACAAGAGATTGCCCCAATGCCTTCTGTAGATGTTTGAATGCTAATTCTGCATCTTCTGACTGTTTCTTTTTTAACTCCTCTTTAAGCTGCCTTTCTTCATTTCTTTCTCTTTCTAACTCCTGCATTGCTCTTATTTCCTCAATCCTTCGTTTTTCGTCTTCTTCTTGTTTTCTTAGAAGCTCTTCTTGGCGTCTTTTTTTTCTCCTCCTCCTGCTGTCTCAACTCTTCCTCTCGTCTTCGTTTTTCTCCTTCTTGAAGCCTTTTCCTTTCTTCCTCCTCTTCTTGAATACACTTCATTTCTTCTTGCTTTCTCTTTTCTTCTTCTCTAGCTTCTCTCAATTCTTCCTGCTTTCTTTTTCTTCTTCTTCCTGAATTCTACGTAACCCTTCTTGTTTTTTCCTCTCTTCTTCTTTAATTCTACGCAGTTCTTCATGCCTTCTCCTCTCTTCTTCTTGAATTCTACGTAGCTCTTCTTGCCTTTTCCTCTCTACTTCTTCCTCAATTCTACGTAATTCTTCTTGCATTCTTCTCTCTTCTTCATTTTGGATTCTACGCAGCTCTTCGTGCCTTCTCCTCTCTTCTTGCCAAGTGTCAGTACCTCCTGATGATGGCATTACCCAAACGGCTTCTGTCATGCCCATGAAAGATGAACTCTCTAGCTTAGGTTCTTTCTTTTCCTCTTCTTTTTTTATCATTTCCATCTGGATCTTCGCCTCTCTTTTTGGACAATACGCTATCACATGTCCTTCTTCATGACAGAAGAAACACCTCCAAACTTTATTGGATAATGCTTGAATTTGCCTCTCTCTCTTTGGAATGGCAGCCATAGCTCGGAATCCTTCTGTCTTTCTTTCATTTAGAGACGTACTCTTCACATCTATTTCTCATCCTTGAACTAGAGTTTTAGAATCTTCATTGTCCTGCCTATAGACGTCATAAGCCTTCAACTGGTTTTTCAGATGAACAATTGTTCGCGGCTGAATGATTTCTAGCTTCTCCCGATATGATTGCTGCAATCCTCGTATTACATTTTTCACCAGTTCCTCTTCAGACATGGCATATCGGCAATGGCAAAGTAGTCCCACTTTTTCATAAAAATAGTGAAACACTGTTTCTCCAGGCTTTTGTCGCCAGGCCAAAGCATGTTCTATGGAACATCCCACTTCAAATTCAGTTTTCAAAGCTTCCAAAGTTTGGCTCCATGTTGCCAACTGATTTTCAAATCTGTAATAATTGTGCCAAGCTTTTGCAGTGTTCAACAAACAGTCGTTCAGATAAGCAATGGATCTTCTCTGTGACCATTGGTTGATCTCCTTCACTTCGTTGATCTCAAATAGAAACTGCAAGAGGTTCTCTCCAAAATTTTCACTGTACCTTAGCTTTGGAGCAAAGGCGTACACTTGCATGTTTGGCTAAATGGCTGAATGGGTGTTGCCATCTTCTTCCCTTATCGTGTTCCTCGTTTTTCGTATCCTTATGCGCTTTCCTTCCTCTTGACCTTTCGTATCCCCATTCGGGTGCCAAAATAATGCTACCTTATTTGGATGTTGGTAGGTAGATAGATGAAACCAGTTCCCTTTGTTCCATCTTTGGTAGCGATGCATCTATATCATGGCAGCCAGTGCTGTGTAGCCATTTCTGCATAAAGTCGCTCTGTCTTGTTTTGTATCCATTGTTGTGACAGGATTGTTGTTTTTTGTTTTCATCATTTCGGTACCTCATGAGGTTCCTTTTGTATGCAAACTCATATCCAGGCTGCTCCTTTAAGAAGCTACAAGTAAAAACCTGACTGGTCCCTAAGTTTTGCACTCCAGTGTACAAAGTGGTATTTAATTATTTTCATGTTGAAGATTTTTTTTATTAATTATAAACTAAAATTTGTTCTTACACAAAGAATTTAGAATACATATACAGGGTATCACAGGAGAAAAGGTCAATATTCTGGGAGGTCATAGTATTGAGCACTCTACGAAAAAAAAGTTTATTTAGACATATATTCTATTCTGACCACATTCCAAGATAGAGCAATTTGCAAAATTATTGATACAAAAGAGATATTACATACTGTTTTCAATATTTATTGTTTAAAAGACAAATTTCTTTGTTTATAATAAATTTTCAAAATTCTACCTTCAACATCAATGCATACCTATTCATGTTCTTCGGACAGTGAAACATTCTGTCGGGAGAGAAGGACAATATTGTAACAGTTTGTAAGTAAATATTTTTAGAAACCATTTATTTGTATTTTTATTGAAATTATTTATCTGTATTTTATTCATTTTAATCATTAACTGTTATTTATTTTAAAACATTCCTTTTCTACCTCCTAATTACTGATGTTCTGTTCATTTTTAAATTCTTTTCCGTTGCAGCCATCGAATCAGTTAATTAATTTAAATTCATTATGTTTTTATCCAATCATATGTATGTTTTTAATTACTTAGCCAATCAAATCAAACTATGTATAATCTATAAAAACCAATGTTTTTCATTTAATAAATTAATTCACTTCAATTCCAGAACTTGACCCATCATCTTTCCATCTCAACGACTCTCCCACAAACACCATTACAATATTGCATACCAAATTCAAAATACTTCACATTTAAATAGCTCTGTCTATTTGTTTGAAATTGTTCGAAATAGGACACGCATTCATGTAAACTTTTTTCTTAGAATGCCCAATACCATGGCTTCTAAAAGTATTGACCTTTCCTGCAGAGACATCCTGTATTAATTTAATTTTTTTTTTGAGAATTGTGGTATTTAGGTGTGTAAAAGTTCAGATATTTATTATAATTAATAGGATTTTTTTAACATAGTTATTATTGATCCAAACGTAATGAAAATGCTTGTTTTTTTAATTTTTGGTTAAAAGTGCCATAAATTGAGTATTTGTGTTAATACTTAGCATTCCTTCAGTGCAGGATTAGTTTAAATCTTTTTTTGTTGTTCTGTTTCTAGTTCATGTAATTATTATTCTTTGTTAAGTTAAAGTTAAATTACAGGCCTTCAGAGGGCCCACTATGGGCCTATGTTGCTTTTGGGGTCACAGGAGATAAGGCTCCCAGCATTTCGTGACCAATGGGACTAAGTTGAGGTTGGATGGTCAGCCCAACTCCTGCCCATCTTTAACCCCTGGGAAAGAAACCTGGTACCCATTCTACAGAGAACTGGGTAGATCCTAGGATCCATTTGGAGGAGAAAGGAGTGTGGAAAATCCCCGGCCTCATCAGAGGCCGGGGATCAAACCTGCCACCTCTAACCTGCAGCCAAGTGCCCTTATCACTCGGCTACATTATTATTATTCTTTGTAGTTTATGTAATATTTAATTTTATTCATTTCTATAACTAGGTTATCAGAAGAGCTAAGGCCAGTGAAGCTTACAAAGATTGTTTTTGGTTATCCATTTTTCAATTTGTCTGAATTCAAATTTGACATATCTTTGAATTATAAACTAGCCAGTATCATAAATCATTATTCTCAAAGGAAACCAACTTTAGTGGTAAGATTTCATTCATTGTTATTAAATTACAAAATATTTTTCTGGCATCCATAGGATCACAGTATACTAAATATGTTATTTGAAGATTGCTTAGTTGTATCTATAAACTTTTTGGGGGGAAAAAAGGAAAGAAAAGTTGTCTTTTTATACTAAAGCGATTGCCTTATCTGTTAATTGGAAATTTTGGGCGTATGGTCTCATCATCAACACCAATGGATGACTGGTTGTAATGAATGGTTGGTATTGCCATAGATCTGCTGATAATAGGTATCAGTGTTTGAGAGTAAGAGTTGTGGATAGAAGAGGTTGGAGGCAAGGTGATGAGAATATCAAAGTCCCAATAAGGACAGTGCTTCCAGATAAGAACACTGAGTTTTTAATGAAAAATCTGGAAGTTTTTGTCTTCATAGTAAACCTATTGGAAAGAAAAGCAATTTAGTTACTTTGCAAAAATTTATGCATTACATAGTTGACAGTCAAATTATTAAAAGTATTAGGTTAGAAACCCTAAAATGTCGGTTTGGTTGACCTGCAAATTTCACCACTTCTTGTGATGTAATTAACACTTGCTTTAGGTGTGTACTTATATCGGTTAAAGGATCACCCCTACTGCATTTGGTATCAACTGGTCATGAGGCTCTTTCTGTATTCTGAGTCCTGTTTTGTGAGTTGAATCAAAATATGGAGATGTTGGATATTCGACAAGTGATGCTTTATGAGTTCTTATGAGGCTTATCAGAAGCTGAAGCAAAGGGGAACATATGTAGTGTTTTCGGTGAAGACCATGTAAGTGAAAGAAAGTGTAGCTTTGGTTCCAAAAATTCCGTGGAGATTACAATTTAAAGAATGCTCCTAGAGGATGCCATGAAAAAGTGGTCTCAGCCGAGGAGGTGAAAGAACTGATTGAGTCTGACCCATATCAAAGTTCACGGGAGATGGCTGAGAAACTAGGAGTATATCACACAACAATTTTATGCCGCCTAGAAGAACTTGGCAAAGTGTGGAAAATGGACAAATGGGTACCCCATGAACTCATCAATGGAAACAAGGCAACGTGTTAAACAATTTGTTCTTCACTTCATCTTCATGAAGAAAAAGAGCCTATCTTGGACAGAATTGTAACCTGCGATGAAAAGTGGATAATGTACAACAATAGGAAGCGCTCATCATCTTGGCTGGATAAGAATGAGCCACTGGCAGCAACTCCTAGACCGCCTTTTCACTCAAGAAAATTCTTTTGACTATTTGGTGGTCCGTGGCTGGAATTATCCATTGGAATATTCTTCCCCAGGGACAAACCATTATAGCAGAGGTGTGCATGTCAGAATTGACTGAAATGCACCAGAATCTAGGAAAGATACAGCCTATACTGGTCAATCGAAAAGGTCTCTTTATGCTTCACAATAACATAAGACCATATGAAGCAGAACACATCCTCAGGAATCTTCATGAACTTGGATATGAAATTTTGCTTCATCTGTCTTATTCGCCTGATCTTTCACCAACAGATTTTCACCTATTCAGAAATATGGACAACTTTCTGAAAGGCAGGTGATACCTCCAAGATTGTGATCTCAAAAAGGACATCGAAGGATTCCTACAATACCAAACTACAGATATGCGCAAGGAAGGAATTTATAGCTTAAGACAGCATTAGTAAGATTGTATAGATGCAGATGGAGCCTATTTTGAATAATAAAAATTACATTCTTCACTCAAAAACAGTTTTTGAATTCATTCACTCAAAACCGACATTTTAGGGTTTCCAACCTGATAGTTTTTTTTTCCAAAACCTGATAGTTCTTATTTTTTAACTGAAGAACTCACCAAAAACAAACTATTCCTGTAAGCAAATGTGATTTGAAGTTTGATTATCAAGTGGCACTGCTTCAGTCTATTGCTTACCAAATGCATGCTAATAGGCATATGCAAATGGCAGATTTAAAAAAAAATACATTAGAAAGGCCTGAGCAGTTTTGAAGCTATTCCTTGTAAACTTTGCAAAGCTACTATTCACACACAGAAAAAAATATGTATACAATTTATTTTGAAATTTAAGCAGATCTATTTCAAAAAAAGAAAACAAAAATTGCATTTCCAACAGCCATGGGAAAAAATGACATCACAGGTAAAGATTGCACAATTATTTAAGATTTCGAAATACACTTACATGAACAAATATAGGTAACATGTTGTTAACACATAATACTTCAACATAAAATACCATTTCTGATAAAACATTGGTGATGATATGAGATATTGAGTTCCAAAACCAGCCTCATCGATTATAAGGGATTTTTGGCAAATCACTGAAAACTTACTGATGCTGCCCTAAACACTATACAAAGATTTTTTTTTTATCTCTTATTACAACAATTGTCATCTAATATGAAGGGTTGATAACTAATTCAAAATTGACTTACCTTTGAGAAAATCCTCTTTTCCACCATATAGTATGTTCAATATGTGTACCATACTTCAGACAATCACTTTGCAGCATAGTTTCCACTGTAGAAATATCAGGGATTACAAAACCACTCCTCCTTTGTAGCTTTCCAAAGGTCATCAAGTGTGCTGCAGTGCCAATTTCCCAGGATCTGTTTAATAGCCGAACCTATATTGTGCTATGGGAAAATTAGCTTATCGTTCAATACAAATGCAGTAAAATGTAATAAATAATTACTTACCATTGATTACATACTATATAAATTTAATGTTATTAATATGTGGATTTTAACTCTCAAGGTATTCTTGCTTTGCATTTACAATGCCATTCATATTTCATCACTTTATGTTTCTTGTGCAAAACATATTTTAGTATCAATTGCAAAATATTAGAATAGCAAAATTTTCTTCTATAAATAGAAATAAATTGATTTGAAGTATTTATTTCATACTAGTAATAAATACTTATTAGATGAACATGGTCTAATAGCAGTAATCCAACCAACACCAGGTTATACCAATCTGATAGTACAAAAGACTAATACTAATGACAGTAAACCACTGGAAAATATAAAATTATCATTAATTGTTTTCCCGCTATTTATTTTCATATTTTGGTCTAGTTGTGCAGATGAGCAAAAACAAATTGCAGTTTTAGCAAAAATTAACAAAAATGCTCCAAGTAATACATTAAAAGCTTACATAACTCTTTATTGAGAAAACAAAAGAACTCCATAAGGTCGCTGAGACTTTCGAAATATAAAGATGGAGTTCTTTTGTTTTCTCAATAAAGAGTTATGTAAGTTTTTAAATTGCAGTTTTGTATAAACCAATTACTTATTGGAATCTGTAAACATCAATTAAGATAAAATGAAAAGATCAACTTTAATGGTTGACTTTTCTTTTAAATTTTCCCTTTTACTATTTATCAGTTAATTCTACATAAATAATTCTTATATATCTTTGATATCATAATATATTTTGGTTATATCCCATCAAGGATCAGCAATAAAATTGAAGGTAGGATAATTACTATACAGATATTTCATAATATAGAAGAGCCTGAGGTAAAAGTCTTCACATGACCTTAAAGTTTGATAATTTCAATGTTGTTATATCAAGAAAATCTCATAACTCCTATACTACCAACACAATTTGAATATTATTGTGTAAAAAATACGTTTTAGTGTTGTGGCTGGTAGACAGATCATTCATGGAAGGGCCATTGCCATCTGCCTATTTGGAATGTTCTGCATTAGAGAAGATGTTCAAAGTGATGCCGCTGTTGTTCTTCACAATAGTGGCATCGCCGGAGCATTGACTGCCACATTCATTCAAAAATGCCAGATGTAGTATGGATGGTGTTGTAGGCTTCGACAATTGTTGACGCAGTTCATCGACTGTATCAACAGATACAGTAAACAGCAGTCATTCATGCACTCGTATGCATGGCAACAGCCAACAATCATTCCCTCCAGCGCATGCCCAACAGCTACAACCTTAAAACGAAAGTAGCGCCGTATTGGTGCAAGATCAGACCCACATTACTTAAGGAAAACTGTTTGTTTTTGTACCCTCTATCTACCATATTCTTCTGTAACATAAGTTAGAAAACACCCTATTTATACACTAACTGCTCAATTGAAAGTGGACACCTGCCGTAGTGGAACAACCCATGCAAATTCGGGCAATAATTTGAATATATTCGTTATAAAACAACACGATCATGTGTAGTTGGAGTCATTTGGTTACTAACCACGTGCTGAGGCAAAATGCCACCATCAAAGCAGCTGAATGATTTTCAACATGGAGTAGTCATAGGCTGCCACATTAGTGACCAGAGTGTGTCAGCCGTAGGAGCGACACTGAACCTGCCAAAGTCTACCGTGGGTGCTATTATCACGAAGTTGAAATGTGAAGGAGTGCAAACACGACATCATGAGGGTGGCTGAGCCCTCATGCTGAACAATAGAGACTAGAGAGCCCTGAAGTGGTTAATATCGCTATTCCAGAGGAACAACGGCGGCAGAACTTCCAGCAGGTAATGGGAACAACTGTCATTACTATGACAAATTGTCGGGAACTCCATGCCTTAGGGTACACCGTCGGGCTGCTGCCCACAAGCCTAACATCAGCCCTGTAAATGCCCAGCATCGTGTGGCCTGGTGTAAAGAGCTACGGTCTTGGTCAATGGACCGCTATTAAGAAGAACATTATGTGGAGCGATGAATCACACTTCACACTCTACCGATCAGATGGGTGCACCTGGGTGTGGCGTTTGCCAAAGGAGCGACTGCATCCAACAGTGTCATCCCAACAGTGAAGTTTGGCGGTGGTGGTGTGATGGTATGGTCATGTTTCTCCTGGTTTGGACGTGGTCCATTGGTTGTGATTGAGGGAACATGGCATCCACACAGCATCTGAACGTTTTAGACAATTCCATGCTTTCTATGTTGTGGTCGCAGTTCTGTGAAGGGCCATTTGTGTTCCAGCATGACAATGCGCCGGGCCATAAGGCCAGTGTTATCAGCGCCTGGTTTCCGGAGAATAATGTTCAGGAACTTCAGTGGCCTGCCCAGAGTCCGGATCTCAATCCTATTGAACATCTGAGGGATGAATTGGAGTGCCGGATTCATGCGCATCCGATGCGACTGCAAACACGCATCCAACTTGTGCAGGCTTTGAAGGAGGTGTGGGCAAAAATACCAGTTGCTTGCTATCAGAAACTGGTGGAGAGCATGCCACGGCATGTGGATGCTGTGCTTAAGGCAAAAGGCCAGAATAGTGCTATTAGACACGCTGTAAATAAAGCGTCTGTTCCATACCACAGGTGTCCACTTTCAATTGAGCAGTCAGTATATATAGATATATATATGCACATGTCAATTTATCTGTGATGAAGGTACCTCGAATATTATTTGTCATATTAAGCTGAAATTTTATAGAAGTTTTAGATTCTTTAAAAGAAAGAAAAGAAATCCCTATTAATTTTGGTATAAAATGGTACAAAGGGATCAACATTGCAACATATGTTGGAAAAAAAATGCAATTATCACTATATCTCCAAAACTACAATTTGCTTCCATGTATAGTTGCTATATTCTTGCCCTCAATACAATGTTGATTCAAATTAAGTTTATCTTCATTCTGAAATTGTCATTAGCAGGGTTCCAGAAATCTATTTGCCACAGGCGATTCATCAAAGACAGTTGGCGAGTGAATTTTTAGCCTCATTCCTTATTGCATTCAAATAATATTTCTTGATTTTCTTCTGGAAGTTCACATAATTTTCTATTTTTTTAACATATTCTATCATTCACTATCAAATTATTTAATAACAGGTGGTCACCATTAAGTTTTAATTAAGAGTAATTAATTTAATTAGTTAATTCTTTTGTAGACTGCTTTTGTTCTGATAAATGTTATTTTCACAAAGACTTTCTTAAAAATATTGATTGTCATTTTTAAAATGTGAAGTAATCCCATTTTATAATAACAAATGCTGCTATTTATATAAATTAGACCAATTATTTGAGTGAGGAAAATTAGTTTGTGACTGAGTAGATTTAACTTGTAATTCTAGAGCCCTGGTCATCAGACAGACGTTGGTTGCCAACAGATCTTCATTCACAAGATTCTCAGTTTATTGTTACTTATTGTTTTGACAGTTTTTTTTTTTTTTTATCATTTTTGGATTTCATGATATGGGTATTTGAAAGCTGGTCCTCTAACTACATTTGTTTTTACATGAAAAGTTTTTGATTTTGATTTTTATTGAACTGAATTTTTAGTTTTTTCATATCTTTTTTTTTACATACTTTTTTTTTAAGGTTCAGTGTTATATCTAACCCTGTACATGGTCTTTTTAATAATAAGTATAGTGGATCTCTAAAAACAGTTTGTAAATTGTATTGAGAAATATAAGTAGCTACTCTACAGTTCATGAAACACTATTAATGAGAAAGATTTCTTATTAACTGGGAAAGTTGGTTCTGTAGCATTCTTCTTTTCTTACTTTTCACGTAATTGAGCATTTCACATTAAATTTAAATATTTATTAAAATTGTCACTTATTTCTTATTATAGTTTCGTTCATTTTATTTCAGTGTTATGTCTAATTATTTCTTATTTTAGTCTATTTTTCTATATATAAACTTAACTTATTTCTTATTATAGTTTCACATTAAATTTAAGTATTTATTAAATTTGTCACTTATTTCTTATTATAGTTTTGTTCCACAAGGAAATCTGTAATTCAAACATCAGCAGTATTAGCAAAAGATAGTAAACTTGTGCTTGATTTTCAATATAAACAACATTTGCAGCAGTTTGTGAAGGTTATTAAAGATGTTAAATTAAAAGGTTTGTATTGTAATTGACTTTGGAAATTCATATCATTAAAGTTTTCTATTCTTTATAAATTTATAAAGAGTTTGGTTTATTTTATAAAAAAAATATCTAAAAGAATATATTATTGTATTACGCATTTATTTGTAATTTGCTGTCATAATTTCACAGAATCCTCTAGATCAGTGGTTCCCAACCGGTGGGTCGCGACCCACTAATGGGTCGCGGAAGGGTTACAGGTGGGTCGCAACTTGATCCTAAAACTATCAGAAACCATCGAATAAACCATCAGAAAAGATAAGAAAAATCGAAAATCGATCATATATAAGGAAGGGATACGATACAAATATGGTTTTGTTCTATATTCTTCTATTCCTATATATGTGGAGGCATTCCGATAAGGAAAGGTGGGTCGCCAGCTGAAAAAGGTTGGTAACCGCAGCTCTAGATCATTCCATGTCGTATCAATATTTGTTTGCCTCGATTCATGTCCTTGTCACCAGCTGTCCTTCACAATGTCAATTGGGCTTGACTGGACTTTTTGATAATATAATTTTTTTTTTACTAAACAACTTTTATGACTTCACGATGTCAAATGTCTTATATCGCACCCTTTTATCGCCCAAACGATTCTAAATTGATTTAAAATGGTCATTTTGCAATTACCTACATCATTCAGAGCTATGTGAGAGAATTTTATATTTATAAATACATAAATCATAACCTTTTCAACACTTTGATGGGTTATAATAGCCAAAATCGATTTGGCGCCGCCATCTTAGCATCTTGTACAAACGACGAGTCACGGGGATCGAAACTAGGTATTCATACACCTATTAGATTACCTGGGCCTCTTTACTGGTTGTCCTTGGCAAAAAAAAAGATCTCGATATTCATTTTGGTTAAACGAAAAAGTCCGCGATTCTGCTATTTTTTAAAAAATATATTGTATTTGACACATTTTCGTGACATTAGGGTGGAGTAGAGTCTCAATTACTTTAAATCATAAGGAAACAAGCATATTAATTTACACCTTTGATTTGATTTTTGGTGAAAAAATGGTAAATTTTGCAATTTTACAATTATACATCTTTTCCAAAATAGAAGGGGTCCAGGACCAAATTGCGTTATATCTGATTTCGCGATATAAACGACCGCGTTATAACCGAGCTTCAGTGTATTACAGTTCTGTCTCTTTTATAAAATTACTGGTGAGTTGTCTTTCAAATATTCTATGAAATATTAAAATGATAGTGTTAAGCATTATAAATTTATCTTCAAGTCATAGATTTTTAATATAAATGTGTTACTATATTGTCAACAAAAAAATCACAACACCAAACCAAATTATGCATGTTGTAAAGCCACATCATTACATATATTACAGAGATTGTTAATTGAGGAAAATTGCAGTAGGATAGCTTCACCATAAGGGATAAAATATAGAGAACATTGTTAGTCAATGTAACAGACAACAGAGGAGTCATTCTACGAGGGAGAATCAATAAGTAATGCACAATACTTTTTTTGCTGGTGAACCATTGGTGGCAGATTGGTGAAACCCGGGTCAAGAATACAGTGAATCTCGCTCTACCGAAAGGAAGGTGAGCATGAGGTGTCCATCTAGCGGTGCACAGGAGAATTTGTTAGTGAAGATGGTGGGTGTTTTGGCATAGTCCACACTGGTTGAACAACAAACTGTTGTCTGTTTTTTGTGGACTAAAGGCAGAAAACCAACCCAAATTCACAAGGAGATGAAAAAGTTTATAGGAACATCTGCATGGACCATAATAACATATTGAGATGGTGCAATTTCTTTTCTGAAGGGCAAGACCACATCACTGGTCAGCCATGTCCTGGCCGTCCATTAAGTGTGCCAACAACGATGTGGTTATGCGAATTGATGAACCACTTTAGAAGGATTGCCGTATCCACTTAAAGATTTAGCCGACCTTATGAACATTTCCTATGGAACTACTTTCAGTATTGTCCACGAGAAACTGCAGTATTGCAAGGTGAGTGCCCGATGGGTCCCTAAGCAATTGAATGATAAGCAGCATAGCATGAGAATGATGACATCATTGGACCATTTGGAGCATTATGCTACTGAAGGGAACAGGTTTCTCCAAACCAGAGTGACTGGCAGTGAATCGTGGGCCTACCATTTCACACCAGAAACGAAACAAAGCAGTATGGTCTGGAAATTTCCTTCATCCCCACTGTCAAAGTAGTTCAGGGTTAACCAATCTTCCAAGAAGATCATATGGTTATGGTGTTCTGGGACATGCAGAGGCCACTACTGGTAGAACTCCCTCCTTATGGGTCAACCGTTACAACTGCAACCTACACGGAAACTTTGAAGAAGCTGCACTGTGCATTGCATAACAAATAACCTGAACAAAACCCTCCAGATGTGAAACTCCACATGTCCATTGCTGTGCATGTGCAAATTGCCAGGTACGGCTAGGAGATCCTCGAGTATCCTCCTTACAGTCCCGACCTTGCACTGAGTGACTTTCATCTCTTTGGTTCCATGAATAAGTTCTCGGGGGTGGGGTCAACACTTTGCCTGTGACGCTGAAGTGAAAAGTGCAGTGCGCCAATGGTTATATAGCCAGAAGTCTGAGTTCTATGCACAAGGCATCTTTAAACTTGTGTCTTGATGGGACAAATGCATCAACAGGAATGGTTCATATGTTGAGAAATAGCTAATGGTTGCTTCTTGTTGTCCTTTGCCTACTTTTATTATTGGTAATAACCCTTATTAAAAAAAAATATTGTACATTACTTATTGATTCTACATCATAATTAGAAGCCGATTTTTGCCGTATGATATATATGAGAAAGATACAAGCAGCTAGACTCATTTTATCAAAGCTGTATATTAGTGATAAAGAAGACTGCTTTTTGCATAGCCAGTCATCTTGGTCATGCAATATATAACATGGTATGTGTAGCAGTGGATGTGTACAACACTTAACATTAGCATGGCTCTCGTCCCCCAGGAATACTATGGAAAGAGAAAACCTTATTTGTTCACGAGGAGCATATGCCAATGGCTAAATGAAATTGAACTATAGCTGCAGCATTCTATATGCTAGTCAAGGACATCTATCATGAGAACAGAATGGTACCAGATTATCTTTACTGAATTCTGCTCCAGCATGGTACTGTTAATGGTTGTATCAAGATTTGGCATAGATGTTAATTCTGGAGTCCAAGATATATCCATGAGCATTATAATGTATGCGAAGCAAGGGGTTTGGGGCAACATCAGTTATGAGTTGATCATCTCTTGTATTTTTGCACTGTATTTTGCCAGCCCAGAAATGCATTGATAAGATTCTACTGCCCCATTTCGTGCCATTTTTTCGATGCACTCCTGGTGCCATTTTGTGGCAGGATAATGCATAACCCCATTTAGCACATATCATCCAGCAGACTCTACAAAGTGTGAACACCCTCCCTTAGCCTCTAAGATATTTGCATCTATTGCATATATATTATATTTGGGATGTAATAGAACTGTGTCTCCTACAGCATCCTCAAATGGCACAATATTGGCCAACCGTTGCCAGCAGTTGGAGGAAGAATGGTGGTACATACCCATAAATATCTTGAAGCCTGGCTTCATATATCACCATCAGAGGCTGACATGCTGGTTATTGATTATCTGCTATAAATCAGATATTTTTTTCAAGCGAAATTTTAAACATTTGCTTATTTCAAAATCTAATTAATCCCAGAAAATTTCATTTGTACTAGCTTTAAGATTTTTTGGCATTTCCTATTTTTGTGTCCAGCAGTGAATATGCTTGAAACATATACTGGACATGAAAGTTTATGTCAATATATATAATTTTATTTCAGTAAGATTTATATTGGTATTTTCAAAACTTGTTGTATCTTATTTAGTGCTTACTGTACTAGATATTGACCACAGAAGTACAATTATCAATCAAAAATGACACACATTAATAGAAATAACTAGGTAATAATAATGCACACTGAAACTGATATATTAGTTTTCGAATAAACAGTAATGGATACCACTGCCATTTACAGGTTAATTTCAGGATCTGACATTTAGCCTAAACAAAACATTGTGATTAAATGTAAATCACTCATGGAAAAAGTAACTTAGGTTATAATAAAATAAATATGATGATGTTAAGCACAACGTATGATGTTAAATTTAATGCATATATTTTATGTAAAGTACATGTGATTGTAAGATTTAGCTACAGAATATTTGAAAACAAATCTGTGAAGTGAAATTAGCTGCATAAAATAAATCGCTGAAAATTCTCAAACAAGTAGTTTGGTGGGCCACAATTGAAATATTTGTCTTCTCTGGCAAAATTTGTAGATCTGGCACTGCTTAGGTGAGGCAAGAAAAATGAAATAGTTTCGTTTTTTATTTAAAAGGGTTATAATTATAAATACTATTTAAAATGAATATTATAAACTTGAATCCATTTTATATTTTACCTATTTTAAATTTCTTTTTCATTTGATTATTTTTTGAATTTTAATCAGAGTTTTTATTATTAATAATAATTAATAAATGAAATATAATAAAACAACTGTTTAATTTGATTTGGGCTAATAAAGTGACAGACCACAAAGTTTTTGTTCTGTATATTTCAACTAATTAATTAGAAACCCAAAAATTATGAAAAATGTTAATTAAAACTTTGTCATAACTATTATGAATAGATTGAACAAATGTTTCAGATATTGCAAAGTTGATGCATTTATCATATTTGAAAATTTGATCAAATTTTCAATTCCATTTTTTCTGAAAAATAGGAAACTAGAAAGAAAGTAAGAAAATAGAAAGGAAAGTACTAAAATTAGAGTTGGTATTTTCTTGCCATTTGAAACACTTAAACATTTAAAATCTGTGATCATTAGAAATATGATAAATATCAAGTGATCAATTGAAGTTTGAAACAAAAATCTTCGTATATAAGAAATTCTGTCATTCATAAATTTGTTAATAAATTATTAATAATGTCTTTAACACAAATGTAAATTTATGAATTCTTTCATCATATCTTGCCGTATGAACTGTTTTTCTTATAAGATTCATTAAAGAAGTCATATTGTGTTGAAAGGCAGTGAACACGGTGAGGTATTATAGAAAGATATTCCATAACTTAAGTTGCTATTACATGGCATTAGTGAGCACGACATACAAGAATACTATAAAGGGTGGGCCAAAAGTCACTTTACCGTGTAAAAATTAAATAACTTTTTCGCTATTATATATTATTTTATTTTTCTTTCATATGGACTCAGGAAATACATGATGGAAAAATTTAAGATGGAACAACACGTAAACTTATTGAATTTTATTTTGAACATCAGGGCTTCATTGTTCTTACCCAGACAGCATACGTATGTCATTTTCATCAAATTTAAGACATTTTGTGCTTCCTGCTGTAGAGAATATACTTGGAATGTGGTGGCAGCAGGATGGGGCAACTGCCCATTCAGCCAGAGATTCCGTGTAACTGGTAAGGCTAATTTTCGAAGAAAGAATAATTTCCAGAAATTCTGATTTTAATTGGCCAACATGTTCCGCTGATCTCACGGCTCCAGATTTCTTTTTGTAGGGTATTTAAAAGAGCAGAAAGCACAAAATGCCTCAAATTTGATGAAAATGACACATGTATGCTCTCTGGGTAAGAACAATGGAGCGCTGATGTTCAAAGTAAAATTCAATAAGTTTTACATGTTGTTTTATTGTAAATTTTTCCATCATATATTTCCCAAGCTTCTGTTTTTAGAATCTAAAAAAAAAAAAAAAATAATAAATAATAGCGAAAAAAATTATTTAATTTTTAAATGGTAAAGTGACTTTTGGCCCACCCTGCATATAAGAGTTACAATCTTCATATATTCCATGCTCTCTAATGTTTGCTCACTAAGGCTGTGAATTATTCAAGATTTTGTGAAAAAAAAATTGTTTACTAATTAAACATAACTTTTTTATAAGTTTTAATTTATACAGTTTTCAATTTGATATGTCCATTGATATCTGAGTGTTTCCATTCTATTGCTGAACATTTTTCTAATCATTATCAAACTCATTATTCTTGGTGTTCACTCGCACTACAGCACTTCTTGTTAAAGTTTCACTGATAAATAATTCACCACATCTTCTATTAATTGTAACTTTTCTGTAATATCTTTTGAGCTATCCCAGCTGATGAGAGGTGTCCTGGGATTCTTAAAAGATTGAATATTCATAACTCGTCTGGATTAAGAAGCATGTAGAAAATTCCTTAATTTGTGTAATGCACAGCAATAAAGGAATTTAAGAGTATAATTCATTGTAGTGAATTAATTAACATCATTATTTGTTCAGTAATGCCATAAGAAAAGTTTTGCAATCAAATACGTAAGGTAATAGACAAAATGAATTTAATCCATTTTGGCAATTTCATATGACTAGAAAGATTAACATTTTTATTTATATATATTTTTAGAAGTAATAGCTAATGGAATAGGGTTCCATCATGCAGGGTTGACATTAGAAGATCGAAAATTAATTGAAGAGTTATTTATCACTGGGAAGCTACCTGTTTTAGGCAAGTTTGATTTAAGCATTTATTTTCAGTTGCGTAATTGATCAACCATGTACTGTAATTAAATATTAATGGTTAGGTTACTAATTAAGGTTTTGTTAGAATAGCTCTATTTTGGACATTCCATTGTATAAAAGTGTTAAAACAAAGTTTTGTCTGCAAATGCTTTTTGGGACAAGAAATAGGCTCTCTCAATCCCCACCATGGAACACAATGTAAGTTAGAAGCCAAGTCTGATGCTGCCACTGTTAACTCTGGAAAAAGAGCCTTATTCTCATTAGGTGAACACTAGGATCTGTCATAAGAAGAAACAATCTGGCAGAAAAAATCCTTGCACCTTATCAGGGATCAAACCCTTATACTCTAGTTCATAGACAAGAATCTGTGCTGTCTAAGCTACCAGACCCAATCATGAGATGTGGGATGAACCAAAAGCAAACCCAGACAAAAGATAACAATTGTAGATTAATAAGCAAAAAGCTGCTTTCGTTAACCAAAAATACAAGTTTGGGCATAAAACAGAAAATGTACTAGTGGAAATTGAAAAAGAACAGTCAGGTACAGTAATTGAATTTGGTAAAGATAGAGGGTAGATGTTGTGATCAGAGTCCCATGGTCAGTGGAGCAATTTGTTACAATACATATTAAAGTGAATGCCACACCACAGCATTATTAAACTAGTTTTTTTGTGTTACCATCTGTTGTACAGTACTTTGTGAAATGTTCATCCTTTCCTGTTCTAGATATGCATGCTCTGTTAGTGCAGTTATCAGAGTTATATAGTGAGCTTTCATGAAGTATGATAGTCTTTCCATCAGATTGCAGAATTAATTTTTATTAGATGATATACACTGACGGCTCAGTTGAATGTGGACACCTGCGTAGTGGAACAACCCATGCAAATTCGGGCAATAATTTGAATATATTCGTTATAAAACAACACGATCATGTGTAGTTGGAGTCATTTGGTGTCTAACCACGTGCTCAGGTAAAATGCCACCATCAAAAAAGCTGAGCAATTTTCAACGTGGAGTAGTCGTAGGCTGCCACATTAGTGGCCAGAATGTGCGAGCCATAGGAGCGACACTGAACCTGCCAAAGTCGACCGTGGGTGCTGTTATCACAAAGTGGAAACGTGAAGGAGTGCAAACACGACATCATGGAGGTGGCCGAGCCTGCATGCTGATCGATAGAGATCAGAGGGCCTGAAGCGGTTGGAATGGCAGAACAGGGCTGATCCAGCAGGACAACGGCAGCAGGACTTTCAGCAGGCAACGGGAACAACTGTCAGTACCATGACGATTTGTCGGGAGCTCCATTCATTAGGCTACACCGGTCGGGCTGCTGTCCACAAGCCTAACATCATGTAAATGCCCAGCGTTGTGTGGTCTGGTGTAAAGAGCGATGGTCTTAGTCAATGGACCGCTATTAAGAAGAGCATTATGTGAAGTGACGAATCATGCTTCACACTCAAACGATCGGATGGGCGAACCTGGGTGTGGCATTTGCCAGGGGAGTGGCTGCTACCTGAGTGTGTTATCCCAACAGTGAAGTTTGGCGGTGATGGTGTGGTCGTGTTTCTCCTGGTTTGGATGTGGTCCGTTAAGTGTGATCGAGGGGAACATGGCATTCACACTGCATCTGGATGTTCTAGATAATTTCATGCTCCCTACATTGTGGTCGCAGTTCGGTGAAAGGCCATTTGTGTTCCAGCACGACAATGCACCATGCCATAAGGCCCGTGTTGTCAGTGCCTGGATTCTGAAGAATAATGTTCAGGAACTTCAGTGGCGCGCCACGAGTCCAGACCTCAACCCTATTGAACATCTGTCGGATGAATTGGAGCGCCAGAAATCATGCGCGTCCGATGCGACTGTAAACATGCATTAACTAGTGCAGGCTTTGAAGGAAGAGTGGGCAAAAATACCGGTTGCTTGCTATCATAAAGTGGTGGAGAGCATGCCAAGGCGAGTAGATGCAAAAGGCCACAGTACGCGCTATTAGATATGCTGTAAATAAAGCGTCTGTTCCATACCACAGGTATCCATATATATATATATATATATAAATTCCGTAGATGAAGTTCTTGACAGCACACCAATAGTATTGCATCTAAACTGAGACTGAATAGTCTCAGAAACTTCTATCACAGCTTCTATCACAACAAAAGTGTCCACTGAAGTAAGACTGAGGTTCTGTATGCTTCTGGCATTAATGTTACTTGGCCATTGATACTGGCATGCAGCCCTCAGTGATGCTGAGTAATGGGCTAATTGGAGAGAGGAATGGCATTGAATGGTCTTAAGCGATGAAAGCACATTTGTCTAGGAAATGAGTGATGGTTGTGTACTGAAGAACTGCTGCATGACTATTCCATCTCATAGTTACATATGCCAGTCACTAACAAGACCTACATATTATAAGTATGCTTGCCAAACTTTTTCCTGAATGAACATGTGTGGGAATTGATTGGAATGCATGTCCCCCTTGCCTATCCAATGTCAATGAACCTTCACTAGTTGTGCCTTTAAGTTGCAAGGGCATGCAATGGCATTTCACAGAAAGAATTCATCATCTGTAAGAACATCTTCATGCCAGAATGCAGACCTGGAAGATTACTTCAGATGTTAATGTTTAGAATACTGTAACAAATGACAGTATATATACTGAATAAACAATATTGTATCACCTCAGATGAATCATGTTCTTAACACAACCACATGATTCTTTTCATAGAGTCTGATCCTTGGTGTGACATCCCTTCATGGTGTTCTTTTTTTACTTTTCAAAATGTTACATTTATTATTTCTATAAAAAATATTCAAACCTCCTACTGCATTCATGCCAGGACGCAGTGGATTGAGGGAACTGATAATACTATGCAGAAAATAAGAATTGACCAAGTGTAGAGCAGCATCCTAACTGCATTGGATAATTGGGTATCAATAGACTAATTGTCCTTAGATACTAATATGAAAGTGTGTATGAATACAGAGGATTGTTCCTGATCTCTCAAAACGAATTTCAGTGATGCATTGCTGCAGAAAATCTGTGTCTCCACCACCAATGATGTTCAATTTGATAGCCCTTTACTGCTGCTATTGCTCTGTATCATAATTTCGATTGAAGCAGGCTGTTGCGGAGTACTGTCACATTGATTTTTATCCACTCCTCCTGATAAGCTTTCCAGAGACCATCTATTGTGCAGGGGTGCCTGTTTTATAGTGCTCATTTGAGGAGTCTAAATGCACAAAAATCCATTGGTGCAGCATGCACCAAGAATATCACTGAAAGGTACAGCATGCATTCCTGTTTCCTGTTCCACTATCTCCAGAAACAAATGGGTTGAAGCAGAGTTGTGACTGGAAGCTTTATCTTGATGGAGCCATACATTGTTTATGCCTTTACCATATAAATGGGGAATCTTATTTCAATAAATTGGTTCCAGAACATCAGTTTGATATAGTAGGAGTTGACCTTTGCATTTTGTGCAACTTGACATATGTTTAACTTGCCCTTATAGCGGTATCTGCAATGATTATGAATCCTTTCAAAAAGTTTCTTTGCATTCTGTATACCATCTTTGAAAAGTTTGTGTCCCTTTGACAGTAGTAAATTGCTCTAGGTTTATTGCAGTCTTTAAGATAGATGTGTGCTTTATTTAACGTAACTATGAATTTCCATTTTTCTCCTAATAGGTGGCGCTCATACAGTTTTTTACTTTTCAGCGGTCTAAAATGTATTGCTGCAGCAGCTTATAAACTCGGCTCTTCTGACGTTTTTGATACACTAAAATCCACACTTCTTGCATGCCTTTATGATAGCAGAGTAGCTATACTTTGTGTCGGAAAGAAAGAGCAGTAATATAGCCTCCCCAAAACGGATGGATTTTCTTTGGCATCGTTGTCACCAAGCACATGAGATTTCCACACTGAACAACATGTGGACATCAGCATCACCATTGTTAAGCACATTCAAGTCACTTACATCACAGGCCAGTAAGTGCTTATGCAAATCATTTCCAGAGATCCAGAACAACCTTCCATAGGAGTCATTCCAATGCAAAGATATGGAAATACATGACTCACCAACTACTCAGCTATTTCATTGGTATGGAGGGACTGGGCACTATCATTCTGAATTTACACTGGTGAATGTATGGTGATTTTTCTATACCTAACTGATACTAGGTTATTTCCCTATGTGATGTTAGGTTATTTGCCTTATTCTGAAAACCATGGTCAACTGACCTATTACAGGTTGGAATGAACCATTTGTATAGGTAGGTGAGATATACCTAAAGCTGTCAGCAGCAACAAAGTAATTCAGCGACAATTAGCAACAATTTAATGTTTAATATAAGCGATGCTTTTTTTGGTGCAGTTACTAGTGTGACATGTACATCTTTATGAATCAACTTAATCAAAATAGAAACATTTGCTGAACCAATGAAAGATTCTAAAGTAGAATAACAACTGTTCATACTTCCTTACAGAATATTGCAATCTGCACAGATGTCATCTTCCAATTTGTTAACTAGATTGGATTTCTTCACCTTCCCATCAATACAACTCCTGTTTTTGATGGATGACTTTGGCAGACTTCTCAAATAGAGAATGGTCCCATTAACATATTGCCCACTGTTATTTTCATCTCATTCAAAAAAATCATTGATCTGAACAGAATAGGAAGCTAATTTTTAAGACAAAGTTAGTGTTTCTGGTTTCTTGACTCAGAAGTTTCGAGGAATAAAGCATACATTTTGATTTGCTCCTTTATTGTGTCCTGTCTACTTGTTAGAAATAAAAACTTGAATTCTGTTGCGTCTTTTCTTTCTTATTCTTTTTTGTACTTTTTTCTCAAAACAGTAGGATGAGTAAAAACATTCTGACTTCCTAACATTTTTTTTGTGGCTTGTCTCATTTTGGTTTCAATCATGCTTTTTTGTAATGGCTGTAGTGGTGTCTACAATATCACTGCTTATTAAACTTTGTTCAAAGGACATACATGGGCAAGGACTGTATTTTTGTCAAGGATCACCTTAGAGCCTTGAAGTTATGACCTGGCATCTTCAGTACCCTATCAAGTATCATACAAAAGTTGTTAAAATAATGGAAACGCTAGCAAAATGACAAAAAATCTTTATTAATGTGGTGTTAGCTCACCATATACCTGTAACATAGTTTGTTTCCTATTGTGCTCATACATTTTGAACATCGTCCAATGGACTGTTGTACCATTGATGTACTGGGAGAGGGGACAGTTTGGTAGTGGTTGTAATGCCCCTATTGCATCCGAAAATGAAAAAATCTTAGGGTAGTTAAGAGATTCTGGATCTGTTTTTCTGGTTGGAAAGTTCATCGCTTTGTTTGTAAACCCTCCCCCATTCCCAAAAAGGACACAGTGTTTGTTTTTTGATGGTTTGATGGGTCCAACCATCATAACTCATTTCAAATCCTGGATATGCCTGCGTATTGTACCATTGTTGCAGTAGATATATTCGTGATCTTAGATGGATACCGGGGTAGGAACTCTAATTCTGACAACAAAGAATCAATGATATTCAAACCTGATGTGAAGAATAGGATTAATGATAACTCATCATACTAAAGGATATATGATCGAATGTCTAGGTTTTAAGCATCTTATATCAGCTTTTTCACTTCTTTGCACTGCTGACAATAACCAGTCATATTAAAATTATAACTTCAGTAATTTTGTTTTTCTGGAAATCAAACTGTTTTCATGGAAATGGAGTATCATAGATGCATTTTGAGTTCTGCAATCATATTTACTGTTGTAGTTCCATGTCCCAGAACATTATCTTCTTCAATGTCCATCGATCCCTTTCAGGTATTATTGACCTTCAGCCATTGTTTCTCTTAAGAGATATTATTTTCCCATAATTTATGTATGCTTACATAAACTTTTGACAAATGCCCTGTGATAAACCTACTAATCTGACAGGGCCTTCACTCTGTCCTTATTGAAACTCTAACAATTCTTCCATTCTAGGTTGTATTCACCAGCTTTTACATTCAACAATATCTGTAAATATGTTGTTGCAGTGTTGGCAACACATTAAATGTTTATCAATGTTTTCCTGGATGTTTCCTTTATTTTGTCCAACTTCTGTATATTCAATCTGTAATTTAATGGATTTGCTATTCACAGTTATTCTTATTTGGTTTCTTGTTTTTATTTTCATCATTTTATCTCTTTCAGAAAAAAAAAAAGAAAAATTTAGTTTGGATTGGTCTATCACTGGCTAAGCAACTTGGTGGTTCAGTGAACAAGTCTCGGCTTGAATGAACGTTTTATTCATCATTCCCTTATTTATCCAAAGGCCGGGGAAAGGCCCAGAGAGTCTTCTTTAGCCCCCTTGCATTACTCTAGCTTGGTTCGGATGGATGGATCACCACTGGCATTCCAGGGAATTGAAACCCTGCCATAGCATCCAGGAAAGGAAGGAATCCATCGCTTTTTTTTTGGGGGGGGGGGATTGGTGAGCCTTCGTTTTGTTTGTAACTTCTCCCCCAATCCAAATTTATGACACATCTATGGCCATTACTTTTTCTATTAAAGTCATAAATTTGAATAAAAATACATTCAACAAAAATAAGTTAAAACTTGAATTTCTTAATGAAAATATGCAAATGTTTATTAATTTCCTTTTAATTAGCATTTTTTTACTAAACTATAATTACTATAATTTGTTAAAATAGGTTTGATTAAATATTTGTAAGAAAGAGGATTCAAGATCATTTAAAATATAGATGGATTAAACATGACATCTTTGCTCTTCTAATTTTGGAAATGAAAGATCTTATTAATTGACTTTAAGTATATCCTCAAACATCCTTCTGCGCATTGTGTTTCTGAGTCTTCATGTAATTTTAAAAACAACAATAGGCATTTGATAATAGCTTTGAATATTATTATTTATTTATTTCTTCCAAAATCTATTATAATTTATCTTTCTCATGTTCTGCCTATTGCTCTTGTCATAATAACACCAGTTCTGTTTTTAAAGCAAAATATTTAAATTTTTCAAATTTGATCTTTAATTTCAGTTGCTACTAGTACATTAGCTCTTGGTGTTAATTTACCTGCTCATCTAGTTGTGGTGAAATCTACATGTTATTATGCTTCAGGAACCTGTAAAGAATATTCAGAAAGTCAAATTTTGCAAATGATTGGTCGAGCAGGAAGACCTCAGGTTAGTTTTCAGCATTAAATTAAAGCAGGGGTGCACAACCTTAAGAAGTCTGAGGGACAATATCTTTCTAAATGTTCTGATGTAGGGCCGCAGGGTCCCATTCTTCTACCCCCCAACCCTTACTATATCTTTCTAATTAGTGATTTGATAATGTCATTTATAATAATTATTATTATTATTAATACATGTAATTTATATAAATGTCTTACTAATTAATGATTTGACAGTGCCATTTATAATAATAATTAAGAATAAATGTAATTTACATAAACTTCAAATTATCAGATAATGAGCTAATTGTGTTTCATACCAACATTCCAATAGTAAAGTCTGAGACATTTGCTATTGCAAGTTATGACGTTCTTCAATGTATCTGTTGGCAACAATGAAAAGGCTCAAATTTAATTTTAAGTTTGACACTACCAGGCCGCAGCAAATATACCGGCGGGCCATGGGTTGTGCACCCTTGAATTAAAGTTTCCCCACTATAGGCCTAAGTGGCCCTTGGTGTCATGAGAGGTAAAATTCCCAGCATTGCCTGACAATCGGACTAAGTTGAGGTCAGTTGGTCTGCCAAATGCCCACCTGTATTTAACTCCCGAGAAAGAATCTTGGTACCCATTCTTCTGAGGGCTGGGTAGACCTTAGGACCTATCTCGAGAGAATTCAGAGTAGACAATTAAATAATGATATTTTTTCTTGAAATTTGAATAAAAAAGTCTAAATACCCTTTATTTTTTTCTACTTTTCAGAAGCAAAAGAAAAGTAAAAAGCAATATAGGCTGTGATGACCTGTTATTTCAAATTTCAACAAAAGTCATTATCTAATCCTAGAAATAAGTCCTAGCAAATTAGGTAATACGAAGTCTGTAACAAAGTGTATTTTCTATATGTTTGGTATTGGGAGTCTGTGATACTCAGTGACATTGAGTGCAGGCACATAGCCAGGAGGGAGGGCTCTCCCAAAATCGAAACAAAGAAAAATCTCCCTCAGAGTTGAAATCAAAGGAACTAGTCATATCAATATAAAATTTTCACCTATTACGACATCTACAGAATATAGGTAGTGTTGATATTCTTCTATGGCCGACCACCGCACTGCACTTTTTCTAGGAATGAACCCCCACTCCACCACCCCATACCCCCACGACAGAAAATTCTGGCTATGGGCCTGGTGGGATGTTAATTCACTTAGAATAAGGAGAATAAAAAAAGTTAAATGGAAAATGATGAAGAGAGAGGAAAACTTCCTCAGAAATTAAGTTACACCTTCTGTTTTCATATTGCCAGTCTTTAAACTTCTCTAAAAACCTTGCTTCTCTCCATTGACTAGCACTGATAAACAAAAAGGTTTTAATAAAAGAAGAAAAAAAGCCTTGTGGTGGGCTTACTGTATTAAAGAAATATAATTCTAGAAATGAATCTTTTATATGAAATTCTACTTCTCATTTTTATGTAGAGAATTTTAAGGTTGTACCTTAAATTTCTTTAATAACAATTTTTTTATATATAAAAGAAGTTTAACGTGCCGGAATAATTCAAAGTTAGGTATCAAACCACGGCACTTAGCTAAAGTTAGGATTTGCACCTTGAGTTGTCATCGGGAAGAGACTGGGACGAACCGTTTCGTCCTCATTAGGACTCCTCAGCCAGCCAAACTCCCCTGATGACAACTCAGAAGGCGCGCAAGGTGTTAGTATCCCGCTTCTCGCACCCGAGAATGGGACCTCCCACCGAAGAAATCCTAACCAAAAATTAATCAAGATAAAAAATACAAAATTTCCCTGACCTGCCTTCCGGCAAGCGCAAAAGGAATTTAATGGCTGCATAAATCTAGTAAAAAAGCCAAAAGCTTATAAATAAAAGAAGTTTAACGTGCCGGAATAATTCAAAGTTAGGTATCAAACCACGGCACTTAGCTAAAGTTAGGATTCGCACCTTGAGTTGTCATCGGGAACAGACTTTAATTTTTTTATATGTTTTTCAAAAAAATTCAAAAGAAAAATTCTTTTCAAACTATTCTTTAAACTATTCTGTGTTTCAAGTTGAAGCTTTCCTTCAAAATGAAAAGTTTCTTTCAGCATAACTACTACAGGGTATTATAGACAGTTCAGGATCTGGGGGTGCAAGAGGATGCAGCAGGATAGAGGGATGGCAAAAGTAGTAGCTAGTTAAAAATTAAGATTAATGTTTTTACTAAATAAATGACCTACTTTTTTATAATTTGAGTCACCAGACATTACAATAATTCTTTATAGAACTTTGTAATAAATGATAGGTCTATTCATTTAATTAACCTTTGTTATAATAATTTTACAAGATAATTAATGCATGCCAACAGGACAAGCCACCATTACAGTAATATGGAAAAGCCAATACGTCCTATTTACACCTCCATCTATGATGGATACTTAAGTTCAGTCCTATTTATGTAAATTTGGCCAATGTCTGTCTCTGACTTACAAGATTATGACTACTTTTGAGATTATACTTTTTTTTTTCCTGAAAAGTCTTTATTTTATAACATTACACCATTTTAAATCTTCTTCCTTCAATATTCTGGTAATGTTCTGGTGATATTTCACGAAACTATATCATTTCGCTTTTTCAAGCGTTTTTCTTCAAAAATAACTTTGAGTCTATCTCAACATTATTGAGTTTCCTTTTCAATAAAGTAACTTAATACTAATACACTATAACATTGTAATCACATTATTGAAAAGGAAACTCAATAATGTTGAGATAGACTCGAAGTTATTTTTGAAGAAAAAGGCTTGAAAAAGCGAAACAATATAGTTTTGTGAAATATCACCAGAATATTACCAGAATATTGAAGGAAGAAGATTTAAAATGGTGTAATGTTATATTATCTAAACAGAATGTCATAAGTTATAAGTCTTTATTTTATTTAATAATTATATGTAGTGATGAAAATGCTTTAATATTTGATCAGAAATGAAGAACACGTCATTGATGATAATAAAAAAAAAAGTTTGTACTGATTTTACTAATTACAGTAAATGCCTGGTGAATAATAAAAAAAGAAAATTCTGGTTATTTATTTTTATGTGACCTGAACACAATTAGAAAAAAAGTAGTATAGAAAAAAGAAATACTATTAATATTATTGTTTTGACTGTTTTAAAATTTATTAATTCTTCTGCAAAATTATACTTCTTCTCTTCATAGTCTGAATAAATTTAACCCCCTCTTTTTGATCTTTTAGTGAAATGATTTTAAAATCACAAACTTAAATATTTTCTTTTTGTTTGAAACTATAAATTCTCTTGACAGTAGCAAATTAAAAAAAAAAAAGTATTAACAGATAAGGCTTTGTGTTTCTACAATTTTTAGCAATTTTTTATGCTAGTATGTTCAGTTACAAATCATTCTCACAAGTAATTTTTTACAAGAAAAGAATGTGCTGAAAATTCCAAGCCACTTTCATTTTTTCCTCCACAATTTCTTGAACAGTTACTTTCAGGCCACAAATAAAATATTTATGTGACAAAGCATACCAGAGTGACTGACTTTATAGTTACTATGAAGAAACTAAAATTGAATGGTCAGTACATGAGCAAGAAAAAACAATCATGCATGTACAACAGAAATTATAAACTGAATTCTGAAAAATCAGAATAGTTTAGGAAAATAGAAGATTCGATGAAATTTAAAGTTTTCTTGAATTCAAATGGAAAATGAAAGCTGTCAATTGAAAGAGCTAGAAAAATCTTGGAGAGACTCAAGTTGTACTGAATAGAAAATAGTAATGATATGCTTTCTGTGAAAAAAATAAATAAAACCACCATGAAGGATGTGTCGTATTTGAATGAAACTCTGTATGCAACTACCTTCTGATTAGATATGCAAATTATTAAAGTTTAGTTGTCAAGAAACATTTCAATCACCCCCATGGCTTAATGGAAGTTCCCATCTTGTGCTCTATGTAAGGGCCCTCAGAATTTTACTAGACACATTCTACTTCGTGGAACTGTTGCATTCACATCAGTTTATGAAAAGTAATACCTTGATGACATGCTCGAAGAACTTACGGTCAATTTCAGGACTTCGAGAGAGGCCACATCATGGAACTGTGTGAAGCCAGCTAATACAGAATAATTACTTGCCATATGGGTTGTAGTGACATTTTTCTGGGAAGGTTCTGGAATCAATGATTACTTGATGGCACATATTCATGTCGCCCCAACACTACCACTTCTAGAGGCAGTCGGCTTGTTGGGAGGCAAGCCTTAACTGCTCTGACAGCTTCACTCTCTACCATCCAGAGAGATGTGACATTCTGTGTACGGCAACCAGTATCTATCTGCACTATTGCTAGATGAATTGCAGATGCTGGAGGTGAGACTCTGTCTAGAATTGTGCCTTGCCCGAAAGACATGATCTGCACTCGAATGATCTTATATTGTGTTTAGTCATGAATAGCAGTTCTGCCTTGCAGCAGATGATCATCACATCTGCATATGGAGGAGAAGTGCTCAAATCCTGGCAGTATTGTCGAGACACAAACAGCCATTAGAGTTTGATGTAATGGTGTGGGGAGCCATTTCTCTGACAGCAGATCCACTTTAAATAGTGATTTGACAAACTTTAAATGCACAGCAATATGTGCAGGAGAGCCTGCAATCCGTTGTTTTCTTTTTGCATCACATCAGGAGCAATTTTCCAACAGGATACATATTTCCACACATTGAACATGTGCTTTCCAGCAATTCTAACCCTTCCTTGGCCAGCCCAGACTAATCTCTCATCGAGCCTGTCTGGGATATGTTCAAGTATTACGTAAGCACATTTTTAGTCATTTTAGACCCCTCCATCCTTGTAAGCAAAAATAAGCAGATGCCCCCCCCCCCCTTGTGTTTATGTAAGATTTGCCAAATCATTACCAGTAAATACCACTTAACAATAAATTAAAACAGTCGAAATTATATCAAAATTTTAATGCGTGCATGTTTATCTGTCTTACATAAGCATTGCTCTGATCCTCCTCCCCCTTGTCAGCAAAAATAAGCAAAGCTTGAACCCCCTTCCCCTTGAATGCTTATGTAATACTTGAACGGCCCCATGCTAGGATGTCTATTGCATCTATCATTGAACATCCGGCATCTGGAGAACAGTTGCTGCAAGGTTGCCATGATCTGCCACAAGATAACATCAGGACTTTGTTTTACTCCATGTCACACCATATAGTGGCATGCATAACAATAAGAAGCAGATCAATACAGTACTAATAATGTAAGAACGATGCTGCTATTGTTTTATCACTGTGAAATTTGAATCAATTCAAATTTTCTTCATCCAAATGGCATTTACAAAGTTTCATTCAAATTGGATGCTTCTTTTATGGTGCTTTTGATTTTTTTTTTTTTGGTCACAGTGTATACATGTGAAAAAAAAAAGGGGGGGGGGGGAAAAGTTTTCACTTAAGTAAGCAGAGGGTGGGGACTTTTGGGTCCCCTCCCCCAGAAAAATCTGTAGATTTAGTATTGATTATAGATTTTGTCTAAGGTTTGTAAGATTTTGGTAGAAATTGGATTGAAATGTATCAAAGGGCCAAAACTTCTAAAATACATTGCCATAAAATACAGTAATCATCTTATCTCCAAAACTAGAGTTTGTTTCCCTATGAAGTAACTTACATTGTTCCTTAATACAATCTTGAAAGTTTATCTTAACTCATGTTTACATTATCTTCTGTCTTAAATTTTCATCAGTTCAATACTCTTTAGTAGCTTCCAGGAGATGTCATTTATGGAGGTCTCAATTTATTTTTTGGACCACTGAACAGTTGTGTTTTTTATCAATTACAGTATTTTCTTACGATCTTACCATCTGCTACATAGTCCATGCCAATTATGCTTCATTTTAGAAAAAAAAAAAAAAAATAGGACATATTTTGTGGCTTAATTTGATTTTTATTAGTCTCTTTTTCATTTTTTCATCTTTTTTAGTCTCATTAGTCTACTTTTCAGTCCTTTTAATAAACAAACTTCCATTTTTTTAAAGTCCAGTGTGGCTTCTAATCCTGCATTAAGCATTTTCTGGAAATTTATTGGATTTACACTACTTCTGCTTTAAATTCAAATACAAAAACTACAGCATATCAAAGGATTGGGGGAAAAAAATCAAAGGAACTTAAAGAAAAAACTTCAAAATCTTATTCAATTGGAAATTTGAAAAGTGCTGTAGATGTACATAAGAATAATATCTACCCCAATGATTGACGGTTAATGTTGCAAAAGTTGCAATGACAATACTAAGTCATCCAATGACTGAAGCAAATTGATATCAGATAAAATTCCTATGATTTTTAAGAATCTTTTATTTTTTTTTTTAATTTTTCTAATGTATGGTTTATCTTCTGTTATATCACATGAAAGAATACTAACATATCTCCGATTTTTTTTTTTGCAGTTTGATACGTCATCAACAGCCATTATTATGACTAAGGAATCGTTAAAGGTAATTGCCACTTTAATTTTTTTTAGACAAATCCGAATTTTCAACTAAGAATTCAAGTGTAACATTTAATAAAATCTTAGTAATTTTAATATAAATTTATGGTTATTTGATCATAAGGTCAAGTCCTGTTATTAGTTTACAAAAAAAAAACAAAAAAACAAACAAACACTAAATCCTGCGTTTCATGAAATTTAATAAACAATTTCTTGACATACAGAGGAAATTGCCACCAGATGACTGAATTGTATACTTTTGATGTTCTGTTGTCTATCTTCTAGATACTTGATTTGAATTAATCAAATATTAATCTATGGTTTAGCATCAATGGCATCAGTTTTCAAATAGATCAAATGTAAATATGCTTTTAACATTGTTTTTAGTTGAGGTAATCATGTAGTCTATAAAAAAAAAAAAAGATTTACAGTAATCAAAACATTTGGATCCAAAGAATTTCTGCTAATTTTGGAAGATTTCTACAGTTCTTATTGAATGTGTTTAAAAAGCTTATGAATATTAAATGATCCATTTTGCACGATAAGATCTGAACAATTTGTTATGCTTTACAATTAGTGGCATATGCTTCTATTGAAAGTTGGACCTTTGCTAAATAAATCGGCTACTCACAGCTTCAAAAAATGTGAGTTGTAATAAAAATGACATTAAACATATCAGATTAATAACCCAATTGTTCAAGTGATAAGGTAATTTCTGTGTGCTGGAGGATCAAGGCTCATTTCTTGGCAGTGCTTTAGAACGAGATTTTTTTTTCCATAATTCCTTTAGAAACCTAGGAATCATCCAGCACTCATTTAGATTTATCAGTTATCTTATTTACACTTTTGGATGTAGGAACCAATAATTTTAAATTTATAATATAGATGAATATAATTTTAATTATATACTCGATACTTATGCTAACCCAACTTCAATAATAATGGAATAGTATATCAATAAGCAAAGTTCAGTGCAGAGTACTATATCCTCTTTCATAAAGAACTGATCTAAAAAACTCCACTTATAGAAAGCTCTCCAAAAAGTCAATCAACCATTTGATTACTATTTGTTAAGTTAGTAAATGCAGTAAGTACAATATTTTTTCCAGCAGAGGCTATTTTTGATATACTGATGATGGAATTGAAATATTTTTTTTCAATGAACCTCAACTTTTTTTTTTTCAGTTGCCTTCATTTAAAGCATCAATTCCCAACCTGGGGTCCGCAATACCATTTAATGGTTTTACGTGGATATAGGAATAAATTTGTTTTACTCAAATGTGTGCTTGTATATGTTTCACTTTTAGAATGCTTTTACAATGGTATAATTTAATCTCCAGTCTTAATTTAGTTGAAGAAACCAGCAAACAATAATAATAATATACTTAATGCCTTTGGCGACCACATGCTTGCGTGAGACTACATTTTCATCTCTCATCCACATGAAAAATAAATATAGAAATAGACTTAATGTAGAACCAGACCTACGACTCAAAATTTCAATTCTGGAGACAGATATTCATAAGCTGGTCACTACAAAATAATATTAGCCATTACACTGAACTAAACTAATTTTTGTTTATAAAGAATTTAAGTTAATAAACTTAATTACTAAACTCCTAAATTTCAAATTTAAATAATAATTGTAGTTTTCTTGTAAAATTTGTAGTTTACATTACTCTATTAATATTTTTAAACCTACTATAAAATATTGGATATTATGTAAAACATGTTTCTGTTTAAATATTATTTCTCTAAAAATTTTTGGGGAGCCGCATAAGTTTGTAGCAAGAATATTAAGGGGTCCTCGAATTGATAAAGGTTGGGAACCACTGATTTAGAGCATTTTGGATGTGATTGTACAAATTTTTCAACAATTGTTTCAGTATAAAATAATGAACAAATACTTTTGTGATCAAAACTCTGATAACATCTCATCTTATTTATCAAGAAATGTAAGTCTTTTGAATTTAAATTAACAAGTTCATAGTATCCAAAAAATAATTCAAAAGATGGGTTAGAAACATATCTAATTTAATATAAGCCAGAATTACATGTTTTGGATGTTATTTGCATCCATTTTCAAATCTGGCAATTTAAATCTGAACACAATAAACAATCAATATGTATCATACATTTCCCAATAAAGTTAAAAACATGCACATTGTTGAAAAATAGAATTATTATAAAATGTGCATGTTTTAACTTTATTGAGAAATTATGATATGTATTGATTGTTTATTGTATTCAGATTTTAAATTTGTATTCGCCAGATTTGAAAATGGATGTAAATAACATCTGCAACATGTTATTCGGGATTACATTAAATTAGGTATCTTTCCAACCCATCTTATTGAATTATTTTTAGATGAATTAAGGACAATGGGTTTCTTTAGTTGTTTGAAAAAGTTCATATTACTTATCAATGGCTTAATTCTTGGTTCCACATCTTGTGCATCATTTAAACATGAAAATCCTCATAATTTGCCACCAAGCTATAACTGTTTATTCACTGTCCTTGTGTTTTGAATTTAAAGATGGTTTATTGTAAAGTTTAAAGTTCCTTCATGGACAGAAACATTTTAAATATTGAAGGGATTAGGATGATTCTTTATGATTATCTGTTCTTTATTTGCTTTTAGAAAATAAAGGAAAGGGAAATTTAGACAGACATTTCAGATTTTTAATATGTTAATCAATTCAACATGCTGTTCAGGCACAGCCTTGTGGTCAAGCATGTTTTTCAGCAGTTTAAATTTGACTTCTTAATACAAAAATATAAGCAAAACACATAAAGGAAACTAATACAAAATGATTCTATATGAACAAATGAATACAAAAGAAGAATCTAATTAATAGAAAATCTCCAAACTTCCTATATACAATAATTGTATAAATGCAGACAGTTAACCATTAAATACTGTATATAGAAATCAAATTTAACGTCTGTGACGACATTATATCCTTAATCCTTTTTGCAAGCAAAAGAACCTTATACTGTTTGTTCCTCACATATTAGGAAACTTAGAACTAAATTATAATTGATATATTAGATAATTATATCTTAAGTCAAGATAATTATATTGAACCAAGATAATTATATTAAGTCTGGATAATTTTATTAGCATATTATTATTAATATTAATAGTATTAATGTTAATAGCTTACGTATAGAAAATGGTAAGATTATGGAAAGGGTGACTGACAATGAAATAGCAGAAAGGATGAAATCATTTGATTTAGGATGAACATTCATTTAGGAATGTTATATTGTTTTGGTCACAAAATTAACAGATCACAACATATTACTTTTGCCAATGGGTTAGGATCTATCTCTCAATCTAAAAAAGTAAAAGAAGATAGAGGATAGAAAATAATAAATCATGTAAGCAGTTAAACAAATATTTTGTCTTGAAGTGCAGTTGTCATTGTTACAATCAATGGAAACCAAAAATTATGTTGAATACAATTCTCATTTCTTTATTTTTGAAAACAAAATGTGCATAGGAAGTTGTTAAATTGTTGTTAAATGTGTGTAGCAAGAGAATAACATTTTCTATTGAATAAATCAATAATTTCAATCATCAAGAATAAGCATTGCCAAACTAGTGTGCTAAAAAGGTATGAAAAGAATATTAAAAATAGGCACAAAACTGCATATAAATTATAAATAAGTGCAAAGAAATCATGGCAAATAATGGGTTAAAGCCTGATCACAATCAATAAATTTATCCTGAGGCCTTTTTTTCATTATTGGAAGTGTTAACGCATTCAAATTATCTGATTGAATTAAAATAAAGCTGCTATAGTGTGTCATTTAGCTTTTGTTGTGATGAAGTTAGTTCCTCCTCTGATTCCATGTGTGGCATGTCATGAATTTTTTTGTCCCTCCAGCTCCTAGACCAGGGGTGCACAACCCGTGGTCCTCGGGCTGCATGTGGCCCGCCAGCATATTATACTGGTACTGTCAAACTTAAAATTAAATTTGAGCCTTTACACTGCTGCCAACAGATACATTGAAAACTGTCATAACTTGCAATAGCAACTGTCTCATACTTTACTATTGGAATGTTGGTATGAAACACAACTAGTGCATTATTTGATAATTTGAATTTTATGTAAATTACATTTATTATTAATTATTATTATAAATGGCACTGTCAAATCATTAATTAGTAAAACATTTATGTAAATTGCATGTATTAATAATAACTATTATTATTATAAATGGCATTATCAAATCACTAATTAGTAAGATATAGTAAGGATTGGAGGATGAGACACTGCGGCCCTCCATCAGAACTTTTATAAAAATATTGGCCCTCAAACTTCCTAAGGTTGTGCACCCCTGTTATAGACATTCCAGGTCACCAGATTGTGTTTGTGGTATTAGTGGGAGTTCATTCTTTTGTTTCACAAATCCGAGATGAACATTGTTGACTGAGCATGCGAAGTCTTACTATTCAACTTGAACATTTTCTTCTTTGTTTGCCTGTTTGTATGCACATCATGCTAAAATAGTTAGACTGATTATCTTAAAATTTGGTACTACTTATTTATGGTCCGACTTAAAACATGACATATTACTTTGGTCTTCATTTCCTCTCATCCCTCAGCCATTGCTGCATGATGAGTCCACACAATGTCATGGATATCTGGTATTATTTATAAATACAATAAGCCTACATTGGAAAAGCTTCATGATTATCCACTGTCCTTCACACTCAACTCAATAAAAAGTAATCATTTGTTAAATATAATTAAAGTAATAGAAAAAAGAAAAGAATGATATTTTCTGGTTTGGCAGTTTCCAACAGATTATGTTTTATTGTGAAAAACTTACTTCTTCATTTAGTATCAAGAAACTCAGGTACTTAATTTGTGTAACCAAGATCTGAAAGATACAGGTTGTCCTTGATATATTTTGTAGTTCCTAAAAAGCACAACTTACAATGAAACAACATACATCGAACATCAACTTTCCATTCAAATACGGTAATATGTGGAAGATATTCCAAACCAACTAAAAAATTTGAAATTTTTATAGAAGTGTATAGGCATATAAATAGGAAATACTTATTTTTAATATTTGTTTTTAATTGACTAATCTTTATATATTGAGTTTACCTTTCCTAATTAATCAATGACGTGTGTGCAAAATGATGTATATTGGCATGACATATATATTGAGGGCTTTCTTCTTCTGCTTGTATGAATTTTACAATTTAATGATATAATTAAATATAATAATTATTTTAATATAAAGATTAATTAATTTTTTATGCAATTATTCCAGTCAAGATATGAATCATTGATAGCAGGCACTGAAATGATAGAAAGCAGGTAATATTTTTTTATTATAAAATTGGATTGCAAATATAGAAATATCTTTTGTTTATTTGCTACAAATTCAATCATTTTGTTTTCTTATAAAAACAAACCAAAAAAAAAAACGTTGAATTGCCAGCCACTTGAATTATTAGGTCCACAATTAATAGATTTAATTTTAATTTTAATGAATTTTTCAGTGAATAATTGAACCTTTCCAAACTTTTCATTGCATTTGAACAAAGCTAAATGAAATTTTTATTGTTTTTCCCTTATTAAACGTATGTTGTTTTAGGCTTAGAGCTTGTTGGATGTTTCCATGTTCTACTGTACCTGGCAATATTAGTATCCTCAATCAGTAATAGGGTGAAACTAAAATCACTGTATATCATCACAATTGCAGTATTGTGGAATTCTTATTATCCTTCTTTCATTAATGGCTAATGAAAGAAGGATAGATGAATAAAGCTAAATAGATGAAGAATCTACTTATTGAAGAAAGTCAAATGCCTACATGATTATTTTCAATGCAGAAACCAAAATATTTATTGACAGTTGAATCATTAATAGCACCTTTTTTATTCCATTTCAATCCATTGAAACCAGTTCAATCTTCACTATCCATGTCCCAGTCTTTAGATAGTGAAGTATATCAGATAATGACAGCCTCCTATGTTTGATATTGGTAAGTCCCCTCAGTAAGCTTAGTTGCTGATTGTTTGCTTATCAAGAATACTGGTTTTTTGCTTTGACTAAAGCACTGTCAAAAGTGCAAGCTAACCGGTACTAATGTAGATGTGGGTGGGAAAGGTCACAGCCATATTAATTGGTTTGCTTCTTCATTCCCCGTTGCTACTTAATTATATCATGTAAATTTTAGCAAATACAGAAATGTGTTTCTTCTTTTTATTATTGACATTTGACTTCAACTGATGTTTCACTTTTAGTTATTTTCCAATAGTAATAAAATGAAATCCTTAAATCCTTTGTTTAAATCTTTAAATAAATAAATAATAATAAATCTTCTTCTCAACTGGCTTCCTTTTCAGGCATGGGTTATATACTGTACACCTCTAGGACTTCTGGAAACTTGTTGCATCATGGGAGGTTCCTGAGGGTTTCTGGGTAATTTCTTCTGTTCGGTAATCAGGGTCTTGATATTGGGTAGCTGTCTTCCCTATTGAAATTCTGAGGTGTCTTTGATTATTTTTATAGCATCTTTTATCATCCTGGGATAATATCTATCTTCATAAGCTAAGATGTTGGCTTCGTCAAACTTGATAATATGGTTCCTTCTTTCATAAAAATGTTCTGCCGTTGCTGACTTGGCAGTGTTGCTGTACTTGACTATTTTTAAGTGTTTGCCAATCCTGATAGCGATTTGCCTCCTGGTCTGGTCAATGTACTTCTCACGACATGATCAAGGAATTTTGTAGATCCCTGAAGCTTCCAGTGGTGTCTTGCCTTTCAGATTCCTGAGGTTTTCTTGTATTTTTTTTTTCAGTCTTGAACATAGTTCTTATTTTCTTCTTCTTTTCCTTCAAGGAATGGTGCCTCTGGACTGTCAAGAAGATTCATTGAACAATGGCCATAAGAACACCAACATTTCCAGAATTGAATTTTTAGTTCTGATGGTGCATCAACATGTTCTAACTTGTTGCAAAATATTGCCTGATTGTTCTCATGTTACCCATAATAAGTTAGGAACAAAATCACAGTGAACTCAATTTCATGACATTATGAGCATTGCAGCAATCCATATTTTCAATAAGTTCAGTATGGATGGCAGTTGTTACTCATCATCAGACTGAGAAAGTTTATGCAAAAGCATATTTTAATTGAAAATGCATATTGAAATAAAAATTGAATTCCTTTATCAGATAGGTGGCTGTGATGCAAAATATACAATGAGTCGTCATCATCAAGGATGATGCATAATAAAATTTAAAAAACATTTCCAAAATACATTTGGCTAGAATAATAAGTAGAATTTAAATAAATTATTTGACCAAATTAGTACAGACACCTACAAAGATTAAAAAAAGAAAAAGAAAGAAAGAAATTATACGAAAAATAATAACTATTCAAATAAAATTAATTACTTGAAATTTTAAAATTCTCTATATTGTTAAAATGTTGTTAAGTGTAGAATAAAATGGAAATAAATAAAACACACTTACTTATGAAAGTTGAATATGAAGTTTTACATGGAATTAATTCGACAGTTTCGGAATACTGTGCGTATTCCTTCATCAGGGACGGCACAAACATATAGGACAGAGGAC
>JAFIDM010009631.1:35832980-35850896 GCA_023159025.1 Thereuonema tuberculata
ACCCTTCACCCATCATGCCGTCCTAAATGTTGTCCTCTGTCCTATATGTTTGTGCCGTCCCTGATGAAGGAATACGCACAGTATTCCGAAACTGTCGAATTAATTCCATGTAAAACTTCATATTCAACTTTCATAAGTAAGTGCGTTTTATTTATTTCCATTTTATTCTATTTCATTCCACGCACGTTAAGCCTATTTAGTGTTGTTAAGTGTATTTATAAAGCAAAATATTATTGTTTGATAACAAATCCATAAGTTGCATTACCCTTTTATTTTACTATTATTATGAAAAACATAATTTAACTAATTTACGTGGCTTTTATATAACTATTCATTAAAGAAATATATTTATCAATCTTATTTTTTAGTTAGTTTTAAATGTCTTCAAACTGTTATGCAACTAGCACTGACATTGATGTATATTTTCTTTCTATTAGATCACAGTAATAATGAATAATGCTGTATATAAAATTTATCATTTCAATGATCTCATAAAAAAAAAAGCATATATCAGTGTCATTACTACCCTCATAACAGTGGTTTTAAGAAATTTAAAAGGGCAAAATAATTAATGGATTGAAATAAAATGTTTTTAAAATACTTTTTGACAGATTTCAATTAATGTAATGTAATGTAATGTGGTGAACGAGGATGACTTGACAGCCGAGCTCCACGGCCTGAAAGATCTATTGTGCTATCCCACGGAAAGAAGGACAGACAGAGAGAAAGACTGAGAAAGGATGGTGTGAGAAATGCAGGGGAAACGGGAGAACCCCGGGAAAACCTGCCCAGCCCAGATGGCCACTATCAATGAAACCAACATGATAACCGAACCTCGGTTCTCAGAGGTGAGAGGCCAGTGTCTTAGCGACATCGCCAACTGCGCGGCCTCAGATATCAATTAACTAAGGTTTTATAAGTTGGAATTATGTACATGTAATTTTCTGGTATTTATATACTAATGGCTTAATTATTGTTTAAGGTATAGCATATTATTGTTTTTATACATATCTTAAACTAAAATACTGCATTATTTAATCAAGTACAGTAATTATCTATATATACAGTATAGTCGTTGGCTATCTAGGCAACCTTTTTCTTTGGCCCCACATTTAGATAGAAATTTGTATGAATAGAGCTTCATATATGTGTTAATTTACATAAAAGATGGTTTGCATGTCCTTGCTTGCCTACAATCTTGCACACCCTAAAACCACCTCTGTCAGGGAACCTGAAACCTTTTCATGATAAGTTTGAAGTTGCTACATCAGACTTATGTAGGAGTTTTGTTTTATCAGTTTAGTTTCTTTCTGTCCACATGTTGCAATTATTGCATCATGTTTTCATTATTCCTCATTATCCACAAAACCTAGAAAACTGATGAAAAAAAAAAAGAGATCTAATACAGATGATGAGTTTCAATTCACAGTACAATCCACACAATGTGTAACCTCGCCATGTAACATACTTTGATATTTTGGCAAAATATCAGGATGCGCTTAGACTGCTGCAAACCTTATATGTAACATGAATGTTCACTCTGATAATACACAAAGTTGTAGATGTATCAAGGTTTCCAACAACTTCTGTTAAAAGTTTAGACAGGATTTAACATCTTAATCCTAAGAGCTTGTCAGTTTTCCTAAAAAATTTCCAACTTATACCAACATAAATTTCAAACATAATCCATCTTCCACATCTATTTTTTTAGCTGATCGAAATATTATGGTTAAAATAAAGTAGTAGAAGTTTTGAAGATATTATTGGAGTTTTAATTATGAAGGAAAATGTTTGAAGACTGCAAACATAAATCCATTATAGAAAATGTAATAGATTTAATGAGGAAGGAATTTATTTTACTAAATAAATCAGCATTTTATTGGCCTGGTTTCAATCACATTGTCAGTCAGAGAATCACCTATATAAATCTACGATGGGAAAATAGAGATTTTTGTCTAGATATATCCAGATAAATGATGTGTTATTATCCCAAGAGAAATGCAGTTCAGTCATTATTATTTGATGAGTGAGTAAAAATATTTAAATAATATGATCTAATTACAAGAAAATATAGTTGAATTTATTTTCCTTAATTTCCTTATAGATTCTTCATGCTTAATTTTCAAATTAATTTTTAAGCTTGACAAAGGAAAGACGTAGAAGCGTTCCGAAAATATGTGTTATTAAATATTTTATATATTTAAGAGTGAAGAGGATGTTATTTATGGTAAAATGACTTTCAAAAGAAAAGAACTAAGGAGTAAGTATCAATATTACATTTATAAAAAAATTATTTGTCACCAGTGCTTAGTTTCGAAGCTAGCAAAATGGAGGAACATGAAGAGATTTTGAATTCGTGCATACTAGAAGATTGGATTCCAAAACCTCTTAGAATATGTAATCCAGTGTTGGTGAAAACATTTAACGCTGATCATATCAAGGAGAACACAGACAGGAATTTAGTTAAAGACCAATTAAATGGAGTTAACAATAACATTTTTAAGAAGGTAAAGGAAGAAGAAAAACTAAATAGGTTTCTAATAAAAAGATTGGTTCATGAGGATTACAAGTTAATAATGAAATGGAACTATAATAAATATTTGAAAATTAAGCATGAAGCACATATAAGAAAAATTAAGGAAAATGAAATTTAAGAAGAGGAAAGAGGTTAAAATGACTATGTGATAGTTGAATTTATATAATAAATTTGTTTAATAATTAAATGCAAATATATAATTTTTATATATAATTGATAGCAAATGTAGATTACAAATCATATTTCTCATTATTTAATTTTTTTTTTTGTTTACAGTTTACAGAAACAGTTAATTGAGCATCTGAATGCTGAAATAGTATTACATACCATTAATGATATATCTGTTGCTGTAGAGTGGATTAAATATACTTTTATGTATATTAGGATCTTAAAAAACCCTAAGCATTATGGTATTTTACATTTTGTTTTTATATATTTATTTGACATAATCTTGGTTATAGAATATTTATATCTATATTCATAAGCAAAGCTTGTTAATATATTTAGCATTTGTTAAATTATAAATTATTGCAACAGAAGTGAAGATGATACCAGCTGTTTTAGCAAAACAAATCCTGACTCAATGACTTTCAGTACGATTTTTTTTTAAAACAACTTTCTTGCTTTATGGGATAATTTGGCGTGACTTTCTGAACCTTTGGAACTATTTTGTCGTTTTGAGTGTTTGAGATCAACTCAAATTGATTCTACAGGTTTTAGATGGTTAACTAAACTAAATTAATTTAAGAGGATATGACATGTTAGATTTCTTGATATGACCTTAGTTATTCATCTGTTTTCTTGTTTGTTGCCTAATTTAATATTATAGAATTAGGCTGTAGCTACTAAGATAGACTTCTTAAAAATAAATAAATAACATAGCAAACCAATGGAGTCTTGAGGGGTGAGGGTTGCTTTGCATCTGAAAATGGAAGAAATGTAGGATTTTTAATATTTTTTTCTTTGATTGGAAAGTTTATTGGTATGTCTGTAACCCCTCCCGCATCCGAGAAAGGACCCAATATTTTTTTTTTTTTTTTGGTTGAATGACTACTACTATCATCATAATCCCCTCCAATTCCAAAATCCTGGCTGCTCCTATGTAGCAAGCTATAAATCTGTTTTGTATGAATTAACCTACACGACTGTTTTGTTTTTGACTGTATCCTCGTTTATAACTGATATTTTTTTTCCTTAACAGTGAGTGATGTCTATTGGATGAGCAATTGAAACATGTAATGAATTTGTGTTACTTTTATGGATGTGAAAATTAAGATGTCTAGATATTATCATATGGATATCTATGAGATATATAGTAGACATTATCTTATAGATTTCTAAATTTGTAGATATGTATTAAATGTATAATAGACAATGTCTTATAGATATCTAAATTAACATATCTAATAGATATGTAATAGACATTCTCTTGTAGATATCTAAATTTAGATATCTAGTAGATGTGTAATAGACATTGTCTTGTAGATATCTAAATTTAGATATCTAGTAGACACTTACACAGTAGATGTAATAGACATTGATTTATAGATATCTAAATTTAGATATCCAAATGTATAATAGATATAGATGTAAAATAGATATGTAGGGTGTCCCAAATTGAAGTAAACACTCTTTGAAACGTTATAACTCAGCAACGAAATGAGATAGAAATATAAGGTGTGTTGTATTTTATTTCGTAAACTTCCTTAAGCCCGTACATGTTCAAAATGTCCACCTTCTTCCACAGTTCACTCCCAACACCGACATCGAACAGAGCGACGTACCAACTGGATTGTAGCCAATGGAATGTCATTGATAGAATCACTTAATTCTGCTAGTGTTTGTGGGTTTGTGGCATACATCGTGTTCTTTAAAGTTCCCCAAAGGTAGAAGTCGAGAGGGGTAAAATCGGGAGATCGAGGCGGGAACTCTGTCACACTTTCTCTTCGGCCTATCCATCTGTGATTGAATGTGTGATCGAGGAAAGTTCTCACATCGATATGAAAGTGAGGTGGAGACCTGTCTTGTTGGAAGTAAACCTCATTTCCATTCTCGAAGAGATCATTAAGACATGGAATCATGAGTTCCAACATCTGCAGGTAAGTCTGACCCGTGACAGTATGTTCGAAAATGGCCCAAGTAATCCTCTGGAGGACAGACCACACCATACCGTTATCCCTGGAAGATTGAGGGCCTTTTCTTCAATGATGTTTTGGTTTTCGTTAGCCCAGTACACACAATTATGATGATTAATTGTGCCATTAAGTTTGAATGTTGCTTCATCTGACCAAACAATTAAGTCTTGAAAATCCTCCCTTTCGTCACACTTGTGTAGGAACCACTCACAAAATTGCAGTCGCCTATCTAGGTCGTCCTCATTTAGTGTGTGGACAAGTTGCAGAATGTAAGGCTTCCATTTTTGACCTTGCAAAATTCAATGAACACTGGATTTGGCGATACCAATTTCACGAGAGCATTGCCTCACTGACTTCTTTGGGGATCGTGCAAAAACCTCCATGACGGCATCAACACTCTCATTATCAGCGGAACTTCTCTTTCTCCCGCACCGACCTTTCAACACATCTTCACCCGTTCCTTCGGCTTCAAACTTGTCTCAGAGTTTTGTAATTTATACACTTGTTAGCGGTGGTGTACCAAATTCAACCCTCTAACGTCGTTGCTCCTCAACAACATTCTCCACTTTCCAATAACACTTCAGTATCCACTTACATTCATCGAATGAAAGTCCCACCGCCATTTTGGTTTCTAAACAAATGAACAACAATGAGTGTGTTGCTATGCTTTTCCAGCGCCGTCTGAATCATATATAACACACCTTATATTTCTATCTCATTTAGTTGCTGAGTTATAACGTTTCAAAGAGTGTATACTTCAATTTGGGACACCCTGTATATATATATATATATATATATATATTTATATTAGAGGCTTTGTGTGGGAAATCAGATTTTCAAGATTAATTCTATTGAATCAGTGGAAATTAAGTGGATCCTTGCAATGAGTGGTCTCAACCTCATTCAGTTTAAAGGACAGCATGAATTGTTGCAGAAGTTTCACAGAAGTTTCAGATTTACGGATGGCTGTAAATAGATGAAGAATAATTAGGAAATAGTAAAATTTTTAAGTTCACTATGAGTTTCTTTTATTCCTTCCTCTTGATTTTTTTTCATTTCTGATCAAATTTCAGAACATTTTTGAGCTGCATTAGAAGCAGAACATAAATGTTTGAAGTAGAACATAGAATGGCCTGCATTTAAGTTGACACTTAGAAAAAACAGGGCAGGCCTCTAAAAGTCACTTCCATGGCTGTTAGTAAGTTTGAGTGTACTGCTATATAAGTTTAGATATTAACTTTTTTTTCTTCAGGAAATTTAGTTTTCAAACTTAAGCTTATTTCATTTTTAGGTGAACTTAAGATTAACAGCTTAAACACAAATCTTTACCTTTTGTGGAGATCTTATATAATTAAATTGAGTTGACATTTTAATATTATTATGTAAGATTCATTCCACATTAAAGCAGCAAAAGGTCAAAGCTGCACTGTTTTTAATTTATCTGATTTTTTTTATGTTACCCCATATCTTAGATGGCAGTAGATGTAGATGTTGAATTTTATATGACACAAAGAAAACATTACATCATGGCAGAATTTTTGTTCTGTGATAAATTGAAATTCTGAAATTTTTCTGAGGTTAACACAATCTATCATATAGTTTCTGAAAACATAGTTATATTTTTCAGTAAATGAATTGAAAATAAAATCAGACTACTGCTTTTTCCTATTTTTCAGTATGCTCTGTAGTCTTCAGGCTCACTGTCCTGAGCTCAATTTTTTTTTTAGCTTATGTTCACCAACAGTATTTTTCTGTAGTCAATATTAGCATATTTAATGCTCTCCTTCTAATTAAGAAAATATCGACTTAAATTTGGCTTAAAGTAAAAATTGACCAACTTTCAACCCTGTAAAATTTTATTTCTTACCAGTTAGAATTCTGGGATTTAGATTCCAGATATTTAGGACAGTTGGCTTTCAGGTACATCATTCAGTTTTGTTTTGTTTTTTCGTTATTTTTATTCCTAGAGCTCAACTTAAAAAAGTTTGTAATTTTAAGTAGCATTTTCTTTGGTTATTAATCTGTGTTACATTTAATTATTCTTTTTTTAGAGTTCAAAAAGATCAAAAACATCTATATTCAGTGTATTAAGTGTAAAACATTGTCCTCTGTAAAGCTTAATTTCTGAGTTATATTTGATGTGATAAAATACAAGATCCTGCACTTGCCTTTCAGTTGTAATTCCAGTACAGTACAGTAATGAAAACATCCTGAAAAATGCTGTACTGATATTTTTAAGTACTCTATTTATATTTATAATGTATCTAAATATAATTTGTGCAACTAAATTTCAGTTAAAGTTTGTTCGCTTTTAGTTGAAAAAACATTGAAATCAGCAGCAAGAAAAAAGTAAAAAGAAAACGAAAAATTTACTCTTGATATATATATATATATTAGTTGATTTTCATAATTAAGTAGGTAGTGAATTATTGTAGATCATTTTAAGTTATTTTCACTCCTATAGATTTTAGCACATTATTCACTCAAAACATGGTATTTTTTTACTATGAAGAATCACAGCAAAAGGAATGAATGCTTAAGCACAGATGCTCTGTTTCCTTTCAAATGCAAATTCATTAAAAATCAGAGAATGGTTATTTTGTAAATATTATGTATTCCTAATGCTAGCTAAGCTAGATAAGTAATATTTATTTAAACAAACTTATGTTTATAGCTGACTTTATCTGTATTTATATTTAAAACTTTCCATGTTTTTTATTCAAAGGAGAAAAAAAAATAATTGAAATTTAGTTGAGCAAAGTATATTTAGTTATAAGTATAAATTTTCTAGAAAAGCCAAAAATTTACTTTGATGTTTAGAACAGTGGTTTTATCCTTACTGCTTTCCACACACCTTTGGTTCTCAAAATGTATAATCGTACTCCCTATGTGTAAGTTTTATGTGTAGGATGATTGTACAAAAAGCTTTTGCTTCCTCCGTTGCAGTTTGAACTGTTTAATGAAGCAATTTCCAAAGGTTTTAAAGAAGGATGGTATTTTCAGCACATCTGTAGAGCTAATGTCCCTCACATAAAAGAAGTTTCAAATAGATATAGTATTTTTATTGGTCCCTCAAATTGCAAAACTAATGTTCAGCAAATTATTTGAGAAAAATATGAATCAATATGAAACTGAAATATGACTAAATGCAGCAACGCTATCTAAAACATTTTGGGAAAGTGAATGGATCCAAATTAGAAGGAAATAATAAGAATTTTGCCAAAACCTTAAAATCCTGATGTCAGCATCTACACTGAGTCTAAAAGATAAATCAGTTACTACAGCTAAGTAGAAAGCCTAACGAAAAAAATCAACTAACTGATGTGAATTAAATTTTCTTCCTACCTTTCAGGCTTCTGATACCGTGAAGCCTTATATCGATGTTTTTTCTGTCTGTCTGTGGACAAGTATCAACTCAGCAACCACGAGGGCTAGAGACTTGATTAGGGTGTCATTGAAAAGGTCTTGCCAAGAGTAGTTCAGAGCTGTAGAGTTTGTCTCTCAAGCTGGTCGGGCTCCAAGGTAGCGATAGCAATTAGTAAACCAATCACAATGCTTTGCAACGGCTTCTGATATGTGAATGAAGAAAATTATTCAAAAGTTATTGAATTCAGTCTATTAATAAGGTTTGAGCTAAGAAGGACGATTATTGCATATAAATAGTGATTTTTCTGTATTTTACATAATATAGATAGGAGCTATTTGCATCTCTTTTTTTTTTTTTTAAATCATTATTAGGAATTCAGTGTATTAACAAGGTTTGAGTTAAGAATGGCGATTATTCCATATAAATACGAGTGGGTAAGATAGGATGAGGTCGCAAACAGACTCGCGTGCGCATTTTCTAGACCGCCCCAGCACAGTCTATTCTAACGTAGAGGTGACTCAATCTGTACTCTACTCATCCTTCTTCAGTGTTCTTGAGCCTATTGTGGTGGATTTTGAATTGTAAAGTTTTCAATAAAAACAGCTTGTTAGCTTATTATAACTTTTGAATAATTTTCTTCATTTACATATCAGAAGCTGTTGCGAAGCATTGTGATTGGTTTACTAATCGCTATTGCTACATTGTTTTAGTATATGCAACAATGATTCTCCATGAGGGAAGCTTATGTTATAAAAAAATCAAAATCAGATCCCTGCACTACACAGAATTGCCTGACTTTCTCTGCATTTGTAGGTTTTACTTTTTAGAACACAGAAAACAAAGCAATGTTAGATTGTTGTAAGAAATCTTTACTAATTAACACATATATATATAATTTTGAGCAGTATCATACTCACTACAACTTTTATGCTCCTACAGCAAGCATAAGTTTCTTTCACAAGTTTCTTTTGTTATTCTTTTCTTCATAAATTTCTAGTTTTTCTTCATCAACATTACTCTCATGATTTTAAACATTTGCTTCCTTCCTCCCTCCATTGTAATTTATTTCTGCCTTCTTCATAGCAAGGTAAAAGCAAGATATTTGTGATAATGATAGTTGATGTGCTGGTCTGTATATTTACTGATGCAGATATGCTTGCTTGAAAATCTCCATCTAATTTGACTTGTTCTGCACATGATAACTGAAAGTTTGTTTCTTCCAGTCAGATTTAAAGGAAATATTCCTGTAAAACCAGGAACTTCTTTTTTTCCTTAAAATCTTGCAAAAAATGACAGTTTTGAGATATGTTCGGTTTAAGAGCTCTGGCAAGATTTAGTGAGTGATTTTTTCATATGCATGGCTTCTGAGGAACATATCGCATTCCCTGCTGATTGTTCCTTTAAGAGGTGCATAAAATATGAGGTCAAGGAGCTGTAATCTTTGAAATGTATATGGAGGGGGTTATAAACACCACAGCAGTTTTAGTTTCTTGATGACTTGAATGATTTAAGATTATCAGCAGGACTGGATCTTCTTCAGAACATTTAACAAATCCTTGGGAATGTTGAAGCCTCTCAGAGAAGATGTCTTCATTTATCCATTCATTCTTCAGCAGCAGAACTGAGCTCCAGTTGGATCTCATTTTTGGATATATAATGCAGATGAGGCAGCAAATTGATCTTAAAAAATTAAATAAGGAAACTTTCACATTATATATGAATTACAGTAGATAAGTCTGCAGGTAAGCAAAAAAGAGATATCAGAACAAGAACAAAGAAAAACAAAGAAAATTCACAAATAAATACAATAGCTGATCAGAAATATAAGCTACTGTGTCCTAGCAAAATCTGCAGCATCGCAGTTACCTTAAAAATTAAAAAAAAAAATCCTGGAAATCTTTCAGTTGTACTTATTTCACATATCTGCTGTAGACCTCAACAATAATCAAGCCATTGCGATTCATCAAAAGATACATCACAGCAATGTTGCATATTATTACTACAGCATAGTATTCCCCAATCTACTCTACACTTCATGTATTCTTATTTCAACTATTTTTCCCAAAGTTAAGTGTAAACAGGGTAGTGATGCAGAGTAGTAATATAGATTGGGAAGAAAATGTATCAGGGAAGATAGAATGGGAATTTGGTACCATATTACAATTGTATGCTAAAAAAAAAGCTATGAAGAAAATTTAGACCACAGGATGACTTTTACTCAAAAAAGAAGGGTATTAAGCAGACTATGAAGAGACTGGTTATTTAAGAAAATTAAAAAAAGTGCATTTTCATTCATCTTAGTGCTATATGTTAAAGAACAATAGGCTAATTTATAAACATGTACTTTGAGTTTTAAATATATTTATGAAAGCAAATGAAATGAAACATTTCCCACATATTAAATTTTGACCAAGCTGTGCTTATTAAAAAGAAATGCCTTTTCTCTTAATTTTTTTCTTCTATTTGTGCATTTATGTAATGCAGTGGAAAAAACAAACATTTATTACAAGTTAATCAGATTTTTTTTGGGGGGGCCACACATGCAGAGATTGAAGTTGGTAGTCAACCATAATTTTCTTCTTTTAGTAATTTTTAAAGAGAAGCAAATTAAATCTTTATTTAGAAAAAAGTAATTAATAAATTTTGTAAATAAGCATTTCATTCATTTTTACAAAATTTTCAACTTCATTTTGTATTTCTAAAATAGACTTTAATACCAAAAAGGAAAATCACACTAAAAACTGCACTTCTACATGTTCTCACTATAATATTGGTTGATTTTTTTTCATGCAATTTTGGGAATAGGAATGATTCTTTTGTATAGAAATTAAGGTTTTTACAAAAAGAATATATTTACAAAAGTTTTCTTCATTACTACATTTTTTTTAGGTCTTTCTGAGGGACTATCTCAAGATCAAATTGATAATAAATTACAAGGTAACAGAATTTTGATAAGATTGTTTTATCATAGGAAAATATTTTGTAGGCCAAATGCTCTGATAAAAAGTAATGGTTCTCTTTTTTTTCATACATTTGAATTTAAATTTGATATTACAATAAAACTTTCATATTTTCATTGATAGACTATAAATGTAGATGCTAAGTAGATGATTACAGAAGTTAGAGTGAGTCTCCTTTTTTTTTTAGCTTTCAGTCTCTTTTTGTCTACTTTTTCAAGAAGATGTCTACAAAATATCTTTTTTTTTTCCTTTAGGGGAAACTGATCTGAAATAAAGATTGATATATATATTTAATTAAAATGCAAATTAATCCTACTTTGCATTTGCACTACCATCACCCATATTCTTTCTATGAAACTAATAATACATTTTAGTATCCTATATAAAATTGTGCATAAAATACTGAATAGCAGTATTTTATTCTATACTAGGAATAAATTGATTTAACACTTTAATGTTTTTGTTAGATGAACATGATCTTTTAGGGATGAGTAATCCAACAGATGCCAGTTTTTGCCACCCCTAATTAAATTAAAGTACATAAGGCTTAATGAAAATAAACCCTGCAAAATGTAAAATTACTTTCAAAATTTCCCTTGCTATGTATTGCTTCTATGATCAAATGAAAGTAATTTGTAGTGCTTGCTTTCTGTGGAATTTGCCCTTTAATAATTATTTATATATTTTTTTTCAACATGTCAGATAATAAAAAAAGAAAAGCTTGAATAAAATTCAATAAAATGTGATTATTTTTTAGAAATTAGTCAAAACAAATAGTCTTTGTTCAAAACTTAGACTTCTTGGTATCATAGTCAGTCATAAAGTTTACAAGCTGTTCTAATAATACTATGTTTCTGACACAGCAACTATTACTACAGCTGTTATAACGAAAAAAAAATGAGTAAAATTTTATACAGAAATTTTTCATTTTACAAAACAAAGCTAACATTCTTTATTTCAATCTTTAACAGAAAATTTTTCATTTTACAAAACAAAGCTAACATTCTTTATTTCAATCTTTAACAGAAATGTGTGTGAAAAATCTAAATGCCTTGGCAAAATATGAACTTATTCAAATGAGTGAAGATGGATTTGATCTCAAGCCAACAGGTAAAAAGACATATTAATTATCTAAATATGTAATATATAGGATGTTTTTCCAGTTATAGAGCTTTAGACACTTAATCATAGAACTATCAACTTGAGATATTATGTAACAAAATCAAAATGAAGAGTGTTGCTGATTTTGAGGACAAAATTTACTCCTAAATCCAACCCCAGTAAATTTGGAAAATTCTTGAAACCTCAACCCCATGACTTGTTGAAAATGTTCAGATATTTTATAATTTGCTATAATGAAAATAAACAATTTTTAACAAGAAATATAAAAATGAAATAAAAAAAGCAGTTTGAAAAGTTGCATGAAACATTAATGTAGTCTTGATAGTTACCACTTGAAAGCTTCCTTATCAATACCTACCAATACCATATATTATTTTTTAATACTAGATAGATGTAGAAAGCTGGTAATTCATACTCCCTCTAAACAAATCAGAATAACCTAGATATTTAAATAATTTTGAAATCAAATACTGTTTTTAATTTTATCCACTAACTGTCCGTTCATCTGTCATGACTATAATCCAAGAATATCAGCTGAAATAGAATTACATAAACACAGTTTTTTTTTTGTTTTTTTTTTATCACTTACAACAGCGTTTCCCAACCGGTGGGTCGCGACTTGATCCTAAAACTACCAGAAACCATCGAATAAATCATCAGAAAAGATCAGAAAAATCGAAAATCGATCATATATAAGAAAGGGATACGATACAAATATGGTTTTATTCTATATTCTTCTATTTCTATATATGTGGAGGTATTCCGATAAGGAAAGGTGGGTCGCCAGCTGAAAAAGGTTGGGAACCACTGACTTAGAAGATATCATAAAACAACAATTTTCTTTTTCTTTGTAATTTGAGTAATATGTCTTAATCTGTCAACTCTGTATATCAACAGTTACATATATCTGCTTACTCAATATTTGGTAACAGGTTTTCTAATGCTAACCTACTATTCTTTGCTTGTCCTGCATAAGGCTTCATATGAAATTTTTATAAAAGAATAGGACACTTAATAATTTGAAATTATTTTGCATATTAACTACTTAGACTTAAATGTATTAGTAAAAAGAGAAACTTCAAACACTGAAAAAATTAAAAGAAACAAATAATATGAATACATAATTTTTTTTCCAAAGCTGTCATTCAGATATTTTAATGGTTTATAAAAGTTAAAATATTTCACAACAGGCCAATTGGTCCTTGGAGTCGCGGGAGGTAAGGCTTCTGGCTTTTCCTGACCAACAGGACTAAATATATATATTTAGTTATATATATTTTATAAAAAGTTATTCACTTTAATTTTGAAAAATAATTGATAAGTTAAAAACTTAAATTCTTTCTAAATTCTTGTATTTTATTCTTATTACTGTATTGTAATATTATTATTATTTCATTTGCTTGGAAAAAATTGGAATCTTTTAAGAATTGGTAACTAACAGTTTTAATAAAAACAATTAAATAAATAAATGGCATTAATTGGCCATTAGGATCCCTAGCGACCGATATTTTTAATGGTAAATTAACAAAACAACAGTGGTTCATTGGAAGTTTTCCTTAGTAAGTCTTTATAGGAAATTTTTAATTTTGCATTTTTTTTATTGTTTTATTTATTTTTCAAAAACTAAGAATAGCACATGTAAGATTTATGTAAGATTTATTATTAATTTCAAATAATATATTTTAGCTTACATGTGAGTCACTTTTTCTTTTTATTTATGGCTTCTTTCTGTTCTTAAAACATTTCTGATGAGTGCTGAACTTTATTCATATAATAACGTACTCAAAATTTAATTTAATGATCAGCATTAGAACTAAGCTTCTTCCAATCTTGTTCTAAGGATTCCTTTAAAATAGCATTTACCAAATTACAATCTATGGGCTATGAATGAATCCAAAATATTGTAGCCCAGTGGTGAAGAACCTTTTGTCATTGGAAGGCTACATGTTTTGTAATGGAGACTTCATCAGGTCTCAAATTATGTTTCATGCTGCATACATTCACATATATCAACATCAACATTTTAAAGAGGAAAATAGATTTAGTGACTCATTAATTACACTCCATATTGACTTAGTAGTTATAAAGTAGTAAACATCAATATTCTAAGAAAGTATCTAGAATTATAACATGGAGGTATGTGGAAAATTGTTGTTCGTTTAGCGAAAGATATGTTTTAAGACATGTTTTCGAGGAACCTAATTTTGTCATTAAGCAAGGTAAGACTGCATCAGACTACAAATATTTGAGGGTCTTTACTTCAATCGATTTTGTAAATAGTATGCTAAAAAGTTTTTCAATTTTTAGCTGTAAATATTACCACATTGTTAGTTTTCAATTTATTTGTAAGTTATTAAATACAGTAAAATTTGAATCTAAAATTTTAAAACATTTTAAAATTTTAGATTCGAATTTTATTGTGTGTTTGTGCTTTTATTTAATAACTTATAAATTTAACTTTAAATGCAAGTTAAATGCAAGTTCAAATTTATCTGTAATAGAATCCATTACTGTTCTTTTTATAAGTTTCCTACTAAAACCACATATGAATTTGAAATTGCATGTAAAAGGCAGCACTGCCTATCACAAAAGGGCACAGGCTTCCTACCCGGTTGCAGCCTAATCACAATTCCTAAAGGTGTGTGAACAGCATTGATTCATGACAGTATTTTCCAGTTCTTTCTAATTCTGATACACTATGATTACAGGTCTCCTGACCAGATTGTGATCAGCACTTTATAGAGGATTTGTTCCAAAGACTATTTCTTGACTAAAAAAATAGTCTGGTCAAAAGCAGTTTCATTCATCTGATTAAATTGCACTATATAGTTCATGCAATCAGTGATTAAAAGAATACATTGGAGATGTCTTATTTTTTGGTAAATTTATCTTAAATCTTCAGCTTCCCAAATATTCTCTAACTCAATCTCAAAGTCATTCATATATCTGCCTTCACCTATGAAATATTATATGTTCCTATAACTTTTTCTACCATTTTCATCAGTATCATTGCAATTATCATCATCAGTGGATTTGAAACTGTGATTCTTTGCTAGTTTTGATCTGTTACATCCTCTCTTTTATTAGCAAATTGCATGGAATTTGATAAAGATTTTGTGTTTATAATTACATGTTGCCTTTCGACTTGTCATTGTAGTTTCTAGCTTTTTAACATAGCAACCAAGACAAAAAATCTTGTTTTAGAAAAAATTTTCAAAGTATAAGTTCACTAATTTTGCTCATACTTCAATACCTCAAATCTGAGGTTGTCAATGTTTACTTCATGCTGACTTCTCATATAAGATAGCTTGATTTTCTCAAATTATAATCTTCAGCTTACTGTATAATGCTTTCTCATTATACTGTAATACTTGGTGATGTAATATTGACAGGCTATTGATATTTATCTTAGCTTCTTCCTTTGCATCCTAGATTGATTTGACCAAGGTTGTGCCTGTGAATCTCTTTTCACAGTCTTTCACATTTCTTTAAGATCACTTGCCAGAATTGATTTTTTTTTTCATTATTAATGTTATCATCTTTAAATAATCAATAGATTTCATATTCTCTTCAATAATTTTTCAACATACAACATCATTCACAGTATTATTGACACAATATCACACCGACATGCTTAGAAAGTCTCAGCATCCAAACTTATTTCACACTCAGAATGAATGAGCATTTTCGACCTTTCTATTTTCATTCTTTTTAGTAAGTTCAAGACTTAGCTTAGCTAAGTATTTTAGGTCCTTTAGCCTTCACCTTAAAGTATGTTATATCTAAGATTAAGTGAACAACGTATTTTCAATAATAAATGATTTTTAGTTGAGATTATAATAGATATTCTAAAAGTTATGAAAAGAAAGATATTGTTTTATCTTTCAATATATTCATTCATGTAGTAAAGAGTTCAGCAGTAATGCATTAAAACGTAATGGAAGTACAAATTACAATTAACGTGTAATGCATTACAAGGTAATCCCAAGTATGTTTTGCACAATGTAATTACATTATTCTTTATTGCAATACATTGCAGACGATGTAATTCAGTTATTTAATAATGTCATTGAAAAGCAATTGAATTAGTTGGTAATGACATTACACAATTTGCAATGAATAATTACCCACTAATATGTTGTATAGGTTTTCATGTTCCAAAAGCTATTTCTAGAGAATCCAGGCAGGTAACATAGCAGACATAGATCGAAGCGTTATGTAGAATGTTCTAGATGTTTCTGGAATGTCCCAGAATTTTCTAGAATGTTCCAGAGTGTACAAAACTGATCTGATATTGTTTACATTTTTCACATATTCTCTAACTGATATATACATCCAACATGTATTTACTTCATATGTATTATTTCGTTCAAATCTCTTTATTTGAGGTGAGGAAGGAGACTACGACTCATTTCATTCAAATACTGTGAAGGGGATGTCCATACAACATTTACAATCTCCAAACATTACGTACAAACATTTCAAGTCCAAGGGGTGGAACAATTTGGAGGTTCATAAGTTCAAATAACCCAAACAAAATGTAAGGGTGTAATAGTTGCTGATTTATTAACATTTTTACCTTAAATTATTGGTTAATTATAAACATATACTTCACTATTAACCATTACAATTACAATGGTTAACTATAAAATGTCATTACAATTACAATGTAAGTATAATTGCCAGTTCACTATTACAATGTAATGGTAGCTATAAGTTCTGGTTCATAATTACCAGTACAATGTAATTCATTACCGATTAATTCAATTTCGATTTTACCCAACTCTGATGTAGTACAAATGTACCTGAGTTGGTTTAAACAGAGATTTTAAACTTCTTTATTCTTGTCTAAATCATCTAAACTGTAGATTCTGAGTATAAGCATTAGTTTTTTAGTTACACCACACCTGATCATGTAAACCCCCCCCCCCCCGTACTGTATCTTGAGGAATGATATCTCATGTCCATTGAACCTTAATGGCCACTTTTTTAATGGTTTGGGAGTTGTGAGTATTTATATCTGGTTGCCTCTCAATCAAGTTCCATAAGTGTCCAATGGGGTCTAGATCTAGGCCCATCTACTGTGTAAAATTACAGTTTCCAAATCATACACTCAGATACCACTTTAAGTTATAATTAAAAGTAAATAATTTTTATAATTTAAATTATATCAGAAACCAATGTTCACTGGATTTTGCCTGATTTCCAATCTATGCATCCACTTTTATATAAAAGATCTGTCATTTATAACTTTTATTTCGAAATACCACTTTATTAGGTACACTACACATTTCTATATAAATGGTTTGTTCCAACACATAATATGTCAGGGGAATGCTATTTTCAGCATAAATAAGGCAGACCAGTTCCTCTAGCATATTCAGCTTGGTTTAGAAAAATTGCCAGGATGGGGAAAGCGAATGACCTCAGTGACTTCGAATGTGGCATGTTGCATATTAGTTGCCAGACGTGCTGGATCATCTCTCAAAGAGCTATCATCTTGTGCTTTTTACTCACCACAGTTTCAAGGATTTACCAAGCATGATACAAAAAAAAAAAAAAATCCAGTGATTGACAATCCCTTGGATGAAAACAACTTGTAGATCAGAGTGCTCAGAGGAAGATTGCAAGAATCATATAAGTAACATATTATTCACAACCAGGCAATGACATTCAATCTTGGTATGCTGAACATCATTTTGGAATGCACCACAGATTGTAACTTGTCTCAAGGGCCGCCCTGAGACTAGAGCACAACATTTGGATTTGTGCTCCCCCCCCCCCCCCCCCCCCCCC
>JAFIDM010009631.1:35850996-35878097 GCA_023159025.1 Thereuonema tuberculata
CACAAAAATCTACAACCAAAAAAAAAGGGCAATCCTATTTTAACAACCAAAAAAAAAGGACAATCCAATACGGCGGGGCCCCTCGGGCCTCATGAGGCCCCTCTTTTCGTGGGGCCCCGGGTCAATCTGCCCCTTTTGCCCCCCCCCCCCCCTCTGGGCAGCCCTGCTTGTCTCAAATGGATTATAACAGACAACGGCCATATTAGGTACTGATGTTGTTGACAAAGAACAAGAAAGTGCTCTTCCTGTGGGCATGGGAACATCAACACTGGACTGTTGCTGAATAAAAAAAAGGTTACCTGTTCTGATAAATCAAGGTTCCTTTTGCATAATTTTGATGGAAGGCTCAGAATTTGGTAAAAACAACATGAGTCCATGGAACCATCTGGTAATGGTGGTATAATGATGTGTGGGCTGTTTTCTACCACACATTGTGTCACTGATATCCATAGAATCATGCCTGAATGCCACATCATATCTGAACATGATTGCTAACCAATTTCATCTCTTCATGACTACAGTTTATCCTCACTTGGATGCACATTTCCAACATGATAATGTGCCTTCTCACAAGGCCTGAAATTCGGAATGGGTTCAAAAACATAAGGATGAGTTTTCGTTGCTTCAGTATAGTGTAGTCCCTGGATATTAATGCTTTTGAACATCTTTGGGATGAGGTATAAAGGGCTGTTTGTCTCACAACTGTACTTCCATCCAATTTGCAATAACTGCACAATACAATCATGTTTATTATACTTGCAATCTCCGAATTTGCCCGTTGTCCAAATTTTTTAACCACCACATGATGTGGTTAAGCTTAAATGTCCAAAACGCATTCTGGGTATTTATTTTGTCCATTGAGTGTTGCAAAATACCCACAACACATTGTGGGAATTTCAATTTTCTCAATAGCTGGAAAAATATAATTTTTCGCTTTGTGACCACTACAAAATACCCAGAACGTGTTGTCAGTTCTCCAATTTTACCCACTACGTGTTCTGAGTATTTTGCTTTTACCCACAATTTTTTTTTTCTCCAATTAAGGCTAACTATATTGCTTGGGATTTGTTTTTTGTCTTACAACTCTCATAATAATAAAAATATAAAAAATGTGGTAATTTCCTATTTTACGTTCATGAAATCAATGGCATCTGCGCGGTATTTTTAACATAATTTTAAACAGCTTATGCTGAAAATAACTTAATTTAAACATAATTAAATGTTCGTTATTGAATTTGATTAATGTGAGGATGGGTGACCTGTGATAAAATAAAGGGGAAAAATAATTAACTTAGTATTAACTCAAGCTGTTGGTGCAAAGAGCCCGAGTGAAGCATGTGTGCCAATTAGCTGTAGGTTAGGTAAGTTGAGGTATGACCCCTCCAGGATGTTTATATTGAAATCATCAAATGTTTAATTATGTTTAAATTGAGTTATTTTTAGTATAAGTTGTTTAAAATTATGTTAAAAATGCCTTGCGGATGCCGTTGATTTTACAAATGTAAAATAGAAAATTACCTATTTTTTTTATATTTTAATTATTATAAGAGTTGTAAGACAAAAAACAAATACTAAGTAATATAGTTAGCATTCATTGGTTAAAATAGTTGTGGGTAAACGCAAAATACACAGAACGTGTTGTGGGTAAAATCAGAATACTCACAACGCTTTCTGGGTATTTTGTAGTGGCCACAAAATGAAAAATTATATTTTTTCGGCTATTGAGGAAATTGAAATTCCCACAGTGCATTGTGGGTGTTTTCTGATGCCCAATGGCCGAAATAAATACCCAGAACTCGTTGTGGACATTTGAGCTTAACCACATCACATGGTTATTAAATTCAAGCAATGGGCAAATTTGGCAATTACGTGTTATATCTACATTGTGCAGCATTCAATGCTTCCAGTATCTTGTAGAATCCTGTCGAGACAAATAAAAGGCTATTTTGAAGGCCAAAGGAAATGCAATATGTCACTAGATATATGTACCTAATATATTGATATCTCAGTGTATAAACACACATCTTGAATTCAAAATCTCAAATATTTATACAATGTATATATGTTCTATTTCAGAAGCAGGAAGGTTAATGGCAAGATATTGTATAAGTTTTGATACAATGAAGTTGTTTTCAAGATTAACAGGAAATGAGAGCCTTCAAGATTTGGTACTTTTCTCTTCTTATTTATTTATTTATTTATTTATTTATTTATTTATTTATTTATTTATTTATTTATTTATTTATTTAATGTAGAAATAGTTTTAGTTTTATTTATTTATTTATTTACTTATCATTTTTTCAAAACTATAAATTTATCAAGAACACCAAAATTAGTTAATGACTTATGTGATAATAAATAATTTTAAGGCAAATAGGAGATAGAGCATTTTTTACTTCTATAAATTTAAGAATAAAAATGGAGATTGGGAATAGCTAAAAAAAACAAACAAACAAACTACAAATATCAAATGAAATTTAAAGTTTGTGCTATGATAATAAAGTATAGAAAAAAATACTATTTATTTATTTATTTATTAAACATCTAATTTGAAAGCAAACATAATGTCTTTACATAATGATTAGAGTTGTATTTACAAAATTGGCACTGCTAGATCACAGATAAAATTACTTCAAAAATACTATTTTTCATAATGGTTTTATACACAGTTCTAATATGGATGACTCTTGCAGTTCTTTTCAGTTCTGAATAAATATAATAAATGTCCACCTCCTACTCATGGATGTTTCAAATTTCCTTTCCTTGTTTGCCAGCCTCCTCTTCACTTTCTATTCGGATCTGACATCATTCCATAATGGCATCCTGAGGAAGGCAAAGGGAAACCACCTCAGTATCTTTCCCTAGAAATTCTCGGGAGTCTGCTAGGGGTTCGCCATATTGGGAACACTAGCGCTCCCTGGAACATGGATGCTTTGCTACGAAGCTCTCACTTCGCTGCATACCATACCAATTAATTAATTAACCACCTCCTACTGCATTCATACCAGGATCCAATGGTTTGAGGGACCTCACAATACTCTACAGCAGTAAGAATTGACCAAGTGGAGAGCAGCATCCTAACTACATTGGATAATTGGGTATCGATACACTAATTGTCCTTAGGTTCAAATGTGAAAGTGTGCATGAATACAGAGGGTTGTTCCAGATCTCTGGAAACAAATTTCAGTGATGCATTGCTGTTGAAAATCCATGTCTCCATCACCGATGATTTTCAGTTTGATAGCCCTTTAATGCTGCTATTGCTCTGCATCGTAATTTCAATTGAAGCAGTCTAATCTGGAGTACCGATGTATCTATTTTCTCCTGACAAGCTTTCCAGAGACCATCTATTGTGTCATAACACCTCTTTCCTAGTGCTCATTTTCTGAGTCCAGATGCACAAAAATCCATTGGTGCAGCATCTGGTAATTTCACAGGAATAATACAGAAAGGTACAGCATGTATTCCTGTTTCCTGTTGCGTTCTCTCCAGAAACAAATGGGTTAAAGCAGGCGTGTGACTGGAGGCTTTATCTTGATGGAGCCATACCTTGTTTGTGCCTTTACTGTAAATGGGGAATCTCATTTCGATAAATTGGGTCCAGAACATTTGTTTGATATAATAGGAATTGACCTTTCCATTTTGTGCAACACAACAAATGTTTAACTTGCTGTATCCTGAGATGATCATGAATCCCTTCGAAAAATTTTCTTTGAATTCTTTGCATCTTTGAAAATTTTTGTGTCCTTTGATGGTAATAAATTGCAGTCATTAAGGTAGATGCATGCTTTATATTAACGTAACTATGAATTTCCACTTTTTCTTCTGAAAGGTGGCACTCATACAGTTTCCTGCTGTTTGTTTGGTGCTCTGAAATATGTCGCTGCAGCAGTTTATGAAGTAGGCTCTTATGACATTCTTTAAAATTCAAATCCCTGTTGATTATGATGTTCACAGTTGTTAAAGATGCTCCTGTTTTCATTGCAATAACCCTCTGGGTTAGGGGATTGCTTCCTATTACGAGGGATTTTACTTTCCTAATCACATCTGAGTATGATAGCAGGCGTGGAAAGGCATGTTTTTTACCTTCTACAATTAGCTGAATCTTTCATATCCTTTGTGGTTTACCACACAAGAGATTCCCTTCTTTGACACATTAAATCCATGCTTATTGCATGCCTTTATGATCGCAGAGTAGCTATACTTTGTGTTGGAAAGAGCAGTAATATAGCCTTCCTAAAACAGTTTGATTTTCTTCAGCATCATTGTCGCCAAGCACATGATATTTCCACACTGAACAGCACATGGATGTCTGCATCACCATTGTTAAGCACATGCGTGTCACATGCATTACAGGCCAGTAACTGCTTATGCAAATTGTTTTCAGAGATCCAGAACAACCTTCCATATTTGTTGCTCTTTGGAATTTCCCAGTTTGCCTGTTTTCATTTATGCTCTTAGTTGGCATGTTACATTAACATTTGTCTGTTGTCTGCTGATACAAAAACAGTCAAGAATCATTCCTATGCTTGCCATCTAGTTGAATCACTAAGGGAATGTTTGCTAAAATGGTCAGTATAGCTAGGGAGAATTGTCAACTAAGAAAAAGTCTTATTGGGTTGTTTCCAACATTGCATTGAAAAGGAGTAGAAGCCTTCAACATTAATATGAATATCTGAGCTGAAAAAATGTCAATCCCTTAATATCTCAGAATTAAGTTTTCTTTCTTTTTGTATATAAGAAAAAGGATGAACATTAATTAAATAAGTAATTTTTTACTTATTTGTTTATGAGAATCTTATGAAAAACTAGTAGTCTACCGGCTACCATTTGTGATTTCAGTCTCAGTCATTCACGATATTCCGATATCAGTGATTTTAAACTATGATTGTTTAACAGTTTTCATCAGTGTTACTAGTAACTGTCCGTTTAATAACAGAACGTTTTTAAATGTGATTCGATCACAACATTGCCTTACAAAAGAGAAGTTTGAGGAAATTGTTGTAATTAAAAAAGAATTTAAAATGATTATATATAAATTATGTATTTGTCATTACAATCAATAGAAAAAGATGTCAGTACAAATCAATAGAAAAAGATAGACTTAAAAAAAATAAAATAAACGAAAGTAACTTTTAAATGTTAAATAGCTGATTATTTTTGTTGCTGCTGTGTGTAGGTGAGTAGAACACATGCTAGATGAGTAGAACAATGAGGACAGAAAGAACTTTCCAAGATTGTTTTTCATGATAATTCAGCAGTGGATAAGCTTAAGTCAAAAGCATTCATGTGCATCAAAAGGAAAAGATGGATGTTCTGTTATAAATCTTAGTAATCAGAATATCACAATATCAGGAATGAGTGAGGATGACATGATGATAAAAAAGTATTTGCAAGACATAGCTAAATTTATGGAATAAAATAAAAAGTTTTGTCAATAGCAGTCAAGTGTTTGGACATGGGAAAAATAATGGAGTCCAGACACTTGATTGTTAGATCTTCAATCTGTTTTAGGGAACAATTAAAGCTGATATTATTAGTTGAAATTTTGTCTTCACAAGGAGACAGCCTACATTGTACTACAAAAAGAAGACAAATGCAGAAGAAAAAAAGATGAGATCCTTACCAGATCTGGGAATTGAACTAGTATAGCACCTGAGATGACCAACAATTCAGATGCCTTGTTTTTAAAACATTTACCATTTTGATAGAAATCATTATAGTATTCGAAAGAAAAAGCAAACCATATTCAGTTCCTAATTCTATTCATGTGAGCCATGTAAAGTTAAGTTATTAATTACTTTAGAGCAGTTCATTTATTCAAAAACGATTTGTTGGATAGAGATGAAATTGTTGGAAATGTCATACTATGAATCTTATAAAAGATTTTAGAGATGTCTCTTAGCCAAGGAATAAAGAGGTCTTTTGAGGAAAATTGAGGTTACTTAAAATAGGAAAGCTCCTATTGTTATTAATGGAGGAGATATATGCAATGTCCCATAAATACAGTAGAGGTATCATATGTAGAATGATACTAAATAATGGAAAAGCTTAATTTCATGGATCTAAATAAGTGAAGGTATTAACCTGAATGAAAGGTGAGAGTATACAGTCGGACCTTGATATAAGGTCACCCCTTGGGACCTCGTGAAAGTGACCTTATAAGCGGGATGACCTTTTAACCGATTCATACGCATTTGTCAATAAATAAGCATTATATAAATACAGTATAATTCTTTGTAAAATTTAATACGTACAAAAATATCAGTTTATTAGGTTATAATTTTTTAATTTAGTTGAACCAATTAAAATTAATAGAATCAGAAAGAAATTATTTTTAAAAAATTTTAATTTGGAATAAAGTTGTATACAAATAGTACTAGTATGCTCAAGCAAAGTACTGATGTACAACTGACCTTACTTAAAGTAATCCTTAATACAGGACTGTCGCGATTTTGGTTTCATCTTTTGTACAATGTTTTCTAAGTTTTGTAGTTTCTGAAAATTTAAGGCTCTTTGAGTGCTTCTGCTTGTGTCACTGTTTCACTTTCAGTATCACTATTTTTATCCTCACTTTCTAATGCATTGGAATCTAAAACTTGCGAAACAATTTCGGAAATCGAAGCTTGAGAAATGGTAGCAATTTCATCATTAATTCTCACATATTCACTTTCCCCTTCTATAGCACAGCCGCGATTTCTGAGATCTTGTATTAACACAGGTCAAGGAATATCGTCTTCATCATCTTTTTTCCTAGAATTTGAGGGGATGAAGTGCTTTGTGAAAAAGCTGTCCCCTCCATCAGTAGGAAAAATGACACCGATAAAAGATCGTACCCACGGAAAAATTCTTTGAATTGAATCAGTGTGGCACTGAAATCACAGACAAAAGTGAGCGATTACGGTATTTAAGACATGACTATATATCCGATAATCCATACCAAAGAATTCCTATTCAATGAGCCGGGACTTTAGAAAAGTGACCTTATATGCGGGGTGACCTTATATCGACGTCCGACTGTATTTGGTTTTTTTCTGATTTTAAAACCCTCAAGAGAAGGGAATAATCATCATTGTTCTTCAGTATTTCTAGATGCAGAGGACTCCAAGCTAGGTGATGCCATGACACAGGAAGATGTTCCTAACAAATACTAGGAAGATCCTTCCCTGCAGATAGTTATCAAATTGAAAACATATCTGTTTATAGTTGAGAGAACAGTGAATGATATTAAGAGAACCTTTGTAGCTTTACAACGTGCAGTGGAGGCAATGGGTTTAAAAGTTGAGGAAAAAGCTAAATATATAAATAATAAGAAACATTAAACCCCTGGACCTATTATAGATATTAATGGATACAGGTTTGAAAGACCCCACAGTTCTATATATTTAGGCTCCCTTGTTAATAATGCAAATGATATAAATGAGGAAATCAGTAGGTACATACAAAATGATAATAAATGTTACTATAGTCTCCAAAAACACTTGAAAACAAGGTTCCATCATTGGGATACCAAGTCTAGAATAGACATAATACTGGTAAAACCAGTGTTATTGTATGGTTCTGAAACAAGGACATAATATAATCTGATGAATCCAAATTGTGTATCTTTGAAAGAAAAATTTTGTAGAAAATCTATGGCCCAATACAGGATAGACTGGAATGGAAAATAAGATTCAATCATGAATTGTACCAACTATATAAGTCATCTAGTGTAATTGAGACAATTAAAATTGCAAGATTGCAAAGAACAGGACACATCCGAAGGATGATCACAAATGTGATGCCCAGGATACTTCTGAATTGTAAAACTGAAGAAAAACAGAGAGTTGAATGACCAAAACTACACTGGGTTAACAGATTGATAGAAGACTTTAAGAAAACTGGAAGTCAAGGACTGGTGGAAGGTTGCCAATGATAGAGAGACAGGAATAAAGCCCTAAGGGAATCTGAGGCTTGAATCAGGCTGTAGTGCTGCTGCTGCTGCTGCTGTTAATATTGAAGAAGTAACGCAGATTCATCTCTGATATAATTGATTATTTTTATTAAGAATAAAACATAAAGGGCAACCCATTAATAAAATAAAACCCATGCGGACATTGAACATGTTCATAATTAATTTCAAAAAAATAGAAATAATTTCTATAATAAAATGTCATCAACAGGAATTGAACCTTCAACCTTTTGATCCGAAGTCAGATGTCTTATCCATTAGGCCACAGAGACTACGTTCAAATTATTATTAAGTATTGCTTATCACTCCCTCTGTATATGTGACACAATGAGAGAAGAGTCAGAGAAATATAAAGTATGCCGATATTATTTACACACAAGAAAAAAAAGGTGAAGTTTGGGAATTTTTTCCTGGACAACTACTGACTCGGTCGACTTGAAATTTGGATTTTTTTTTAGTTTAGAGAGTCTATTATACAATGAATATTTTTTTTTATTTCTGCCTATCCAGAAAATGCAGTTGTTTCCGGAAACAATCGACTGTGTCTTCATTCTTCTGGATAGGCAAAAATAAAAATATAGATTGTATAGTAGACGTTCAAAACTAAAGCATATCCAACTTTCAAGTCAATTGAATCAGTAGTTGTAGAGCAAAAAATTCCCAATCTTGCGGAAACAAACAGTCGACGCATCCTCATTCTTCTGGATACGTAGAAAAAAATACTCCATTCCTTCAGTGTTTGGGCCTCTGAATACGATGGGGAAGTCCGTTTGCTGCTCCGACTTTCTGTTCAGGAGATGTTAGGGGAGGACAGACACGGATGGACAGGACAAACGCAATAGCTCCCAAGTGGGTTGCTAAAAACCAGACAGTATAACTAGAAAAGTAAAAACAATGTTTTTAAGACAAATCAAAGGATTTATAAAATTTAAAGATAATTTCTGCATTCATGAAGCTTAAGTAAATTCATATTTGCATGGGAATATCTTATCATTTGCTGTACTTAGCTTCTGTTAGTGGAGGTTGTAAGTTAAAATCATTACTGAAATATAGTATAATCTAGGAACCAAAGAACATCATTGGAGAAGTAAAATTCAAATCATTACTGAAGAAGAAAATGGAAAATCCAAACTTACTACTTTTGGATTTTACTACCGAAAATACAAACTTTCCGGTTTCGATTTCTAAAAGGATCTATCAAAATAGCAAGTGGCTTCATTTTTGAAAATAAAGGAAAGTAAAATAAGAGGAGCCACTTATTCTTTAATTTTTTAAAGTTATTTCATCTTTATTTAAAATATATATATGTATGTAATTATTGGGGCCTTCTCTTTTAGTTAGTGGTATTGACTTTCTCTGCATGATCTAATGGAACAGCCTGTTGCTACACATCCGAAGACTGACAATCTTCACTAACTTCTTTTAGATTATAATGCCGATGGGTTATCTTATCAGGGATATCTGTTTAAGAATATAGTGAAACATAAAATCAAAATTATTCTGATTTTACTGAATATTCATTATATTCTTATAACTGTACAATATGTTGATTCCAAATTATTATTAGAGGGTTGTCTAAATGGATGCCATCAGGCATTTTTTTTTTTTGATAAAAAAAAGCTTGAAATTATAAGCATTCTTTTGTTATTGTTTTTTTATTCAAAAGTCATGAATGCAAATAATACTCAGCACATGGCCAAATAATTTTCCTTAGCTACACTCATTAACAAAAAAAACGATGCACCTAGAAGGCACCTAGAAGGAGTTGTTCGATGGAGACAAAAATTGGTGGAGAGGAAGATTATGTACAGAATAGAAAATGATTAAAATTTCAGACGAATTGAATCATTTATTTCAGAGTTACAGAGTTACAAAGTAACGAGCTCAATAAGGTGTTGACCCACCTCTACCCTGAATGCAAGCCGCCACACGACGTGGCATAGAGTGATAAAGCTCCCTGATGGTCTTCTGCGGTATTTCTTGCCAAATTTGCTCCAATTGTCGGGCTAGGTCATCCACATTCCCTGGTGGATGCAGTCGCCTTCCCATCATATCCCAGAGATGCTCGATTGGAAAGAGATCTGGGGATCTAGCTGGCCAAGGAAGTGTTTCACAAGCTGCAGGTCATAGCAACACGTGCCGTATGTGGTCTGGCATTATCTTGCTGAAAAATAAAGCCCACGGTACTGCAAAAGGAAGGGTAGCAAAACAGGTCTCAGAATGTCGTCGACATACCGCTGTGCTGTAAGTGTGCCGCTAATGTCGACCAAAGGGGTCCTGCTATCAAGGGAAATGGCACCCCAGACCATAACTCCTGGTTGAGGGCCTGTGTGGCGTGCAATAGTGAAAGCAGGATCGGCACACTGCCCTGGGCATCTCCAGACACGTCTGCGATGATCGTCAGGACACAGTTGGAAGCGGGATTCGTCGCTAAACACGATACGTCCCCAGTCAGCATCATTCCAACCGAATCGAGCCAAGTACCGCTGTAATCTGGCCCGACGGTGTGCAGACGTGAGTGGTAGGTGGTGTAGCGGTCGGTATGAGCATAGATGTCACTCTCTCAGCCGTCTGTGAATGGTCATGGTGGATACTCATGTGTGGGTCGCACATCTGATGGTTGATAACGATGATTCAGGCACTGTGACAGCTGATCTGACGATCACTCTATCCTCCCGCTCTGCTGTGGCCCTAGATCGACCGCTACCTTCATGACGCTGAAATCTGCCATTGTCCACCCATTCCTGCCAGCATCTTCTAATCGCCGCATCACTTCGACCCATATGACGAGCGATTCTCCGATTTGCCCAACCTGCCTCTTTCAATCCAATGATACGACCTCTTTCAAACCCTGACAGTTGCACGTAATGAGCTCGAATCCTGCGGCGAGGCATTTTTTCAGTCGTTGAAAGGTATCCTAACTCGCAATGCAACAGAAATTTTGACCATCAGATTGAGAATCGCTTCTTATATACACCTGCTGAGTGTGCAAATCCGATGCACTGTAGCTCTCGCTATTCATTCATTGGACACCAAAGTTTAATCATTTGCATGGGCGGTCCCAATGTCTTTGCATACGAAATTTCATTATAATGGGACAACTCCTTCTTGGTGCGTCGTTTTTTTTGGTAATGAGTGTACTTGGCATTTCTAGTATCAACTATATATACACACCAGGGGCATATTTAAGGGGGGGCTGAGGGCCCCCCCCCCCCCCCTTCCTCCAAAATAATGAAGGTATGTCCTCCCAACGTTTTTTTTTTTTTTTTTTTGGTTGAACAGATAGGTTTCCATGGGGTGTCTACTTAAAATTACTTAACCTTACATTAATCTTGCCCCCCCCCCCAAATATATTCTATATTCGCCACTGATACACACACTATTGTAAAAAAAATGATGTACCCCTAAACAATAGAGTGAGAACTGCAAAACTTACTGTGCAAATGCCTTTCAGCTAGTTATGCAAATGATTAAAATTTCATCTCCAGTGAATGTACTGAGTGTTTCTAGAGTATACATAGGGTTGTTTACAATCTATGGTAACGATTTGGATTCGGGTCTATTTCCCAGAAATTCCCTTTCTCCACTAACAATCATTCTCTATTTCATGGCCATGAGATACTGCTATCGCTCTGCAGCGCAGTTTCCATTGCAGGAGACTACTGCAAAGAACGGGAAGACTTATACGTTGCCACTCCTGCTGACAACATTTCCAGAGTCCATCCAATGAACGAGGATGTCATCTTCCCAAGGCTCGTTTAACAGTCCAAATGTGCAAAAATCCATGGGCGATGTGTCTGGAGACTTCACTGGTATCTCGGTAAACGGTATACCTGGATTCCGGTTTGCTGTTCCATTCGTGTCAGAAAATTCTGGGTCGATTTGGATGTATGGCTGGACGCCTTGTCTTGGTGGAGACGGACCTTGTAAACGTCCTTTCCTTAAAGAGCAGGTAGTTCCTGTGTATAAATTGGTGTCAGTACGTGATCCAGATAGTACACAGAATTCACCTTTACATTTTGAGCCACCCTCCGTATCTGTAGCTTGCCTTGATAGGAATAACCCGCAATGATCATGGCTGAAAATTTTGACCTTAGACTATTAGAATGAATTGAAATGACAGGGATTCAATTACTCACCTCCAAGATTCTTTGAGCTAAAAAGAGTTCTTTAATGAATCTTAATTGTAATTGAAATTTGTTTTAATAACAAACTTAACATTGTGCATTAAATCATCTCATTTTAGAATACAAAAGTCTATCCATAATTGGTTAAATAAATGATTGAAACACAATTGACAGGTCATTGCATTTATTTATTTATTTATTTATTTATTTATTTAAAATTAAAAAATCTTTCAGTTATTAGTCATTGCTTCATGTGAAGAATTTTCTGATGTCCAACTAAGAGTGAATGAAAAGAAGGTACTTAATACTTTAAATAAAGATAAGCATAAAACAACAATTAGGTAAGTTGGTTTTGTTTATACTGTTTATACCTTCTATATTTATTTAAGTAAGATATATCAATTTGCTCTGATGATTTTTCACGACCATGTAAGGTACTTTCCAATGCTTTTAAGTAGTTATTTTCTTCAATTAATTTACTGAATATACTTTTCCTTTGATCAGTTCCATTTATCTTTTCAACTTTTTATTTATTATTTCAAACACGGGAAGTAATGTAGCACCTCATAAGCAAACAAGATATATTAAAGAGATTTCAATATTGCATTTATGAATTGCTTTACTAAAGTGTCTAATAATGAAATATTTCAAAATAATTAAAAATATAACATTTTAAAATAATAACATTTCACAAAGGATATCTAATTCAACTGTTTTGTGCATATTATCAATCATTAGATAGGGTTAATGATAGGACATTGGATAGGATAGAATAGGGGATTAGATTAGTAATTCCAGTTATAGAAACTAATGTGAGACTTTTGAAGTGAAACTAGATATTAAAATTATTTCTAGTTAATATAAGGTAAAATGCTCATGTACATTAAGAAATACAACAACACTGTACGCTTTCCATATTTAATTTAATACATTTTTTTGTGATATTTTATAGTTTTCAACTGCTTTATCAAGCCGAAATGTTGAAAGAAAAATATATTTAACCAAAATGTTGCAAAAAAAGAAATACAGTAGCATCTCACAATAACTGCAGGTTATGTACCAGACCCACACTGTTAAGTGAATTACAGCCTTTTTTTTTTCACTCACAAATGCATATAGTGACAATGTTACTACTGTTATATATCAAGTGCGCAATAGCATTAGACCTATCACAAGTACTCTTCATGTATGCAGGGTTGGACCACGTTTATAAGAACAAATTTTCTGATATGAAAAGTCTGAGAAAAGCCACGATTCCACCATCTGTTGTGCTCTATTTGTCTACCCTGCATTCAATGAATGGCCCTACATCGTAGTTTCCATTGGAGGAAGCTGCGCTGCAGTGTGACAAGGGGAATCTTGTTCCACTCCTCCTGAAAAGCTTTCCATAAATCAGCCACAGTTCGAGGTCGTTGGTTTCCTAATGCCCATTTCAACAGACCAAAGCCTCAGTAGTCCATAGGGGAAGCATCAAGTAATTTCACTGGGATCGAACTGAACGAAATTGATCGAATTCCTATTTCGTTGGCCATTCGTGACATGTAGGATATTATTGTTCGGGCGGTATGACTCGACGCTTTGTCCTGATGAATCCATACTTTAGACGACGCAGTACGGAACAATGCTGGAATGTTGCTGAGGTACAATGGTTGTAGGATGTTTTCCTGATAATACGTAGCATTAACCTTTGCCTTTCCATCAATTTTTTGCAATGGCACCTTCCCCTGATAGCTGTAACCAGTAATGATCATGAAGCCCTTTGAAAACTTTTCCTTACATTGGTGGAACCGTTCTGAACGACCTTTAGTATCACGATGACGATAAAAAATTGCACGTGGTTCGTTACAGTCGTTGAGATAAACCCATCCTTCATCCAATGTCCCAACATACTTCCATTTATCGCCCGACAAATGCTCTTCATATAACTTTCGACTGTTTTTCTTACGTTCGGCGATGTGTCGAGACAACAGCCTAGGAACATTTGCTTTGTAGTGCTTCTTTAGATGCACTACAATTATGCATGCTATGGTTGTTTTTGAAACTCCTGTTCATTGTGCAAGACTTCTATGGGTGCTGGAGTTTTCTTTCATAATGTTTTGTTTAATCTTACAGACAACAGCTGGAGTGGCAGTGCTTCGTGGATGTGGTTACTTCCTCACTTCACTAACAGCCTTCAAATGTAACTCAGCAATAATTTGACTAATAACAGACTTAGAAGTTTTAAAATTAAAATAAAATCACAATGTTGCCAAAGATCAGGATGCTTAAAATGCCTTTTTTAAAGAAAGAATTGAGGGAGTGGGACCTCACAAACTAATTGAAGCCATCCTCATAGTTGTCTAACAGTCGATTTTATGTTTTTACGTGATCATTATGTATTGTTCTAATCACAACAATGGCATTTGCAACAATCTACTGCCCTGTAATAACATGCATTCATAACATATTTTCTTCATGCCTTTTTGAACACTGATGATGTACTGTTGTTATAGAGATAAGTTTAAATAATATCCTTGAAATTATTTTGAATAAATTTTCATTTTTATTAAAACCATTTCATTATTTTGTTAAAATTTATATAGCATTTTTTTCCATTAAACTTATTCTGTGGAAGCTACACTCTATTTAAAATTCTGATTCTTTCAGATTTCCATTTCCTGGTAGAATCAAAACTAAAGAAATGAAGATAAATTGGTAATTTTAATTTATATTAATGATTAAAATTAATAATTTAATAATATTAAGCAAAATTTAATCATTAATTAAATTTGAAAGGTTCCATTCAGAGAAGCTTTACATATTTTCTGTAAGTGGCAAGAATTTTAAACTTTTAAATAGAAATATTGAAACACATAAATGTCAAACATGTTCAACTTTCAATTGTTATTTTTTTTTAATTAGATCAATCTTCAACATCACAGTCGTTATTATTGCTAGATAAAAATCCTTATTTTGAAAGCTGCATAATAGGTCCATTATGAATATGCCAGTGGAACTGAATCAGCACTCACATCTCTATAAACAGTCAATTGCTGATTTAAATCAAGAGTATTCAGTTCCTTGAAATTCTGCAATTCAGTGAAGACTCAACAATCAATACCAAAATTGAAAGATACATCAACAATTTGAAAGCAAAATTATCCAAATGATATCTCAACACAAAAATCCTTGAAATAAGACTTCATACATATCTCACATAGATTTTCTGAAATGTTGATTTTATTTGGAGCTGTTCAAGTATTACATAAGCGCATTTTTAGTCAAAAGAATTAATCTGTAGTGAGAACTTCAATTTTCATATGAATGATTCATCACAAAGTGAATAAGTCCCCTTTTCTACTCTTATTCTTTCAAATTTACTTATATTTTCAAATAGATGTAAACTTTATCAGTTTGATGAAGAACAGTCAATGTTCAAAACTCTCATGAATATGTATTAATTGTAATCTTATTAAAGTGTGCTCCTTTGCTAAAAATGAAATGCCATTTGACACTGTCACTAGTAGCATATTGAGTAAGTGAACAGCTGCAATAATGGATAGTCTTCTGTCAGCATTTGTCCACATCAGTTGAGTTAAACATATTCTGTCTTTTAGATACCATACTCGATAGAGGAAAGACTGGCAATTGGGAAAGAGTATATGAGAACGGGTTCAATTAAGGAAATCCGTGACATTTTTGTTTCCGGATAGAGGCCAACTGGTGAAGAGAACTATACAGACATTGGTTAAAAAATGGTGCACTAGGGGATCTGTGCATAGCACTCCAAAACAAAGATCCCCTTTAATTCGCACGCCGGAAGTTATTGAGGACATTCGCCGAAAAATTACGTGAAGTCCAAGGAAGTCAACATGGAAATTGGCACAACAGGCACACATAAGCAGGAGTGGTTCCACCACATCTGCTATTTCAGACTTTTTAACAGAGATGATATATTCTGTACACAATGTGCCAGATTACTGTTAAAATGGGTGTTAATTAAACCAACATGAAGTTCAAAAGACGTACATCAAAAACCGTTATCTTCTTTAATCCAACAAGACACATAAATAAACTCAAACATCTTCACTGTAGATACCAATATTTCGTTTAAATTTCTAAACTTTTTCAAGGTTTAGCTTGATGAAATAAAAATAAAATAACTTAAAAAATGGAAAGAGAAATCTTCCTCTCACCAAAACAATATAATATACAACAAATAAACCATATAATACTTAAAATGATGAATAAACAAAGCAAGTGATAAAATTGGACAATAAAAACGGTGACAATTGTTGTAAACAGATGAACTATATGAGAAATAAAAATTCTTTTAATTTCATATTGTTCATCAATGCATTTCTATACATGGACAAAGACATTTCATTTACTTTTAAAGACTTATTCTTGTTAATTGTCCAATTTTAATCTAAAAAACAAATACTGTCTGAGCCTATTACATACTGGAGAGACTGAGGTTGAATGGCACAAATTTAGAACTCTTTATTTTTTTAAAGAGTTAAGTGTGTGTAAGTAATATGCTTCCTGTTTAAATGAGAATTATGACAGCTTTTAATAATCTTTTTGATTTTTTTATATATTTTTTATTTTATTTTTATTACAAGCTTACTGCAAGCAGTGTTTGGTTGTATTGCTATTCAAGATCCCTCATTAAATCAGGAAATTATGAAAATTACTCGAACAGGACAAAGAATTGCAAATTGTAAGTTTTTGATTTTTTTCATATGCTGTTGTAATGTAAACAAAAACATAAATTAGCTTTCTTTTTTCTTTTGAATTAACATTTTATTTAGTTATTTGTTTGTTTATTGTTTTTATAGAAACTAGGTCAGTTAAAAAAAATGCTTTATTTCTGTAAGCCATAGTGAAATTATTAAGCATTCTTAGAAAAAAATATAAATTTTTTTCTTTCAAAATTTCTTACATATTCCATGTAAAAGATTTATGCTTAGAAGATACGCAGTTATTACAAAATTATGTACATGTAAATTTAACCCAGTCAAAGCATTGAAACAATATCTTATTTTCAATAACAGCACATATAACTATTGCATGTAAGGTTTCATATTTTGAAGCGGAGATGTGGCGATACTTGAAAATACTATACATTTGTTGCTTCAAAGGTAGCATTGTCACAAACAGAGTTAGTATCAGACCTAATTACAACTCTTAAATTTAAAAAATTACACACTGAATTCTAATAAAGCTAATTTTGTTCTATTCAAGCTCCTAAACTTTAAGTGAGTTAAAATTTAATATGACAGTTTTTTCATTCCACTTAAATCTTCTTGAAAAAGAGTCTCATGAAGGATAAATACACTGCGACAAAAAAATCAAAATACCATGAAGGAGGCATCCAACTTGAATGAAACTGTATGCCAATACCTTCCTATTTGATATGGGAATGATTAAAGTTTAGTTGCCAAGAAATGTCACTATTACTCTCATGACTCTATGGAAGTGCCTATCTTGTGGTCCATATCTCTCTCAGAATCTTACAAGACAAATTCTGCTTCACAGAACTGTTGCATTCACATCAGTTTACCATCAGTAATGCTTGAATGACTCGAAAACTTTATTAGCAATTGTAGGACTTTAAGAGTGACCGCATTTAGGACTGTGAGAAGCTGGATGATCATGCAGATAAATTACTCACCATCTGCATCGGAGTGATGCTTCTGTGGGTAGGTGCTGGAATCAGTGGTTGCTTCAGGTCACTCATTCACGTTGCAAAGGCTCTGGTCTGCCCAACAGTACCACTACTAGAAACAAAACTGCTTCGACAGCTTCACTCTCCACCATCCAATGAGCTGTGACGTGTAGACAGAGAGATATAGATGTATGAAGGAGGACTTAGCAGCACTCAAATCCTGGCAGTATTATTGAGATTATAGCCTCTGTAATGGTGTAAAGAGCCATTTCGTTTGACAGCAGATCTCCTCACATAGTGATTCAAGGAAGTAAGTTTAAATGCACAGCAGTATGTATAGGAGATCCTTCAACCTCTTGTTTTGCCCTTTGTGTCACACTTGTCAGGAGCAGTTTTCCAACACAATAGTGCATGTCCACACACATTTCCCAGCAGTACTTTCAAGCAATTCAAACCCTTCCTTGGCCAGCCAGGTCCCCAGAACTGTCCCTCATTGATTATATCTGGGACATACTAGGATGCCAACTGCATCCATCATCGAACATCTGGCATTTGGAGCAGCAGTTGTATCAAGCTGGGGTTTGATCTACCCCAAGACAACATCAGGACTTTGTTTCAAATCCATGCCACACTGTATATCAGAATGCACAACACCCACAGGTGACTCAACTGAGTACCAATAATATAACAATGATGCTGCTATTGTTCAATAAAAATTTGTTTTTTCACTGTGAAATTTGAATCAATTCCAATTCTTTTCATCCAACTTGCACTTACAAAGTTTCATTCAAATTGGATGCTTCCTTCATGGTGCTTCGATTTTTTTTCTTGTCACAGAGTGTATTGTCACATTCTTTGTCACCAAGGAAATATCAATTTCATTAGCAGATTTTCAAATACGAATGTTTAAGATCTTTTTCTCCAGTAGAATGCAAGTCTTATGGGGTGTTTTTAATCAGTGTTTGAAATCACTTTCTTTTTCTTTTTTCTTTTTTTTTGGCTTTAAAGTATGCAGCCAGTTAGAATATTTTAAGTGAAATTTTTAACTTTATTGTCACTTTCTAAAGATTGCTGTATGAAAAAGTGTATTAGATGCAGAGTTTCAATTACATTTTTAGGTCTTCTACACATGTTTTTGTTATTTTCTTGATGATGTCTATCAGAAAATTTGTATCATATAAAATTTTGTGGTAGAACTGCAGAAATGCTAGCTAAATCCAATGTCATTATAAAAAATTTACTCAAACTGCCTATGCCTGATTAGATTTTGATAGTTTATGTTTTTTCACTTTATGGGCCATTTTACATAAAACCATTACAGTAACAACCATGTTACAGCAATATTTAAAATTTTCTTGACAGACTTACTACATAATTAAAAAGAAAAGCACTAGTGTTTTTTTAAGGGCCTTGTGTTAAACACATCTCTTTTCTCAAAGTGCAATAGTTAGTCTCATAGATTTTCCTTTGTTGCAAGGAAACAAAATTTCCATTGAAGCCTTGCATACAGCAAGCTAAAGATAATTGGTTGTAATAATTTAATTAATTATTACATGAGGACAAAAAGAATTTCAGTTTATTGTATGGGCTTATGTAAAACTTTTTTATTTTATATACTTCTAGTCACACCCCCCCCCCCCCATCAAAAAAGTTACTCTATCCAAAAAGATCAAAAATTTCAGCTCCCAATATGCAACTGTCTTGTGGAAAGAGTACTTCAGCCCCCTAGCTTCTATGATGGACCCTTAATTTATAATGTATAATGTACGGAATTTGATATTTCCCGTTTTCTAAATAACCTTTTTTTCTATTCCTAACAGATTTATGAACAATTGATAAGTGAATAAATTTAACTGAAAAACAGGCATAAGTGTCTTTTATGTCCTTTTCAAGTGGCTTAGAAAATATTTGAATTCTTAATTCATCAGATCTCACTGTTGAATGAGATCTAATGAACGTTATTGTAATGCTAAAGTAAATTTCTTCTTAACTATATAAAAATAACATTATTTTCTTTTTATCTAAATAGGTTTAGCAGAATTTATCTACATGAAGAACAATTACAAATTAGTATTGAATGGTATCATCCTGAATAAGTGCTTTCATGCAAAGTTATGGGAAAACTCAAGACATGTTGCCAAACAGCTAGACAGAATAGGTAAAATTTGTTTTACTTTGTTTTACATTGTAAACACTGTAACTTGTTCTTTCATGCTTGATAAACAAAGTGACCAATTTTAAAGTAATTGCTCCTCTTTTTATTATATATTTTAGGGATCACTCTTGCAAACAGTTTATACAGTTCTGGACTAACAACATTTAAAAAAATTGAAAGCAGTAGTCCAAGAGAAATAGAAATGGTAAAATCTCTAATTTACTTCTTGTAATTGGAAAATCTTGAACATTTGCTCTAATACAAACTTTTTTGTTCATCCCTCAAGAATTACAATTGGATCTTCTATATCGAACTTCCTGGATTTTGGTATTTTTCATAGTTAGACTAGTTTTGTCACTGATCTCATCCCTTTTTGTGTTGAGATATCATTTGAATAATTTTGAAAGTTGCAAATTTCCTTACTGACTACTTAGATAGATGAACTCCTCACTAGTGATTTATCTAGTACTGAACATAGATTATGTCTGATACCCAGATAAGTAAAGAAAAGTTTATGCAACTATATAAGTTGAACCAGTTTGATTGAAATGATAGCCTTGTAAACTGTCAGCAGTAATTCATGTGTTCAATTTAAGCCTACAGCCCAGCATTAGGTTTTTCAAAATCAGATCTTAATGATAAATACAAGTTCTTCCTTTCCTTTATATACAGCATTCATTAAGACGTCACTGTTTATAAATCCCAATTAGAAATATGAATCACAGAGAATAATGCTTACTTTAGACCAAGTCTTGGTCTTTGTAGCAATAGCTGCATCTTAAAATTCTTTCAGTTAGTCTGTGTTTCATCAGGGAACTTGCTAGTCTGTTTTTCGTGCTTGGCTGTTAGAACTTGCTGCAAGGTGCAATTCCCTAAAGTTTAATATCTGTCTATAGCAGTAGTTTCAAATGCATCCCAGTGAAGTCAGTATATTGTTGTTTAGTAGATTCTGTTAATAGTAAATGCTTTCAAACCACTTTCCATGTGTGTCTGCATTTACCAAAAACATTATAGAATGGCAAAAACTGGAAAAGAAAGAACAAAAATGTAGCTTTCAAGTTAAAGCTACAAAGCCATTTACAACAATCTTGAACAAAAGCATTAATATTGCAAAATAATTATTTAATCATAAAAAAAGTCAATACTAAAAGTCTGAATTGATCTTGGTGGATCTATGTAATTTGTAACTATCGTAGTAATTTGAGTTAGATACCTGGGTTAGATACATAGGTATCTAACTCAAATATCAAACTCAAAATTTTTTTCACCGATAGCTCTTATAAAATTCTCTTTATACTGTAAATATCAAATTTTTATTAAGTCCCCCACCAGAGATATTGGGGCTCTCAAACATTGAAAAAAATGAAAAACGAGCATTTTTCAAGAGCTATAACTAAATTAGGAAGCCAGTAACAGAGCTGAAATATTTTTTGCTAAGCCTTTGGATGTATATCTTTTCTCAAAAAAATGTATAGTTTTGATATTTCATTCCTTCCTGCTAAAACAAAACCGGAACTTTGATTTTTGTTCAAAAGCTAATATCAGTTTCGGTTCTAAATTTCAACCATTTGCATTAGAAATGTGGTAAAAATGTATAGGACATAAAGTGTAGCTTGAAATGTGCTGAAAATAATGTTTTTTACCGTGGCTTTCTATCATTTTTTTAGCTGAGTTATCAAATTTACCGCAACTGTGTCTGCAAAGGCCAAAAATGCTGGAAACCATAACACAACAATGGACGTCATTTTTAAACGAAGTCAAATAAAAAAATAATAATGCCTGTTCTGAAGTACTTAAGCATAGGGGTAACAACAGTAAAAAAATCATTTTTTTTAAAAAAATGATCGAGCAACCAGTGGTGGACCGCTTGGTATGGATTGACCCTTTGAGAAGCCGACTTTGGCCTCCTCTAGTGTTCTGTCAATTCCCTGCCTAAGTTCATCTGTTAAATGACATCTCGAAGCACATCTTATCACATCATTACAACACATCTGCTATCTCAAATTCCTTTCTGCATAGTCTTATCATGAATTGATGAATGCTTCCCAAACAGCCCCCTTTTATGCTGCAGTTGATTTGCATCAACTGATGACAGTGCCACACATTTGCAATTGACACCCTAACTTTGTGTTACTGTTCACATCATATATTCAAGCTTTATGCATTTCAAACTTATTTTTACCACATAATTGCAGTTTTCTGTTTTTTGTTAATTAATGGAAACCAGTGTATATATTGAAAACTTTTAGAATTTACTGATGTTTGGTAGACCCTGACAATTTCTGAATTTTTATTATTATTATTATTACAATGTTAATTTATGCTGTTAATTAATGTTAATTTTATACATGAAACTTTCGATATCAGACTTGAATTATTGGTGTAACAGCTTAAAGCTTTTTTCTAAAGAATTTGATTTTTTTTTATTATTTCATAAAGTATTTATAAGAACAATTACATAATTTTTCCAGTATCATTTTTATTATCAAAATATGGCTGTTTACCTTATAAATAAATTTCGGCTGTAAATGCTTTCATTTAACAGTTGTAAATAATAATACTTATTAGTATTATAAACACTGAATTAAAGTTTTTCTTTTGCAGATTGTGAATCGTAATCCTCCATTTGGAAATCAGGTCCTTGAATCTGTTTCCAGTTTTCCTAAATATGAAATGACAGTTGAGCAGGTATTTTTCCTTATTGTTTTAATTTCTCATTAGCACTTAAGAACTATGATGGATAAAAAAAAAAAAAAAAAAAAAAAAAAAACTTGACATTATTTCATTTAAATCAGTACATGCTGTATTATTTTTTTTTGTAGTATTATTAAAAAACAGTAATTGAATTAGAAAGAGAACTCTGTTACAATGAATCTTGCCTAAGTTTAGATGAATGTAGGACAATGTGAATATAATAATAATTGAGATAATTATGCTTTGAAGTAATCTCACCTGTGACTGTTAAATCTTACAGTTTGAGTTTACTAAGATTAAAATGATTAATAGAGGAATAATAAATATAAAACAATTTTGATGGGACAGATAGATCAGAAAGATAAAACAATCACAGTTCAGATGGTACTTATTTTTCTTTACTTGAAATCAGCAGTAATAAATGCTTCAAGTATTAAAAAAAAAAATATCAAAATAACATTATCAGTGTACCTATTAAAATCACAGAATTTTGCTGAGTCAGTAAAATAGAGTTCAGAAATATTCAAGGAAAACAACATACAAAGTGACTGTAATTAAACTGATGGTACTCAAAGCCATCCGTAGCTCGATCGAACAACTGGAATGGCACCAATTGTGGTGGGAAAACTAATAAAAAGATGGGAAGAAAGGATTCCTTGAAAAAAAAAAAATAGTTCCAAAAATCCCGATAGGGGTAAATGTTGTAGACGTAGCCAAAAATTTGCGTACAACTCAGGTAAAAGCCATTCATGCAAATTCTCAGCAATGTAGGCTACAACAACGCCAGTAATTTGTGCTATAAAGAGATGGGATAACTTCAGAAAGACATTCTGATTACCAGTTCCGCTGAACATGCGTCTTACATTACATCAGGGTGCGTTACTTGTGAAGTGATTTTACCTTCACCAATCCAATGCAGCAGCCGCTCATGAGTTTGGAACCTGTCAGAAGCTGTGTAAAGGTCCACTTTCAGTTAACGCATTGAAATTGATGATTAAGAAATTTGAAGAAACAGGATCACTAGTAGTTTAGCTTGGCAGAGGACAAAAACAAGTGCCAGAACAGAAAAGTACAGACATTGCAACTGCGATCGTCGACGGCGCAGAGGGGACCCATGCTGGCAGTAGCAGCACCCTTGGAGTAACACAACAACTGGATTTGACATATGTCAAGGTATGGAAGGTCTTTCGGAACGTTATCCACTTCTATCCATACAAAATCAGCCGCCTACAGCAACTCGAACGACAACGATTATGGTAGGCAACTGACATTTGCTCTCACATTTCTTGCCAAAATGGAAGTCGACAATGGCCTTGAAGAATTCTGTCGAGAGATTAAGCCCATTTTTATTGGGTAGGAACTATAAACACCCAAAATTGTCGAATTTGGGCATCTGAACCACCCCATACATTTCAGGAAATCCCATTACATTCACCAAAATAAACTGTTTGGTATGGCTTCACACAGATTTCATTGTAGGATCATTCTTTTTTTTTGAGAACATTACTCTGACAGGACCAGTTATCTGTTCCATTACAGCACAGAAATATCGTGATATGCTGAACAGTTTCGTAACTCTGTAACTTCAACAGTGTATGGGCGAGATAGTTTTCTGCAAGATGGAGCACCACCATGCATTGCTCGATTGGTACAGCAACTTCTATGGCATCTGTTTACAGACGAAAGATTCAGTCCGATCGTATGGTGACCTCATTCCCCAGATTTAACTCCGTGCGACCTTTAGCTGTGGAATTACTTGAAGTCTAAAGTCTGTCTTGGCAGGGTCCTCAACTTGACTATGTTAAAGGACAATGTATAATGAGCTGTGATGAACATTCCTTCAGACATGTTATGTTTGGTGTAGGGAATCTTGTGTATAGGATGCAATTCCTGGGCCACTTCAGCACGGGGAAATGAATTATCTGCATAAAAAGTGATGTTTCAGTTCAATTCTTCTTTGTTATTCATTTGTCTGTTCATTGCAACTCCTTTTTTACATTGCACAGCACCACATTTCCCCCTATTGGTGACATTTGGAACTACTTTTTTGCGGAATCCTCCTTCCCATGTCTTCATTAGTCTCCCCATCAAATTTGCTGCCATTCCGGTTGTTCGATCGAGCTACAGTTGGAATTCAGAAGTGTCAGTTTAATTATGGCCACCTTGTATATATAGTGTCCAGCCACTTTATTAGGTACACCTACCTAATAGCATGTTGGACCTCCTTTAGCCCTTAAAACAGCCTGAATTCGTTGAGGCATGGATTCCACAAGATGCTGAAAAACATTGTTGAGGTATTGTGTACCATGCAAACTGAAGATTTGATGGATGTATAGGCCTGGAGTGAACAGCCCGTTCCAGCTCATCCCACAGATTTTCAATCGAGCTGAGATCCAGGCACTATGTGAGCCTGCAGTAAGGAAAAGTCATCTTCATGTTCTTCAAACCATCCCATAGTGATGCGGGCTTTGTGCACCGGCACATTCTCCTGCTTGAAGTAGCCATCTGCATGAGGATAAACTGTTAACATGTATGGTTGCACTTGGTTAGCTACGATGTTTAGATATGCTGTAGCATCCTTACATGCCTCCGAGGTATCAATGGACCCAACGTGTGCCAGGAAAACATCCCCCACACCATGACAGTGCCCCCACCGGCTTGAAGAGTTGTTGGGAGACACAGCATTTATGTGCACAGCAAGGGTGTACCTAATAAAGTGGCTGGACAGTGTGTGTGTGTGTATATATATATATATATATACTGTCTGGCCACTTTATTAGGTACACCCCTGCTGTGCACATGAATGTCTAGACCTGTCGTGTCTCCCAACAACTCTTCAAGCTGGTGGGGGCAGTGTCATGGTGTGGAGATGTTTTCCTGGCACACGTTGGGTCCATTGATACCTCTGGAGGCATGTCAGGATGCTAGAGCGTACCTAAACATCTCAGCTGACCAAGTGCAACCGTACATGTTAACAGTTTATCCTCATGCAGATGGCTACTTCTAGCAGGATAATGCGTCGGTGCACAAAGCCCGCATCAGTATGGGATGGTTTGAGGAACATGACGATGACTTTTCCTTGCTGCAAATGACTTTTCCTTGCCCCGCTCAGTCCCCAGATCTCAGCCCGATTGAAAATTTGTGGGATGAGCTGGAAAGGGCTGTTTGCTCGAGGCCTACACCTCCATCAAATCTTCAGGAACTGCATGACACACTCATGTCTCCATGGTACACAATACCTCCACAACTTTTTGTTGTGGAATCCATGCCTCGACGAATTCAGGCTGTTTTGAGGGCTAAAGGAGGCCCAACATGCTACTAGGTAGGTGTATCTAATAAAGTGGCTGGACAGTGTATATAAAAGAGGAAGTTTGTTTGTCTTGAAATATTGTCACCATTTCACAACGGATTTTTACCAAATTTGGCATGGAGTTTCATATGCATTATATCTCATATCTCTGAAACCACCTTAGTTGGAAACACGAAATTTCACAGGAGTGTTCTTTGTCAAAATCGAAAAGATACGTATTTGACAATTTTTTGATATTCACATCGTAAAGGGTGTAAACTGGAGGATAGGGGAGCAAACTTTATTGAAAGGTACTTTATGGGGTTTTCAGGTTGCAAAAATAATTAATATAACGTTACTTTATAATCATCTCATGATTTTGTACCAACTGTGTAAGGTTTGAAGTGATAGGGGTGGGAATTCTTATATTCTCCGATCTGATATTAATTTGATATCTAGGGCTTATCAAGTTACAAAATAGGAATATAACATTAATTTGTAACTACCACATGACTTTTTAACCAACTGGAGAAATTTCAAAGTGATCACACAATTACAATTTTTTCATCATTTACATCAGGACAACCCTTTTTTGTAATCCCAGTGAAGCACAGGTATTTTTGCTAGTATATAATATATATATAAAGGAGGATGTTAGTTTATTTGTTTGTTTGTTCACTATAACTCCTAGGCCCTTTGACCTATCTGGACCAAACTTTGCAGAAAATATTGTTCAGCACAAAAGCGCAACATAGCAACCTGGTGTCGACAATTGAAACTAAATTATTGTTGTGCATAATAGTGCCATATATGCACCTGGTGGCGACAATGGAAACTACTCAAATATTGCTGTGCAACATTCAATTGGAACTAAAATATTGTTGTGTATAATAGCGACAGGGTTTTTGGGATAGATAAACATCTGTAATGATCAGATGATTTTTTATGATCTGAGGAAGGTTTGAAGTGATAAAGTTACAACGTTACAAAATTTGAATAACCTGGAACTAGGGGTGTAAACGGGAGGGAGAAGGGGGCAAAAAGGGTGGGTAATCTTATATTCTCCGATCTCGATATTAATTTCATAATTAGGAATCTCGAATTACAAAATTCGAATAACCTGTAACTATGGGTGTACACGGGAGGGCGGTGAGTGGATGGGCAAACATTGTTGAAGGATACTTATACCGGTTTTTCGGGATAGATATAGATTTGTAATGAGATCAGACCTTTTG
>JAFIDM010009631.1:35888097-35916904 GCA_023159025.1 Thereuonema tuberculata
GGATTATTTCCATGTCATCTTTATTTTCAACTGTTTGTAAGTAAGTGCGTTTTATTTATTTCCATTTTTATTTTGTATAGAGATCAATAATTATATTGAAATGTTAAAATTATCTTACAAAAAGAAAAAAAAAGTTTGAAAATTTGAGTTTTCATTATTCTGTATAAGTTAATTGTATACTTGGATGACCTTACTTTTTTTTTTTTTTTTTTTTTTAATAAATTGTATTTGGAAGGAATTTGGAAATCACTGTCAGTTGGGAAATAAAAAGAACTGTAGGGGAGAAAAAAGAGAGTTAGAGAGAATGTGTTTGGAGACAGAAATGTGATAAGAAATGTGTGCTTATAAAAATAACAATAACTGAAAGATGTAAGATTCTGCTTTTTGGTCTTAACACTATTAAGGTCATGATAAGCAACTTAATAATGATGCTGAAATTTCATTGGAAATTACTTTTGCATTTTTTGTGTTGACTAGCTACAAGTTGATTAAAGTTATGAAAACAGATGTAAGGTTGCTGAGCTTTAAACAAGAATGGAATTCTTTCAGAATAGATAAATTATCTTTGCGCATTGCTCCATGTTATTAAAATGGATGTCTCAGTTTGCACACAAGTCTCATTGTTTCAGTAGCTGTTACTGGGGGATATTCCACTAAAATCACTGACACCTAGGTTCTTTTTTTGCTGGGTTCTTATAAGTAGAGTCAAAATCATTTGAATATTATTCTAGAAGTCAAAACTTCTTTTTTTATCTAATTTAATTCATTAGTTATGCTTTTCAAGCCTTCTATCTTCTTTATCTTCACAAAGTTCAGATAAATCCATGCCATCTGGCCTTATTATTCTACCTCCTTATCTGTGCTATGAGACTATATAGGGCTTCTGATTAATGAAGGCTTCAGATCTGAGGTTTCTAATTGGTAAGCATGATGATTATTTCTATGAGTTACAGAAAAGAGATACAAGATTTTATTTAATCGAGAATACCTTTCTTTACTGCTGATAAAGTACCATTGTATTTTATCCCAAAATAAAACATGACTTATTTGATAGATGGTCAACAAGAACTAAGAAACTGAATTTTAAAATGCCTAGTGCCAGGGATTGCTGAGATATCAATATTTGAAGTGAACATGGAAGCTATATGGAAATTAGGTACACAAACACAAATTTAGGAATTGAAAGATATCAAAAGTTAATGATTTTGTGGACAAATACCTTTCTGACATGTATTGAAGCATGATAGGTACAATTAATGTGAATTAAATCAAGAAGAAAATGAGAGAAGCAAAAAGGCAAATGACAGTATACGCATCAAACAAACAAAATAGAGTTACAATCTCTTGCATGGCAAATCATCAACATTGAGATCAAAGCAATGTCAATGAAAATATTTTCAACCATCATCTAAAGCCAATAAACCATCTGTAAACAGCTGCAGCCTTCTTTAGACTGATAATTTCAGTGTTTTAATTTATCTTTGTTGTGATTCTCATGAATCATGATATTCTGTTGCATTAAGCACTTTTTAATTTCAATTCTTTTCTTAATTTTCTAGTTCTTTTTTAGACTCAGTTTTGGCTTTCTATGATATTTCTTTGTGAGAGGTGTTGGTATTGTGTTGATATGAGATGAAATAATAGTGGTTAGAAATGAGATAAATAATTTCATAGAAACTCTTCTGAACGAGTTTATTGGCTTTAGTTTCCAAAACTTCAAGTCATTCATATAAATGATTTTTATTAACGAGAATGCTCTATTTGAAAAGCTTGGATACAGTGTTCTTGGTCTATTTGGAAATGAAGCTAACTTGATGTGACACTATTAGTAAGGGAAGAGAGGCTTATAGTGTTTCTTCTGTAATGTTTTTCTTATTCTATCTTTCTTTCTTTAGAATGTGTTGTTTTGACCATAACAATGTACTGAAAATTATGTAGTATACCAGGTCTACCGGCTTAAATCTGCTGTTTGCTCATAGATGGCGTAAGTGGTCATATAAAATGACTATCGAACCGCCGAATTGATAAGTTTCATGCGTTTGACATCCTTCAATAATAAGCAGTGCACAACAACAGCAATTTCAAAGAAAAAATTAATTTTTTCCTGTGTTAATCATGTCGAGTTTTGTGCCAAAAAAGGAGCAAATGCGGGGAGCTCTGCTTTTCTACTTCAATCTCAAGAAATTGGCGGTCGAATCGCACCGAATGCTTGTGGAGGCCTATGGCAACCGTGCTCTATCGGAAACAATGTGCAGAGACTGGTTTCATTGGTTCAAAGACAGCAATTTCGATGTTACCGACAAGGAGCGTGAAAATCGGCCTAAAAAATTTGAGGACAGTGAACTGCAAGCACTATTGTACGAGGACGACATGTAATCGCAAAAAATGCTTGCCGAGCAATTGGGTGTTGCTCAACAAACCATTTCCGATCGCCTATGTGCCATGGGAAAGGTCCAAAAGATCGGAAAATGGGTCCCACAGGAATTGACCGATCGGCGAATGGAGCGACGCCAAAACACACGTGAAATTTTGCTTGCCAGACAAAAAAGAAAGTCCTTTCTGCATCGGATTGTTTCTCGAGATGAAAAGTGGATCTGTTTCGAGAATCCTAAACTCAAAAAATCGTGGGTTGACCCTGGCCAACCATCAACATCGTCCGCAAGACCCAATCGCTTCAGACAGAAGACAATGCTGTGCGTTTGGTGGGATCAGGAGGGTGTCGTCTACTATGAGTTGCTGAAACCAGGGGAAACTGTCAATGCTCATCACTACCAACAACAACTGATCAAATTGAACCGTGCTCTTCGTGAAAAAAGGCCGGAATATCAGAAAAGACATGACAAGCTGATTTTTCTCCATGATAATGCACCATCGCACATGTCAACAATGGTCCACAACTACTTGGAGGCACTCAACTGGGAGCTGCTACCCCACGCCACTAACTCACCAGACCTGGCACCTTCTGACTACCACTTGTTTTCGTCAATGGGCCACTCGCTTGCTGAGGAACAATTCAATTCCTATGAAGACGTCCGAAAATGGCTTGATACGTGGTTTGTCTCAAAAGGGAGGGAATTATTTTGGCAAGGTATCCACAAATTGCCTGAGATAGGAAAAATGTGTAGTTAGCGAGGGCCAGTACTTTGAATAAACCATTTTTTCACTTTCTATTGAAAAAACGTCTTTTTTGTTACCTAAAAAACAGCGGATTTAAGCCGGTAGACCTGCTATAACTTATTGTAAACAATATTTTTCAGATGATACTTTTAAATATATTTTCTGTTTTTCATGAATCCTCCTTGACACTATTCTTTGAAGCACCCATGTATGATAATTATGCAGACACATCTTGAAAACTCCGAGCAAGCAATTCAAATCATACACCTTGTGTTTTCATCTTTGATTTGTAAACTAGCTTTTTATCCACACCTTGTTCCAAAATCTAATGAGTTAAAGATTAAAATCTTAGGTGGCCAGTTATGTGGGTATTATGTCTGATCTAATCATAGGAGAAAAAGCATTTTAGATGTTTATCACTGCAAAAGAGACATGTGGAGGTGTTCCATCATACTGAAAACAAGTCGTCGAAGCCAAATAAGCTATGTCCAATAAAGGCAGCATTCAAATTTTGTAGAAATGCTAAGCAAATTAAGTTCTTGGGTAAGACATTACTTGAAGTTAAATGAATCACTCAAGTAATCATTAATATATCACACCACAAGTTAACAATGAAGGACATTAAAGGTTTGTTTTAGATGGCATCAGGGCCAACTCAAGGGAGGGAGGGGGGGGCAGTTGCCTGAGGCCCCAAGGGTGGTTGAGGATTTTTTTTTCATTATTATTTGATGTAATGTTATCAAACTTCCATTCTGCCAGCCACAAAAATTTTAGGTTTATTTTCTTGGTTTGAAATTTGGCTCACTATAACAAAGCGCACAACTGTAACAAGCAGTATATAACCTTAGCAGTGAATCATTTTAAGGTTAGCTTTGCTGTGAATCAGAACATTATCATTTAAGAAAGGGGCCCCTCACCCCCACACCCTAGGGCCTGGCCTGATGACATAACAATTATCTTCTGATGATTGATATACATTGTTATAGATTGTGGATGAATGGAGCTATTTTGGTGTACAAGATTAATCAGTGCATTTGACAATTGACATTTAACCAATTACAAATTTCCAGCTGTATAAATTTGCAGGTTGATAGGGAGTGTAAAAGGAAATTGCTGCATTTCCAGAACCATGTTCTTTATCAAAAATTGTTCCATTTTCACAACCCTGTACGCCCTAGAAGTGTGTTGCATGTATTCATTTATACCCTGTATATAGTAAGAGGGGGCAAGTTCATAAAAGAAAACAAAAGTATGTAGCCTTCAAAATTGGGGAGGGAGTGGGGGACAAAGTCTCTTCAAATAGGCAACCCATGAAACTCTACTTACTACTATGTTTCAAAATTTTAGGGGTTAGGGCCCCTTCATTTCTCCATTTTTTATACTCATAATTATACTCTTATTTCCAAAATCACTTATCTTTCTGAAGCATCTTGTATTTATACTACTGACTTTTGTGGTAACAAATAAAAAATAGAATGGGATAAAATCTAATTTTAAAATTTGATTGTTGTTAATACTTTTATTCTCTTCTTAGGTATTCTATGTTTTCAGAAATGGGTGTTTGGATTAAAAAAGTAGAAATTTCAAAAGCTGCTAATGGAGAAAAAATATTTCTACATCTGATCAATGAAAAATATGGTAAAGCAACTTTAAATAAATCATTATCTTACTTATCAGTCTGTAAGTACTAAAAAAAGAATGACGAATAAAATATCAACACAGTTTTTAATACTAAATACACTTTTTTTTTTAATTAAGCAACAATTCAAAACATATAGATAGCTTAACAAATTCTAAAACTGAATGAATTTCATAATCTTTTTTTGTTATTTACGACAGAATAAACATCCAAATGAGTATACTGATATTTTGTCTGTATATAAAAATCTGTCTTTCTTTAAAAATACTTTTATTTATTTTATTTTTTTCAAGATGATTTCTTCATTTCTGATTTGGATTTCTATCATACTACAGAGGGTTGATTCACATTTATTCGGTTGATTCCAAGGTTGCGCGCTATCTTGCATGTGCACGTGACATAGCATTGTTGCAGTCAAATCAGAGGCCATAAGCCTGTAGTTGATTATCTGGTAGCTGGGATTGTGTTGCATTCTAAATATGCCGCCAAAAATCCCAAATTGGTGGGAGAGGTACATAGTTGCCCTTTCCGATGCTAAATATGCTGCTTCAAAAATTGTGAACCTGTGCAAACATCGAAATTTTCATGTTTGCAAGTTCTCTGTCAACCAGGTAATAGCAGAAAGTCGTATGAAGTCCATCAGCAAAGAGCAGAGTAAGCCACAGGCCCGAAAACAACACCCACGATCGGCAGCAACTCCTAACATTATTAAGAAAGTGAAGGCTATGATTGTCGGTGAGAACTCTAGCACCCAAAGGGCAGTTGCCCAGGTTGTAGGCAGTGGCGGCTATTCAGGGGAAGTAGGTGAAGTGGCACTTCACCAATTATTTATAATACAATATTATTTATTTATAATATAACAATTATTATAAGGAAAAATTTATTTTCCTTATCACATATGTTGGTTTTAATAGAAACGTATTTTTGTATTTTGTAAGTCCCGCGCCTTGGTGCAGCCAAGTGAGTAGCCTTTTATATGTAGTTTCTCTACCTCACGGGCGGAGCCTAGATGGACAACCAAAGCGATGGTTGCTATGACAACCATGACGTCACCCGCTGTATAGGTGAAGTTATAACTGAGAAATATGCTCTGTTCTTCCAACGTGAAATTCTTTCGGAGCGCGTTTGTTTCGCAGTCCTATGCTTTTTAAATATGAATCCTGTTTAAGATATAGTGTATATTTTATTAGAAACATCATTTTCACGTTGGAAAGACGAAGATAAGAAGAAAGTTATTATAATATTTTATATTATAATATTATATAATTATATATTATATAATTATTATGATATATTATAATTAGATAAGAAGGAAGTTATCATAATATTTTATATATTATTATATATATTATATATAATATATATAATTTGTAATATATATATTATGATATATTATAATATAATTATTTTCCTACTAGCTCTTCACCTAACTTCACAGCCTACAGTTGCATGGGTAATTAGGCATTATCTGCAATTAGAAAAGCATCATAAAGTTTGTTCATCACCTACTTCCTCGACATGTTGTTGAAAGGAAGACCAACAGCTGAAAGCTTTACCAGCACCACTTATTGGGAGATAAATGGAAGTACGTCACTACTTGGGACAAGTAATGGATCTACCTTAGTGATACCAAGAAGCCCAAGGACAATATTTTATTGCCCTTTTGATGCCAAAGGACGATCCGAGTGGTACTGCAAATGCAAAGAAAACTTTTCGAGAGGATTCATGATTGTTGTGGTTATAGCTACAGAGGAAAGTTGCCACTGAGGAAAGTACCTGCAAAAGTCAAGATTAATGCTGGCTTTACCGAGAGCATATCCTTTAACCCTTGTATCGTGACGATATTCCCACATTCCACCACACAGTTAGAGAAATTCTGATTTCTGTTATGACTTGTTTTAATAGAGAAGAAGACAATTACTATAGTCTGATATTATAATCACAAATTCAACTTGATTGAAGATAGAAAAAAACTTTAAAAGAAATGCTGCTGTAGTGTTACTTTTTCAAATCATGCAAAAGCCTCAGTAGTAGCATTATTCTTTTGATTATTAAACACTTTTTTTTTCTTAATATCTCTTAATATTGTAGTGACACTTTTTTCTGGCACTTCCCTTCCTATTTGTGTTTCCCGTCTATCAGTATTGCCTGTATAAGTATTTGCTACAAATTTGTTATCATATGTGAAATTTGAATAATTTGTTTATAAAGTTTTCAAGACATATCATTTCTTTATTTCATGCTCATGTTTTGGTACCATTTGTCCTCAAAATTTCAGAACTTAATATTTATGTTCTAAAATAATGTAAAATTAAAACTTTAGGTACTTTAAATACAGGATGGTCTACGTAAGTGTTACTCCCTAGGTTTTTTATTATTTAGGAATGATAAAGACTTTGATGACAGATTCTAAATAACACCATATGTTCTAATGAATTTTTTATTGTTATCAAATAAATGGTCCTTTTTAAGTTTTGGAAAAACAATTGTAGAACTGAATTTTCCCCATTGACCCCGGGAAAAAATAAACAAATTCAACTGGATTTCAAAACCTTTCACAAAATATGTTCAAAATGGTGCGCATTCATGGAAATGCAAAACTGTGCACTTATGATATTGGATCTATGAACTGATGTCAGCACAGTTTCAGTGATTCCCATTACAGCATAGCATTATGCGTTTTTGCAAATCCTGTGATGTATTAGTGGTGTGATGTAAAAGTGATTTTTCACATATTCCCACAAAATAAATCCAAGGGCGTGAGACCTGGTGATCTTGCCATCCACTGTATGGGCCCTTAGCAACCCATCCAGCTGTTGTGAAAGTGATTGTATAAAAATCTTCGACTACATGAGGAGTAATTAGCATGCACTCCATCTTGTTGGAACTAGATTTCTCTGTATATCACAAAAGACACCCTGTCTATGTACTGATCTACTGTGGAGCCCTCAGAATTAGGCCCTCATACTTCTTGCCATTCAGCATAGCATCGTGGAACAAAGGTCTGACAATCTGGGTTTCAATAATCCCACACCATCTATTGAAGCACCACTGTCTCTGATGATTTCTTTCTCAGAGCCACAGTGGGTTTTCCTCATTCCAATAATGAATGTTGTGGAGATTTGCCTCCCTACTTCTTGTGAATTGTGCTTCATCAGTCCACAGAATATGCGATATTATTTCTGGATGTTAGTCATATGTCACTAATATCCAACTGCAAAAGTCTGGATATTAGGGGTGGATAATCCTGGTCTTCCAACCCTTGATGGCAATGCCTGTGGTACAGATGAAACTGGCGAGTGCTGAAAACACTGAGGACTGATTGGTGAGATATTCCTAATTGATGTCCAGTTGCCCTGCTGCTTATATGGGGATTTGCAGCACATGATGCCAGGATCAAGGTAACAGACTCCTCATCTGTTGCAAGTGATGGCCTTGTTGCTCACGATCCTGGGATAACATATCCAGTCTCTCGGAATCTTTGGATAATTCATATCGTTATTTGTCTTGATGGATATCTTCTGTCAGGAAATGTCTGGGCATACATCCTGACTGCCAAATTTATAGTTTGCTGGCTTCTACCATAACATTGATATATTGATATTGATGCAAAGTCGAAAATCTTCCTAGATTGGTCAATTAAACTTCACTGTGATTAGCTGACCTGGGAGGGCAAGACTTCACGCGAATAGCTCGCTCCCCCAATGGCGGACTGAAGAGAAATCTCCGACCTCGCGTGACCTGTTCGTTGAGAATCCGACCTTCAGGCCTTTTATTACTCTGACCTATTTTTGGCATCCACCAACTTTATATATATACTGTAAATAAAATGTTAATAGATGTCTGTATATTATGCCAAAACATTCTGACCGCCAAACTTTGCTAGCTTGCACCATAACATAGGACCATGTCTAAAAGTTCTTTTCCTGGATATGAAGCCATCCTGGCATTCAATAGCTGGAGTTGACCTACTTTGGAGCTACCTTTTTGTTATTCATTAACAGGAAGTACGTAGAATAATCCATGAACCTCCCTTGATATTTTCAACTGGGAAGTGGTTAGCCTGAGGCCAACACAAACAAAAATTGTAGGGATAGAAACACATGATTTCCTTTAGAATCTGTCATCATAGTCTTCATCATTCCTAAATTATGAAAAATCTAGGGTGTTAATGCTTACCTGGATCACCCTGTATAAAATTATTAAAAATGACAGGACATGAAAATAATGAAATAGAGTAATGTTGATGGAATCCTATGCTGAGATTATTATTAATTATTAATTATTATTATTAATCAATAATAATAATCCATTTTACTGGTGACACAATTAAATAAATCTACTTGCATTAGATTATTTTATCCTCCCACATATGCTAAGTATCATTTATATATCTGCTTCTAAGCAACAAAATGCTTACTTTATTCATTCTGTTTCTAGTTCTTTAAAAGAATTATCGTAGGAGAATACTGTTTTTGTTATTAATAACAAATGCTTAATCTACCACTGAATTATTACATAATATTAATTATAGTTTTTCTTTCTCTTATCTATAGTTGGGTTAGATATTGAGAAAGTGTACACTCCATCTTTTATTGGCAGTAATCAGATGTCTGTTAACAGAGATTCTCATCTTGTGCAGGTAAAAATGTGTTTGTGTAGATTGTATTTATATCATGCTTAACAAGAATTGCACTCTCGGAAATGGAACAGAACACCAAGAAAGAGTGAATCAGTTGTAATCACTATTTAATCAATTGTAACCAATATTTGTAGTAATTTAAAATAGGAAGATTGTAATAATGGGTAAGTTCCAACTGATAATAATAACTTATATTTGAAATATCATTAGAAGATGTTCAGTTTTGAAAATTAATAATTAATATTGGATGTGCACCGACTGTAGCAGGCTTGTGATTGAAGAGATGACTAATAACAGTTTGCTGTATGTCATTCCACATCAGTTGTGTCAGTGCAGAGATTGAAAGTGAAACCATGAAACTAGGATCAGACACCTTCAACCATATCTCAGTTATGATTGGTGATGACAGACCATGGGAAGATATTCATATTTTGAAAGGAGCCAATCTAGCAATTTTGGCATTATGTGAATGTAGGCATACAAAATATAATTGACTATGCAAATGAAGTTTGGGGAGAATTTTTTATGTTGTCAATGATTGTTTTATTCCTTGTTCTCACTTACAATATAATTTCTTTGCCTGTATACGGTGCAGATTGTGTAATGTATTTGCAGCAGTTTCTTCTTCTCAAGCATGGGTTAACACACTCAAATATTGTCTCAGCAACAAATACCAATTACAATATACCCAGTAATTATGTGAAGGCAGCCAATTTACTTTGGAGAGATATTTTCTTCTTTATTTGTGTCCCTGTCAATATTAGCTATTGTAGTCTGTTACTGCTCAACATCTTATTGACTTAATTTTATTAGATAAGTTTTTATATGTATTGTACCTGTTCTGGTCATTTTTTATCATATTGACTTTCCAAATCAAAAGAAATGTAGGCTTTGCTCACCGCGACTGGTGAGGGTTGTGAGGTAAAGTTATAATCACTTTGTCTTCAGCATCTCAAGAAATATAGGAATATTTCATAAGGAATAGAAGAGAGAATACAAATCAAACACAAAAATCAAATGTGAGTAATCTTTTCAGAACTCAAGTTTTAATAGTAACACTAATTAAAGATTATCAAAAAACTTAAAACTTGTGAAGGACATAAACCATAAAAAAAAAATCCTAGCCACATCAGAATTTCAGATAGTGAAAAATAAATCACATCAGGACAATATTCCAATAAATAAATATATAAGCCACATAATTATAATATAGAAAACACAGGAAATATAAATTCTTCACTAAACATCGCTATATTTTGCAGAAAGCTGCTTTTTTTTTGCTAAATATAGCTATGTTTAGTGAAGAATTTATACTTCCTGTATTTTCTGTAGTTAGGCCCAGTGAAGTTGTCAAATGAAATATTGTAAAGTCTATGAAAAATGTTGATAAAAATAGTGAATATGAAGCTGAGCCAGAGTTGTTTTGTTGTGGTTTTTTCCTAAGGATCATCAATTATTTAAAGCAAAACTAAATTCTTTAAATCAATTTCTAAAATTTTTCAATTAAAGCGATGCCTGGAATAAGCTGTTTCAATTTTGAATTACTGTATTTATTTGAAATATTATAAAACCATCCCAAAGAATGTGGCAGTGATTAAATCTTGTGAAAACTGATTCAAAGAATGCAGTTTCTAAACATGAAAAATATCACTCTCTGACAACAGGACACAAGATATTATTAAGGAACATATAGAAATGGAACTCTTGACTTTTTTATCACTGTTTCTTTTTTCCACAAACTTCCATTAAATTTGTGGATGAGTCACTGTGGATTTTTAAGGCATGATTTTGGGCAGGTCCTAAAATGGAAAAGAACTTTTGAGCAATATGACAAATATATAATGGAAAAAATATTCTTAATTTTTTTAATTATAAACTAGTTTTCTTACTGGTATGTTGGTCAGTTATAAAAGGGAAAAGGAAATTAATGAAGGATGATCTAATTGACAGAATTGAATTAAATTAAGTAAAATCGCTTCATTAATCTTTCATTCTCTATAATTAATAGTGGTAGAATGTCAAAATTTACTGCAGTTAAGGAAGACAAAAGAAGGGACATTTTTTTGAAAGTGTATTAAGGCTAAGTTGCTTAAATTATGCTGATGTTGAAGGAGTCTGCCACACCAAAGAATTTTACCGTTCATTATACAGAAGCATTTATATGGTCATTTAAATCCTCTTTGAGCATCTTGATTCAATTTACAGCTGGCAAAATTACAAGTAATGCAATAGTGGGATTACTGAAAACTACTGAAAGAAAATTTGATCACTAATGAATACATCATAAACAAAACATCAGAAGAGTTAATACTAAAAACGGATTTATTATTCCATTATAATTAAAACATTTACAAATAAAAATTTCTTCCATGACATATCTAACATCCTGTATTTGTTGGAAAATTGTTTTAAAATAAGCAGTGAAGCAGTGTTAGTCTGTTTAATAGATAATCCTGTATATGGAAGATATATCAAGTTTATTCATCATATAGAATGGCCTACTGGTCCTTATGGATTTGTTACTGCTGAAGGAATCACTGAATAGGTATTTTGAAGGCAGCAAGTAGTACTTGAGAAGATTTCCAAGACATCCATAGTTACAGACAGGCTCCATCAGAAGCCGGGATGATTACCATTCCTTGCTGACTGAGTAGATGGACTCTCCAGTTGGAATATCTTACTTTCTATAATCACCAAAACTGGGATCATTGGATTCATTACATTCTCAACCTAACAACAGGCTATTCTACTGTCCTTCTCAAACATTAGAAGTGCTTTCAAATTACATCTTATGAATCCTAAAATCATTATATGAGGCATTTGCATGTGTGTCTGCTCTTTCCCTTATGCAGTCTGCTTTTTCCTGAATTTATCCATCATTCACACTGAGGCAAAAATATCTCTCATCCCTTTGTTCAGAGTCACTCCAGACACCATGTGGGGCTGGTGGTCCTGTGGTATAAACAGTGGTCAGCAGCCTGGAGGAGCCAGGTTCAATCTCAGACAAGTCAGGGGATTTTCTCCAGGTTATTTCTCCTCCTGACAGGCCCTAGGGTTCTATTCGTAAAATGGGGATTGACTTCTTTCCTGGAGGGGGGGGGGGGGTTAAAAGAAGGCTAACATTGGGCTGACCACCTAGTGTCAGTTAATCCCTACTGGTCACTGAAACATCGGAGTCTATACCTCTGACACTATAATGAGACAACACAATTTTTTTATGAAATCAGTTTTCTGGAAGTTTCATCCAGTTTTCATTTTTTTTAACATTACTACCAATTTTGATGAAAATCAGCTAGCTCTTTCTTTGTGTTCCAGTTTTCATTATCATCAGTATAGGGAGATTAGGCAGAATGGAAAGAAGAAGGTTTAAGCTGTTATATAACAGAAAAAGTTTTTTTTATTGGAATAGCAGTAAGAACAGAAAAGAAGGCTAACATTGTTCTTTTTTCTGTTCTTACTGCTATTCCAATAAAAAAAACTTTTTCTGTTATATAACAGCTTAAACCTTCTTCTTTCCATGAAAATATTCGCAGACCTGTAGTAGTATTATTTTATCATCATTTATTATCATCATTTGTGTGTGTGTATGTGTGTGTCAATTGTCTTGTTCATGCCATATAGTAAGGAGGAATGAGATAATTAATGAAGTCAGTGAAAGAACACCCAAATTATAGTAAAATTTGTAGCAAATCAAAAGTAAAGTTTTATTTTGAAGTTAAAATAAACAGTAATTTTATTTGTTTAATTCTTTTACTTCATATTAGAGAAATTAACTTCAAGTGAAAACAAGAAATGTAATTCTTTCTGTCTCAATCAATTTAATTTTTAAGGAATTTTCTTGTACATAGCTGCTCTTTGAGCAACTTGTAGCTATTTTTGAAATGCTTTTTTTAATTTTTTTTATGTACTGGTAATGCCACAAACTAATAATGTTAAATAAAATGATTATCTGTACACACCGACAGAATATTGTCAGTTAGCATAATGATTTTCATACTGTTAAATTACTAGTTGTCCTTTAAATATAGAAGCATTGGCTTTCTTACTTTATGAAATATCACAGTTGAAAAATATCACAGATTTTGTATATAGAAGTAGAAGAAAGATTATTTATTCTGAATAGAGAATCTTCACAAAAACTTGTATAAAGAGAAAGGAATAATGTGCTATTTCTCCCTACCATTTCACATTTTCATAGATAACAAACATCAAGACATATGCTGCAACAAATTATAAAATATTTTACAGCAAAAGTATACTATAATCATATATACAGGGGTGCACAGGAAAGTCCTAAGTAACCCAGCAAACTTTTGAACGAAGATATCTAGAGTTAGGGAAGTTAGGTATTGGTATAGCAAAGCAACTATGCAATATCAGATGAGACTGATGGCAGCGCCTCTAGTGACAAAATGTGGATGTTAGAAACCCTATCTTGGAAACTTTGAGAGATACTAAAAAAAACATAAATGAGAAAGTTGTAGTTCATCACCAAATTAGTAGGAAATGATATTTTACAGAAAAAGAATCGTGCAAATAGAAGGCAGTAGACACTAAGTTTTCAAAATGTCATTTACTACAAAAGTGGTACATACATAACCTCCAGTTTAACGTAGAGCATGTACAATACGTCCACAATCTACACATTTGTAAGCGGAAAAGAACTTCCTGTTGCACAATTGCAAGGATTGTGGGTGATTGTGAAAGAATGTTTGATTAAAAGGCCGGATTTCCATCTAGGGTGTTCATTGCAAAATTGCATCAATCAAAGCGTTGATGGTCATTCCCTGGCAGCACTACTTGCACTAACACGGCAGAATAGGTATGCATGTTTAACCAGTTGATGATGTGATATACATCTTGGCCAACCCACACAGCAGTAAGAGAGAAGTTAGTTTGGCATGTGGCTTGTCACCATCTCGTATGTGGGAAATTTTACAGCAGCATGGTGCTCACCCTTACCATCCATTAATGGTGCAAGCACTGCTGCCGGGTGATGACCATTGACACTTTGATTGATGCAATTTTGCAATGAACATCCTAGATAGAAATCCAGCCTTTTTATCAAGCATTCTTTGGACCGACAAGGCGCAATTCACACATGGTGGAATGCTTAACTAACAAAACACCCATTGTTGAGTGTTTACGAATCCTTTATTTGTATAGGAGCTAAAACATCAATCCCACTGGTCGATCACCGTTTGGTGTGGCATTTAGAAGGACCGACTTGTTGGGCCTGTGTTTTACAAAGGAACATTAACTGGACCAAGGTACTTGGAGCTGTTACAGGGTACATTGACTGACTGATTAGATGATGTTTCTCTGGATGACCTACGATCATTGTGGTTCCAACATGACGGTGCTCAACCACATAAGCCAGCAACAGTGCAGCACTTCCTGTCCAATACCTTTGGAGAAAAGATAATCGGTTATAGTGGTCAAGCAGAGTGGCTTCCACAATCACACAACCTGACTTCAATGGATTTCTTTCTCTGGGATTATCTGAAAGAGAAATTGTACACAGTGGAAGCAACAACTCTTCAAGATCTGCGACGTAGAATAGTTACTGACTGTGAGAGCTTGACACCCACAATCCTGGCAAATGTGCAATAGGAAGTTCTTTCCCACATACAAATGTATATTGCATTAGACGGTGGACATATTGAACATACTCTATGTTAAACTGGAGGTTATGTAAGTACACTATAATGTATCTGCTTCTGCAAATTGTGAATTAATTGAATGGAAAGAAATTCAGACTGTTGCACTTCTCCCAATGTCCCATTCCTGTCTGGTCTCCCCTATGGTACATCATAAAATGCTGTTTAATTATTTTACATTTGCATTAAATGACATTCTAAAAATTTAGCATCTTCCGCCTTTTATTTGCACAATTTTTTTTTCTGTAATATGTCATTTCCTGCTAATTTGGTGATGCTCTACAACTTTCTCATTTATATTTTTTTAGTATCTCTCATAGTTTCCGAGATAGAATTACTAATTTCCACATTTTGTTGTTAAAAGGCACTGCCGTCAGTCTCATCTGAAAGCACATGGTCGCTTTCCTATACCAATATCTAACTTCCCTAACTCTAGCTATCTTCGTTTAAAAATATTTGGGTTACTTAGGACTTTCCTGTGCACCCTTTATAATGTTCATACTTTGTGCTATTAATTTTCATCAATATATATTCAATGTAAAATTTAATTTTACAGTGCAAAAAAACAACAGTTATTGCTTTTAAATTTTTTTCATTGTTTCATAATTAGGCAATAATGTATAGCTATATACACTGTAATATATCTGCTTCTGCAAATTGTGAATTAATTGAATAGAAAGAAATTCAGACTGTTGCACTTCTCCCAATGTCCCACTCCTGTCTGGTCTCCCCTATGGTACATCATAAAATGTTGTTTAATTATTTTACATTTGTTGCAGGCATTAGAAGAAGAAATAACTTTGCCAGATCATAGTTTAAGTACTTCCATCCATTCTGCAGGTATGTAGTAACAGGAATTTGTAATTTCTTTATAGTATACTTTGGTAGCCTCATTATTTTTTTCAGTAGCACCTAAAAAGCAATGTTAAATAATAAGTATTTTTAATAATAAGCAAATCTTATATATTTGTTGAAAGAAGTAATGTTAACAAATCCTGATCCTTTTTTCACACTACTCAAAAATTACTTGTCATATTTCTCAATTGAACTATAACACCCTGTCTTCTTGCAAACCTTGATCGGTGCCGTGGGTTTTGACTGTTCAAATTTATTTATCCATTATTGTTTATGAATTGTTATTTCTGTTTTAATTTGATTAATAAAAACAAACAAGTTGTTATTTGAACAGAATTTTCTATTGGTATATTTTGTGCATTTGTTATTTACAGGGCTGCCGCGTGGTTTGTTGGCACCCGGGGCAAGATTTCGTCAGGCGCCCTACACTTGATATTTGCGCCCCTCCCCCTATCCCAAAAATTTACAACCAAAAAAAAAAAAAAAACCGGAATTTCCAAAAAAAATTTATTTTTGCCGTGCCGCGGCGCCCCCCCCTGGTCGCCCCGTCCATGCGACGGCTCTGGTTATATAGACCATTTAATCAAAAGTATCACGACACCCTTTTGTAGTAGTGGATATAGGTATGTACAGCACAACCATATCATATAAGTTTACAAGAAAGCACAGAGTCTTCCAACCGTCTTACATAAACATTAACAGAAAAATGAGCAGTACTGAAGAGCTCAGTGACTTCAATTAGTGTTATCAAAGTATGTCACCTTTGAAATAAGAAAACTAGGAAATTTCTAGCCTGCTACAGCTGTGACAGTAACATGAGTACAGTCATGAACTGTTAAGCTACATAGAATCGTAGAGTGAAGGTCCTGCATGTTGAATTGCTTGCTATGAAAAACTCAACTGTCCTTGGTTAAAATAATTGTTATCAGGTTTTGAAATATATCAGCAAGCAATGCCAGCACTATAACTGTTGGTTGGGACTGAAGACCATGGGTTTCCATGGTCATGCAGCTGCACACAAAGTCTACAATTAACAGGGGAAGTATCAAGGTGGAGCGGTGTAAAGCTCTCTGCCGTTGGACTCTAGAATAGTGGAAGTGCATTCTCCAGAGTGATGAATCATGCTTTACCATAGTCAAGTTGGTATGTAATACAGTGATAGATTTGAAAATCAAGCACATCGTATTTTGAGTAATAAAATTGGCAAAATAAAAACATTTCCATATTAATAAAAATAATTATTATATAACCTTGTTCAGAAATTTTCTGACAATGCTGCATTTATCTAGGATCACTTCTTTTATATTGATCTGTAAATGTCTAAAGGAATCCATAATGTCTTTAGATTTTGTTGAGATGTCTTTGCCATTAGTGCTGTTGGTTAAATTATGATATTTCAGTCATGATATGTAGTCATCACATCCTTTGAATTTCTATAGTTGAATTATATCATAAAAACTTTCAACTTCTCACAAAAATGTTAAAAGTGAAAGTTAAAGGATGCCACAACAGGCCTATGCAGGCCCAAGGGCTCGCGGGAGGTAGGCTCCCGGCGTTACTTGACCAACGGGACTAGGATGAGGTCGGGAGGTCAGCCCGACACCCATCCGCCTTTAACTTCCGGGAAAGAAACCCGGTACCCATTCTACAGAGGGCTGGGTAGGCCCTAGGACCCGTTTGGAGGAGAATGGAGCGTGGAAAAATTCCCGCGACCTCCAACCCGCAGCCAAGCGCCTTACCCACTAGGCTACCGGGCCCACTTCTCACAAAAATGTACTAAACAAAAATTATAGAACCAGTTATCAGCTTTTTTTTAAAAAAAAATCAAAATTGGATAAGGCATTCCCCGAGTTATCGAGCCCTAAAGTTTTTATTTTGGCCATCATTTTGAATGGCTGCCATGTTGTATGGGACCCAATGAACATGCTAAAGAAGTTTTGTCAATCCCCCCTTTTTTACCAAATAGATGTTTAACGTGCGTATACGAAAATAAGGAGAAAAATTGAAAATAAAACGCACTTGTGTGTGTGTGTGGTGAGTGTGGTTGGCAGGGAAGCCAAGCACCACGACCGTTGGTCTATTGTGCTATTCCACAGAAATAAGGACAGACGGAGAGAAAGACTGAGAAAGAATGGTGGGAGAAATGCAGGGGAAATGGGAGAACCCCGAGAAAACCTGCACAGTGCAGATCATCCACCATCACAAAACTCACATGAGAACTGAACTTCAATACTCAGAGGTAAGAGGCCAATGTCTTGGCGGCAATTCCAACCGGGTGGCCTTAAAACGCATTTACTTGGTAATGTAAAATAAACATGATTATTCCCATTCTTTTAATCCTGTTTATTTATTTTACTTACCAAGTAAGTGCATTTTATTTTCAATTTCTCTCCTAAAATAGATGTTTTTAGTCCTCTAGCACACGGATTATATGGTAAAGATAGAGGGAAGATGATGTTATGCAAAGTCCCAAAATCTTTGGAACAACACATTGTAATGTAAATAAAGCAAATATCTTACCATTGCTGTCAATAGACAGTTCTTACAGCATTAAAGAACAAGTCGTTTATGTTACGACATGCTGTAAAATCTTGTGGTGAAGTTTTTGTCTCAGACAGCATCACTTGTTTGCATATGATTCTAAGTGACTTATTTATCACATCGTATTTATGCAAGTTTTATGCTGGTTATTGGGGAGGGGGGCAGTACTCTCTTTTATATTTGAAATTTTGAAAAAAAGTGACTCTTCAAAATAAAAAGATTTTCAGCGCCTAGAACAATGAGAGGAAACTTAAAGGAATCACACAGGCCTCCTTCGAGGAAGAACTAATGTAAATTAGAAGATACACTGATAATGTCAGTCAACATTCTACAAACTCTACAGCAGGACACACACACAAAATTGCTATCTGTGTGTCCCCCACAGTCCATTCTAACCAAGATTGAACATCACATTCATAAACATTAAAAATATTAACATTGTATATGTTGCTCTGATATTCAAACATAATATGCAATTAATTACTAAATAATGATATAAGACACATCCTCTTCCTATCAACACTATATTTCACAGTTTATTACTTTTAACTGCTTCATCAGGCATAATATACATGGAAAAAAAACTCTTCGTAAAATATAATAAAGAATTTGGTAATAATATCAGAAAATTCTTGGGAATATATACAACTTATATACTGTTAACAACATTGTTTATAATAATTGTAAAACTTTTTAAAACTTTCATATTATTACAATAGATTTTGCTTACAAACTATTTTCATTATTGAAATTATTGAAATTTTTCCAAATTTTTACAATTGACTTTAAATTTATCTAATAGTACTTGGCTAATTTCTACTCCTTTGTTAAAACATATATATAAGTTGTATATAGAGTTTTCTGATATTATTACCAAATTCTTTATTATATTTTACGAAGAGTTTTTTTCCATGTATATTATGCCTGATGAAGCAGTTAAAAGTAATAAACTGCGAAATATAGCGTTGATAGGAAGAGGATGGGTCTTATATCATTATTAGTAATTAATTGTATATGTTGATCAACACCTTACCTCCAACATAACAAAAAAGCCCTAAAAGGTAAGTGAGACGTCAAAATGGCCAAAACATTGTCCAGCTTTGTTACATACAACTCCCTTCATTAGCAAATGTCAATGCGTGGTTAGTTAGCATTAATACATGCATACAGATTGTGCCTACAGTGATTTTGAAGCATGCACTGAGTAATACCATCGAATGTCTCATACTACTTTTCATTACTTTATTATAAATTATGGCATTTCTATTAGTTTTATTCTGTTAAATAAAAATTATATTTAGCTTAAAATCCTTCTAATGTAATTTTATTTTATTTTTAGCAGTTGATAATAGAAATGGAGATGTCAGTAATACTCCAGACTCAGTGTTGCATAATCCTTGTAACCATAAATGTATTTCTAAAAAATACTGTGCTCATTTATGCTGTAAATTTGGTGTAATGACAAAACAGAAGAAGAGAAAAGTATCATTAAAAGATTACAGTAAAGAAACTAAAGAACAATCACAGAGTGGATTAATAAATGATGGTGAATCAACAGAAATATCAGATAACAGTAAAGAAAATAAGGTAGGAAATTATTGCATTGAGTTATTTGCTTCTTACATTATACCCATGATTTCGGCCCATAGCTAATATATTTATATTTTACACAAGTCAATATAATATATAAATAGGGGAACTAGGGTAATTAGAACACATAGCAATTGGTAAAAAAAAAAATCTAGGTTTTTTTTTTTTTTTTGGTTTTTTTTTTTTCCATATTTCTGTAAGAATCCCAATATGGCTCCTGCATGTTATAAAAAACACAAATAACTATCATTTATGTGGTAACCAAGATTTAATTTTAATTAATCTGCTGTTTTTGGCCTTCTGTCATACAAGCTAGAATGATGTTGATAATCAGATTTGATCTTCAGTCACAAAAGTGGTATAAAAAGATTAAGGGCTGTACTTTTTTAACAGAAGTAGTTGCTTTAGGAGAATATATTATACATTCCAGTATTTTTACACCTATTATTATTTACGCCCTGACTCATGTTCCATTTACACTACAGAAATTAATGGATGGGATAATTAGAACACAAATTTTTAAAAAAAAAAGCTAACCTTTGATAAAAATTTTATCTATTTGTGCCCATACAATTTTCCAACTTAAACACAGGGAACTCTGTCCTTCTTTGCTCTTTTTTTTAAAAATTTGCTTGTTTCATTAAACCAAAATTATTCAGATTATTTTTATTTGTTTTCTAATTTAATATAATTTAATTTGATATCAAAACTCTTATGCACTTGTCTTGAAATTACCAGGATAAAAAGACTATGTAGAAAATGGTCTAACTGCGCAACTATATATATTTTTTTTTCAAGAGGCTTCGTTCCAATTAAACCCAAATGGAGTGATTGGAACAGTCATGACATAACAAACTTTCATCACCTAATCATATACATTTCATAAAGCAAATTCAAGTAATTATAAGGCTGAAAGGTAATCTTTCAGACTTCTGAAAAATGTCTCAAGTACTTTGATTGCAAATACAGGGTGCTTATAATTAAAGTTCATCTACTCCAGTGCTTCTTAAGAAAAGATCAATTGTCGGACAGCTTTAAAATTTGGTAGATATACTAAGAAGAGGATGAGGAAGAGAATTATGCACCAAAATATTTTAGTTCCAATTTTCCAGTAAGTGACACTGGTGTTCCGGTGTACATCTGTACTGTACGGTTATTAAGATTGGAGGCACTCCCTTAGCTACAAAAGATGCAGAACATGACTAACATGTTTACGGAAGTAGATGTTCAGTAGTGTCCTCCTTGATCTGTAACTTGCTGGAACCGAAGAACACCACTTACTGCACAAGACATCAGGTGAGATGCTACTGACGAGACATTTAATATTAGCCTTAACCCGTTCCCTGCCACCCCCGAGTTATCTTGCTGGAACCGAAGAACAGCACTTACTGCACAAGACATCAGGTGAGATGCTACTGACAAGACATTTAATATTAGCCATAACCCGTTCCCTGCCACCCCCGAGTTATCCCGGGCTAGTGACCTTGACCGATGTGTGCTACTCCCGAGTATACTGGTGCTTGTAAGGTGACGAATATTTTCTAACAAATCCACTAATTGTTTTGGTTTTCTTGGAAAAATAATATTGTCATCTGTATTTTGAGTTGTTTCAGCCACTAAAAGGCAATTCAAATTATTTCTTTAAACATGAGCAGTATATTAAAATCACAAAAATTGGCTGGCTTGTGAGTCTATTTAAAAATTCCGCCGAAGAAAAAAGGCTTGAATTCCAGTTAATTATAATTTATTTCCTTACATTTAAGAGCTTTTAATCCAAAATGATAATTTTTTTTTTTTTTTTTTATTATCACTAAAAACTAAAACATCAATTTTTTTTAATCATCATTTTTATCAATTTTTTTTGCTTAACTTTTTGTAAACATTGTAATCAGTTTTAATCTTTGACATATTTTCTTCAAAAAATTATTATTTTGTTAAACTGAATTTAAACTGGTTGTTAATATTTTCCTATATATAAAAAACTAAGCAACTAATCATTTCGAAGTGAAAAAGAATCGAAATTAACTAACGAAAGACTCTCTCAAATATGATAGGCTTAACTCGCTAAAAAACTCATCATGCAGAGCACCCTCCCACCGCGGGAAACTCGACAGTGAACGGGTGAAGGACGGGGATGGGACGATTCAGTGCCGCCGTTTCAGCACCGCTGTTTTATCGCCGGCCGCGGCTTATTTAATAGTCGTGCAATAAGCAGACTGTAATCTAAAACAAAGGTTTTATTTATTTGTTAAAATTCATTTTTTTAAAAGTAAGATTTAAGATAAATTCCTAATAATTTAAATAGCGAGTTAAGGGAAGCGCTTTTTTTTTTCAAGTTCACATCTTAAGACCCAAATGGGACATATCATAATCCTCAATATAATCCTTAATATAATCAAATATAAATAGTAGAGTGGTGCTGAACTAGCCAGCGCTGAAACAGCGGTGCTGAAACGTCCTAGACCCTTAAGGTCCTCTAGAGAAACGACAGTATCCCGGTACACATTGTTCTTCAGAAATCCCCAAAGCCAAAAATCATAGGGGTTTAGATTCTGTGAACATGGAGACCATGCTATAGGTAAGTGGCAACTAATAACCCTTTAATTGGTAAAAATGTGCTTGAAGCAGCTGCTGGTCATGGTTGGTTGGATGTGGGAGGGCACCATCTTGCATAAACAGTAGTTTTGAGGCATCCTCGTTACTGGATTAATGTAGATAGTCAATATGGAAGTGTAGCACTAAGCATTGATGGTTTGTGTAATAGGACCTGTGCGAAGGATCTCTTAAAAAAAAAAAAAAAAAAAAAAGGACCAAAGATGAATTGGGCCATAAATCCACATCATACAGTAACTTAGGCGAGTGTAACAGGAACAATTTGTGGATGTTCTTTGCCCAAATTCTGCAACTGTGGGTATTAACAGCATTCAAGTGAAAATGGGCTTCATCTGTCCATAAAATGTTCCAGGGCCATCCTTGTCCACTTCCATTTGTGCAAGAAACTGCAGTGCCAATGTCCGTCAAAGAGATGGATCGCCATGGAGAAGTTCTTGAACATGGCTAATTCTATATGGATACAAGTGCAGAATGTGTCAAACAACCTTCTGAACAGTCGAAGGAGGCAAGCCCATTCGTCATGCAGCACCTCCAGGGTGTCTACCAACTGGGAAATCCGGGAAAACTGGGAATTGTACGGGAAATTTGGTTTGACATGAAATGTACAGGAAAATCGGACTATGTCCTTAAATTTTGAGCATGTTGTCAGGGTTTTTTTTTGGTTGAATAGATACGTTTACAGGTGGTTTTTTTTTTTGGTTGTTAAAATAGGATTGTCAAGGGCCCCACAAAATTCATCTTATACCGCCTTAAAAGATTTCTCTTGGAGGCCCTGATTGGGGTATTTTAAATATTTTATGATACGATACAAGTTTTAATGTCCTTAAATTTTTGTGAAAATGTCCTTAAATGTACGGGAATTGTCCTTAAATTTTTTGTTTGAGATTCAGTAGACACCCTGACCTCGTGCTTTAATGCTTCCTTGTCATAGCATTTTTCTCCATCTCTACAGCAATGTCTTCAACCTACTGCTCAGGAATAGGTTTCTGCCCCCCCCCCCCCCCCAACAGCTAAGGCTAGTGAACCTGTTCTTTCAAATTTTGAAATCACTTTATGGAGCCCCTCTCAATCTTTGGAATTACCTGGTAGAACAATGTTACCAGTATAGTTCTATCTTTTAATGATGCAGCCATTGAATAAATGGTATCTCACTCAACAAGAGAATGCTTTTATACAATTAAACACTAGCGCCACATATTCACATATAAAATTGAAACTAAAATATTTTTGTGCATAATTCTCTTCCACATCCTCTCCTTAGTACATTTACCAAATTTCAAAGCTGTCTGACAATTACCCTTCAATAATATGAAATCCTATGTTTCCTATTGTAATTCCCCTGGTTCCCCCCCCCCCCACAAATTATACATATAACATTATTAAGTACAGTATTGAAAAGAAAAAACGCTATTACTTTTTCTGTTCCTCTCAGAAATTATTCTAATACAGCAGCCAAACTATCAGTTATCTTAGCTGAATAACACATATTCATTCTGCAAAGCATAGGCCATACCATGATAAAAGTTGTTACCACTGGAGAGGCTGAAAGCTTTTTGTATGAGTAATCAGTCATAAATAGTTTTAACCTTTATATCTGGGAAAAGAAAAGAATAAGTTTCATCTGCTAGAGCTTAAATAAATTGAAAATTTCTTGAAGCTTATTAAATATACGCCTCATGCAGTACTTGATCAAGATACTTACTTTAGATAGGAATGGTAAGATTAATGTTTGATTAAGTGCCTTTAAGGTTTCAAGCAACACTTTCATTTTTATCTCTGTGAGGTAGATATCACTTCCACAAAAAGAGTGTTAAAGATGTTGACTTGACTATGTAGCCATTGTTTCCATGGTATTCAATGGTTAAGATGATGCTTGGTCTTCAATAAATAAAGTAAATAAGTGATAGCCACATCAATGACATCCAGAAAAGCTAGAAAAAACCCTTGGGCAATTGAAATAATGTTGTGGATAAAGAAGTTTAATGTCAGAATAAACCATATTCATTGATCCTTGTTTGATTGATTTGCTGTCAAGGTTGTACATGGAATCCAACCTTATACAATGATATATATAAAAAGAATCTTAATATCTTTGATATCAACTCCATTCCAGGTAATATCCAATGGCATGAGAGATGCTGGATGCTATCTTAGCAGGATATAACATATAATTAAATGTGGCTAGCCATTGGCTCTACATTAACATCAGTGGTTATTACCTATTCTAAGTATAATTACAAGGCACTCCATGAGATTTCTAATATTCACATCTGTTGATTTCAACCAAAAGTACAAAAACATTTGACGGATGTTTCATCATGTGCTACCTGCCACTGACCATATTCTCACAGGTGTTCTACACTAGACATTCTAGCCTTACTGATGTTGAGCACAAGGTCTAACTCACTATCATTTCCTCCTCTATCAGGGTTTTCCTTTCTATGAGACAGCCACCATAAGGATTAAAGATTAACCGTATTTGCTGCTTTCTTCTCCTCTAGTATGCTCCTGTTTCCATTATCCCCTCTCAATAATGTGGGATCAATGAGCACCTGCCTCACATCTGAGATGGGTAGAGACAGCAAATTATAACCTAAATTGCCAGCTTTTTCTAATTATTCCATATGTCATTGAAAGAGCTTTTCAAGTGCTTGTCTTGAGCACAGGGCCAAACTAATTACTCAGAAACATTAATAGCAAAGAGGCAATACTAAAAAAGCAGGTGTTGAATGTTAAGCATTACTGATACTAAGCAATGGCTAATAAGCACTCATTTAAATCTGGGACTAGTGCATAGCCCACATCTATATATGACATCCCATTAAAATAACATCCAGCATCTCTCCAGTCATTGGATATTCCCTGTAAGCACATTAACGTCGGAGAGATGAAGGTTTATCTTATGTAAATCATTGCAGGTAGATTCCATGTCTTATAACTCTGACAGTAGATCAATTTACCAAGGATCAGTAAACATGGTGTAGTCTGACATTAAACTTTACTATCCACAATGTCAGTTTCAGTGTCCAGAATTTTATTCATCTTTTGATAGATACCTTAACGGCATTTCATCAAACAATATAAGTTGGCTTTATCATTCCAATCTAAAGTAAATATCCTAATACAGTAATGTCCTAATTATTAGGATTCGTAAGTATCTAATTAGGACATTACTAATTAGAGGTAAGTATTAAATAAAGATTACAGTATCCCTAGATTCCAGTAATTTTCAGCTCTTTTGACTTTTTTTTTTTTCAAAGCCCATTCAGAGCAATTGTGGATAACAAGTGTTTCTACATGATTTCATGCTCCCTATCAGCAGTAGGATTGAACTTTCTCTTTCATCTCTCTAGAAAATATCAATATTTTTAGTAATTCTAGTCTATTAAAGAAATAAAAAAACCAAGGCCTGATCATAGATAAGATTTCACGCCTTTGATTTTATCATCAGAAAGAATCTGGAATGGCCTTTTCGTCTTCAATGGGACTCATCAGCCAGATTCTGTGTTTATCATCGAGGGTGGATCTGGCAAGATTACCTCTGATGATAAACTCAAAGGCATGAAAGCTTATTTATGTGCAGGCCTTGGTTTTTTATTTCGTTAATGATTTCTCTGCACATTAAATTTGTTTTCATATAATTCTAGTACATGTTCAGGAAAATGTTACCATTATGAGACTGTTCTTTAAATTCAGTAATAATTTAGTGATCATTGTTTCATTGTTTGGTCCTTGCTATGCATGAAATCAAAAAAGCAAGTTTATGAGGCAAGATTCCACAGAAGGACTTCTGCTGTATATTTATGACAGTTTATGCCATTAGCACTCATCATTTACATCTTGAGATCAACAAACAACTCAATTACAAGACAAAAAAAGATAGAAAATCAGGAAAAAAAAAATTGATGAGGCCAAGAAACAAAACTTCTGGAGACCAATTAAATCAATTATAAAGTTGTTTAATTTGGAAAACTCCATTATGAAAATGGTAATAACATTGAAACATAAAAAAAAGGATTTCTATTACAAAGCCTCTGAATCATGTTGACCTTCATAGGAGATAAGAATTGTGTTTTATCATCAATTCAGGATTTTATTTTCCTAGAACAACTTTTAGTCATTTCTGCTAAATAGCATAGCTTATACACAGAAGTCCTACAGTGTGGATTTAACACAATTTGTAAAGACATGAGGGAGTGAGTTTCAGATCTTAAGCTATCCCAGCTGATCAGATGTGCTGTATTGAAACATCTGTCCTGGGATGCTTGATAGATCTGAATCTCTTAATGCTTTTAGGAAAAGCAATTCCCAAATTACACCGTGCTGGTGTGGTCTAGTGGATTAGATGGCAGTCTTCCACGAGGCCTATGCGTCTGCACCTGGGTTCGAATCCCGGCATTGGCTTGGATGTTTACTTTCTTTCCTGTGTTTGCTGCTTTCTCTTCTCTTTCTCTTCCACTGTCTTTGGTTTTTAAAGGTGGGAAAAATTGTCAGAATTGAAACTGGAAAAAAATACATTCACAATTTCTGACCATTGTGGAATTAGTGCGATAGATCTGCAATGGATGAAAGCACACATGGGATGTGCTTCACTAAATAAAAAAAATTCCCAAATTGCTGTTATGTACTGCAGTAAAAGAAATAGCAGAGCTAATATTGTTGGGAAATTATACAGGAGTGAAACCTCTCACAGGCATCTCATAGTGGGATTTAATACCATTTAATATTGTGTTTTTAAAATACACAAAATCTACCCACTGTATTTATGACGAATCATATAACCCCTTGATGCAACTGAAAGTTGTGCATTATTTTTACATTTTGAATTTACAATTAGGATTGGATGTGAATAATTGTTTTCAAAGATCGGCAATTATTTGGCAATGAGTGACAATAAAAACTAAATGTATATTTTTTTTTTAAATATATAACTTTCATTTTTGAAAATTATCAGGCAGTAATGAAACTTTTATAACTATTTTAGAAAAAATGTTTAGAACATGCTCCAATAAAACAAAAGGAACAACAAGTTAATCAATCTAATGAAACAACTATGCCAATGATGACATCAGAGTTATCTGGATGGGAAGATTTGGAGTTTTATAAATTACAGCAAGAAAAATACAACAGCAACAGTAAGTTATTTTTTTATTTATTAGTTTATTAAACTTCAACTTGCAAGAAAGGTTAATTTACGTATAGTAAAACATATTTTGTTTTAGATAAAGGTAATACACTATATGGCCAATAGTATCCAGACACCAACTGTTATACAATCAGAGTCATGTGGCACATAATAGGATGTCAGGCCACCTTTAGCATCAATCACAGCCTGTACTGTCTGGGAAGACTTTCCACCAGATTTTAAAATAACCCATCTGTTCAAATCACGGCAGCATAGCCTTCTCTCTGTGGACAGAACAGTTATCCTGTTGATACAGAAACAGTCCTTCCCCGAACTGTTGCCAGAGGGTGAGAAGTGCAGAGTTGCCAAGAATGTCGGCATACATCTCAGTGTGTTCATATTTCCGGTCAAAGGAACTAAAGGACCCAGACTGAACCATGAGAAACAGCCCCAAACCATGATGTCGCCGCCACCAAACTTCACAGCTGGCACAATACACTTGGGTAGGAAGCATCACCCAGGAAAACAACCAAACCCCCTATCCCTTCAGCCATCAGATGACTAAGATCTTAGTGTTAAATAAATAGTAGTTTCTTAAAAGTTCAATAGACCTCCGGTCGCAGTGCCTGGCTTCTCTGCCACCCACATTCACTACATAACGTAACATAATGTAACATTCTTAAAAGTATTGGAAATTTTTTGAAAGAATCATGCAAGACTCTGGATTGGTGAGCAAGATATGATGGTATCTAATCCTAAAGGAGGACTCAAATTACATAAAGCTGGAATGTCCTAGTCAAGGTTTAAGATAGATGTTCTGCACTTGTTACCAAAGATTTTCATTAGAAGGTAGTAACATTGTATCTCACTCAATTTTTGCATTTAACTCTTTAACTTTATTATTACATAGATTACCAATTTAAATTTTAAGAAACAGTCTAATAAACTTGAATAATAAATTTAACATGCTGTGCAATAAACTACAAAGCAATAAAAATGAAAACAAAAGACAGCACCAGAATAAA
>JAFIDM010009631.1:35917004-35962171 GCA_023159025.1 Thereuonema tuberculata
GGGGGGGGGGGGGATTGTCCTTCCTTGGACTCATCAACCCGATCCACCTACCCCGAAAAAAGACCCAGAACGGCGAGAACATAAGTTTCTTGCCAGGGTCCACTGCCAGGAGTGACGGTGGCCTTCACTTATGTTCTTGCCGTTCTGGGTCTTTAATCGGGGTAGGCGGATTGCGCTGATGAGTCCTAGGAAGGACGAAACGGCTGTCCTCAATTCCCCCCCAATAATTGATTCAGAATGGCAATTTGTTTATTCTGGTGCTGTCTTTTGTTTTTGTTTTTATTGCTTTGTAGTCTAATAAACTTGTTTACTATTAAAAAACTCCATACTTAACCAGCGATATTTCACAGAGTAATAATCTTTCCCTGCTTCTTCAGGCTACATTTTGAAAAAATTTAAAACCAAGGCAGTTATAACAAAGAATAAGGTTCCTAGTGTATCAAATTATTACAAAGAATAAGTTCTATACAATTGCAACAAAAAGTAAAGTATCAAATTATTTTTAATAATAAACAAGTTTTATAATAAAAAGCAGCGAATTAGTCTAATAAACATTAAATATCCTTAAAAATTAGTACTATCTTCCCTGACCCCTCTACTCACCTATGCTGGATGGTAATAAAATCTAAAAGCAATATCATATCAAAAGCAAGTGAAAATAAAATCAATAAGTAGAATTGCCATAATTTAACTAAAGATGTAAAGTTAGATACTCAGTAAAATTTAGAAACAGAAAACTATGCACAAAGAAATTATTTAGATCTAATTATTTATTCATGATTTGTTTAGTAATCATTGTTGTATTTACAATTTCTTGTGGTTGAGTGATCGATTAATCTGTTGCCAAATACAAATCAGTGTTAATTAGAAATTTATCAAAAGAGTTCTAGTAGAAATTACGTAACATGTGGACAAGAATCTGAGAAAAATCCTGAGGCCAAAGGTATCAGATGGGAAAAAAAATACCAAGTTGATGTGGAATGTAGATTTGTGCAACAGTGTTTTGTTCTGGCACACTTGATAATATCATATTTATCAAGTGATTTGATGCTGTATAAGGGTTGGTGCAAGATCTGATGCTCCTTTATGGCTAATTTTACAAAGTTATGTTAATTAAAAATAACTGCTGAAAAACGTTTCATTGAAGTCATTGGTGAATCTTCAATGCAATATAGTTTTTAGCTTTACTTCCTATTAATCAAATATAAATATCACAATAGTAATAAAATCCATTATCCACATTTGATTATATTACATGTGCCCAATCTTCACAATCTTGGTACTGTTATTATATTGTTTATATATTTACATACATATTCCCAATTATTTTTTTAAATATTTATTCATTTATTTTCTTTTAGAGATTGCTAAGTTAAATGATGCTACTGATAAGTCTGATAGTTCCGAACAAGAGTTTTCTGAATATTTTAATAGAGAAGAAAAAGAATCCTGTTTTAGAAAATGCATTTCATCTTCTATTAACATTCAAAATTGGAAATTTGGCAATCACAACTGCAAACCTGATGAAATTTTTCCAGAGAAATATATCATTAATCCCAGCCTTCAAATTAAATCTGATCAAATGGATCAGAAACTACCAGCCTTAACTCAACAAAGCACATTTGATACAGAAAAAATTGAGCTTCCAGATAAATATTTCAGCTATGATATACCATTTGAGAACACTATAGTCTGTAAAAATGCAGAAATCCAAACCCAAAGTGAGAAATCAATAATAGCCAATGAACCCAAGAAGAAAAGAAGTTATAAGCTTGTTGAAAATACAGACCGGCCATCAAATTTATTATTAGACAAGTAAGTTCTTTTAAATGCAAAATCTATTTAAAAGAAAAAACATATTGATTTATAGGAATAAAAAAGATGTTTAAATCTATATTTGCTTTTCATTTATTATTTAAGAGTCTTGGATTTTTGCCGTTTCAAGATCATTATTTGTTGTCTCTAGAATAACCCATTTAAATTAACAATTCAGATTTTACTTCCTGATTGTTTGTTGATAAGTCAACCTTGAACTTCCAAGGATGGTTATAAATAAATTATCCAGTTTACTGTAACTTATTGATAAGTATAATTTCTATTGGCCACTGGGTTACTTAAACTTATGAGAGACAATGACTTTGAAATAATGTTGTCCTTAAGTCCCAGTAAATAAAAAAGGCATTCAGATTTCACACTTACTTACTATTTTTTCTGTGTTTTAATCCATGTCCTATCACACACATTAATTTTTTTAAAGTGATTATAGGAAAATTTTAATTACAATATACAGGATTTTTCAGCTTTTTCTGCACACTGTAATTGTTTCAGTTGTTTTTTAAGGTGATTTAGTAACCAAGACAATTCATCCGATTAATAAAAGTTCATAATTTTTTAGTATGTGTATAAAAGATGTTCCTTGTACATTTGCTTCAAATTTAAAAATAATATTAATGGAATTTATTGCAGAACAAAAAAAAAAAAACTAAACATTTTCATCTTAGAGGCTAACTATAAAATTTTACACATACTTTTCGGAAAGTGTGGTGACAGTGTATGTAAGCACAACTTTTTGTTACTTTTGCACTCATGAAGTGGACAGATGATTTTTTTAATATTCGACAGATATCCTGACCAGTAAAGATAATGAAATGATGCACACACTAGATCATTCCACCTAGATGCACATGTTTATGCTATCCCTGCATATTTATGTTTTGGGATAAATTAAGACTTTTATTGAGCACTTAAAAACAATTCATCCTGTGCAGCCTAGATGAATAATACTTTCTTGGGAGGATGCATTCAAATTTCACTCTATTATACTCTTTCAGTTATCCATACAAAGTGATGCTCTAATATACTTGGTTTGCTTCAAATTAATAAATAAAATTGATATACAGGGTGTACCTGAAATGTGCTGCCAAGCTTAAAGGTTGTATTCAATCATGCAAAACAACGAATAAATGTCATATAAACATGGGTCTGGAAATGCTTTATTTCCAAGATATGAATGGTGCAACAATACAGAGGTGTTGACCGTACAGTCACTCAGTTTCACAGAAAGTGCTCGAAATGTCCTCCACCGGCCACAATGCACGCAACACAACGTCGTTTCATCGACTGCCGAACAAGGTCGAAGATGCCAGGTGCACATCGAATTGTGTTGCACCTATCCACTATGCGATCATGCAGTGCATGGGCATCAGGAACCAGTGTGGTGTACACTAATGTTTTAAGATAACACCATACGAAAAAGTCCAGAGGGTTTAAATCAGGGGAATGAGCAGGCCATGCTATTGATCCCCCTCTTCCAATCCAATGATCAAGATAACATTAGTTCAGAAGTCGTCAGGCTGTACGGCTGAAATGCATTCAACCAGACTGCTCCACTGTTTGGGGTGGTTTGTCCACTTGTGGTGGGGGGTATTGAACTTTACATGTCACGATTACTGAGGAGCAATTTAATGACTCTATGTTACGACGTAAAGGTCATCGCTGTATCGTTTCATCCTTCATATCTTGGAAATAACGCATTTCCAGACCCATGTTTATATGACATTTATTTGTTGTTTTGCATGATTGAATACAACCTTTAAGCTTGGCAGCACATTTCAGGTACACCATGTATATTGCAAGAAAGTGAAATCTGTTTACCTGTAAAACTGAGCTCAAGGATTGTTCAATGGAGTATTTATAGTATTCTTTAAAAAAAATTATCTTGAGCATGAAGATATTTGTGCCAATATTTCACCAAACAGCCTACAAATTGTTCATACAATTATATTTGAAGGCTGCTACCTTTCACATCTACATGTATCAATCAGAAAAAAAGTTTACAAAGCTTGTGTATGAAAAGAAAATGAGATGGTGCTCTTAAAAGTGTCACAGATATACTATTTTTTTACAAAAAAAAAAACCTTGAAGATTTAGGCATCTGCAATAACTCTTATGCAGCTGGGATGGATAAACCGATCAAAGTCAAGACCCTGCTGTAGTAGACACTTTTTCATCACATTGGACTTCTTCATTGCACGTTAAACGTCGATCTGACATTTGTTCTTTTAAGGCAGAGAAAAAATGAAAAATCACCAGGATCCAAATTTAGACTAAGGGACATATGTCCCAACAGTTCCCAAGGAAACCGTGCAGCAAGTTGTGTGTGTTCCATGCAATGTGTGGTCATGCATTGTCATGAAAGAGGATCATGCTGTTTTTCAGAAGACTAGGATGTTTCTTCCTGATGTTGTTGCACAATTTCTTTAAAGTTTCAATAGGACACCAGTTATCCAAGCAGATTGCCATTTTGAAATGACAGTGTACACCTCCAATAACCCACATGAGAAAGACTACTCAGAAATTAGTAGTAGAGCCAGATACTTCAGCAGTATCAGTTATTTCAGCAACCACCAGCATTAAGGCAAACTAAAAAAAAAATTAATTTCTAGTGGTTGTAAACTTTTTTTCTGACCGACCTTCGTACTTCATTGTAGATGTTTAAATTCATGCAGTGCAAGCAAGCACTGAAGCCTCACTTTATCTTCAGATGCTACAGCCCAACTGAGAAAGATTTCTTTAGAGAGCAGCCTTGAGAATATATTGAGCAAGGCATCTACTGTTTCATGACAAAGTGAGAGAACTGTCTTAAGCTCAGGATGATTTAAAAAAAAAAAAAGGTACTATAGATATCATGGAAAAAAAAAAATACTGATTTCCAATGATCAAGTCCTGTACTTAATTTATTAATTTATATATTAGATTTATATAAAAAAAAAAAAAAGCCAGGGAATTCTTATAAACTATATATAAATTATAAACTATACATATTTGATGTGATATTTAGGTATATGTGTACTGGAAAAGCATATATTATAAGTTTTTTGTTTTTGTAATATGAAAACTTTTCTTTGCTATCCTTAGGATGTGGTAAGGCAGTTCATTTAAAACAATGTCAAACATTTGGGTACCGAATTATATATCTTCTTAAACCATTTCACATTTACTCTTACAAAAACATTATCAATCTGTGAAATGCAAGCAATAGGTCTCCTTTTTAGTTAACTTTGTATTTCAAGAGTTTAAAACTATGGCAAATAGTTGTTGTCTTAGATACACTATCTGAACAAAAGTAATCCAGACACCTGATCACCTCAAAATATGAAAGGCATTAACATAAAGTTGATCCACCCTTTGTTTTTTAACAACCTTCCCTTTCTGGAAAGGCTTTCCACTTAGATTTTCATAAATTGCTGCAGGGATTTCCTTCCATTCTTCCACAAGAGCCAGAGTGAGTTCAGTCATTAATGTCAGGCAATTTGGCCTGGTTCACAATCAGTATTCCAATTTATCCTGAGTATTTGATGGGATTGAGATCAGGTCTCTGTGCAGGCCTGATCAAGTTCTTCAACATCAATCTCAATAAATCTTTCCTGCACAAATCTTGCTTTGTGGATGAGGCACTGTCATGTTGGTACAAGAATGGACCTTCACCAAACTGTTGCCAAAAGTTCAAAGCATGGAATTATCTACGTCATAATAAGCTTCAGTGTTAAAATTTTGTCACTAAAACAGGGACCCAGTCAGAACCACGAAAAGAAGTCTTAGACCACGATACCTCTTCCACCAAACAATTGACTCACCATATTCAAGCAGTTAAGCATTCTCCTGACATCCATCAAGCCCAAATTTGTCCATTGAACTGCCTGATGGTGAAGCATGGTTTATTTTTAAAGAAAATGCATTTCCATTGCTCTATAGAGTCCAATGGCTTTAAGCTTTACACCACTCACCTGATGCTTGATGTTGCTTATATACTTGTGCCACCTTGGAAACCCATATCTTTCAACTCTCAAAAAGTTATAATTCTGGTGTTGATTGTAGAAGCATTTCAGAACTTAATAGTAATTCTCTAAACTGAGAACAAAGTTTTACATACCATATTCTTCAGCACTTGGTGGTCCTGCTCAGTGATTTTATGTGACCTTTCAGTTCATGATTGTTCTTTGCAATTCCAGTTTGCAACATCATCATTCATGATGAAAATGGAGTTGCAAAGTTCTCTGTAGCAGTGATAACTAGCAAGAACACTGACAGAGAGTTGGCGATTAACAAGATCTTTGTAATGGCAGTATATGCCAGAAAGATCTGCCATTGTTCCCACAAATTTGATGGTGTGAGTGAGAACCAAATGGACCTAATAGCATTGACATTAATTCTGAAACATTCCAGAGATAATAATTTATCCGAAGCTGAATTTTATCCTGCTAAGTGATAGCATTTATTTATTTATTGGGTCATCCCATAAATAATGTGATTTTTATAACTTAACTGCAAAACACTTCATTATTTATAGAAAACATCATTAAGTGATGCTTCATTATTCTATTCAATTCTTATTGGTAATGTGAGAGATTGCAGGTAATTTACAGGGGATGGCCCCAATACTTATTGATTTGTAAAATCTCACTTATTCCATGTGTGATTTGCTAGTTATTTGTTCCCTAGTTTTTTTGTTTTGTTTTTTTTTGCGTAAATATTCCTATCCTTTGTAAGAAACTTCAGATGAACATGACTGAACATGCAATTGTCATATTTTGGCACCTATTTCCATTTTGCTGTAATGTTTTTTTCTAAGATGAACAAACCAATAAAAAATGAATCAGCTGCAGAAATATTAGGTGTAGAAAATGAAAGTATTCTTATTCAATGCCATCTATAGATAGTCAGTGGCCATAACACAAAAAAATGATATTAATACTTATCAGAATACACAGAAGTGATTTTCATTAAAAGAGAAAATAGTTCAAAACAAGGTAGGGAAAGCGATTAGTAAACCAATCACAATGCTTCGCAACGTCTTCTGATGATATTGCTTTAATTTCCTTATTATTATAAATGTGATTGTTGCGGATGCAAAAGGTGCAATTGTTGTAGAGCTGCATTATAAATGTGATTGCTGTGCATGCAAAAGACAAAATTGTTGCGATTGTTGTGCTTAAGGATAATTTAATGTCCTCAAAAACAGGATTATAAGTCTTCTGATACTTGTATCAGAAGACTAAAATCATCAGCAGAGTGTATTTTGGCATTGTAAGCACCAAAGATATGAAGCAAATAATCAAATATGAAGTGCAAATAGTAAATTTCATTGTGTTGCATATGGCACATATAATTTATTCCAAACTGTGGTACAGCAAATTGTGGAGCCTATAATGTGTTCTAAGCAATGTGACCTATCATGTTGTTCCAGAAGCTGCAGGAACGTTGTGCTTATCAGCAGAACATAGCTGGTAAAAATGTTTTTCATTATGTAATGTTATTCTGTCTTATGATGTTGCGAATTTAGGATAGACCTTTTAAGGTATCCCATAACCTAAAGTCATGGGTTAAAATCAAGTGAATGGGATAGCCATGATGTTGGAAATGTTAGTAATTAAATGACTTAATTACTATTCTCAGTGAACCACTGTTTCAGTAACTGCTATACACAACCAATTCGAGGAGATAACTCCATCTTGCATAAAAAAAAAAACAGTTGAATCAGATCATCCTTGCTGTTGCAGTCGAAGACAACAAAATTGCTCAACAAGTACTAATATCTCTGGCAGTAAATGAGTAACATAGGTCCAGTTCAATGATTTTCTTTGAAAAAAAAATAAAAGTTACATATAGTAACTTTTGGTTAGTGCAAAGGGATCTTCTGCAGCCCAAATATGACAGTTGCGAATGATTACAGTTCCACTGAGATAAAAGCAAGCTTCATCTTCCAACAATATCCTCCATGGCTCAACATCATTGACTTCCATTTTAAGCAAAAAATGTCAGGGAAAATGATAGTTGAACTCCTACATCTTAGTGAAACGATTGCTGTATAGCTCTTATATAGATAAAAGAACAACAATTTATGCAAAATTATGTAAATGTTGGGTGTGGCATTTGTAAGTCTTGACATTGCACATACACTGATTAAATCTGCTGCATTAGTCATTGACTGGCTAATGACAGCAATAGCACCATCTTCAGCTTGCTGTGAGGATATTGGTGTGCAGCTTCTTCCTGCTTTCCCCAAAACAAGAATCATTCTTCTAGACCATCTAGTGCTAGTAGACCTCTTCAAAAATTCTTACATTGACAAAAATTCCAAAGTGCAGCAGCACTATTGTTGTTTTGATAATAAAGCATTACATGTAAAGCACATTCAGGCATATTAGCAGCCATCATGCTATCACTACTGCTAATGGCATGAAAGGCAGTTGCAGGAAATAGAAAAACAATTTTGTAAAATAAATTTGTTACTAATTAAACTAACATTTAAGTTACAATATTTATTTTTATGCTTATTTTTAACAGTGATCAGGGCATGCAGACTGCTTTAAATTATTTTACAGATATATTTGATGGTTTGTTATAAGGTTCAAAAACAACTGATAATTAAGGTAAGTGTTGTTCAAAAATATTCTTCATTCAGTCTTCAAATACAACTTTGATTTTGTTTATGCTCCTTTCTGTCTATTGAAAGAAAAATTTAAGATGGTCATTCTGATTATTTATCTTTCTATTTCTCATGCCAAACACTTATTCGTAGAAACTGATTCACTAGAATTTGATATCACTTCAATTTGCATTGAAATGATAAACTAATTAGAAATAATGATTTTTTTCCAACTAATTAGAAATAATGATTTTTCAATAAATAGATTTATCTAACAGTAATGAATTTTCATTAATTAATGCTTTAAGATTTCGCATAATAGTATGGTATCAGAAATTCGTTAACATGTCTAGCAAACACAATTGGCAAGTGGAAACCCTTACAATTCTTGCTTCTTTAGTAAGCTCCAATGTTACCCGATATAGAATAAAGTCATGTAAGCATGAACAGTGGTAATATTCAGCAGAGAGCTGATTGGAAGTTGGACAAAGGTTAGGCAACAATTCTTGATAGTAAGCACACTGCTTTAAGTTTTTGATAGCATTACAGTGGTCCAGACTAAAGCTCCAACACTACTACTTGGCACAAAAGTTGACCATAAATAGGGTGACCAGATTTTTACATTGGCAAAGCGGAACACCATTGACCGGGGGGGGGGGGGGGGGGCCGGAAAAAAAAAAAAAACGGAATCTCCAGGTTCAACAACCAAAAAAAAAAAAAAAGACACGGAATCTCCAGCTTCAACAACCAAAACAAAAAAAAAATCTCCAGTTCAACAAAAAAAGGAATTCAATAACCAAAAACAAAATCGGGACTTTTTTAAAATGCCACGGGACGCGGAACAAATTGTTTAAAATCGGGACGTCTGGTCACCCTACCATAAACCATCTGCCAAGGAGTTCCATCTTCCCTTTAATGATAAATTTTTAATAAAGTGAGCAAGAAAGTTCTTCATTATATATTCAAACAAAAATATATTCCTTCCATTTTCATCAATCTGTTTAAATTCTTCAACGATATTTAAATTAATTTCAATGAAATTAATGTTAAATGAATATCCAGAAATTTTTATCAACAACTGTATTAAAGATTTTTTCAGAAATGGAAGAAAAATTAGAAACAAATCATCATATAATAAGATACTAAAGTTACCTGACGAAGCCAAAATTCATAAAGAAATAAAAAAGATTTGCAGAGAAAATGAAATCAAGATAGTATATACAAGGAGCAAAAATTTAAAATCATTATTAAAAAAGAAAAGTGAAAACGAAAATGAAATTTGGAATACAATGGGTACTGTTTACAAATTAAAATGTAGAACTTGTCAAAAAATTCAGAAGAACCTTAAAAGAGAGAGTACAGGAACATAATGCTGCCTTTAGGAACAACAAACCAAAAGCGTCGGAATGGGTGGAACACTGCATTAATGAAAACCATAATCCGGACCCAATTGTAAAGATTTTATTCAAAATTAAAGACAAACACACAAGGTATATGATAGAAGCGTATACTATAAAAAACTACCGATGTATCAACAAAGATAGAGGTTACACAGTGAATAGTAATATATTATCTCATTTCCAGACTGTAATGCAGCACAAAGAAGAGAAATTTAAATAATGGATATTAAAAAAACATGCATCAACAGAGATTACACAGTGAACAGCCATTGCATTTACATTGTCAACATTATGATTAGTACATAATATTTTATTTTGCGAAAAACTTGACAAAGCAGAACGGTAGTTTTCTGTGAAATATCGTTAAAGAATTTAAATAGATTGATGAAAATGGAAGGAATATATTTTTGTTTTAATAAAGAGAGCAATACTAAAACTGCAAATCAAAGTAGCTTTATACATTAAAATTTAGAGATAAGTTATTAATCGAAAACATGAAATTTCTTTATTAACTAATATTTTTACTGTTAAGTGATTTTGGTTTATTATTGTATTAATGAATTATTATCGAAATTTATTGTTAAAATTTTTGGTATATTATAGTGATATCATGTTTTTTGTTAATAGTTAAAATGTTATACTTTTCCAAATTATTTTTCTCCTTGAAAATGTAACAAAAAATAGTTACAAAACATGTAAGAGTAATTTTAATAAACATTTTTCCCATTAAAATATCTATTCCATATAAATTTTCTTACATTACACATTAAAATTTTAACTGCTTAAATAATTAGGTTTACTTTTTTATTCAACACTTATTTTACTCGTGTTGCTTTCTCCAAATTGATCTAATGAGACAATATATTAACAGTGCAGTATAAATGATCTTGTATTGTTTATCATTATTTATATTCATTTTACTTTCTCCATACTATTGCATAAGGTAATATTTATGGAAAAAATCAATGAGTATTTTAATGGAAATTGGTCCTTAGCATAAATTTGATTATTTTTTTTAGTTATGTCTGTGTTGTTGTCTGTATGGATAAAATACTATGGCACAACGACTAAATTAAAATTCTAATTTTTAGAGTTTAGTTATAATGTTTTAAACATGGATCTACTGCACAAAAATCTCGTAAATACTTTTTACATTACGACAAAGCCTTTCTGTCTATTAACTTATGCAGAATACAAATTCAAACACACTGTCTAATGGAAACTTTGTGCGCAAAATAATTTAATGTTACATTCCATAATCCAGTAATATCTTAACTGAAAAAGTCTTGCAACAATTCCTGCTGTTTATTCATCAGAATTATTATTAATTTTTTCAGTTCTCAACAGGATCATCTATCACTTTTTGAGTTTGAAGTTACTTAATACCCGCTGACTGTTATGTTACAAAGTTTGCATGCTATCCTTTGCTTGGTAAGAGAATGAGATCTATAACTAATCAAGATCATATCTAAAGAAATGACTATTTATTTATTTACCTGTTTATTAAGTGTTTGATTTTCAATTACAAGATCACTATATATATTTAATAATGAAAGTTGTCAACATGTTAATTATTTTTATCTATATTGTTAATGACAATTATGTTATTTAATATTTATTTTCAGTGTTGTATGGTTTCTTTCTTAAATAAAAAACATTACTCTTTTGCTGCTGCTGCTTACCATATTCTGTTTGAACACACGCACAAACTGCATTTTTAAAAATAAAAGGTAATGATGAAGTTTCTCTGATAAATGAGCTTTATACATGACAAAAATTATTCTGATATTGTCAGTGAATTGTTACGGCTCAATATGAAAGAAACTTTAAATAGTAAAATTTAATAATCTACAAAATTTGAATTTACACAATTATAGATTTCTATACAATTATCTCCTACAGCAAACCTCTCACAGTTTGAGTATAAATTAAGCAACAATTTAATCACTTCTCTTTTGCTTGTCTGAACATCCAAGTAATTGAATCCAAATAGTATCCTGTATTCTCTTTATCCTTTTCAGAAGTCTCCATCACACTTGATTTATTCATATTCTAAAAAACAAAATAAAAAAAAAAAAAAAGAAAGAATTAAGCCCTAAAAGAGAAGGACATTAATACATAAAAACTGAAAATACACATTTTAAACTAAGTCTCAAATGGCTGGCTTTTTTCTGGAAAAGAGGCAATAAAGCAGATTAGTATTCTAAAGAACCTAAACCCTTTTAAAGTACAAGTCTATTATCCAGAATGTGCAGCCAAAATTAGTGCTAAACCTATTTTTGTGATTTTGCCTATTTTATTTTATTTTTTGAAACCCAGTTTTCTTGATTAAAACAAAATAAATATATAGTAAAACCCCGTTATTATGCTCGTCAAGGGACCATGACCTACAAGCGTAATAAGCGGGATAGCGCTATAGACGGGAAATGATTTATGAGATGGGGAAAGATTTGGACACCATTTTACAGGAAACATACATGATTCTGCAATAGATATACTGCAAATATGAGCTTATTTCCTATTAAAAGGATCTTTGATTGTGGTTTGCCGTGTGTGTGTGTGTGTGTGTGCTACTGTTACGAATTATGACATTTTCAATGCGGTTCCGGTAACTATTAATGCCAATTGATACACTACTAGGAGCAATTTTAATATATTTTCGGAGCAGATTTAGTGCACACTTTACTTTTTTACGTTTGCAACAACTCTTCGCTGCATCGGTAATTGCATCATTATTGTTCGCAGACTGGACGAGGGAATTCCTAGAGATTCTGCGAAATCCTTCTGACTTCTGTAGAATTCTCGTCGTACTTACGGAGAATTGGCAATTTTTCACTTATAGAAAGGGATTTCCGCTTCGACATTTTACACAATTGTATCACAGACCCGCAACTTCAGAGTTCAAAGATTCCCTCCTACCCGGGGAAAAAAAAATCTTTACAGTGTTACATTTCTTTTCGATACAAAATTTCCGATATAAAAAAGCGCTACAAGCGGGATTTGAAGCGTTATAAGAGGGTAAAAGTATACAGAGATATATAGAAAATTCTAGGGACCGTATAAAAGGAGCGTAAAGAACGGGATAGTGCTGTAAGCGGGAGCGTAATAATGGGGTTTTACTGTAATATCGCTTGAACTTTCATTATTTCAGTTTCTAAGATTCTTCGGAGTAATTAGAAATGAAAGTCAATGCAAAAAAAAAAAAGGCCATGAATCAAAAATCAAAACAAACAATATAACAAATATCAATATATTTTTATATAGTGAAATATATTTTAAGTCTTATACTTCAGCTGTGATATATCCCAATGACATTTTTCAAAAATACTAATCACCTTTCGAAAAGATTTTTAGTTTACTCTCTCACCTTGCAATTTTTAGTGATGTAGACAGGAGTTTGTCCCATCATTTATAAACTCTTATATCAATACTTATTATCAAAGCTCTTGAAGATGAAGAAGAGATGAAAGGTTGAACAAAAGGAATATGTAAGATCTCTTATTATGGAAAATCTTAAATATTAACTGACTGATATCTTGGAAATAAGAGGAAAAGTTACACAAGAATTCTGACCACCAATAAATATGGAAAATATGATCAACAGATATCCATGTATGTTTCAAGGATAAGGGGCCCATGATAGCTATTGCAGGTTAGCAAGAACAATATAGGCAAATAAGATATGAGACCACTGTGTAAATGCATAAGGAGATTTTGAAGCATCATAATCTGACCATTATCAGAAGGGTTAGGGTCGTGAACAATCAGGATGATTTATAGGAAAGAGAGATGAGAAACATTCTTGTGGAATCAGATGAGCCTGGAAAAGACATCCTGAATGGGTTTAAAAAACAGTTGAGACAAATTGGAAAATGCCAACTGATAGTAGATGCAAGAGTACCATAATACTGAATGTGCTCCACAAAGAAAAGCCAAAAGTCAAAGTACATAAAGATGCCATTCTTTGGAGAACCCCTGAGTGAGGATAAATATTTGGTCAGTTAGTTTTGAAAGATCTATAAGAGTTCTTCGGTGACAGGAATTCTGATTTCAAGGGGAAAAATTGACACTAGGAAGAATTCCTAGCATGATGATCCTCTCAATTTTATATCTGAATAAGAAGAAAGCGTAATGTTCCAGTTTACTATCTATGTAAGGATTAGAAGTCAGATGTTCCAAGAAGCTGAAATCTATCACCAAGCTACACAGAGAATGTAATGTGATGGATTTTGTTTCTATACACTGTTGTGGAAGTTTCTAGCAGATATTAAGCAAGGAAACGTGTGATGACAGAGTACAGAGAAATATGTATTGCTAACTTATCTGAATTTTTTGATGCCCACTGACACCAGAAAAGCTATTATATTTTTTTATTAAATCTATTTCTTAATGGCTGTCTACCAAAAGTTAGAGAGAAGGTACAAGAAGGACAAAGCTGTTTACTAGCTTGTCCAATTCCAAGAGCAAAGCAAAACGCTGGATGCTAATTACTTTTTCATGGGTCTGGAAATGAAGACATAAAATAACTTTAACACTATCCGAACAAACAGAACTATATTATATCATTGCCAAGAGTGACAAGAAGCTACAAATATTGTTTGATTATTACAGGTAAGAATGGTGATAGAAAATGTGCTTTTGCCTTAATTAACAGGAAAGAAGCTATGAATCGGCTCAAAACACATGAGCAATAGAAGCATTGAAAGTGTCTTCCAGTGACATATAGTGTCTATGATTTCCAAATATTGATGGAAGATGATGCAAAGAACAACGCAGAAAAAGACAAAGCAGGATCAATAAGTACACGAGAATAAAAATGAATGCACATCAATATAAAATTACAAAAAGAAAAAAAAAACTCTAAAAATAGCAAAATTAGTTTGAAGCTGATAATGATATTACACTGAATAATGATTTCAATAGCTGCTGTGTTTCAATAATCAATAGGAAGATATGCACTTTATCAGGGCCCAGACCTAACAAGTAGTTTGGCTTAAACAAAATTTCTAAATAAAACTAGATAAAATTTAAGTGGACTGGATGATGCCAATAATCTGAAGATAAAAAGTATGAAGCAAAATTTTGTAGCTTATAAATTATGGACAGTTTTAAAAATGAAAACTTGGTAACATTGAAATTGCAACACTCAGCAGAGATGATCAGAAATGCATGGTAATCAGCAGGCAGCTGCTTTGCTCCAAAAAAATGGAAATGATTAAAATTTGATACAAATATGGCTGCAATATAATTGAAATGTTAACATTCTATCATAATGTTATAGTACAACTCTATATATCGTTTACTCTTACTCTTAATCTTTCCAGAAGAAAGTGAAGTTTATGAAGAGAGTTGCTAACCATGCTGCTGGTTCAATGCATTTGAAAAAAATAGATTATTAATTTCTGAGAGGTTAGTAGTCATGGTATAGCTGACTCAGTCTATTGCACAACTTTGGGCATTAATACTGAAATTGTGCATCACTGCTGGCAGCCATTTTTGACAAAATGTCAAAGTCAAAGACCTTTCATTGGCCCAATGCTGGAGCATGCAGAACCACACAATTGGAAGCATATTTGATCTAATCATAAGGTTATGCCTTCCTTACAAGCACTATCCACCATCAGTAGAATCACAAATGTTGCTATATATCGTTCCATCACAACACAATCCTATGACATTAAATTTCATCCACAGCATTACCTTTCTCTAACCATCACTGCCAACATCAGAATGCAATGCTTGGCTGAAATGAAATACAGATTGGCACCATGTAGTTTTCAATGACAATTCTCACTTTTGTTTGATAATTATCAGATTCTGATAATCACCAGAACACAAGCAGAAAAGTCTAACTGTTGAGTGATATAAGTGTAAAAGGTGGACTCATAGTCTAAGGAACAATCAGCTATGACAGCAAAGCACCTGAATTCATCACGGGTCAGTTGTATTTAGAACATATACTTTTGTAATAAGGGTGTCTGGCAGCATGGTTCAGCAAAATAGTACATTTCTAAATACAGCAAATAATGACAGGGAATATCTATGAGCCAACACTGTCCTGAAGATGCCAGCAAGTTCTATGATTCGTTTTCAGTTAAAAATAAAGACATAGTGAGAACCACTTCAGTTTTAGGCAACTTTATGTGGACTATGTATGGTGCACCACTCTACCTGATATGTGAGTAAAAATAAATGAAGGAAAAAAAATCAGAAAACAGTCATTTTCAAATATTTACAAAGGACATTGTATATGAAGAAATTCAGTATTTTTACTTTTTACTTAATTCCATTTGACCACCTACATAAAACAATGTTCAGAACATCTGATGCTTTCCTTTAAATTAATCTGAGGATTAAGATTATGTGAATGTGTGTTAGTATTGGATTGCTGGTCATAGATGATTGATTTCATTTTTAATAAAAATGTAATAACTTGAGTGAAAATGTTAATCAGCAGTCAAGATAAAAATTCTTCGACCTTTGGTATGTAATGTTGAGCCATTACATTAAGACCACCTATCAAATACCGGGTCTATGGCTACACAGCACCATAAGCAGAAAGGTTGGATGAACTGTGTGTTGTGAAACATTGCCATGTTCACCACTGTCGTACCTGCAAGTGATTTGTCGGACTGTGGCCCAGTGGTCATTTGGAACAATAAGCGACAGTCTGGCCAGACCTCACACACTGATGAGCTGCATTTAACACACAGCTGGATGACGGTTTGTCTTTTGCCCATCCTTGCACCGCTTTTGATATGTACTCACAACAGTGGCACATAAGCAGCCCACAAGCCGCACCGTTTCACAGATACTGGTTCCCAGGTGCCATTCCATCACAATTTGTCCTTTATCAAACTCTGATAAATTGGCAGCTTTACCCATTCTGACACCGAACACACTACTAACAGGAAGCTGATTCTGCAGTTGTATATAAGCTATGTACCCATTGACACATGAGTATTCATTCTACAGGTGCGCTCATTTATCTAGGCTGGGGGTGGTCATAATGTAATGACTCTTCAGTTATATATGTATATTAGAGAGAGATTTTATTCTGTAATTAACAATATTACATTAACAATTACTTGAGGAAATATTTGAGTTAATATTTCTCAAAACCACTGCTGATGAAATAGTATGAGAAAGTTGTTTCTTGGTAACATTCTCCAATCTGGTGGCCTTGGCTACAAGGTTACAAAATTAATATCTTAATAGGAAAACAAATCATAGTGTCCCTATCTTTCAGAACTTTATTATTCCCTAGTTAAGCCCCTCCCCACTTTTTTTTTTGCATTTGCAGCCTGCACTATCATAAGGGTAAAATCAATGACAAGTAGTCTTTGCAATTCAAGAAAAATTATATTAGAAAAACTGATGTTTTGCTTCGTCTAATCTTACAATCTTCTTTTTGTTTTAACTCGTGTTTTAAGTCATGTACAACAAATGCAGATACAGTTTATCACAGTAATTGCTCCAGTCAAGAACTTATGAAAAAGTCCATCTCTTTTAATGTAGCAATTCTGAGAAAGAAATTTCTTTTTTTCTGGACAAATCAATATTACAACATTTTAAAAATTGTTATAAATCTTAACTTACTATTTACCTTACTTTTTTCTGAAGCCTTTGCTACATTTTCTGGTATTTTTAAAGATAAAGCTTCTGCAGTTTCTTGGAAAAGTTCATTTTCATTTATATTCCTTTGCTTTCTTAATTCCAAGTATTTCTCTACAAATCTAAGGAAAACATCAGTAAATTATTAGAACAATAAATTTTTGTTTCAAAAATTGATGGGGAAATATGAAAAAAACAAAAGTGCTTAAACTCCATTAACAAAATGGCTGCAAAACTTTTTTTATAAAATATTAAGCCAAATTCCTGAAAAGAACACTCAAAAATATCTACTTTTACAAATTAAATATAAACCTTAAATTTTAAAAAGTGCATTAAATTAGATGAAACCTGATAATAAAACATATTTTCCTAGAATCAAATAAAATTTAATAAAAATTACACACATGTCCAAAACCTAAGGACAGGAGGTATTCTTAAGGGTTACAGCCACAGAATCTGACAAAACAGCTTGTGGCGATTTGCATAACTGTAGATGTTCTGAAGAAAACAGATCGTTATGCAAATTTCCGAATTGTGCACTTAGGGGTCACATGGTAACTAGAAAGCAGATAAAAAGGAAATTGGCATGGCTGGGGAATTGTCTTTGCCTGCAATTCTGGACGCGAAGGACTAACTCTACAAACGTGAACTTTTTGTCATGTCTCAAAGACATCACCTCAATGGTTTCACCCAGGGAAGGATTATCGTAAAGTTGGAAGAAGGCTGTACAATCACCGATGTTGCCAGGGTGTTTGGAATCACGCATACTGTTGTCTCCAGGGTCTGGGCAGCATTTCAAATAACTGGAATGTGTTCCAGGTGCACTGGAGGAGGTTACCCTCGCTCTATGACTGCACACCAATAAAAAAGAGCAAAGTCTTCGAATATTGTGGTTTTGTTTTCTATATTGTTTCTAAATTTTATTTATTTTAATTTCCTCTTATGCCTCTGATGATATGAGGATAAACTGACCATATCTTCTCAGAAACAGTGATATGGTATATGGTTTTTGTATTGGCTTTTTTCAAATTCCACATCACTGTCCGGCTATATATAAACACCCACACAGGGTTTTGCAAAACTCTCAGTTCAGATTTTAATCGTAGATCGGGAACACTAAGATAAACTTTTTTTGTTAATGTATGTCTGCTGACGTCATATTTTAAGCGCTGCAGGGCGGGTATAAAGATTGTGGTGGAGCCTGGACAGAAACGAATGGAATCAATGTTAAAAATATGTTCAGTCACAAAAGGTGTTCAAAGTGATAACCGGCCACATCACTGCAAGCATGACAACATCGAATCATGGATTGTCGTGCATGCTTAAAGATTCCTGGCATTTCCCAAACATTTCCAGTGGCGACAGGAATTTTTGCGACAAGATCTTCTTCAGAGTCAATTGGAGTCTCATACACAAAGTTCTTCATGTATCCGCAGAAGAGAAATCGAGGCATGTTAGGTCAGGCGATCTCACTGGCCAGATGACGGTCCATCCCAGCCTATCTGTCAATCCCCAAATGTGTCACTAAGATATCTCTCACAACATGACTGAAGTATGCAGGTGCCCCCTCGTGTTGAAACATTATTTCTCCGAACAGCAAAGTGTACATCGTCTAGCAGTTCTGGCAATGTTTCTTCAAGGAACACTCGGCAAATATGTCCGTTGAGTTGGAGAGGCAGCAAATATGGTCCAACCAACATATTGTGGACGATACCTGCCCAAACATAGATGGCGAACCATTGTTGATGGCAACACACCCTTTTGGCATAGGGATTTTCTTCCGCCCAAACTTGAGAATTGTGGACATTAACCACACTCTCACATGGAATACTAGTCTCATCTGTAAAGAGCACGTAGGTTCAAAAACCAGGCTGCACAACGGTCTGCTACAGAAACCAGCATTTGAACTCCACGCAATGAGGATAATCTGCAGGTTGTAATTCTTGAACCCTCTGTCAATGAAAATGGATGGAAATGCTGATCGTTCAACACTCTCCAAACGAGTGTGTGATCCATACTGAGAATATGTGCTATAGCTCCATGCTTTTGCCTGGATTTTCCTCTATCTGCCGCAGGATCTCAGCTTCCATGTTAGGATTATGCACAATTCTCCCCGACCAGTGTCATGCATGTTTGCACAGAATGTTCCAGTTTCATGCAATTGCCTGTGCAAACACACAAATGTTTGGTGATTTGACGTCTGTTAGGGAAGCACTGTCGGTACAGCCTCACAGCTACTCTTCTTTGTCCATTGGCAGCTCATAAATTCCATGCATGTCGGACAATTCTGCATTTGTGAAAAAATGTAACCCTGTTAAATTCAGTATTAAGTCTCTGATTGTAGAATGCTGACGTTCTTATTCACTTCCACTTGAAGCAGACTAAACAAACGTAAAAAAAGTACTACATATTGACTACACAATGTAGTCAATATGTAGACTACATCGAGTGCTATACTGGAACGTATTATTAACGTATCGCATACATGTATTGTTGTGAGTGCAGCAAGAAACAGTGTGACTGTAGTCTATTAAGCCTGTTCGCTGGGCACAAAGTAAACATAATGTCGCTAGAGCACATAATCTACACACCTCACCAGTAAACAACCCTAGTGCTTAAATATGATGGTGGACATACCTTAACAAAAAAGTTTATCTTAAGTGTTCCCGATCTACCATTAAAATCTGTACAGAGACTTTTGCAACAGCCTCTACATATATATTAATTTTCTTTTGTTTTCATTTCGAAAGGTTGTTGTGCATTTATTCCTTTAATATTTACAAACAATATACTTTTGTTATGGATATTTTTCAGAAATATCTGGATTTGTCTCAATATTATGAAAAGCATTTTGTTTATATCTTTGATTAGCTTACATATACATTTAGATAAATACTGCAGTTTCAACTGATATATTCAATATTTCTTGATTTGTATATTCCTCATTTTTTTTTATTCAATCTCACAAAAATAAATAAATAAATAAAAACATTGTTTATTTTAAAGTTGTGTTGACCACTATGTTTGTATTATATACACTATCTGGCCACTTTATTAGATACACCTATCTAGTAGTGTGTTGGGCCTCCTTTAGCCCTCAAAACTGCCTGAATTTGTCGAGGCATGGATTCCACAAGATGCTGAAAACGTTGTTGAGGTATTGTGTACCATACAGATACGAGTGTGTCACACAGTTCCTGAAGATTTGATGGAGGTGTAGGCCTGGAGCAAACAGCCCGTTCCACCTCATCCCACAAATTTTCAATTGGGCTGAGATCCTGGGACTGAGCAGCCACTGCAGCAAGAAAAAGTCAACATCGTATTCCTCATACCATCCCATAGTGATGCGGGCTTTGCGCACCGGCGCATTAGCCTGCTGGAAGTAGCTATCTGCACGAGGATAAACTGTTAACATGTACAGTTGCACTTGGTCAGCTACAATGTTTAGGTACGCTCTAGCATCCTGACGTGCCTCCAGAGGTATCAATTGACCCGTGTGCCAGGAAAACATCCCCCACACCATGACACTGCCCCCACCGACTTGAAGAGTTGTTGTGTGAGACAGCATTTGTGTGCACAGCAGGGATGTATCTAATAAAGTGGCCGGACATATTTTTTATTTCACTCTAATATATATATAAATTACATATTATCAAACATAAAAGTTAAAAAATCACTACCTTTGTGCTAATGATATATTCCGAGAAGTTAAGTCAACTGCAACATTGGAAAAAGCTTTATAGAACTTTCTGTAAGGAAAATAATAAAATGAGATGTTATTCTTAATACTAATCTTTTATTCAAACATCAGACAATTGGTAATAACAGATTTATTTACGCTCTGACTTGATCTTCAGGATATAAGATATTTCTGATTTCCAATTTCTTAACTGGTCGATCAATCCGGGGCTCATATTTTGGTGGAAACGATTTATATACATCATACCAGATTGGTTTATCTTCTTCTTTGAGAGCACCTGATCTTAACAATCCTGTAACCCTAAATTTCAGAAAGAAAATTATGAAATTATTTATTAAAAATAAATTTTAATTTAATTGAAACTGTAATGTATTACTTAATTAAAACTCTTCACTATAATTCTTAATTTTATTCCACATTTTATAATTAATTTATGTGATTACCACACTCAGTACTAGTTGAATAAACCTCAAATGTTAGCTCATATGTTAATTTTAAAAAGCAGTGATTATGAATGAAAATTACAATCAGTAGTTGTCACAATAAGTTTTATAATGTTAATGAGTTAGGTCTGATTTTATCTTTCTCTCATTTATTTTTTTACTGAACTTTATGTAAGTAATTCTATTTTACTGATGTTTGTTTTGTTTTTCCTTCCTAAAAAGAACAGTAAGTTAGTTTTCTTAATTATTTTGTTTCACAACTACAATTCAGTATCTCAGCATGTGCTGCAGTACTGAATATTTCAATGCATTTTTCTGCTAACTAAAAGATATTATATTAGTCTACTTGTAATAGAAAAAAAAAATAAGAGAACATACAGAAATAGTAGTTTTATGAACTTCAAAGAACATATTGCGGCGTGCAGGAATAATAAACCTAAGGTATCGGATTGGGTTAAGTCCATTGCTACAGTATCCTACCCAGATCCTACAGTAGAAATTTTATATCAAAATTATTGATAAATATATGAGATATGTAATGCAGTCATCCTCGACTTAATGTTTAGGTTCTGTCGGACGTCTCATTTGGCAAGATGTAAGTCAATACATTAAATCAACAGAGTTATAGGGCTTAGGTACTTAACCGTAATTAGTATACTCTCCCAAAAACTGTATATTTCACTGATATTGGATTATTAACAGTTATTATTGATAAAAATCGAGAACATTGGTAATGATGAAAGAGAGAAGAAGAGGCCATAGTACTCACCAAGTCTGTTGATGAGCTTTGTAGCTTTAGATTAGAAATTAAATTGTCGTTGCTTCGTCACTATCGATTTAATGGAAGTAGATACTTTCACAGACTCTACAATTTTATCCTTATTTTTCAAAATGGTCATCACCATAAAATGAGACTATTCGAAGTCACGGCGCAATCACATAGGTTAACCAGCTTATCAACATATAGAAAAGGTAGTTTTACAAACTTCAAAGAACATATTGCGGCGTTCAGAAATAATAAACCTAAGGTATTGGTTCATGTTGCTTTATAACTTGCAACTTCGTTTCAAGATCAATTGCAGGCCTCTTTTTCTGTGATTCATCACTAGGTTTTATGATTGGGCGTGTAGGGGCCATGTTGCACAAAATATAGTGAAATACTTAACAATAAATACACAAATAACCTATTTTTCAAACACAAAATCAACAGAGGAACTGTTGAAGACACATGCCAATTGCAGACTGCCAAGGGAAGTTGCCATTAAATGTGCTGTTGTCACTGCATGATATATTGTTGCTAAATAGAAACCTTTTGACTTTATTCTCGCTTGCGTCTTGTTCGAAAATGTTATTTATTCCCTTATGGGATGACGGACAAATCTTCAAACGGACGTAAGTCGAGGGATGACTGTAGAAGCATGCATAATCCAAAGCTACCCATGCATTAACAAAGATAAAGGTTCATTTGTAAATAAAAATACATTATCTTTCTTTCAAGACATAAGAGAAAGAAAGGAAAAAAGTTTAAATAACTGATTTGTAGATAACTAAATTATAGGTTATGTTTATATATTGTTTGGACACGAGTTGTAAATTATTATTAGTAGAAGACGGTACATGCATTGGTACATGCATTGTAGATTATTATTGTTAATAACAAAAGTCATTTAGCTTGAAAAAGCAGACTGATGGAATTGTCTGTGAAATATCACTGTATGAAGTTATTGTAAGAATAAAAAGAAGGAATCTTTATTAAAAAGTGACATTGCAAACAAATTCTGATTTATGAAAGTGATAAACTTTTATCTTAATAAAGCTAAATTGATTCTATGTTACTTAATAGAATATTTGGCCTTTATTTTACAGATCTTTTAAAGTTAGGAGAAATATGCATTATCCCTTCCCTCAATTTTTCAACTCTCTCTTTCTGCATCTTTTTTTTTTTGTTCAGATTAGAGAAAATCGCCAGTTACATCAAACATTGCAAAGAATCATTAAAATCTTACATTCTATCTCAAATTTTTGTAAAGTTACTTCTAGGTGGTTTAACCTTAAAACACTGATATTACATATGTCCACTAATTCTTCTAGCTCTTTTAGATTAAACTTGATTCTTCCCTTGTTTCAACAAGAGGATTTCTTTTGTTAGATATCAATAAAGATACTTTGAAAATACATATTATAATATTTCCACAACTAAATACATTAGAGACAGGTGAATAAATTAATGATTTTTAACAATAAATATTGACAGCATAACATCAGTTGAAACTGCATATGTCTTCTATCTCTGAATCAGAAACAAATCATGCACGATATACCAGGACACCATGGCACTGTGACTAAAACCCAAGAATCTAGCTCAAAGCATCAGTGCAGTTTTGCAGTAATGTAATGGATTAGAATGTCTTTTACTCTCTTTCTCCATCACTAAATTTTACTTGTAAAACAAATCCCTAATCAACCTCCAAATCTGTTACTCAAAGATTTCAAATACTACATGCAACTATCCAAACACATTTTTATTTTTTTTTTTAAAAAAAAAAACCTTACTTAATACTTGAATTTCACATCATATTTTATAGTAAGTAAACTACAATCATAAGAATTTTGAACTAATTTGTGACTAAACTAAAACAGTGGTCCTTTAAGTAAAAATTTTGTACAAAAGGTGATGAAAGATAAATATGAAATTCTTATCTTTATTCCATAAGATTATTTACCATGTATTTATATTTCTGATAGAAGGGAATGAAGGAAATAAGAGGGAGGGGTTACCATATTCAATTTACATATTTTTTAATTCATCAATATTTTCTTAAAAGACCTGTAATAAACTCTTTATCACAAATTACCATAAAATATTCTATGGCAGTTTCCTCTACCTCAATCAGAATAAATTATCCAAAATATAAAGATTGGTTAAATAAAATATGTAATTAACATAATGGCAAACTCTATCTAGATGTAGTTACTAGTATCTACAAGTACTTGTATAAGCTGTAGATACTTTGGTGTCATGGCACAAACTTTACACACTAATTACAATTTAAATGAGTAACTCCTTTAGTCTTAAGCTAAAGTAAACTATTTTAAAAAGTAAGAAAGCAAAAGTTTAAGATTTTTACAAGCACTGGTTTCAGAGAAAAAGAAATGGTAGGCATCATTTTCTTTTAAGGAAAAAAAAGAAATGTCATATCTTGAGTTTGATTTAATCTAATCATGCTGAAAAATCACAAACATAATAATAAAGCTTATGTCTTTCTTTTTTTATTATTGGGGTGGGGGGAGGGAGATTACAAAAACTGCAAGTGATGAAAAAGCTGTTTGGATTTCAAAAATCAGGAAGTCAAATGGCATACTCCACTCAATGTCACTATACACCCCCATGTTCAAATCTTTCAAATGTATCCATTCAATTATTCTAAATTGAGCTAAAATGAACAAAAATTTTGCTTAATATAACAACATCTTATTTTATAAAATTCGATATTGATTCATTATGATAAACATAAATCTGAGTTGCAAAACTTAGAACTTTCAATAAGGCCATTATCAATTTTTTACGGTTCCTAAACCAAAACAATACTTGGTGTGATCTCCTAATATTCTAACCTACATAATAAAATGAATGTGATCAAAGAATGACAACATTATTAAATGACTGTTTGGAAATTTAAATTTGTGTGAATTTTCAATTTTCAGGGGCCAAAAAAGTTTGAATACGTAAAATAAATTGGCTTGAAATGAAACATTCTTCACATTTAAATTAATGAATTATTAAAAAAAACATTACTTAAGAGCTTGTTGTTTCCAAAATCTTCTAAGTTTCCTATATTAAATGATAAATACTGTAATACTATTTTAATAGTACTTATTATTTTAAAAGTGAAGTATGTTTTGACTCAATTTTTTAACTAAAGTTTTATACATTAAATATTTTTAAATTAAATTTATGGGTACTTGAAGCCAGGGCTACAATGTTATAATTTAAATACCTCATAATGAGTGTATTTTATTTTTGAAAACATTCATTTTCACTAAAGGCTCAGTAAATTTAAAAAGAAAGCAAAAATGTTGCAATTTTCAAGGATTTCATAAAATACTTTATACTATTCTTCCTTAATGATAGTTTTTTTAAGTAAATTGAAAAAAAATATTATTAATGTAGTTTCATTAAAATAGGATTCATGTCAGTGAGAAACTGTATCTCAAATTTTTGTGAGGATCACGCAACTTTCTCATTTTTTTCTCTGAAACCAATGTTTGTAAAAATCTGAAGCGGAGGTATTTCTTATCTCCAAATTATAATATCTAAGAATTTAAAAAAAAAAAAATCAGAAACTAGGCATGATTTCACTTACAAAAACTGTCCAAAGTAAAAATGTTTTAAAAAGGATAGTGTTTGCTTGTCTTATTTTAGATTGTGAACATCAATATAATGAATATATCTTTTCAAGAAGACACTACTATTAAAAAAAAAAAAAAAAAAAACTACAAAGAATCACGAAGATATTAATTTACATCCTTCGTGTTGATCAGTATTGAATGCCATCTAATTACAGTTACTCTGATCTCTCGAAAAGGCTTTGCATGGAAAATATAGAACAGTTATCTCTTTTTATGGCTGGAAAGAGGTATATTTGGGATGAAAGGAAAAAAAGGAACATTCATGCTTTGATGAACTAAGGATGTTCAATGCTGAACATTCTGAAAGAGTGCAAGTACTATCCTTTGAGAATATTTTATACCAGGTAATAATTTGTAATTTTTCATAATGTTTATGAATGTGTATGTGTATGTTTTTGAAGAACTACTGTTTATAGAATGACGATTACTTATACACTCTGGTATGCTAGATATATTTACCACCCATCTTCTTCATTAACATTATAAACTCTGGTAGGCTGATTTAGTTATCATTTTATATTTATCTAAATAAGCAACAGGAAATTAAGTAACTATATAGTACGACTACTAAATTATCAACAAAGGAATTATACCATTGATGCTATTAATTCCGATAATACCAATGTTCTAAAATGCTACAGACTGGCAATAAGGTAAAGCTACAAAATGACATCAATACAATTTAGAGCATTAAAAATAAAATAAAAAAATAGTGATTAGCATCTGCGAAAATCAAGAAGTATTTGCCATTAATTATAAATTTAACCGTTGACCATTGCAAAGTCTTCAGGATCAGTGAAAAAGCTTTTATATTGTTTGAATTAATAGATCGTATTGAAGAATAGTTTTGATTATTCTGAATTACGTTTGTAGTGTGAGGCGATTGGAACTTTTATTCTCAATGATACAAACTGAAATTGAAAATGATGCTTTTATTTTCTTCATTAAGTTTCAGTTTACAAAAGTTATTTTTAATTAATACATTTAAAAAAATATTTTTGCGTTTATCAAATCCAATTTAAATATAAGAATTAACTTTGCATCTTTAGCAATGGGATCTTACAACAATCCCAACAAAATATATAAACAGCAGTTATACCTTCGAAAAAGTTATGGCATTTTTCTGAAAAACATATCTTTAAAAATAAAGAAAAATTGAGATGAAAATTAAAGACATCTGAAAAACAAAATCAAAGCAATTTTGAAGATCACGAATTTACTTATTTTTATTCTCAAATTGTTTTCTTAAGGCTGATGTTACACATTGTACTTACTATTTACTAAAATAATTAAATAACAGTGGCTTTTAATTTTGTTTGATATGCTTTACTTTTCTTACATCGCTGAAACAGTATTAGTCAAGCGTTTGGATGCTAACACTATATTCTCTACTTAGGATTTAAAGTACTGATGTCGTTGAAAAGGAGACACAAGGATCTTAATTCATATCACTACCAACTCCTGAAAAATAAATTCTTTAGCGAAAACCTTTAAAATCAGGATTAATTTCATATATTTAAGAACTGGTCAAATAATAACCTGGAGAAAACAGTGCCTATCTTTTCTAGTCGACTGCCAGCCATTTAATGTTGATTTAAAATAATATAGCAAATTTACATTTAATATGTTTCCTTTGACTAATTAAAATTCGGCATGGGCTTCGCCGCCGGAAGTATAGTTACAAATTTTGCCGCTGAAATAAGTACAGCGCTTAAACCTCTTCTCTATAGCAAAAATCGCTCCATTCCAATGTCACCTAAAGGTGGCGTAGCCCATCGAGGTGACATTGTCCATTCTCGAAATGTCCGCTCTCCCTACATTCCTTTCAAAGAAATCCGAAAAATAAGTTTTTCAGGAGGGACACAATTACAGCTTTTTATTAAGATATAAAATCAGTTTTGGGTCACTTTTTTTTTTTTTTTTTTTTTTAATGAAAATATTCATTTTACATCTCTGAATTATGTGCAACATAAATTGAAAAGCGCAATAAAGCTTGCTAGTCAAGAAATAAAAATTAAAAAATCCAAATAAATGTGCCTTAAATTCAAATTTCATCAATAAAAGCAAATCAAAATTAAGTCTAAAATTGAAAAAAAAAAAAAAAATTCCAACAATAACTTACTGTAAAACAGCGTAGTAACATAAAATTTAAAATAAAAACTTCTTATTTTTCATTATTTTATTTTTAAATTTCTACACTATGTTACATTATTAACTTTGGATACCTTTTTAGATTCGATTTGTCTTTTCTGGTTAAGCTTATTAATTTTAAGCCAGATTTATTTGGATTTTTCTTTTTATTTGTTATTTTGAAGTGTGTTCCTTTTTTCCTTATTTTAAAAGTCAATTAAAGTCGAATACAATAACTGATATTTAATCAGTCATATTGCTTCAATAGGCGATCCCCAACGTATATCTGAAACCTTTGTTAAAGTTAGTAAAAAAAATTTTAAATATTCCCTCGATCTGTTGATCCAGGAAAAAAAAAATAAAAATAAAAAAAAATTGTATAATTGCTGCACTACAACAAAAAATGAAACTGATTCTATGTTAATTAGCTCAATCATTTACTAAATTCAAGGAGTGTTATGAGCATGGGACATAAAATGCACGTGAATTTAAATTCAATAAATGTCTTGGTACTCCATTATTTTTTCCGTGCAAATTGCGCCGTTATCATAGCTTTGACCATTTGACCACGTAATCATCTAAATTTACGCAAAAATTGCATAGTTCTGTAACTATTATCTAACTTAATTTTAGTCCTAATTTATTATAAATCTCAACAAAATCTAAGAAATGTTCATCTTTAACTCCAGAATTTTGAGACAAAGCGGAAATTAGAGAAATATAAACATTGTTTTCCGATGTCTGATAAGTACAGCAGAGCCCCGATTATCCGCGGAATTGGGTGGCAAGGGTATCGCGGATAGTAAAAATCGCGGATAACCCGAAAAAAGACTAAAAATGAGGTGTAAACCCGAAAAAAAAAATATTTCACATAAAAACTACGTTTTATTATACAAAAAACATAATATGCAAAACTTTTAAAATATGTACAGTACAGCAGAAACCTTTCTGCAGAATAAGAGTCTGCCACTCATCCACAAATTCCGAGAAGGCCTATAGGATTACGATGCACAATAAACCTGTCAGTAATTTTCGACCTTCGCACTGTAGGGCCTATTGTACTTTCGCTGTTGTTGGCTCGGATTAAAATTGTTTTTTTTTTTTTTGTTTTTTTTTTGAGGTTCGTAATTAAAAAATGTTTTCGCGGCACTCGCGGATAATCGGGGCTCTACCGTATAAGGTTTCTATGAAATTTAAGTTAGTATAAACAAGTAAAAAAAAAAAATTGTGCTAAAGCATAAAATTAAGGGCGACTCATTAAAAAATAAAATCCACGCGGACATTGCACAATCAATTTAAAAAAATACAGTAGTAATAATTTCTACAATAAACGTGCGCGACAGGAATTGAACCTGCAACCTTCTAATCCGAAGGCTCATCCATTAGGCCACGGGGACTATAAGTTATTGTTAAGTATCGCTTATCATTCCCCCTGTGTGTGTGTGACTCAATGAGAGAAGAGTCAAAGAAACATAAAGCTAGTCAGAGTATGCCGATATTATTTGCACACAAGAAAAGAAAAGATCAAGTTGGATATTTTTTTCCTCGACAACCCTTGCTCGATCGACTTGAAATTGGATATGCTGTAGTTTAGATGGTCTACTATACAATGAATATTTTTTTTATTTCTGCCTATCCGGAAAAATGCGGACACAGTCGACTGTATCCGCAAACTGAGGATACGGTCGAATAAAAATATAGATAGTACTGTAGGCATTCTAAAGTAGAGCATATCCAAATTTCAAGTTTATCGGGTTCATAGTTGTAGAGCAAAAAAATACCAAACTCGCGGAAACAAACAGTCGACTCTGTCCGCATTTTTCCATATAGGCAGAAATAAATACCCCATTCTTATGGTGTTTGGGCCTCTGAACACGACGGTGAATTTCGTTTGCCGATCCGACCTTCCGTTCGGGAGTTGTTAGTTAGGGATAGACGGACGGACGTACAGGACAAACGCAAGCTCCCAAATAGGTCGCTGAAAATAAATTACGCCATAAATGTTGTATATATTTTAATTTTCGATTTCTGACGCCCTTCTGAATCTGCCGCCCCTAGGCAATGCTTGACTTGCTTGATGCGTTAGGGCGGCCCTGTTTATTTCATTTTATTTCCTGCGTTTGTTAGCCTTTTTCTTCACTTACTCTTCAGGTTTGAAGCCATCCATAATAGTTTCCTGAAGAAGACATGGAAAACCCTCACAGTATCTGTTCGAAAACAAATAAAATGTATCTTCCCACCCAGTATGGGAGATTAGACCAATACCCAATCGGGGAAGGGGGAGGCCTATAGCCAGAAATGGCTATAAAAAAGGGCTGAATACTTATAAGTGTCGGGCCACTTTAAGTGTCGGGCCACTTTATTACGTACACCTACCTAGTAGTGTGTTGGGCCTCCTTTATTCCTCAAAACAGCCTGAATTTGTCGAGGCATGGATTCCACAAGATGCTGAAAACGTTGTTGACGTATTGTGTACCATGCAAACATGAGTGTGTCACGCAGTTCCTGAAGATTTGATGGAGGTGTAGGCATGGAGCGAACAGCTCGTTCCAGCTCATCTCACAAATTTTCAATTGGGCTGAGATCCGGGGACTGAGTGGGCCACTGCAGCAAGGAAAAGTCAAGATCATGTTCCTCAAAGCATCCCATAGTGATGCGGGCTTTGTGCACCGATGCATTATCCTGCTGGAAGTAGCCATCTGCATGAGGATAAACTGTTAACATGTACGGTTGCTGGTCGCTACAATGTTTAGATAAGCTCTAGCATCCTGACGTGCCTCCAGAGGTATCAATGGACCCAACGTGTGCCAGAAAAACATCCCACACACTATGTAACTGCCTCTACCGGTTTGAAGAGTTGTTGTAAGACACGGCGGGTCCAGACATTCATGTTGTTTGCGCCAAATTCTGTATCTGCCATCAACATGATGCAGCAGAAACTTCGACTTTCCAGTCGTTGATGGTCCAGTGTCGGTGTTGCTTTGCCCACAGAAGGCGTGCACTCCTATTCTTTGATGATAACAAGGGTACCCGACGAGGCCGACGACTGTTGTAGCCCATCTGCAACAGGGTACGTCTAGTGGTACATTGCGCTTTGGTATGCTGCACACCACTGTTGAAGTTGGACATCGCTTGGACAACTGTGACCCATGTTCTGGCTTGTACAATTCTAGTCATCCTCCTCCGGCCTCTATCATCAACGAGCGATTTTCGTACACAGGAGTGCTGCTGACTCGACGTTTTCTGTTCATTGCACCATTCCCTATACATCCTTGATATTGCTGTACGCGAAAAGTTCACTGTTCAGGAATACTTCGGTTTCGGATACGCTTTGACCAGCACGTCTAGCCCCGCGATCATGCCACGTTCAAACTCCGTAAGATCACTACACTTTCCCATTATCGCTGTGGTTTGCTTTCTCAACTGATGATGGGAGGTCGATACTGCTGTATTTACAGCCGCAACAGTCCATGTGATTTGCAAACCAGTGAACATATCATTTGTGCACACAGCAGGGGTGTATCTAATAAAGTTGCCGGACAATATATTATATATATATAAATAAATATATCGAGTGGCCATAATTAAAGAGGAGGTGTTTAAAGCTCAATTACCAAAAACCTATTGTGGCAAACTCCACCATATTTGGTGTGAACACTATTTAGACCATGGAATTTTGATTTATAAAGAAAAAAAATTGTTCAAAATTTCGACATCCGGGGGCGGAAAAATGGCGCTGGAAGCACGAAAATATGCAGATTGCAGTCGAGGCCATCGAGAAATGACTTGCAGTAAACTGACGTCATAAGTTCAAGGCAGTGGCGGATCTAGCCCGGACCCATGGGAGGGGGGGGGCAAATGTTAAAGGTCCTTGTCTTGTGGCTTGTGGGTGGGGACTACTCATCCAAACAAAGAGTTCTCTCTCGTCCCCGTGCTTAATGTTTAGTGTTGTCCTTTCCTTCTCTCAATTCTTCTCTCTTCCTTCCTTTTCTTACTGCATTTTTAAAAAGGCGACTGAGCCCACGGGGGAGGGGGGGGGTCAAAAGGCCTGTTGCCCCCCCCCCCCACCGGATCCGCCAATGATTCAAGGATATAAAAAGATGAAAACAAACAGTGTGTGTTAGGTCCGACTGATGTGCTATGGTTGCGCCGTGGTGCTTTGATGTTAAACCTTCGCTATGTTAAATTTACGTGATCGTGCTTTGCTGGTGAAACTTTACTACTAAAAAAAGCAACATTGATTCTGTCTCACTTCGGGAATACGGAAGGTGAAGAATTTAAGGAAAGGCCTAATGACAATCACAAATTTGAGAAAAATGATTTTACGATTTGAAAATGCGAGATCGTTACAAGTGCTGCCATGACGAGGAGGCAAACCAAGAACTTGAAACAGTTGCACTCGAACCAAACAATGCACAAATGTCCAGCAGTGCCCGGGCAATATCCAGGCAATTTTATATGCCGTATGCAACGGTGTGGAAAATTACGCATAAATTGCTGAAGTTTTTCCCATACAAGATCATCCACACTCAACAACTGCTGCTTTGAGGAGATGAGGACGCTCGTCTGAACTTTTTCTCTGATGTTCCTAGCTCGAATGGAAGTTGAGGATTCATGGCCTTGGAACATCCTACGAAGTGATGACACATATTTTCATCTTAATGGAATTGTAAACACGCAGAATTGCCGCATTTGGGCGTTGGAGAATCCTCATGGTTCTCAGCAGATTCCTATGCACACATCGAAAGCCACAGTGTGCATTTACTGCTTCTTTCATCATCGGTCCATACTTTTTTAACGAAATAACACCAAACGGTCCCGTGACTTGCTCCGTCAATGCTGTGAAGTATCAACGAATGCTGCTTGATTTTGTTATTCCACAAATTTAATAGAGTGGATGCCTCGGATCCACCATATTTATGCAGGATGGAGCATCCCCTCACATTGGATTGGGTATACAACAAGTCCTACGTCATCATTAAACAGAAGATAGAATCATTAGTCGAGCGTTTCGTACTTGTTGGCCAGCCCGTTCGCCTGATCTCACTCACTGTGACTTTTGGTTATGGGGATATTTGATAAGCTTGGTGTTCCAAGGAGGTGTGGATAACTTAGTAATTTTTAAGGACCAAATAATGCTGTACGTGTGGCCAGGGCCGTCGCGTGGTTTGTTGGCGCCCGGGGCAAGATTTCGTTGCGCCCCCCCACCACTTGATAGTTGCGCCCCCCCCCCCCCCACCACCCCAAAAATCAAAAAAAAAAAAAAAAAAGGAATTTCCAAATTATTTTTATATTTGCCCTGCCGCGCCCCCCCCCCTTGGCCCCGGGGGGCCCACGGAATTCCCAAATTCAACAAAAAAAAAAAAAAAAAAGGAATTTCCAATTCAACAACCAAAATAAAAACAAAAACAAAAAAAAACCGGAATTTCCATTTTTTTTTTATTTTTGCCGTGCTGCGGCGCCCCCTGGCCGCAGCGCCCAGGGCGATCGCCCCGGTCACCCCGCCCACGCGACGGCCCTGCGTATGGCAAATCACTGAAGATCTGTTGTGTTTTGCTGTAGGAAATGCTGTTCCCAGAATGCAGTTATTGGAACAGTTGCTAAGAAAGCATATTGAATCACATCTGTAAATATAATGCCAAATAAAAATTACTATTGACTCTAAACTTTATTTATTTATTATGCCTAATTTTTTCTACACGAATAGCTTCCAGCGTAATTTTTTTTCCCTGAGGGCGAAATTTTGAACTATTTTTTTTTTCTTTAGAAATCAAAACCCCATGATCTAAATAGTGTTCTCACCAAATTTGGTGGAGTTTGGCCCAATAGGTTTTTGGTAATTGAGCTGTTTAATTATGGCCACCCGGTATATGAACTAGCAAAATACCTGTGCTTTGCGTGGGTTAAAAAAAAGAAAAAAAAAAGAGTAGTCCTGATATGGAGATGGAAGAAATTGTAATTCTGAGATCACTTCGAACCTTTCCCAATTGGTAAAAAATCACGTGATAGTTACAAATAAATGTTATATGCTTATTTTGGAACCCGAAAACCCCGTAGATATCAAATTTCTTTGAAATTGGAGGACATAAGACTTTCTACCCTTAGGGAAAAAAATTGTCAAACCCTGCGAAAACGTTAAATCCAATTCTACAAGGTACCTTAAAATTTAAAGTTTCTATATTTAGCAGTTTCAGCTGTGCGTTGATGAATCAGTGAGGACTCCTACTTTATTATAGAAAACTATCCACTCTGTTTACCTTTTGGGTATTTTTTTTTTTCGAAAAATATTTGAACATGCATATCTTCAGTTTGTAAGAAGAGTATGTTTCCTGAATTTTACGTTTCTAGCTTAAGCAGTTCCAAGATTTGCGTACCCTTCAAGATAGTCTCCCCCCCCCCCAGTTCACCCTTCAGGCATTTTTTATTTTGTAAAAACTGTTGAACATGTATTTCTTTATTTTTTAAAAAAATTCTCTATTTTTTTCTTTATTTTTTCTCGAACTTAACGTTCTAGCTTAAGCGGTTTCTGAGATATTCGTTTCCCATCCCCTTTTCTTCTTTCTGTTCAGTTTTCGGGTATTTTTTTTTTTTTTTTTTTTGAAAAACAGTTGAACTTGTATTTCTTCATTTTTTAAGAAGAGTTTTTTTTTTTCCCCGAGTTTCGTGTTTCTAGTATAAGCAGTTTCCGAGATTGGCGAATCCTTCAAGAAAGTTTGCCCCTCCCGTCTCTTAGGACTCGAATATCGAAAATCTGTCGAATACGTATCATTTCGATATTTTGACAATGAACACTCATGTCAAATTTCGTATTTCCAACTCAAACGGTTTCTGAGATATATATATGCATATCCTTCAAGAAAGTTGCCCCCCCCCCCCGTTTAAACCCTTTTGAGGCGGTATTTCCAAAAATCCTTTCTTAGTGAACGGTTACATCATAAGAGGAACCCGTCCTTGAAGGCTGTGTGTGACATGTGGCGTTATCATGAAGAATGATGGCGTTGGACATCAGTTCCCAAACTCTGGTAACGTACGGTGGACAATCTTGGAGATTTCTTTGAGGGATGTTAGCAATGTGTATTGAGCATTCTTGTGTCCTTTTTCTTCCTTGGCTACACTGCATTGCCTTATTAAACAATGATTTCCAAATACGTACTTTCCACGTGTTCTCGTGACGTTCCTTCACTGACCCAGACCACCTTAGTGGTGCCAATTAGAAGCACATCCAACAAGCTTTCAAACCTGTATTCTGGAATTACAGTGGTGCCGTATGTTTGGCAGATAAAAAATAGTTGCCATGACTTTCATAACGGCCCACGTATACAAATGAAAATTTAACATAAAATTACAACTTCAAAACCCCACAAAAAAAAATAGAAGCTTTCCATAGATTTGGGAGATCCCATTATAATAAAAACAGACCAATCATTGTAAGATTTATTTCAAGAAGAGAAAGGAAAATTGGCTTCATATAACTAATTCATGGAGACAGTGACCCCTCAATAACTAAAAGTAAGAAAATAAAAAACAAGAATCAAATGTGGAATTCAAATCCTTGGATAGCGCTAAGAAAAAAATAAAGAAATTAAAAACAAACCCTCTAACGGGTAAAAGAAAAGCAATTAAATCACATAAGAATGCCTTTTTAAGTCGAGCTGATACTCTGGGACGGCCGTTTCGAGCTTGTTGGGCTCTCCTCGGCCAGAGCTAATCAGCTAGTGCAAGACTCAAAATCATGTCTTTAGCAAACGTCGTTCATGAGATATGAATTTCTTGCGACGGACGGACAGACAGAGCGGGGATATAAGGCTTCTCCTGCTATGGACTACGCTCTGTATAGAAACCTAAAATGTGGTCTTGAAATGATAGTCAGGACCTAGATTTGTAAGGCCCAGGACAAGAATACTTTGTGTGGTTCTGAAGTGAGTATATTGCGAGTCCTAATTGTTTTTATTCTATGTTTTTTATGTTTCTTTCTTTTGGCTAAAATGCTGAAATGTTCCTCCAAAATTTCTGTTTTATTTATGTTGTTTTATTTTTAATAAAATGCGAGAAGATGCTGGGCCCGGGGCAAGGGTCGAGCTTGCCGAGTCTACGGCCGGCCTCAGTGAAGCTAATCATTTACAAATTTAATTTTTTTTTTTTTTTTTTTTTGTTTTTTAGCTTTCGTCAACTAATGCCTTCAAACCAGCAAAAATTCAGTTTCAGATAATCTTAAATTATTATTTTTTTTTTGTTGACTTTTAATTTTTGATTACTTAATGCATGATGATAATAAATGTTCGAATTTTTTTATTAGAATCTAAAAAGAAGCTGGCTGTCGCGACAAATCGTTTGGCTGAGATTCCACTTACAGAACATAAAATGTTTCAGTCACCTACCTAAAAATTAGCAATTGATGGGAGGGGGACGATTACAAACAAAATGGTGGCTTGCCAACTAAAAAAAAGGGTCCAAATTGCTGGATTTCTTCCAATATAGGATACAATAGAGGGGGGAAGGCTTACAATCTACCAATCCCTCCGTCGGTTTGCCAATCAAATTATATACATCCTGGAGGACGCTGATGGTCTTGGCTGAACGTAACTTAATCTGATAGTGGGGCCTTCATTATTTAATATATATACTTTAATATATATATATAAGGATGTAATTGCTTATATAACTAAATAAATATGGAAAATTAATTATAAAAGAAAGAACAACAGAAAAAATAAAAAATATTTAATGTTTTCATATAATCTTTTTTGTGTATTCCGCAATAACAAATTTATTTAATAACAAGTACCATATATTTTCATTTTGTCGAAATTCAAGTTTACTGAGTTTAGACTTTAAGATTTTTTTTAACTTAGCTATACAAAAATTACATATTTTGAATTTAATTCTGAATTATTATTATTGATTACCATTAAATTTGATTGAAATCAGTCCGACCTTCGTTTGGGAATGCAGTCGTTTATTTAACGAATAAAATCCATTAATTTTAATTCTATAAGAAAATTAAATATTTGGCGATATTTTTTTTTAAACACGGCTTGTTTGTGTGTGTGTGGAATGCATCGTAACCTATGATTTTATTTCATGTAAATTTCAGATGATTACGTATTATCGCCATATGATCTGCGGATGTAAACTGACTAACGGGAGCAAGAGGTACGGAGATCAAAAATGGCTGATGCGCATGGCCGGACATGAATGTGTTCTCAAATGGATCACATGAGCATTTTGGCTGTCCAATCAAAAATTAAATAGACTTTGTGGACTAGTGCGATAAACAATGCTTAGTAGTGTTAAGGAACAGTTACGCCCTCTTTCTTTCGTCATTGATCAAAATTGAGAAGCATCGTAGGTTGAACTTACTGTAATCGACCATTAAATTATTTTTACGGTAAGCTACTTTGCTATGATTAAAAATGATTTTGTAACATTTATTAATGCAGTTTCTTTTAATTTATTGAATTCTTAGGCAGTGTCTTTGTTGTTAAGTATATTTTCATCAGGATCATGCTCCAGAAAGGAAAGTATTGCTAGGCCTAGCGTAGATTCTATAAATGTACAGTTGCAATGAAAACTTGACTGAAAAGGAATCCATGTGAATTTTTGTTTTTATATTTCCTAGAAACGAAAAATATAGTACATTAGTTCTCCATTTCTAACGCTTTTTTACTTAATGAGAATGTATGTGTTTACTGTGTAAATTTTGTGTTTGCTATTGGTTATGTAGATGAACGATGAAAGATTTTGTAAACGGAAAGTTGATTACTATTGTAAAACTAATTTTCATGAAGGTAATGAGAATGAATTGAAGATGTTTATTATGAGGTTTTAATTTTATACATTAGATTGAGTCGACAGCTGAGTAAAGTCAGCCATTCAGAATCCTGAATTGCAGGGAGGAACCTTTACTGTGTAATTCATTAAAGTGAACTTAATATAGATTTATAAACCCAGCCCTCTTAATTCAGTTGTAATGTGGAAATTCAAAACGTTGGTTTAAATAAACAAGGATATGGAAAAAAAAAAACTACAGTAAGGGGGAAGTTAGGAGTACATTGCATTTGATCTGTATTAGTGTAATAGAAACGGAACTGACTACAATATTCGAAATTATATAAAGTGTATTTTAATAAATAACGATGGTCTTTATTTAAACTTTCATCTCAGCTTTTAAGTACTTCATATCAGTAATTTGTTAAAGATAGCTTAAACATTAACACAAGGAATTGTTGTCATATTTATTTCTAACATCTGTTAAATAGAGGAGTGTAATTTTTCTTAAAATTTTGAGAATACAGATTTTGAATAATGCATATTAGTGGTTTCAATATCGTTTCTGTGGAGCTTATGTTCCAAACATTTATTTTTTGTTTAATTAAGAGGTACTGTCAATATTGTGCAATAGGAAATACTTTTTTTTACTGATCATTTACAGTTTAATTTATTAGACATGTATTTGAACATACAGTGAAGTTAAGTTTAATGTTTCTGAAGAAAATATTGAACATAATCATCCACCTTCAGATTTCCAGTTAAAGTTTCTTATTGAAAAGTTCTCTTCTTTCATTCTTCTCCAAGTTTCTCTCCTGTTGTGGACATCAATTTTCACAAAGTCTAATCATTGACACTGGAAATCACAAACCTAATTTTCTCGGATATTTTAGTTTCTTCTGAACTTGTCTTCTGAAGAATTTCACTACAATTGCTTATAGTCATGCTGTTATTCCTTCTTGTTAAAGTGCATGTATGCAAATTGTATGTGCCAATATTTTTATGAAATATGCTTAATAATACTTGTTCGTTCATTCCAATACTTCTATTTCTATATCATGAAAATTCAAGATCCCTTATTCACTTGATTTAGAACTTTGATAGTTTGAATTTCGAGTGTGTATTTCCTAAAACAGGCTGCCAAAATGTATTTAATGTTTCATACTTTGAAAGATATATATGCATTAGTTACATATATCATTATTGATCGCCATTATTTTATCTTTATTGAAGTTGAGTTACACAACCTGATTTTTCAGTTTTTCTATTTTATTGAGTATTTAGTCTTATTCTTCGAACGTATCATCAGCAAAGGTATTAAGCTATTCCTTTGCCGATTCCTTCTACTAGGACTTGCTGATTGACTTTTTACCATGCATTTGTATGATAAAAACAGCAGTAGTGGTGCCCTACCTTACTCAACTCTTTTGTCTGAAACTATATTAACAGCCACTCTTCATTCAAAACACACTATTTGAAATCGTCATAAAAAATTTTGCTTTTCTCAGTAAGGAGCTTCTGTGTTTTCTGTTCTGTAGGCATTCTGCTATCTTAGATCTTGTGGTGCTATCTATACTGTAATCAGTTTTTTTGAGTCCTAATATTTTCCCATCAGCATCTAACAAGAAATCAGTGTTTTTATAGACTTATTTTTTTCTGATTCCAAATTTTGTCAGAAATGGTTCAGTAATTTTTATTAAAGTTTTCTTTCAGAAATTTTTCCCACGATCTTCTGAGCATGATGAAATTAATTCCTCCCTATTTCTAATTCATTTTTTTTTTCTTCTGAACTAATTAAAAATACCCTCCCACACACCTTCTCAATTGCAGTGACCAGTCTTCCTACTTGTCTTTTAACAGAAATTGTAACCAGTTATTTTCCAGAATCCTGCTCCTTACTCTGCTTACCACATCTTTAAAGTTTACTCCAACTGACAGACAGCATTACATAGTTTAGTAACTAACTTCAAAATTTGCAGATTTTAGCAGTATTGTCTTGGGAGTAGATGACACTCAAATAACCAGAATTCTAAGTTAAAATATCCCACCACAGTTCTATGTAGACCCTTGGGGTCGCAAGTGGTAAAGCTCCCATCCTTCTGTAATCAATTGGGCTTTAGTTAAGGTTGGGTGGTAAAGTCCTACTTCTCCAGTCTTTAACACCTTTAACCATTTAACAGGACCTATTTGGAAGAGAATGTTCATTAAAAGTGTAGATTTTTCTTTTTGATACGTACAGAGAATTTGACTTATTCTGTGTATGCCTGTTTGAAGGATTGGATGAGGCACAAGTATTCACTTTTAACAAATTATTTGTAATTGAACAAAATTATCTTTAGCTGCTTTGAAAGAATTGATTTATTGAACATTTGGATTTAAATTAAAATTAAAAAAAAAAATAACAAAACCATTATAAAAATTTGAAAGTAATGAAGTTTTACACGTCTAAATTTAAAATTTATGATAATGAAAGAAAAGATTAAATTATTCTTACTAATTTCTTTTTTTTTTTCTTTTTTTTTTTTTAAAGAAGGATTTCTGACAATATAAAAGTGCTGTGTACACTCCATCTTCATGAAAGGAATTACACAAACATTAAAAACTACACAAACAAAATATGGAGACTGGAAGGGAAGCTTAACAGTAATGGCAAGCGTGGTGCCCACTTATAGAAAGGATTATAGACTTGAAATGGATTATGTAGAAGGTTTGGAACAAAAGAGTTGTTGGGCAAGTCTGTTACGACAAAAGAGTATGACAATCCTGAAATTGAGGATGTTCTATTTTTTGGAAGTGTGTAATTATATATAGTCTTTGGTAAGGAATGTATTTATATATCCTGTAAGTTGTGTGGAAATGTTTGTGCTATCCCCTTTCCACAGATGGAGGGCACATAGCTTTTTGAACATGTTGAAAATCTTTCATTTCTAACTTTCCAGTTCAGTACATCTCTCAGTGATTCAAAATGCAAATATAGCAGGACAAAATTCTATTTTTTTTTTTTTAACTATTTATTTTTGATGTATAAACCAAGGAAACAATTAAATTAGTGAAATTAACACAAAATTATTATAAGATGTATGTTAATTAAGTTATATTTTGCTATTTATTAAAAACATCTAATAAATTAAATTTGACAAAGAAAATTGTAATTCACTAAACATCACTTAAAAGCTTTTAAATATACTCATTAATTTTATAATTAAAGTTGAAATCACTCAAATTATTATTTCTAATCACTATCGCTGTCATTGTTTTCGTCGTCGTCATCATCATCAGGCTCTGCCTCTACCTTTTCATCGTCTTTTGGTTCTGGTATGTTGTTTGGTTCTTTGAGAAGCTGTCGAATTTCCAGAGATAGATTTGTTTTATTTTTCTGAGGCAAAGAACAAATATTTGAGATGATCATGAGCAGATTTAGAACATCCTGCATTCTTTGATTCTCAAACATTTTTGAGTATGGCTTTCACAAAATTTTTGTAGATGTCTTGGGCTTCTTCTGAATTTTCAATAACTCATGCACCATGATTAAGAATTTTATGCACAGTGAAGGCATGTAAAACCAGGAATGTAACTTAAGGTGGAGGTTTTTTTTGTCTGTTGTGCATAAAGATCAAACTTTTGGCGTTTCTGGGATAATGATAAGACAGTGTTCTTTGAATAGTTCCAAATCTGTGGATTTATTCATAGTCAACGCCAGTAATTGATGAGTTCAGAGTTTTGAGCAAAAGGGCAGGCTGTACTGCCATCATGGGAAGTACCACTTCTTCCGTTTATCGGCTGATCCACTATCAGGCTTATTTCTTTTTTGAATTTATCACGTTTTTTTTTTTCACAAATTTTTTCTTCATTTTCTCTAACATGCCACTTGTTAATTTCCAGCCTGTAGGAAACATGGAAAAGGCATTCGAAACACCTAATCCAGGCATGCAACGCAGACATTTGAAGGTCATAACAGCCACTACATCCCTAACTATCTTGTGAACATTCATCTGTTTAGGAGTTGTACCACAAATGTAACATGTTTGGGAAGAGGTGTCAGTTAAAGTGTTACAGACTTTGCCATCAACCATTGTAATGAAAATTCTGATTTGATGTTCGGTTTCCTTGGGAGTGAGTTCACTAACTGTGTCTACATTTTTAACGTCTACTTTTTCTGTTTCTCTATACTTTTAACTTCTCTTACAGTCATTTCTTTTGTCTCCTTTTCAAGTAATAATTTTATAGGCCTACAATATCTGGTAGATGATAGTCTGGGGTTATGTCATAAGATGTCGTTTACAGAACTAGAATGTAACTGTAATGGGACCAAAGAAATGATAAATACAGCTGAGTCATCCTTAGCTGTCGTTTCTTTCTCAGATGAAAACTAAAAATAATATTTTATTTAACTTATGATAACTTCCTTTAATCATTTGGTATTAATCTTATTAAATATATTTGCTTCGGATCAATGCGAACACTTACAACTGATTAGGAGGAGTCCGCTAAAGGCTCTTCGGTTGTTAACCATCTTCTAATGAAAGCCAGATATAGAAAAAAGGCACAAGATCTGCTTTTAGGCCTATTTAAATCAAGCATTTATGTACATTGTAGAAAAGATTTTTAGCGTTTTATCTTGATATGTTTTTTTATCAGTCACTTTAAAAATTTGGAAATTATGAAAATTTAAGTAATTTTGTTTTAAATTATACAACCTCTTACCAATAACAGACAATTCTGAATACTTATACAAATATTATGCCAAAAGATTCTACAAACCTTCAAGTAAAGGTAATCGTTTGAATCAAAGCTTCCTTTTGTTTACATTGAGTCACAAGTTCTTCTTCCTCTCACAGTGTCATAAACCGTCTTGCACCAGAAGGAATGGGGGAGATGACGACATTCTACTTTACAGGTCTGTAACTTTGTCATATCTTAAATTTCACTTATTGCTTTGTCATAATTCAGACTTTAAATATGTTTGCAATATTATTACAGTTAAAACATCCATTTTTTCAGAAGTCACAAAAATGACTTTTGTCCCGCTAAATCAGCAATTTGAATCACTGTGCATCTGTATCTTTTCTTTCATTATTTTGCTAACATTCATTAAATCTCATCAATTAAGATTTTATACGAAACATCAGTTTTAAAAATAAAGTTTATTACAGCAAATTTTCGTACAGTCTTTATATTGTTTTTATTTATAACTTATTTTTATTATCCTGTCATAGGAAACATCCACAATGACACCAATACATTTAATAGACTAAACCAACTTCATTTTTAGATTCATTTGCAGGATAGTGCTGTATTTCCCTTTTACTGTTTCTCTAGTATGTTTTCCTTTGGTGGTGTTCAATCTAAACTTTTTTTTCTACTTCTGTTATGCAAGTTAATTTGTCATAATTTTAATATAATCAGCAATTCTATTCTGTGTTTTTTTTTGTTCAAATTTTCTTCTTTAGAAATCATATTTAAAACAACTGCCTTGAAGATAGTTTTTTTCCATACCTACTTTTTATTACGTTTTCTAATAACTGGTTTTAATCTTGAAAGCTTGCAATTTTATTAATACTCTTGGTTGTTTGGTCAATACAAACAATTTCAGAGTAGTTTGAAATTTTGATAGCTATAGTAACAATGCTAGTGTTGCCATGTATCTCACCTTATTTTATCCCAATTGTCATCTGTTTCTTTTATTCCACAAAGTCCTTAGATAAATTATTTATTGCATAAACCTTTACAATACTGACAATATAATATTTCGCAAAATTTATAGAGCAAAATTTTTTACATAACATTACAGTCAAAGCAGCAATTAAATATGGGAGTGAAACCTGGATATTGAAACAAAGAAACAAACAAAGATTGGGAACTGCACAAATGAAATTTTTAAGGCCTTTATTAGGATTTACACGTTTAGACAAAAAGAAAAATAATGATATCAGAATACAACTTAAAACTCCAAATATAATTAAAGAAATTCAAAATCATCAGAAGAATTGGCTTAACCATGTAGAAAGAATGCCAAACGATAGGATACCAAAATTAATTCTGAGATATAAATTCAAAGGAAAAAGAGACCGAGGACGCCCAAGAACAAGATGGAGAGCTCAAAATCACCTTCAGAGTTAGGAATAGACATTATGTCTAAACCTAAAATGTTCAAGACAAGATGTTTTGCAGAGCATAAATTCCTCTTGAGACACCTGAAGAAGCAGAGAAATTTATGCTCTGAAAAAATATTGCGAAAGATGATAGTATTGTTTCTTTTATTGTTTTTTGTCTCTTTATGAACTGTGAAGATAGCTACTGCACTTTTACATTTTCATATCAGTGAAAAGGCTTAGTGTGCACATTCAAAATAAAGGATTAGAAAAAAAATAAATTTTATACAGGCAAATGAATTTATTATTCATAAATATTCAGTATGGCACTATGGATGACATCATCTACACAAAAGAACAGAAGCACAAATTGCATCCACTATTTTATCAATTCCATTTACTTACACACGCAATTTGAATTTGAAATCTCATAACACAATAACATCCATTGTTGTATGTTTCCAACATACACTATAAAGGCAAATTCACAATATTGTTTAGCAGGCGATCATTGCTTTCAACATATATGTCTACTAAAACTCCGTCACATCACATGGAATAAATACTATTTAATTTATGTTTAGAAAAAATAACCCTGCAGACATAAGTCCAAATCCACAAAGAAATTTTCTTCTCCAAACTAACCAATACCTTTTCAACCAACCATCTGCAATAAATTTATCAAAATTCTACCCACAATAGAAAATTAAACATCAGACTTATCATCGAAATTAAACATGTCCCTTTCCTCAAACAAGCTTGCTTTATCCCTTGTAACCCATAACAAAAACTCATCATAAGTCTTTGCTTGGCTACAATCATAGCATAATTGTTTTTTGGATATCCTAATCTGAATTCACAAATAGTATTGTTAGGTAAATATTACTTTGTCAATTTAACTGTCCTGTTAAACCTACCCGTTTTCAAAGACACTTATACCCATCACTATTAGCCAAGTGTCTTAGTTTCAGTGCAGTGCATCCGCTTGGATGATATGGCAGATTTCTTTATTGTCAATTTGTTTGAGTTGTCTACTACATATGCACCTTATCGTATTACTCGATAGCAAACCATCTGCTGTCCTGTTTTGCCATTCTACCAGAATGACTCAACATAACCACACAATTATGGGATGTTTCTTGTACACGTATGCAATTAATTTTTATTTGATTAGTTTATATA
>JAFIDM010009631.1:35962571-36025035 GCA_023159025.1 Thereuonema tuberculata
TACATGGCATCAGATAAATTATAAATAATTAATCATTTATTTAGGTTAGAATTTATTAAAAGTTAACAGTTGATTTCTCAGCAAATTATTTTATTATAATCATTTTATATCAGACTTGATATAAAATGATTATTTAAGAAAACAATTAATATGATTACAAAAAAAAAAACAAATAAAATATTTTGTGAATGTGGACAACCCATCATCATATATCAAGTACACTTTTTAGTTGCAATGCTAACTGCATCATTTAGTATTAAATGTATTTGTATATATGTATGTATCTTTAGTCAAATAGACAGCTTTTTATCCATCTGTAGCTGAAGTGCTTTTCTCCTAAGTAAAAGAAACTTAGAGTTTGTCTTTTAACAATTGATTCATTAATCTATATTACTGAAATCTTTTATTTCTCTGTCTGTCTGTCTGTGTGTCTGTCCGGCGCAATTTTCTGAGAGAATGGAAAATAGAAATAATTTTTACAATGAAACATCCGCGACGGGAATCGAACCTGCAACCTTCTGATCCGAAGTCAGATGCCTTATCCATTAGGCCATAGGGACTACAACTCTCTTCATATGGTTTTTTGACTTATATCTCCTTTCCTTTCCCCCATCAATAAGGAATGTATTCAATCTTTTTTTTGAATCTCAAATTGTTTATTTATTTCACATCAGTCAGCTTATTTGTAATTCGAAACTGACAATTAGAACTATAATTGCCGAAACGTTGCAATATTTTAAATATAATATTCTGACTTAACCCAAATTCTATGTGATATTGAAAAATATGTGGGTGTACACGGCAGATGTTGGAGTAAAGAAAACAAAGTCAAGAAAGAAAGAAGCACTCTTTTTTTTGAGGTGGAATACTGAAAAATCACTATTTGTAACTCAAAAACCATCAATATTTGTAACTCAAACGCTACTGAAAAGTGACAATTACAATTAAAATGAGTCAAAAAAGAAAGAAGCAGTACTTCTATTAGGTAGAATACTGAAAAAACACTATTGTAACTCAGAAACCATCAATATTTGGAACATAAAAGCCACTTATTAAAAGAAGAATACTTATTGGAAATCTTTTTCCGTAAAATTGTGAATTTAAAGATAACACTAAATTTTATTGACTAACAAATTTTTAATTATCGTATTAAGTTTGTAAAGTAAGTAAAAATTTGAAAATGAAATAATTTGTGGAATATTAACAGTAGAAAGATGTGGCTTTCACAGAAATGTTTGAAATGACTTGGGGTTTTGTGTCAAAACAAGGATACACCCTCTGGCTTCAAGTAACCCCACAACTAAAATTCGTAAGGTATGAGGTCTGGAGATCTTGGTAGCGACTCGTGCGAAAAGGACTGACTGAGGACACTGTTCTCCCCCAATGGGAGATCAGCATTCAAGCGATAAAATATTTTATGTGGATGTGGATAACGCTTGACAGGAATAGCAATTGCAGTGGTTTTCCAATTTGGTGAATGTGACTATATGGATTGTTTGCCGCTCTTTGCAAGTATGGAATAATGCTGCTCTGTAACAGTGCTGCATATTACTCACCCGTGACTGTAACTGTTTGAAGTTTAGACCCCCTGACTTCCTCAAAGAAAAAGGGACTAATAATGAATTCATCGGTGAAACCAAACCAGACTACTTTTTGGCTGATGCAGGGGGGTTTCCACAAATGCATGTGGGTTTTCTGTAGCCCAGATGTGGCAGTTGTGTGTGTTGACACTGCCATTAAGTGCGAAATGCTCTTCATCCGTCCACAGTATCGTGCACAGCCAATCTTCATGGCTGTCCATCTGCTGGAAAACTCAATGGGCAAATTCTTGACTTCATGAAATCGACAGGTTGCAGTTCCTGCAAATGTTGATATCTCTTCAGGATGATTTGCAGTGATCTCTATACAGTGCTGTTCGATATGCCAGTTCTTTGTTAAACATCGTGCTCACTGCATTCCTCATGTTGGGAAACTGCTGATAGTTCATCCACCGAGTGTTTGACATCCTGCACAATGGCACGATAATTCATATAATTTCTTGTTTCCTTATTATCCTTGATAAAGAAGTCCATAAATTCCCTGGTACTTCGAAACATGTTGAACAAAATAATTTAAATTTTATTCAAACTGTGCATCCTTGGACTTTATAATATTACTTACCGTACATGTTAAAAAATCATATCGGCAGATATATGAAAGGTTTCATGTTAAAATAATATATACCATATAATTCCAAAACACACACATTTTTAAAGTGGACTAAATTTACATATATATCAGTTACAAATAAATTTAACTTCAAGATAGTGCTAATATACAAATGTATTAAGTGTAAATCTGATCTTAAGATTTGTTATCCATATTTGATAACAAATCAAGCTGGGTTTAGATACCTATGAACTGTAAATCTATAGTTGTGTAGACAGCCAATCTAAAATAAATAAACATAGTTTTACTATTTCATTAACTTCCATAAAGTGGGGGGGGGGAGGAACAACCCCTGAACAGATTTTATTTTATTTTATTTTTTTCTGAGATCTATGAATTTTGTTCTTTTGCACATAGACAAAAATATAAGGATTCCAATTTTGTCAAAATCCCAAAATTACCTAAATCCAGTGAATTATGGTATGCTCTTTCATAATATGTCAAGTTTGAAAAAAGTGGTATATTTAAGGGACTGAATATGATTATGTCAGATGGAAAATGGTCAAATAAAGTAGGAACTGTCTTAATATCATGAATTGGGCTGTAGGATGTTTTGACTCGAAGATTTAGAGTATATTTTCTTAAATTTTAATTTATATTTTTAAGTTAATGTATGCCTCAGCAATTATGAATTAGCACAATGTTCTTCTGTATAGATTTTAAGGTTTTCTGTATTGGGATGACACTCTATATCTGTTTTCAACAGTATTTATTGATGTAATAGTTTGAAAACACTTTTGTTTTAAGAATCCCTTATTATGTTCTTATATTTTTTTTAAATCAAAACTTTATTTTGTTCATCAGTTGAAAATAATGATAAAAGCTTAAAATAGGAATTTATTTTGATTGACAATTTGTGAAAAATACATATGGTAAGATGAGGACTGTTTGAAAATACTGCTTGTATTTTCTTACTTTTTTTTTCTGTAAAAATACACTGCAAAATTTGAACAAAAACAATGCAGAACTGGAAATTTGAAAAAATAGGGAAAATATTGCATATAGATAAATGAATTTTTAGTTAAGCTATAGTGAAAAACAGTATTATGATACATGAAGATTATAAAATATGATGGCAGTTTGCTCAAAAAGTAATACTGGTATCAAAGAATTTACATTTATTTATTGTAACTTTTAGTCAATTTAAATGTTTTTTGACCATTATCATTGTGTATAATTTTAGATGAATATAAATTCTTTAAGAATTGAGCCTTTGAAGTTTTCAAAGCCATATTAAGCTAGTCTTCCGTCTGAGCTAAGAAGTCTCTTTAGGAAAATTGGGGTGCTTCAAAAACTAAAGACCTATACAAGCTGCAAAATGACATCAGTTTTGAAAGTAACATTATGGACTAACCAGTTATTTTCTGTTAGTAAACATTAACATTAAAACACTAAGAATGTACTGAAGATTTATAATGTAATTTTTATTTATTTTTTACTTAATTTTAATGAATGGCTATTTATAAAAAGACAGCCCAATAAGAAAGTCATATTTTTAACTAATTTACATTAACTAAAATTGTGGTAAACAATTAACAATATGCTCATAGTAAAATCAGTAAAAGTATTTAAAAATATCAGCACATAATTCTCATAAGGTTCATTCTTAAATATTCACCGTTACTTGTGAATCACTTATTGGCCTTGTCAACTGAAATGAGATGATGATGATACTGTTTTAAGTATATAAATTATTAGCCTACATTCTAAAGGTTATGTTATTTGGTCCAATATTGTATATGCAGTACCTGGAAAACCAAGCTTTGCTCAATAAAATAAAATGAAAATAAAGAAAGAACACTGTAGACAATTACCTGGTTATTTAACCTCCATTCGGGGAAATGGATATCCCTGAATTGAATACACTCGATGTTGAAAGGAAAAAGTTTTAAAAATTATTAATAAGTAAAATTATTATTTTATTACAGGTAAAAAAATAAAATTATTATTTTATTATACGTAAAGCACACAGAACACCAATTTATTAGAAAATGAAAATAAAGTAAGAACACTATAGACAATAACCTGGTATCCAGGTCAATCATTTACCCCCTAAATGAGTTTTCCCAAAATCGAGACCTAGCTAAATCACTTCCTCACACCCAAAAACGGCAGATTCACCTCATTTCATCAAAATCCTTAGGCCCATTTTCAAGATAAAATTTACAAGAATTTACAAGACACTTTTTAGCATTTGAAAGATTGATTGATTTGATACGTGAATGTCCGAAAATAGAAAGAAAATGTAAATATATTGTATATTATCAGCATTTCTCATTACTTTTACAGCCCATTTTATTTTTACTGTATTGGCTGTATTTAAATTTTTATAGTGGCAGAGTAATTTAGCAACTTTATTAGTTAATAGAGCATTAACTTTATTCATTAAATAAGCAAATTTTTTAAAAAATCGAATGTACAGTTATATTTTGCTAAGAAATATTTTGTTACATGTATGGACGTATAGTTTTCCACCCCCAATAACACACATTTCCCCCGACATTTTGAAGACTACTTTTTTTTTATTAATGGATGTCTTCCTAACTTTCTCCCTTTTAAAATAAAATACTATATACTCTCCTTTTAAAATTTACACTAAGTCATGAAATGCATACAATTATTAACCCTACTTCCTCTTAATTACATAAACCCATTTCGTCGATATGGGGCAGCAACTTTCTCAATTTCTTGCCAATTAAAAGTACGAATAAAAATCTCAATTATGGTACAACAAATCATACAAAATAAGCTATCACTTAGCATATCACAAACTAAACAGTTGTAAAGCTTTCTTTATACACTTTCTTTGACTGACAGAATGTAAGGAAATTAAAAATTAGCAAACAGTTATCGTGTATCATCTTTGGAATATGTAAGTGTTATTTAAATGAAATCATGAACGCTTCTTTTAAACTTATTCAGCAAATTTTCACATCTATAATTGATGGTAAATGAATAAGTGTCATTTACTTACCGCTAATTACAAAAGAAAAGTAAGGAAAAGCTCTTGTCAGGTTATTTAACCCCCTTTCGGGTAAATAGACCACTGTGCAGTGAATACACGCTATGTTGAAATAAAGTTTTAAGTTTTTGTTATTGTTACTTCCCACACGTTAATAACCTTCATTATTATTAAGCATTATTAAGTAAAATTATTATTTTATACAGGTAAAAGTAAAATTATTATTTCAGTATAGGGTCATTCCATTTTAATTTAAGAAATTTTTAAGTAATGCATGCACAAATTTTCATCAAAATAAAAAATGGTGATGCACACTGCATTTGTTGATTTGAAATGGATTGAGCCTATAAGTAAAAAATAAAACTTATTATTTTAGTACATGTAAAAAACTCACAGAACACGAATTTATTAAGAATAAAATAAAACAAAAAGAACACTATAGATAACCTTGCACCCAGGACCCAGGTCAATCGTTTACCCCTCTAAATGAGTGTTCCCTGAGTCAAGGCCTAGCTAAATCGCTTTCTCACATCCAAAAATGGTAGATTCATCCAATTTCATCAAAATCTTTAGACTTGTTTTTAAGAAAGTTTACAAGAATTGCTCGCTTTGTAGTATTTGATATATTTTAACCAATGTTATTGGATCATTCTGAAAATTTTGCATTTTTTGTTCAAAGTAAACAGTTCAAAACCATAGAAACTTTGAGAATGACCTAATAGATTAGTTATTAATAAATTGATAAGAAAAATTCAATAATTTAAGATTAAATTTATTGTCTTCTTTGAAATTTAGATAAGAAAAATAAATAAATTAAATTATTCTCAGATTTGTAGATAATGTTCACAAGAAAGAGAGGAGCTAGAGGTATTATTATAGATAGCATCAAGAAAAGGCTTATAAATTTAAAAATTAAAAATATGTTTCATAAGATGTTTAAAGATTTATAAATAACATGTATGTGCAATAAAAAAGTTTCCTATAAAATAGGTTTAGGGAAATGAAATAAAAATAAATTATGAATGTAAGGTTCTATAATCCAGCGGTTGCCAACCTTTAGAACTTCATGGACCACTAAATGTTTACTTTTAAATTTGGGGGACCAAGTTTATTTAAGTATTACACATTTTTTCTGCGGACCATCAAAAATTTTGCACGGACCGCCAGTGGTCCGTGGACCACCGGTTGGCGATCGCTGCTATAATCTGTTCTCTTCCCTTAGTAAATAGAAAACGTTAATACTTGCCCAGATTTTAACAGCAGAAGTCTTGTCTGTATTTTTACATACTCACTGAAGCAGTTGCAGTTGGTGGGATTGATTTTTCTAAACCTATATCAAATATTCACTTTCAGATGGTGCGAATAGGGCAAACTTACCAAGCTTTTGGAATAGGTTATCATTCTGTTTTTTCAAAACACATTGTGTAGGTGAAGATGCAGCCTTATAATATCAACCGTACCTTCCTCCTGTACCCCTTAAAAATACTTCAGACTTTCTTAATTTAAAGGAATTCCAGAATAATGTTTGATTGTTGTCTTTGATTAGAAGAATCAAAGTAATTCTTAAAAATGACACTTGTAAGCTAAATTTTAATCAGATATGCACAATTCTACCAATTCTTGAATATCAAATTTGATATTTGCCAATTTGTTTGTGCTTCTTACAAGCTATGTTTTTGTATGAAATAGTAAATTGCCTATTTAAATAAAAGTTTAATTGGGTCTAGAAATATAACTAAGCAAGAAATTTGATATTAACTTGAACTATATGCAGACATAATAACATGAATTTCAGTGCTCCCAAGTTTCTGTTATGAAGTGATATCCATGCATGTTCTTAGGCGTCTTCAAAAATTGTTGACGTGCTGGGGAAAAAAAAAAAAAACTCAAAACACATTGCCATTGACATAAGAAATCAATAGTTTGATTATTGATACTTATTATCATACAGCAGTATGGACAAAATAAATAAATAATAATAATAATAATAATAATAAATTGTAAAAGATTATTTGTAACATGGTTTCAAGTTTAACTCTGCATAAACATTTAATTTTAAATATTTTTCCTGAATAAAGCTATTCTACAACAATTTTACCCTGATGCATGTACTTCTGATGCAGACTATTGCTATAAAATCAAGTTTACCAAGGTTGCTCAACCAACTATTTCTTAAAGCTATCTTACATTTTTCAGATATTGATTTACTGTTAACGATGTATTGATGCAATCTTTATATATATATAGGTTGATTATAATTAAAGTTCAACTTTCAACATGCTGTAAAAAAAAAAAAAATGCTCACAACGACCTGAAATTTGAATTGAATATACTAGAAAAAAGGGGAAATGGTAGGGCATAAGAAAAAAAATAGTTCAAAATGTTAGCAATAGACGGCGTTTTAAGCGTTGTAACAGAAATGGGTTCGGCTACAAGTGACATTTGAATCACAATATGACGGCCATGGCGTGAGTTGAACATTAAACCAACTGTACTGTTCAATGTGCAAGACTGTATCGGGTTGTTACTGAAGAAATGATTTCCAAGTCATTCAAGAGTTGTGGCTCAAGAGTTCGTTGAAAGCCCATCCACCACTGCAAGGGCATGCCACATTGGAAGGGAAAAATCGGCTTTTAATTGTCCTGAGGCCAAAGAGCAACAATAAAAATAAAAAGCAACAATGAAATCGGTTGTAATTACCGAGAGACTTGCACAAGACATGTTCAATATGCTGTCCTCCGTTTTCTGCCATAAGTTGAAACCGAGAATCAGCATGTTCTACAACAGATCGGAGTGTCTCAGGGGTCATGTTGTGAATGTGTTGTGCAATGCGTGCCTTCAATTCAGCTAAGTTTGCAGGTGGACCACTAAACACAACATTTTCAGATAACCCCACAGCCAGAAGTCACAAGGATTAAGATCAGGTGATCTTGACGGCCAGGCTGTTGGAAAATGACGACTGATAGTTCTATCATTTCCGAAATGCCTCTTGAGCAGCTGCTTCACTGGCTTTGCAAATATTAAATAGTTCCATCTTGCAAAAAAATGATGCTACCCATACATGCATGCTGTTGAAGTGCTGAAATGTCATGGTTGCACAAAAGACTCATAGCATTTACCTTTGAAGGTATAGGTAACAGGACCCGCACGACCCATCTCCTCGAGACAAAAAAATGGCCCTACGATAAACGCTGGCGTCAACCCGTACCATACAGTTACCTTTGCAAAATGAAGAGGTACTGGTTCAGGTGCAAATGGATTTTCCGATGCCCGAATTCTGCAATTCTGAGGGAGATGGAAATGGGCTTTGTCTGTCCACAAAATGTTCCATGACCATTCATTGTTCACTTACATGCGAGCAAGAAATTTTAGAGCAAACCTTTCTCTTACTGGCAGGTCAGCAGGAAGCAACTCCTGAACATGGGTAATTTTGTATGTATAACAATGCAGGATGTTTCTTACAATTTTATGCTCTGTGCTCACAGGCATGTCCAAAGTTCGGTTAATTAAACGTGCACTGCACGTTTGCACACCACCCCTCATCTCTTCCTGGACTGCTGTGGCCACATCTTCTGACGTCGAAGCAATTGGTTTCCTCCCTCTGCCACATTTCACTTCAGAAGAACCAGTCTCTTCGAATTTCTTAATCATTTTCTCCAGACCCTTGATAGACATCGGACCACTTGACGTACAGTCGCCATTCTTGTAATAGAGCGCGATCCTTCATTGAGAGAGTCATGGTGAGCTTCTCAGAAGCAATATGAGGAAAACGCCATGTACCGGGTACCCTATGTTTTTATAACAAATGCAAAGTGTAGTGTTATGACATGTCTTGTATTTTGCATACTATGATGCTTAAAGCGCCATCTATTGCTAACATTTGGAACTATTTTTTTTCTTATGCCATACCGTTTCCCCTTTCTTCGAGTATATTCAGTTTAAATTTCAGGCCATTCTGAGCAGTGGTTCTTTTTTTACATCATGTTGAAAGTTGAACTTTAATTATAATCAGCCTGTATAGATACACTGACTGCTGAATTGACAGTGGATACCTGCCGTAGTGGAACAACCAATTCAAATTCGGGCAATAATTTAAATATACTAGTTATAAAACAACAAGATCATGTGTAGTTGCAGTCATTTGGTGTCTAATTACGTGCTCAGGTAAAATGCCACCATCAAAGCAGCTGAGCGATTCTCAATGTTGAGTAGTCATAGGCTGCCACATTAGTGGCCAGAGTGTGCAAGCCATAGGAGCGACACTGAACCCAGGTGAGCATGCTTACCGATAGAGACCAAAGGACCCTGAAGCGGTTGGTATGACAGAACAGGGCTGTTCCATGGAACAATGGCGGCAGGACTTCCAGCAGGCAACGGGAACAACTGTCAGTACTGTGACGATTCGTTGGGAGATCCATGCCTTAGGGTACACCGGTCGGGCTGCTGCCCACAAGCCTAACATCACCCCTGTAAATGCCCAGCATCGTGTGGTCTTGTGTAAAGAGCTACAGTCTTGATAATTGGATTGCTGGAAGAGCATTATGTGGAGCGACAAATCACACTTCACACATTACCTATTTTATGAGTCCACCTGGGTGTCGATTTTGCCAGGGGGGCGGCTCCTACCTGAGTGTCTCATCCCTACAGTGAAGTTTGGCGGTGGTGGTGTGATGATGTGTTCGTGTTTCTCCTGGTTTGGATGTGGTCTGTTGGTTGTGATCAAGGGGACATGGCATCCACACAGAATCTGGACGAAATAGACAATTCCATGCTTTCTGCATTGTGGTCCGGTGAAGGGCCATTTGTGTTCCAGCACGACAATGCTCCTGGCCTTAAGGCCCGTGTTGTCAGCGCCTAGTTTCCAGAGAATAATGATCAGGAACTTCAGTGGCCCGCCCAGACTCCGGACCTCAACCCTATTGAACATCTGTGTGATGAATTGGAGCACCGGATTCATGGACGTCCGATGCGACTGCAAATACGCATCCAACTTCTGCAGGTTTTGAAGGAGGAGTGGGCAAAAATACCGGTTGCTTGCTGTCAGAAACTGGAGCATGCCACGGCATGGGAATGCTGTGCTTAGGACAAAAGGAGACAGTGCACACTATTAGACACGCTGTAAATAAAGCGTCTGTTCCATACCACAGGTGTCCGCTTTCAATTGAGCAGGCAGTGTATCATTGGATAATGCCAATATATGGTACTTAATTTAAGTCAGATGCTTGAAAATAGCAATTCTTGATTGTGTGACCATTGTACTAGTTAGATTCATTAGAATTCGCTAATTATTTTTCCTGGCTGTCGGTAGTTAATGACAGCAAAGCTGTCTTGTTTTCTTACTAATGATGATTAGCAGCAGTACCTTTTGCTGTGGATTGATAGAAAGATCAAAATTATTTTTGCAGGAAAAAAAAAATCTGCATTCTGTTATAAATATTTAAAACAATAATATTTTTTTTTTTTTTTTTGATCCTAGCATAAAAGCAGGAATTAAAGAAGAAACTAAGGAAAATTTGTATCTAGAAACACAAATACTCGGAAGTTAAACGTATTTTTCAGGAGACAGTATTCAGCAAATTCCAAAATTCCAATGATGTTTGGAAGAAGTTCAGATGTAGTATTGATAATGGATGAAAGTTATCAGGCCTTGATTAGAATTAGATTTAGTTAAAGTATCCCACTACAGGCCAACTTATGGCCCTTCAGTAAGACCCCCAACATTCCGTGAATGATGGGACTGAGTTGTAATTGGATAGACAGCACATCTTTAACCTTCCTGAAAGAAACCTAGAACCCATTTTACTTAGGTTCTAGGGTTTACTCAACTTATGTGGAGGGGAAAGGACCAAGGGGAATATCCCAACCACCACTGGTTTATGAACTTGGCTTCTCCAGCCCACAGTCACGTGCATTATAACTTGAACCATCAGGCCCACGAATAGATTTAGGGCGTTTGTTATATTAGCATTGTTAGTGTTGGTTGGGGAGAGGCTCATACTCTTCTAAGGAATCTTGTAGAAAACTAAATTTGAAAGTGATGAGATTGGGGTAGAATTTTTTTTTTTTTTTTTTTTTATCTGAGTAAGATGTATTTTTTCTTTGAGATTCTGCATACAGAAAAGAGTGGAGGAAGCAAAGTATCATAACTCATAAGTCGTTATCTAAAACAAAACTTACTAACTTTCCTGGGCTGATTGGTACTTTCTTATGCATACATGATTTTATAGTCAACTGTATGAGTTAATTATGAGTTAAACAATATAAGGATTTGGAATTTGCAAATCCAAGAAAACCTGATTTGGCAAGACATGGCAAATAACTAGAACCAAAATTATTTAAGATTCTTTATATTAATTTTTACTATTTTCGGATCCATTTTTATCCCATCATTTCTTCGTCTTTCTTTTCTCTTAAGCATCTTTGTACTTGTTCATTCCACCACCGAGTCTCCTTTCCCTCCTTGACGATTCCAGTTGTCTGACCAAATATCTCATTTCCTATATTTTATTTTATTACAGTAATATTAACTATCTATAAGTAAGTAACTCTTATGTTTTACGTGGTCTTTGAAAAATCATTATAATCATTATAATGATCATTATAATCATTCTTCTATCACAAAGTAAAATTTCTTTAAAGACCCTCTAGGATAGGATTTGTAAGATATATGGAAGCTACTTTTCTCCACCTTTGCAAATACTTAAAGAAGATTGCATTAAAATAGGCAGCATCTCAGAGCAAGCTGAAGCAGTTGGATGAGCATTTGCTCACAACTCCAGCACTGGTACATTACAGTATCATATGATTTCCAAGTCGTTAAACAATGGGCAAAGCTATTTCACTACAATTTTCTTCTGCCTACAAAGTGCCACATCGATCAACTGTTAACCATTTTGTAAGCCTAGAGGACAGTATTCGCTCAGCATTTGTTAATAGAGAATATTGAATTTCCATTTTTGATTTGGAGAGAGGTTACAATCTCACCTGAAAATTCAGAATTTCAAAGATCTTTACAGCTACGATCTTCATGGTCACATTCCCATTTTCATTCAAAAATTTCTTACAGCTCGCACCTTTCAAGTTCACCTGGGATCAACTTATCCTCTTCTGAAGAGTGCCTCAGGGTTGTGTTTTGAGTGTTACACTCAATTTACCTTTTTTCTATAAACATAAATGGAATCACATTTTCTTTGCCTCCATCTTTCCACAAATTACTGTAAATCAGTGGCTTACAGATCTGTAGCCATTCTGTTAACTGATCTTATTGAGAGCCAGCTGCAATTAGCTTTAAATCAGTTACATGACTGGGCTGTTTCTTAACGGCTTTAAGTTCTCTGTGTGAAAGGTTGTCTTATTAACACTTGACGTCAAGGGATCATTTCTGAACCCAAACTGACACTTGGCAGCCTCAGACTTCTCTATACATCTCCACATAAATCTCTATGCCTCATTTTTGACAAGACATTGAATTTTCAACAATACATACAGAACCTTAGGAAAATGTATTCTAAAATTAAATTGCCTAAAAATGCTTTCTCATACTACAGGGATTGGACAACATAATTCGAACACCAACAAAAGATCACATTTTGTTTATTATAGTCGGTTCATTATAAATCTGAAGATAAGTGACAACTCAATATATGGTAAACGATTCAGTATTAGTTACTCCATATACTTCCGTTTTGAATGGGGTTCGGAACATGGCGGATGCTGAACGCACACCGTTGCCAATCGAGAGGAATCATTTGGAATGTTTTTTTATTATTGCAACTAGTCTGATCAAAAAGGGTCGCTATCGTAAAATGGCTGAAGCAACAGGTGTATCATCTCATTAGTGTTCAATATTGTTAAGGAAGCCAAAGCCTCGCATACCACCGTTTGAAATGCCGGGGAAGAAAAGACAGCGACCAGCGCCGATAACTGAACTGGACAACTTCGATCTGTCAACTTTATGTCCCACTGTTGGTGAAATTTATTTTATTACTTTTTTAAAAAAGGCCCTTTTCAGGGCCATCAAATGATGCCAAAAGGACTGCCACATTTGCTGATCTATTGATAAATACAAACAAAATTATTATAAAACTTTAAAAAAAAAAAACCAAACAAACACATAAACATACAAAATCTAAAGCTAATATGAATTAAAAATACAATTGCACATGCCTAAAAACAGACTTTTTATGAAAAAAAAAAATAAAAACTAAAATAATAAAAATTAAACATTGTAGTGCGATGACAAATTTGATGTAAACACCGGAAGTAACTTACGACGACATTTCAGACTCGACAAAGCAATAACTCTAGTGAAGAAAGGAAATGATAATGATTGGTTAACTGAGATCACATGTCTTCAGAAATATAATGAACTGATTGTAATAAGAGGTAGGACCCCTCTTATTAGGTAGGTTGAGGAATAGACAAATATAAATCATGAAAAGCAGTAATGTCAATTTTGTACCACTCTTCAACCAATACTGATGCTAATTTCTTGATGGAAGCAGGCGGTGGGAATCTACTCCTAATTTTGTTCTCAAAAATATCCCACACAGGATCATTAATATTCAAATCTGGCAACTGGGGTGGCCAGGGTAGATGCTTTACTTCAGTTTCATGCTCTTTGAAGCAAGATCGGATGCACTAGCAGTGTGTATTGGAGCATTGTCATCCTGGAAGGTTGTATCACTATTTAGAAACAAAGACTGGACCATGGGATGGAGTTGGTCATTTAAAATCTACAGATACCGCTGGGCTTTTATTGTACCTTTGAGGACGACTAATGGTCCCAAGAGTTCCATGAGGCACTCCAGACTATATATAGGAACCTCCGCGTTGCTTGACAGTAGCACATGACCAGAAGTGGGGGAAACAGAAAAAATTGACTCATCAGACCATATCACATAGTTTCCATGCCTCCAGTATCCATTTTTTGTGGTCTTCATACCACTGAATACGCTGTTTGATGTTTTGTATGCAAGGAAAAACTCTGTTTTTTTCGGCTCAATCCATTCATTAAGCCAATTTTCGATATCATCATGAGAAGTGAACCGCTCTCCAGAAAGGGCCGACTGCATGGACCGGAATAAATGGAAACCCAAAGGAGCAATGTCTGGTGAATACGGCGGGTGGGGTAAGATTTCCCAATTCAATCCTTCCAAATATTTGTTGCAGTCGATATCGATCCCAGTGATGGTTTCGGACGGTTTTAGAAATTCATAATAAACAACACCCTTCTGATCCCACCAGATGCACAACATAACCTTTGAAATGTGGATATTCTGTTTTGACGTTGAGGGACCTGGTTCATCTGGCATCACCCATGCTTTCGGTCATTTCGGGTTGTCGTAGTAGATCCATTTTTCATCGCCAGTTACAATGCAATGCAAAAAACCCCTTTCTTTTCTGTTGTTGAAGGAGCATCTCACATGTGACCAAACGTCGTTCGATATCGCTCTCCTTCAATTGATATGGCACCCAATTTCCTGCTTTCTGGACCATTCCCATTGCATGCAATCATTTACTGACGGTACATCTGTCAACATTTAACTCATTTGACAAATCCTCGAGCGTTCGAGTTGAATCTTCATTGAGTAATTCGTGCAGTTGTGTGTCTTCGAATTTCTTTGGTGCCCCTTCACGTTCTTTGTCACTCACGTTGAAATCGCCATTGTGAAATCGCCGAAACCACTCTTCACATGTTATATTTGATGGAGCATGACCACCGTTAATATTAACTTCACAACGATGGGTTTCAGCAGCACTTTTCTTTAAAAGACAGTAATGCAATAGAACTTCCCGCAAATGCTGCTTTGTCGGGATAAATGTTGACATTTTCGACGAATAAAATCAAACTGTTCTTCATGCTCCGAACGATTTTAAACGACTGCGTTTCAGAGCTACAACCTCCACCTTTTAAACAGAAGTAGAGCTGTCCGATCAAACACGAAAGAAGTGCCACTAATGACACATTTCTGTAATGGGCGGAAACTTATTTCCATACCCAATACTAATTGCATTCATATTGTGCTAATGTTGAAAATTGGTGGGGTTTCCCCCCCCCCCCCTTTTGTCATGCTTGTCTGTAAATGTCAACCATATAGGAAACTTTGAAATGATTTGACGGAAATCCTGCTTAACCAAGATCCTTAGTCTCATATAAAACTGAATGAATTAAAACCCCAAAAGTACGTTAAAGATTTGCATTTTGTAACTCTTGATCTCCATGAAACAGTTAAATAAACCATACTGGTAATTAGGCAGGGAAATGTGAATAATAGAAAGACAAAGGTAAAATGTTAAAATATGAAAGAAATTGTATATTTGTACAAAAAGCATCCATAGCTAACATTACTTAAAAAAAAAATACTGTTTATTCATGTGTTGTAAAAATCAAGATTAATAGGCTTCCTATTTAAAAAAAAAAAAAAAAAAGGGAGATGAACAACTCCACAAACTTAAGTAGAGAATGTAAAGTAAGAGTTAGTTATTCTTAGAGATTGCTGGAAACTTACACGTGCTATATACACACAACCCATATACTGTATTCTTAACCATTATTCATATATATTCAATTGTGGGTTTGTCGTGTCAGCTTAGAAATTGCTTTTATTGTGCCTTCCTTGGGGATTCCTCATAAACATTCACATTATCCTGTAACTGAACAGGTATTACTTGCTGATACTATTTCCGTCATCAGTAAGACTTGAACCTATTTTGAATTATTTAGAATTGTTGTCATTGTTGATAGATGGCTATTTCATTTTTATTGTACATCGGAATAAGAATGTTTAAGATCTAATGACTTTTCACTTTAACACACACACTTAACTGCCTATGAATGCTATCTTCTAAGACAAAGAATCTTGTCATTCAGATACCAAGTTGTCTGAAAAATATGTTAATGAAGGGTGTCTTGTGATTGGTCAGCTATAGTTGATTGTTGACCATGGATGGTTGAGCTCTCGTGTCAAAGTTGATCCAACCTTGACTGGAGCATCCGAATGCACAGTTGACACTCAAAAAGGCTGATGCTATTGATGGCATGTTTACCTTAGATAATTTCAATGTTAATAAAGCTTTAGAATGATGAGGATTGAACGATTGATGCAAGCAGTAGGCTATGCAGAAAAAGTTCATCAAATGAGAATAGGCAGTTCTAGTATCACATAGCATAATCAACCAATGAATCAAGAAACGTGCCCTCTCTTAAGTATCACGACAACTTCAATATTGTTAATGCTCATAACACAAGTCTAAATAATCCTATTGGTAGCCAGTTTTCTGCTTTTAAATTCTCAATTATAGATATACCTTAGTATTCATTTAATTGAAATGTCAGCTTTTGGAAATTAATTAAATGGTGTGGCGCCTTTGTTTGCCAATGAAGTAAAATTTCATAAAATGGATTTTATCATGGGAAAAAAATAGTTTATGTGAAATATTAAATATATATTTTGTATTCGACATGAACTTTTTAAATTATATAATTTTAAGAGCACTGACATTTTTTTCTATCAACAATTTCAAAATTTACATGAACATAAAACAAGAAGTTCTGAAAGAACTTGGTCTACTTTTCTTATAAATCTTCTATCTTCTATTTTTTCGCTTTTTTTTTTTTTATTTATTTATTTCAAAGCAGTAAAAATAATATAAAGGAAAATAGACTCCATGTATTTATACCCTGGTATATTTGCCATCTTGGTTGATGTGATGATCCTGCTCTATCGACAGTTGATGTAGTTGACAAGCAGTATCAACCGATATTTCCGAACGGAAGTGCAGTTGATCAATTTGTCAACCGTCAATACCCAGACACAACCCTAAAAGATATCCAAATTTTCTGTAAGCCTTTCATCCTTGTATTTTATCTTAATTATTAACTTATAAAAAATAGTACAGAATTTTCATTGCATTGTATGTTTTATAAGTTTTTATCCAGATTTGATTATCAAAATAAATTTTATATCAAAAAAGTGAAGAATGAATTCATTTACTATATACAAATAAACCATACTTCTTCCTTAAATCTTCTCTTTTTTTTTTTTTTTATCCGAAATTCGAAAGAAAAAAATTTTAATAGATATGATGGAGTTAAAGTTAGTGAAAATTTGGTAAAATTGGCTAGAGAAATGATTAACAAAAAAATTGGAACCTCTAACAAAAAGGTAATAATCGAAAAATTAAAGTGTTAATAGTCTTTATATGTAAGAATAATCATATATTTTTTTTTTCGATAAGAATTTGTGATTATTAATAATGTGTGATTATTATATTGTAGATTATGATCTTTTATTATTATTGTATTAACCTATTTTAATTGTTAATATCAATATTTTAAGGTCATTGTTGTAAAAGAATCTCGTATATTTATTATTATAATGTAGAAGGCTTGAAAAAGAGGAGACTGTGAATTTTATCTCCTTGAAAATTCGTTTTTTTTTTCAGTTAATAAATGTAGTTTATGACATTTATTTTCTGGTGGATGATGTTTAATAATATTTATTATAAAAGATGAATTCATTTATTTAACTTGTATATTTCAATAAGTTTGAATTTACCATATGGTTTTGCATATAAAAAGATTTATGGAAATACAAAAGTAGCTCTAAACAGAATGTATTTCTAGAATAAAAATTGATAAATTTTGAATTGCAGTACTGCAAATAAGCTATCAACAACAATGAAATCTACTTATCTGAATTAGGAGTTAAATCTAAAAGCTACAGATAACCACTTGGGTTATCTGCTTCATTGCAGTGAAAATATGGAGATTAGCTTAATTCTTTAAAGAAAAAAGGAAATAAGAATGGAGATTTATTGTATATTTAGAGGAAATTTCATAAATCATGCAATTAACTATTGATAATTGTATTCGCTTGTATGACTAAGTTGAATGGCATTGATGTATCTTGTCTTTATGATTTAGATTAATGTATAAAATATTTTGTGTGTGTACTTACATTTTCATTTTTTTTTTCCAGGTGAAACAATGCACTTTTGATCTAATGACATATCTTAAGTATGTTGGTGATTCTCAAAAACCTAATGGTGTAGTATGGCTAGATGGCCACACATATTGTGTGGCTTTTCTAATCTGCCAAGCACCTATTGTATGCAGGAGGATTTGAAGAAAAATAGTGTGTCTTCAACTAAAATGGCGGCTGTTGGACAACCACAGCCTCCTCAAACCACTCAACTTGAATTTCATCAAGCTATGCAGGATTTTAAGACAATGTTCCCTGAAATGGATGAAGATGTTATTGAAGCTGTACTTCGTGCTAATCAAGGTGCAGTCGATGCTACAATTGACCAACTTCTTACAATGAGCACTGATAATGAAAATGAGCGATTACGTACAGAAATGGATGCTGCAGATAATGCTGAACCACCCCCAGGATATTCTCCTACAACTCCTCCTCCTTCCTATCAGCAAGCAGTACCAGGAGCTATTTCAAGTCCTCCTCATTCACTTGTACTTTCTACACCTGTAGTTGATGTATCATTAACTGCTCCAGTTGTGGATACATCAACTACAATGTTGTCGCCTAATTTGAAAGGGGCAGAAGGGCCATCCCCAACATCACCAAGTAAATCACCTAAGGCCCCACTTCGAACAGTTCATAATTGGAATCCTCCACTTTTAGGTCCACTGCCTTCAGATTTTTTGAGGATATCATTGCCTAGTAATAAATCTGACAACTCCAGAGTAAGCCATCTTGTACAAATTTGCATGTATTTTAAGTTTTATATTGACATTCTTCTTAATTTAAAATATTTATATATTTATTATTATTATTATTATTTAATTTCTTTAAAATCTATTTTCATATCGAAATTTTCATTTGAAATATATTTTGATTGATAATTGTGAGAATTTATTTAGTTGTATTTTTTTTAAGTTGGTAGGCTTTTTGAAATATAATAATGCTATATAAAACCTAATTATTTTAAATTTCATTTTAATATTTTTCTGTGATATGACTCTTTCTTGTTTTCATTTTGCTATTAATCATCACAGGTTACCCACAAAATGGTAAATTTGACTTCTTGTTACTATTACTTCACATCGTCTTGTTTTCAGTACTGGATTAAGAACTTCCAAACAATGGTGGGAATTCAAGGAAAAGCAAATGTCCCTCAAGTTGACTCCCTTGAATCAGAATGGGTTGGGAGGGAGGAAGATTGTATTCTATTTATACTTGCTTGATCTTTAGACTTACCACATATTTTAGAGCATCCAGTCTGAAGTATAAAATGAATCATTCTTTTTTATCTTAATACCTAGAAAAATTTATCTAATTATCATAATCTGAATATTACCTAAATTGAAATGTATCCTCAACATTTCAAGGAAATTGAAAATTCTAAATTGTTGTTAAAAATTTCACTAAAAAATGCACAATTTCACTAAAATAATGCATGTTAAGAATTTTGTCGACTTAGTGGCCTATAAAGCACATTCTTAAAAAATCCTATTAACAATAATCATTTATAAAATTCCAAGAATTTTAATTTGAAGAGCTAAAATATAAGAGCTGTATAAAACTTGAGATCAGAAAGAAGTGAATGTATATCAGAATCTAAGCACTTAATGGGTATGTCCTGAATTTGTTTCGGTGATATAAAAATTTTGTGTTTTTAAAGAATTTAATAGTACATGTATTACAAAAGTTTATCAAAAATAACTAGCTGTATTTATTTATTTATTTATTTATTTTATTTATTTATTTATTTATTTTATGAAGTTCCTAATCACTTAGCAAAAAATTTCCGACCAGAAGTAAAAAAACGTTTTAGTTTCTAAGGATAATTTTTTTCAGGGCTAAATTATAAGATTTGTAATAAAATTCTAATTCCCAAATTTTTCAGTTTAACTTTGCATTTTTGAAATAGATATCTTAATTAAAATTGCAAATAACTGAATTTGATACAATTCTTGACTTTAGTTGGCCATAAAAATTTTGTCCCCTGAAACTTGATTTATTAAACAAGTTTTGATTTTGTTGTAATTTTTGATTACTTCTAAATTAAGATGAGAAATTTAGAAGTAATAGTTTGGGAAATTTCTCACTCAAATAGTCTTATGCTTTATAAATATATGTAATATTGATTAGAAAGTCATTGCAATAAAACATAACTACTTATCAAAATTATGCATGTTGTGTTATTTTTATCTTTATAATAATTTAGGTTTTTCTTATTTTTGAGTATCAAAAATCTTTCACATTTATTGCAAACCATTATAAGACGATTCTTCAACATCTTTGCTTTTCCCTCAAAAATTAACTTTTTTTTTTTTTTTTTTCATTTGGATAAATCAGGTCATCTTTTCTCTTGCTTTATTTTAAGGCTTATATTTTTTTGTATCATAATTATAAGATTTGCTTCACAGTTTAAGAAAGTTTTCTTCATGTTTAATTGATATCCAATATCAGATATCATTAGTTGGACATTTGTTTTTAGTAAAGCTTTTTTTTTTTTTTAACAAGTAAAAGCATGTGGACTGTTTCTGCTGTATGCTTCATGTTTTTTTTTCCCTGATTGCTATTATTGTAGCATTGAAACGTTAGATCATCTTGGGATGGTGGAATGCAAAACAGTAGAATTATGTTCTTCGACCATTAATAAAAGTATGAAAGTGAAGCTTCCAGTTAAAATATATTTATTCAGTGTTTTCATCTGAAGTGTCAAAGATCTCACTGGAGATGTCAAGTTGTTCTGTGAAATCTACACAACTTCACCTTAGTTCCGATATTTTAGTCTAGTGCTATTTTGATATCGTAGTAAATCAGAAACATTGATACTTGCACTGAGCTTCTATAAGTGAATAGTGGAATATTTAAAATCACATAAAAAAGTTCTTATTTTGGTTGGAAAAATAAGTAATGAAATGAAGCCAACTTCACTGCTGAGCAAATCTAACCTACTAAAGATGATTGCTTGTTTTCATTTCATTGTATCATATTTTTCCTATTCCAGCTTCAGTTTTAAAGGAAGTGGTCATTTCAGGTATTTCTAGAATGACCTTTTATTCATTCATTGGTTTGTTTTTTTATAATTGTAAGCCTACTACTTTAACTTCACCTGTTAACTTCACCTCAAAAAATGATAGATGTTATCTTTTGTTTTAGGGCATTTTGATACTACAAGGGATTTCAACAAATAATGCAATATAAATATATAAATACATATATTAAATATATTTAATGTAGAACGAAAAATATAGTCTTGGAGATGCGTGTTCCATACATATTTCTTCACATAATCACTAGACTTGTCTAACCATGTGTTCTAATTGAGTACGGTATTGAAGAACTTCAAGGCAACTTCAGTCTCTTGGAGCCATGGCCATTGCTACATTTTATCATTTGTTTGTACCTTGTTCTTCAAGGGTTTGAATAAATGAAAATCATTTGTCTTGCTTCCCAGCGTGTTGTTCATTCTGGCACTTAGTGCCTTAGATATAGTTACATATCTTGAAAGTATTTGTTTCTTACCATTGTTTAAAATCATTATACCAAACCCATTTTAAATGTCAAGATCCACTCTATGAATTCGCCTTGAATTACAGCTGCTGTTGTGCCTTTTTATATGCAGAAATCGGATTACATTTTGTACTTATCCATGTTTCTACAAATGATGCCATTTTGAAACTGTTTGGTCATTATTATAGACAGATGGTGCCATCCCATGGTCTTTTGAGAAAGCCAAAGAAATGTAAAATTGAATTTACAAATTCAGGCCTATTGGAGTAATTCAGTATTTTAAAGGTCTTTTTACCTTACTAATTAAAAAAGCCTCAATATATGGAGGTATAAAACTTAGCAATTGAAATGTTACTGACTGCCAGTTTCATATGAAAATAACCTAATATGAGCTTCACTGAGGAAGGTAAAGTAGGTATACTACAGGAGCAATTCTAATGTTGTTTGGTAGTATAGGGTTGGCACTTAGGTTGGTGCTTAATATACAGCTTGTGGGATTGTGAACACTGACATTAGACACATTGATACCCATAATAGCTTCTTCAATGACAGTGCTACAAAAGACTAACTGCTTTGGATTGAATGATTGTTTGTGATCGAGAACAATAGTTCAACATAAAATTAACAGTAATTAAAAATTAAATATATTCACAAACCAAGAAAAGGAAATAAAAGGGCTTTTTTTTTTTCTAACTTGAAAATTTGAAGATAATAGGAATTTTATCCTGAATCTGAGGTGGTTTTATTGTTTTAAGGGATTTAAGCAGAAAGTTCGTCCATGTTTTCCTTCTGTATTTCTTTTTTACTTTCACACATTATAATCTTCAGCCGCATCATATAATTATTATAGTACCTTATATGTGGTGCCAGGACAGACACTGGCATCCTTTACATTAAGATTTCTTTACTCTACAGCTCCTGTTGATTCCAGTCAGTCATTGGCAGTTTCAAATCACCAGTTAGACTTTCAGGTATAGTATAGCTATTATCCAACCCATTCAATAGGAGGAAGAGTAATTGTATATGTAGTACAAATTGTATGCATTAGATCTACCTAATTCTCTATGAGGACAACTAGTGTGTTAGACACTGTCTTCATTCATAATCAGTGAAATGTTGATCAGTCATGTCCAATTTGAATGCTTTATTTAATACTTTTAAATAGCTGTGTAATTTCATAAAAACAAGACATTTCTACTGCTAAAGATAACTTGAATTTGTATTAGTGTCTACTTGTATGGTCTCATGTTATCACCATTGAATATTGTTTGATAGTGGCAATTTAAGTTTTTTTTTTCTTTTTTTTTTAATAAATTCACTTGACTCATTATAAGGTTCTTACGATTCCCATTTTTCTCATTACAGTTTATTCCATTAAAACAACATTCCTTGACTTAAAAAGTAGACTTTCAAAATTGAATAACATGTCATCTTCTCCAGGGTTTGTTCAAAATTTGCCTTTTATAGATTAACTCAACAATCCGAACAGTTCTGAAGTGATTTGTAGCTTTAATTATTAAGAATCCTGTTAGTTCTCAAGAGGTCTTCTGCCTTTTGGAATTCTTCCTAAACAGGAACATTTTTTTTTTTTAACCATGAACCAGAATATTTTTAAATATATGCACTTTATGAAAGGACATAAAAAAGTCGAGTTCAAATGTATAAATAAAACAGTTTTCCCCAAAATTAATAAGAGGAATAAAGGGGTTTTAGTGCATGGTGTGTCAGTGGATATGCCAGGATGAAGTGATCTAGGCCAGTCATTTCTGTTTCCTTGCTTTGGTGTTTAAGAAACAGTGGATGCATTGATTTACTGATGGCAGGAAATATAAGACACTCTTAGGTAATCTGGTTGTGTAATCTGTTGTATGTAATATTTGGCAATCTTTTTTTTTTTTTTTTAAACATTATTGGTTATAAGAAGTGTTACTTTTACAGAGAAACTAGAAGGAAAACAAATTCAGTTTTTTTCCTCTTGAATTTAATTATTCTAATATAAAAACTTTTTCAATTAATTAAAACTTAAAAAAAAAAATGTTCATTTTAAATAAATGGCATTGTAATAATAGTAGGCATTTTTAATATTTGCTGTAATCAGTTAATTGAACAGCTAAAATTGAAAAATAAAAATTTTGAAACCAAAAGAAAAAAAAAAAAGAATTTATTGTTTTATGTTATTGTAACCTGTAAAAATTATTCCAATTTTCTCTGTCTAAACAGTGACACTTCTTAAGATCAGTAATATTATGTTTAAAAAAAAGTTATACTGTTATAATTTAGATTACATAAGCAGATCATATTGATATGATTTTTCCTGCTGTCAGCAAGTGGAAACATTCCCTGTTTGGTTATCCGCTACAAGGCTACTGAAGTGGTCAGCTCGGATTACTTCATCCTGGTATGACTGCTGTCACACCGCAAACTATAAACCTTTTTTCTCTTGTTATTTTTAGAGTTCTAATTTAGAGCTATATTTATATATTTGAACTAGTTTTTTATGTCCTTTCAGAAAACGAATATATTAAAAGTTGGGGCAAAAAGCTTTGTTATCTCGGTACCAGAGCTCCATTCTAGATGGTCATGATAGCATTCACATGTTTTTGCATGTTTACACATTGCTGACAATAAATAATAGATTTTATGATCATATGAGCTATATACTGAGGTAGGATAATAACACACTATACTGTATCTTCTCCATCTATAGTTCTTGTAGCTCCCTTTAAATGCAATCCAATAGTTTTGTATTTCTTTATAGGAAATAAGACATAACCAATACTCCTTTGTTTTGCTGTACTTTGGAGTTATGATAACACCTTGCGAGAATCTTCTAAGTTCATTGCTAATTATATAAAATGTTATTACTTTTATTATAAAGATGAAGTTAGTTCTGAACTCCCTCTAGTGGCATATCAAGTATTGATAGTTTGGACAACTCATGTTCCATGCACTCTTAAAAGGACAGTAAGTGAAGGGAGAAATGAAGAATGGCATATTATGAACTTGTTGAAATCTTCTTCTTCTTCTTTGAGTCGTTTAACACGCGTCTGGATCCAGATTGCCACGGAGCCAGTACGCTGTTGTACGTGTTATGGCTTGTCCAACACCCTGTGTTACATTTTTCCACTTTACTCTGTCAAATGCCAGTTCTTTTCCATCCTTCAGATCTAGTCTAAGCTTAGCCAGATCCTCTGTTACATGTGTGAGCCATGTTTTCTTGGGTGCAGATTTTTGGACCTTCCAATCAGTGGGTCGGGATGTCCAGAGTAGTTTTGTGTGGTAGGCGGTTTGTATTCATCCTGCACACATGTCCAAACCATCTCATCCTGCGTTTTTGTATCTCTTCCATTAAAGTTGGTTATTTGCAACACCATGCTCTGATGGTATCATTTCTGACTTTGTTGCGTAGTGAGATATCCAGTATTCGTCGTAAACAGCGCATTTGAAACACTTCCAGCCTATTAATATCACTCTTTAACATAGTCCACGTTTCTGCGCCGTACAGAAGTACTGATAGAATTAGTGATTTGTACATACGCATTTTAGTACTGATGCTGACATTCTGCTTTCGCCAGAAGCACCATGTTAACTGTCCAAAGGCTGCTGCTGCCTTTCCTATGCGGCTTCTTATATCAGTTGTTGCAGCAATTTTCATTTCATGTACTATTGAGCCTAAGTATGTGAATGATTGGACTTGTTCAATCTGGTTTCCATCAAAATGTACTGACACAGGGTAACCATCTGATGTTTGTACTTTAGTCTTTTCAATATTTATAGTTAAACCGTATGAACTGGCTGTCTGTGACAAATTGGTCTTCCCCAAATTTGACTCCACGTCTTTCCATTTAAGAACCTTGTCTCACTCCAGAGTGTACCTCAAATTTATCAGAAAGTTCGTTGTTGATACGGATGCAACTTCTTGATCCTACATACACATTCTGTAGAATGCGGACCAGCTTTTCAGGTGCACCTTCATTACGCAGTGCATTCCATAGTGCTGGACGGTGGACACTATCAAAAGCTGCTGAAAAATCGATAAATACAGCAATCAGCTGTTTTCCACATCTAATATATTCTGTAAGGATTTTAATAATAGTGGATTTTCACATTATTAATTTTATAAATATCTGTAGATATGAAATTAATTTATTTTGAGAGGATAGTGTATATTGATTATGCTTAAATCTGGTCTGATTGGTTGCTATTGAGTTATATCTTGAGTTTCCTTTATTCAATTGAGTAAAATTATATTCTTGATTAATCTTAATTTTACTTCATTTTAGCATTCATTAACTCTTTGTAGAGAAATAGAGAGAGGTTCTTAATTGAAGTTTCTGATTCTGCAAATTATGACAGTTTGTGTCTTTTAGATTTATTTTTTATGAAAAAGATGTACTATTACTAGGAGTATTTACCAAAAAATTAAGTTTAGTTACATTAAAATTATAGAAGTGAATTAGCTTAATTGACCACTTCTCAATTGGTCAATTACGAGAAGAACTAGAAATTAATGTCGGGAACTAGAAATTAATGATTTTTTGATTGTGAGTTTTAAAGACTAACCTACATCATAAAATTATTGAAAATGTGTAGAGATTACACATAAATACTTCTGAAACTAAAGTTGTGATAGCCAAAAAACTTAAAATTTTTATCTTATTGAATTTTGTTCTACCTGTCACCTGAAAAGAAGTATTAGGTTTTATAGACATTGATGTATGACATGATCTTGTTGTGCTTCAAAATCTATTTCTACTAGGAAAAAAAGACAAAACTATTATTGTTAGTATTTCACATATTTATTTTTGAAATCTAACTCTTGTTTAATAAGGTTTATTCAGTAAGCAATCTGAACATAGAAGAGCTTTTTGCAAATAAAATTTCTAAGTGTGCAGTTAATATTATTTATTATAAATTTAAATTTAATTATATATTACACATGCATCATGTTTTAAATCAGAATCATTTTCTAATTCAGTGTTATCTGCAAGGTCATTTTGCATATTAATTACAGTGTACATGCATTGGAAGGCTTGGAAAGATGAAACACGATTAAAGATAACAAATTGTTTATTTTAAACTATTCTGATCTCCAAAATTTGAGGATAATTTCAGGTAAATGGAGATGGAAAAAGATTAGTTCTAGTTGATGTAAGAGATATTATCACCTTTGTTTGTTTGTTTTTAGCTAAAGTTTATATATATATATAGTTTTGTTTCCTTGTGACAAGGTTGAAACTTACAGCTAAAGTTAAATATCTCCAGAGGAAAATTGGTATGAAGTATGAAAAACGGAAGCATAATATAATGTCCATGATCTGATCATTATAAAACAGCGACATTTTGTAATTGGTTAAATAAAATATCACATAGATCCAAGAACTTGGAAAAATTTACAGATTAATACTGAAATGTCTCCAAAATTTTGTGATGGATACAAATACCAGAAGCAAAAATCTATGCCATGCATAATGTGACCAGATGTCGTGGATTTTAGTGCAGTGTCCTGCAAACAGTATATATCCCAGATTCTGAAAATAATCGAGAAAGCCCTTTTTTTTTATTTTTTGGTTGTTAAAATTTTTCTTTTTTGGTCGTCAAATTGTCTGTCCCAGATTGACATCGGAAAAATCTGGTCATCCTGTCCATGCATATTGTTCAAAGAGATAAATGTAGGGAAGTAAGCTTTATACAGCTTTGTCTTTAATATATTCGCCTACTGCTTCAAATAAACTAGTACTTCCGTAAATTACAATAGTTGCATCAATATGTTTAGTTGCCCAGCTTTTTGTTTTAAAAAGTCGGTAATCTGCTTCTTTTTGAATAAATACTGTTTAACAAGAACTTGTCAACATATTTCTAAGGCTTACATTTTCTATAGAAAAGCATTGGCACTTACAAGGTAAGCAACAAACAACAAAATGCAAAAAAATAAAATAATTAAAATTTCATTCATATTCATTAAATGATTTTTCAGAGTATGTTTGGGGTCAAGCAGAGGTGATCTAGATGGCCAATCCATTCAACTGATTTGTTTCGCTTCTGTATATGATGGTCAACAAGGTGAGCTCTATGGGATGGTCATTTTCATCTAAAAACATAGGATCAGGACCTGTGACTGTAAGAAATGATGGCCATATAGGTCCAGGATGTCATTGCTATACCAGACAATTGTTAGGATACCACCTGGAAAGACGTGAATATCAGTGCTGCTGATATCCCAGTGTACACCATTACCTTGCTACCACCATACCCATCTCTCTTTGGGATTTTAATGGGATGTTATTAAGTTCCATGCTTTCTCCAAGTCAGTTTCCTGGGGAATTACTTCAGAGACTGAATTGGGACTCATCAATAAATCAGTAGATCGCATGTTGAGGCAAGAGAAATTCAGTGCAATCAGTGAACAGCACATTGTTCTATTTCCTTTTGAATCCAATGAATCTAATTGGTCTTGAGATGAATTCAATCAAACCTATAGGTTGACCGACTTTAAAAAGGACACAGATGGTCTTGCATAATGATGACCTTGATATGCCGTAACGACACAGTTAGCCAGGCCTAACATCTTGTTATAAGCATGTAATGGTCTTTCCTTGTAATTTCTCTTGGATGTCCAGGGCAGTGATATTCAACCTGGGGCACAAGAAGACATCTAACAGGGTAAATAAGAAAGAAAAATATCTTTGAATGTGCACTGTTGGAGGAGGATTTCTTATTTTTCATTATTTTAAGTAAATTTGAGTACTGAAAACTTTTTTTTCTTTTTTTGTAAAGATAGCCTGTTGAGGCAAAAAAATTTTTATTTTATTATTTTATTTTTCCATCTTATTTATCTTTTTATTTATTTTGAAGCATTTTGGTTGTTTACTCTGATGAGCCTCAGAAACAAGCTCAACCATCTCATTGAAAGATTAGAATCACATTAATTAATAGATGATAAAATATTTAATAGATTAGTTTTGATTTGTTGAAATAACTGTTCATATCCAGGTGCTACAATTCAGGTGTTCCTTTATTTATTTTTGTACGATAGAAAATAAGTAATATGTATTCGTAAAAGTAAACTTACTGTTTAATTAATAAAAAATATAAAACTTTAATATATTGGATGTAAATTATGCAATTTATTTTAGATGCTTGCCCTATGCCCTAGAATTTTATTTATGTATAGATAAATTGAATACTTTAAATTATGCACCAAGATATATCTGAGGGTATGCGAAGAAAAAAGGTTGAATCTCACTGGTCCTTGAACAGGTCTTAGGAAGACTGGTCTGTTCTGTACTGATTCCAAAGGCAGCTTATGACATGGCAATTCACATGTAGCCACTTCCCACCTCTGATTGACTTAGTTCAGCCTAGAGCCATCCAATTGCTCTCCATCTCAATTCTTTAAGTAAATGATGCCTTCTATTCATTTTTGGGAGAGAAAAAAAAAGAGCAATTTCAGCTTTTATCAAACAAGACAGATACGTGATTTGAAGCAACTTGCAGAAATGGGGGTTACTTTTATACTACACAGGCTGAAATGGGGGTTTGTGTTTTATGAAAGTTTTATTGTCAATTTGATATCTATGTTCTTAAGTAACATACAACTTTTGTGCTTTATTTCAGTTACCTAAATAGATGATGTACACTCTGACAAAAAAATTGATGCACCAAGAAGGAATTATCCAATTGAGACAAAATCTGGTACAGTAAATGTACTTGTGATTAAAATTTCAGAACAGTTGGATGATTTATTGGACAGAAAGAGCTACAGAAAGTGAGCAAGTCAGTAGGGCATTAGTCCACCTCTGGCCTGTATGCAAGCTGTTGCCAGACGTGGCATTGATTGATACAGTTGGTGCATGGTGTTCCGTGGAATTGTTTGCCAAACGGCCTCCAATTGATGGGCTAATTCGTCGACATTTTGGGATGGTCGCTGATGATGCCCCATCACATCCTAAATGACATCTGGCCGGCCAAGAAAGTATGTCACAATCACGAAGACAATCAATGGAAAGGCAGGGCGTTATCTTGCTGAAAAGCAAGCCCAGGGTGCTGTGAAAGGAACGGCAACACAATGGGTCGTAGAATTTCGTCAACGCATCACTGTGCTGTGAAGGTGCCATGGAGGACTAATAAGGAGGTCCGGCTATCAAATGAAATGGCACCCCAGATCATAATTCTCTGTTGTTGGGTCGTTTGGAATGCGACAGTAAGAGCAAGATCCTGATGATGTCTGGGTTGCCTCCAGACACGTCTGCACTGGTTGTTGGGGCTCAGTTCAAAACGGGACTCATCACTGAAGATGATTCGTCCCTAATCAGCACAATTCCCTTGATGGTGCATACTGGGCAGTGGTAGGTGGTGTAATGGACGCCGTAAGCGTAAGTTCTGCTCCAGGTCTTCTATTAATGATTCCAGTGGTCATTTCAGTATTGGTGAATCTGGTTCTGTAACAACTGCTCTGACAGTTGCTCTATCTTCCTGTTCTATTGTCATCCTAGGCCATCCGCTGCCCTCTTGCCGCTGAAATCTGTGGACCTATTCCTGCTAGCATCCTTTTATTGTTGCATCACTCCGACACAAATGCCAAGCAATTCGTTGGTTTGTCCATCAAACCTTATGTAGTCCAATGGCATGTCCTCTTTCAAACTCCATCATATGATCATAGTGGCTGTGAATTTGCTGGCGAGGCATTGTTACAATCAGTGCAGTCACAATGCACTGGAAGTTTTGTTCTGAAAGTGAGATTCGCTCTTTGTATGCATCATCAGGATGTTCAGTTCCAATGCGCTGTAGCTCTGGCAATTCATTCATTCATTCATTCATTGGGTGCGAATTTTTTGATAGTTTTCATATTTGATCAAAAGGTTTTTGCATGTGAAGCTTCACTATTCTCGGATTTTTTTCAGGGTACTTAGATTTTTTTGTCGAAGAGTGTATTTTTGCTTTTGTTGCTTGAGCACCAGTGTACTTGGAAACCTTAAATAATAATGTTGATTATTATACGTCTAAAAACCCTATAGGGTTTTGAACAAATAGTTCAAATGTATTTGCTTTTGATCTAATAGTTAGAGTTAACTTGTCAATTTGTCGTTTGCACTGGAATCTCCTATACACCATTTTCCTTATTGATATTATTACGACTGTTGAAGATAAGTGTTTTATGAATGTCTAGTTCTGTTTTGGTTACTTTTCATTTGATTTTCTGGTTATTTACATATAATTGTTCAGACTATTGTCATATATTCAAATTTGGCTTGGGCTGGCAGCCATTGAACATTGAAAATTGCATTGACCTGTTTATTAATGATGATATTTAATGTTACAGTTTTATACAGCTACCTATCTCATTTGTTTATATTTTCTAACTTATTCAAATATGGGCAATTGCAGTAGAAAAAGGACTGTTAAGATTGTTTATGGGCTTGATATGAACAATTAATAATTTAACACTCCGTCAGGTACAATATGGTTTGGCACAAGGTCGGGCGCATTGAGCCTGGGAGGCACTAGTTGATTAAATTTTTTTTCGACATATATAAACGTTTTTTTTTACTAAAAACAATTGTTAACTATGCTTTGGAAACTTCTAAACATTATAAAAATGCCGAAGGAGCAATAAAATAGTTTTACCAATTTTAGTTACCAAATTTAGTTACCAAAAATTACCGAAATTTGTTCACCCCTTGATTTAATAATCTTTTCTACAGATATAAACGTTTTTTCTTACAAAAAACAATTGTTAATTCTTCGTAGTATACACCCACACTATATAAAAATATCGAAGGGGCAGTAAAACAGGTTTAATTAGTCTTTAAAGAAAATGTATATTTATTGAACAAAAATTAACAAAAATTAGCGAAGTGTGTACAAATAATTATTCAAAGTTGTATTTGACAAAGTTGAAAAATGACATTGAAGTAAAACAAGAACATAATATGTTTAAACAATCGCTCATTCATTTGATTCATCAGCATTTTTATGTCCTTCTAGCGCTCTGTGATAGCATGGAGGACACAAGAAAACAACATGTGAGACGCAGGTATCAGTACGGTAGTTTTTACATTCATATTGACTCAATTGTCTGTGACGAGTCTGTAAATGGCGGGTTTCACATTTGCGTCGTTTTGGGGCTCATCATCAGTTTGATTTGGTTGTTCATGGGGAGCGTATCTCTTCAATTTGTGTTGGGGATGTGCTGGCATCCCAGTGGACTTCAGACTGCGTTGCGCAAGTTGACCAAGCACAAATTCGTGAGAGAGTTGTTTTATAGATAATTACAAAATATTATTATAATATGACATTACTAATGACACAATATAATATAGTATTAAAAATAACTGCGAAAATTTATTTGTCAAACTGCAACGTAATCGGGCACAATGAGCCTGTGCGATCATTTCGTTTGTCAACCGGAAATGAAGAATGAAAATTACTAACTGACCTTGCCATTGTTATTAGCACTGGAAAAGCGGAAGCTACTAGAATGGAGACCTCGGGAAAAAATTTAGCGGGGGAGGGGCAAACAAAAGAGTTAGAGGTGTGCCTAGCAGATCGGTTGCGCCCGACAGAGTGTTAAGAAATTATTAGATATCTAACATGCTTTTGAATAATTTAAAATAATGGCTTAAAATGTTGAGCATTTAAAAAAAAATTAAAAATTTACTTGATATTTCGAGATCTTATGTTCAAAAGTCTCTGACAGAAGGGCACTAACTCAAGTAGTGATAGTTATAGTCAGCCGTTATTAGTAAAATCATTACTAAATATGGCTTTATTAAGTAGTCCAAAGTACAAAAAATAAAAGTAAGAATATTAATTAGATGTGATTAATCAAGACAAGAGAGATGTAATGCTTGTATAATATAGCATATTTTCCATTGGATTAGGTGAATATATTACAAGCAATCTTAGTTAGCGTTTTATAAGTTTATTTTGAATAAAAACTTTACAAAGAGATTCGAATACAAGGTCCCAAAACATCAAGTTTTGTAAAATAAACATTTAAAAAATATTTAAAATGGTTTATGAATTTTAAGTCACACTTTTAACTAATTATTATTCTTTAATTTGGCGTACTATATTGCTGTATTTGTATACATATTTAGTAGAACTGTTATTGTATTTTAATGGTTGCAGCTTGTCTTGTCCCATTTGTTTAACAATCCTGTGATGAAGGATATCAATTCCAGATAAATTAAACTGAGCAAAGTTTTATCAAAGTCATTCTGATTTTCTATATTTGTTCTGCCACTCCCTAATTATTTGAAAATGTAATTTTTTCCTCCCTTATATATCTGCACATTTGGATAAAGAAAAGGGGGATTCTATGTAATTACTTTTAATAAACAGAATTTGCATCAAAGCATTAAACAATCACTGTATAGGTTTTCCAATGAAATTGTTTTAAAATATTTCTCAACTAGTATATAAGCCTTCAACAATGATAGGATAACAATGTGACAGCTTTCAGTTGAGATAGTGTATCTGCCCGTCATTTGTAATTCCTTCATTCATGTCGAGAAATGCCTTACGACTCTTCAATTCGTCGCTGAGGACGAGTTTCTGCATCTAATGCTCGTCTGGCCTGTGCTTGTAGTAGGCTAAAAAATTGAATATTGAAATTTAAATTTTAATCTAGTAGACTATTGTCTAGCTCTTCTCTCATTACGTCACACACACAGAGGAAGTGATAAGAGATATTTAACAATAATTCGAATATACACCCGATTATCCGCGGGCTGATTATCCATGGACCTAACTCCTGTTTCCATTTTTTTTTTTTTACTGTACCATAAATTACGGAATTAAACAATTTTTTTTTTTTTTTAATCTAGAATAAGGTAAACAATAAAAGAGGCGAACAAAGTAAGTGAAGACAATTATAGGCAAACAAATTAAAGAACGACCTTGTGCGCGGAGCTTAGGCTGGCAGGTTACACTAAATTACGGGAGAGCCTTCCCAATCTACATACACGTCAGACAGCTGACTTGTCAAATAAGCCACCAACTTGAATTTTTTATTTTTTTTTATTTTGTCAATTTGTATCTGGAGGAAGAAGACAAAATGTTATTGAAGAAACTTCAGTCACAAATAAAGAGGAGGTGTTTCGACAAAAAAACTCAAAGACAATTAACTGATTTTTTTTTTTATTATTAAAAAGTAATAAAATAAAATAATTGTTTATAATGTATGTACTGTAACTGTATGTATTGCCATTTTAATGTAAATGTTAAAAGCATTTTTGTGTTGATTTTCGTCCTTTTCCGTCGTATTTCGGATTATCCGCGGAATTCGCTTATCCGTGGTTGCCGCACCACCCAATTCCGCAGATAATCGGGAGTTTACTGTAGTCCCCATCATTTATTGGATAAGACACCTGTCTTTGGATCAGAAGGTTGCAGGTTTGATTCCCGTTGCGAATGTTTCATTGAAGAAACTATTTCTATTTTCACAGTAAATTAAAATTATTATTCAAACGCAGAGAAGTGAAGTCTGTGCGTTACAAAGACAGATCTATAAAACTAGATAAAGAGATTTTAAATGAAGTCTATACTCTTACTATTTTCTTTGCTAACAAAAAAAAAAAAAAAAATAGACAAACTACATTCATTAAGTTTTGACTAACTTTTTAAAATGAATGAACTACAACTTTACTGAGAAAAGTTCCATTTTGATGCCTAATTATCAACCAATCAAAGAAGTCTGTCTATCAATATTCAGCTGTTACCATACTGCGTAAAACCCTTGATGTGGGTACCTGTACTTGGAAGGGGATCACCTATGGGAAATTCCTCTTTCGTAAGATAGTCTCTATTGATCCTGAATTCCTACCCCATGTGTTTGTTGTGCATGGAGTCCTGTGTTCTAGGAAAAGAGAAGTCTGGCAGGTTGAACAACTCTGCAAGTTTTTCGTCTTGCTTACAGTTATAAATATTCTTTGGTCTCTGCTTCTGGTAAAGAGAAGGTCTCAGTGTGTTCCCCTTGAGATCAATTGACTGGTCAATTCCTGCTACTTCAATAGTAGGTTTTGGCTAGGTTCAACTGCATTCAACTGGAAGGGTATGGGATTAGCTTTATCTCGTATTTCCCTTTCTGTTCTGTTATAATTTTTTTATGTATCCCTGTGTCAATTGGAAAGTTTTTTCAGTAGTCAAGAGTCAATTGTTGGGCTCAGTGATGAGCGGGAAGCATAAATTCTGAATTATTTTCCTTAATTATGGATACTCTTACTTTTACTGGATTGGGAACCCATTCCCACACAGACATTCAGTCAGTGACTAAACTAAACAATACATTTATTTTTGTCATTCTTCATTCTTTAACATATAAGCCACTTGGAAAACTCTCTCCTTTCTTGATAGCTAAAGCCTTGCAAGGTATCACTTCCACAATAAAATCAACAAAAAAAGCTTAGATCTGGTGATTTACTGTTTGAAATTCCATCTGCTCGAACTTCTGAGCAAGTCTTGAACCTAAAGAATCCTGGTGATATATCTGTTGCTGCATTGAAGCCTAGAATTTTGAAATCATCTAAAGGAGTTATTATAAAGCTGAACTTGGATGGAGTAAGTAACGAAGTACTTCTTAGAAGGCTTTCATCTCGGACTGACTGCCCTCAAACGTATACAAATTCCTGCAACAATCCAGAAGTTCCAACCCAAACCATTGTTCTTGCCTTTGATTCTTCAACAATGCCAACCTTGGTCAAAGCTGGTTACCTTCACGATAATGTTCATACTTATGTTCCTAATCGCGTACACTGTATCAGCTGCCAACATAGTCACAGATTCGCAGCATGTAGAGACAAGGCCACCTATTCTAAATGTAGAGAACTTTCTCATGGAACAGAAGCTTGCAAGTTGCCAATGAAGTGCATTAATTGCTACAGACACTATCCTTCCTAATCCCATTCTTCTTGTCCTCATTGGAAGGAAGAAAAAGAGATAGACTTTGATATCCCGAGGCTCGAAAAAGAATTACAACTTGATCAACAACAAAGAACTTCTTGTCAGTTATTAAATCAAAGCAGATGTTTTCCATTTTCTGTGAAACGGACATTACCTGTCACCCATACAAGTTATTCCCTACCATCATTAAACCCTGACCACTCCTACAGTCTCCAACTCCATTAGAAACTACAACTTAACAGTCTGCTGTGCTATATTTGCCAGTGTCTTTGAGTTCAGCTGGACTAAACTGTTCACAGAAGAGGCCTTTAGTGCCTCAACCAAAAGTATTTACTCATTCATATTCACCTTCTCGTAGTCTTTGGAGACATTTCTCTGCAAGACGATTTTATGAAGATGATATGGAGGATATCTATGATTCCTTCTACCCTTGAGCAACACTGCCATCTTCACACTGACTTCACTAATATTTATTTTTAATATTTTTAATGAGTTTTATGAATTGGAATTGAAGATTACTATGTTCCAATTTGCTCAATATCAAGGCTCTTCATCACACCTGCCTGTCTCCAGAGAACTTTCATTACAGGAACTAAAAGGATATTCAGGACTGAGTAAGACTTATCGAGAGACAACTGGAGATAACCTCGAGTCACCTGAACAACTACACTGACTGAAATGACTTTTCACTATTGAAGACTACTTGAGTACATTTTACTTGCCATCAAGGGATCTTCCAAGACCTCAATCTAACATTAGGTGGCCTCCAACTTCCTTGTTTATCAGCACATCAAATTACTTGGAGTTATTTTTGATAGAAAGCTAATTTTTCACAGTCACCTGCAAGAAACTTCAAAAGATATGCATCTTGAAGTTAAATTGTTTGAAAAGTGCTTTCACATACTACTTAGGATAGTAATCATCTCATTCCGTTTTGTGTTCACAAAGCAGTGATTCATTCACAATTGGATTATGGCTGCATGGTTTATGGTTCTGCTAGACCATCAGCTTTGCACAGACTTGATTGCATCCATCATTAGGTCCTCCATTTATGTCTTGGTGCTTTTTGCACTTAACCTGCTCAAAGCTTGTACATAAGAGACACTCAAACCATCATTGAATCTTCGTTGGCAAACTTTATCTCTTCAATATTATCCACACATTTCATCTATTCCAAATAATCCTGCTAACCAATGTATATGTACTTATTTGTTTTTGATTGAGAACTACATGGCAGCAGCATTGGGATCAGCTTCATTGGAAGAAACTTTGTATAGTAGTCCTGTTTTATCCTGTAATACTCGATGAGAAGATGTTCTTCTAGTACTTCTCTAAATTGAACACATGAGACTAACTCACCAATATTTCCTTCTTAAAGTTCAGCCTCCCGTGTGTGCTATGTGCAGCATTGTTTTAACCATTTATCATATTTTAGTTGAATGTAGTGTTTTTTTAACAATATCTTCGCCATTGTTTTTATCCTCTTTTTAAATTCAATGTTCCAATTCATATTTTATTTCTTTTAAATGATTGATTATTAAGATTTATTCATCTATGTGGTCTTGCCATCTCTATAATTTTCAGATTTTTTACTGATGATTTTTATATGCTTTTATATAATTATTTTTTTTTTTACATTTTTTCTTGCTTTTAGTGCTACTGTTCTTATTTTTTTGTTTTGTTGTTTTAGTGGTCCATTATTCGTTAAAAAGTTGTGTATGTAGGTTGTGCAGTAGAAGATTATACTTGATTTTATCTATATATATATTTATAATTTTTACATTCTTATACTTATTAGTTCATTTTATTCAGCTTAGCCAAAGGTGCTTTTGTGCCACTAAAATCAAATAGCCAAATAATGTATAAACAATGCTATAAATATCTGATTCAATTTTATTTAATAAATTCTGTTTTCATCAGTTTATAGTTTTTTTCCAGGGTTATTTGATTAAATAAATCTGTATTTTTACATCTTCCAATAAGCATTATTACAAGAGAAGTTTGAGCACATAGACATCAAATTTATGGAAAACAAGAAAAACAAACCAGCATTGCCCAAGCAAAAAGTTTTGTTAATTTTTTTAAAAAAAAGAGCATCAGAAAGTCCAATTTATTTTTTTTATTTCTATTGATTTTACTGAACTTATTGGGCTTAACAACATTCTATGTAGAAAAACTAAATTTATACTTTTTCTCCAATTACTATCAGACTATAACTTATGTCTCAAATAACAAATTGAAGTACTTAAAAATTGTAGTTATCAGACTTTTGGCCACTCAATCACTGTATAAAACTTTCTTAGTCATAACTTTTTAAATGTTATTGCCAACAAATATTTGATTATTATCAAGTATTGCTGCATAGTCCCTAATTCCTGTGAAGGAAGATCAACTGTGATGTGTTGATTGTTGTGCTTGCTTAATAGCTCTACCACGAAACTCATCTGGATAACAAAGAAACAGTTACAAAGGCTTTATTGCTGTTTGCATTTCATCACAGAAATTTTGAAAATATTTTTCTATCACTAAAGCATCAAAATAATAAGAAAGCGCCCATTAGTATTATTGAAAAAATATGCTTATTACATCTGTTATATTTGGTATTGTTATTATTAGAATAGCAAATGGTATAAAATAAATATAATATTTATATATAAATATAAATGGATAAAACTTGTATTTAAGAAAAAGCTTTAATGTTTGAAAATTACTTGTAAATTAAAAAGTGCACAGTACAGCATAGAATATTATTATCAAACATCTTCATCAACACACAAAAATAAATGTAATAACATTCTGTATTCTGTAGATAGGCTTGAAGAAGAGGAGACGATTTTCTCCTTAAAAATTTGCATTTTTTAGAATAAATGTATATGTTATTACATTTATTTTTGTGAGTTGATGAAGATGTTAAATAATAATTATAAGAGAGATGAATTGAAGGAAGAGGTATGGAACATTTACAGCATAGAATAATTTCTCTTAGTTAGCAGTACCCATTGTAATGTTTTCACTGCAACAAACGGATTATTTACTTCATAGAGATGAACATTCTGCAACAGTTTCTGTTATATCGAGATTGCTTTGCATCATATATGAGTTGTTGTTTTTCGTTTTTTATCTAAAGCATATGATTTTTTACCCAAAATATTTTGATATATGTACTTGTAAATCATTTAAGACAGTTTATTATAGCTCTGATATATTAGCTCTTTTGTGCCATACTCTCATTTTGATCTTGAAATTATAGCCAAATGGAATGTGCTAGAATAATATCTTACAATATATAGAAAAGATTTTATGCATATATTAACTTTAAAGTGAGTCATTGGAAAATTAAAATTCCACTGACTTAAAAATGAATTTATGCTTAAATTAGGTGTGTTTTGTGTGTGTAATTCATTGCCTTGTTTCATCATTAGGATTGATCTTGTTTAATTTGTAAGCAGTATTGGTAGGATGGAAGGGTTCATTTTGCAACAATTTTCATTTTTAATTGACACCTGCACAATAGGTAAATTAAAATTGTTGAAATGATTCAGTTAAGGAATACATTTTTGATTGATACTTTATTTAGGGATTATTCTAAGAAAAAAAAATTGTATTTTTTTCCCCTCCTTCTAAAGAAGTAATTATGTGTTTACAAAGCTTACTAGATACATTACTAATGTCTTGCATTCTTTTATTAAGCCAAACTCTTTACTTTATGGTCATAAAATTCTATGTTCTATAAAATCATTTTACTTCATTTTTCAAAATGTTATTTAATAAAACTTTTATTTATGTGCTTGACTAGCTTTTGTTTAACTTGTCTGTTTTCATTGTTAGCAACTACCATCATTGGTTATGTAAATCTTTAGATTGTTCCATTTCTTAGGGTAGATTTTACAGGAATTTTCTCAGAGAGGTCTCTGAAAACATGGTGAAGAACAGATACAGATTGATGTTTTTTTTTTTATTTTTGCTTCATTTGTAGTTGTCATAAAAATGACCATCATTTATAATAAATAGAAAATGAAACTCACTTACTGGAAAATAAACAGCATAAAAAAGTGACAAGATACCAACAGTTTCGGAATACTAGCCATATTCAATCCTCAGGGACAACACAAGCAATTACGACAACTCAAACATAAGGAGATGAGATATAGTGAAGGTGTGGGGGTGATTTAGCAATAGTGACTGGCATTTTGCCCACCTGTGATGGGGTTGTAGGCTATAAGTTTAATTATATGGAAAGATTCAGCCAGAAGGCGGTGGGATAGTTTATTGTGGTGGGGGAAAGGTTTGTCATCTGTGAAGTTACGGGTGTGTCCAGTTTGTTGTAATGTGTAACTGTACGGGCATGTGGGGTCTTTGGTAGTGAAGGCATGTTTGTGTTCTTTGATGAATGTGAATAGGGGACAGCCTGGTTATTCCATGTAACCAGAGAGGCATTATTTGCATGGGATCCAATATACAGTGTTGGCAGAATTGTTATGTTGTCTGATATTTGGAGATCTGAAGGTGGGGGCAAGTTTGTGTGGGGCAAGGAATTGTTTAATAAAATGTTTAAGGGACGAATAGTAGGAGAAAAAGATGTATTTGATAGGTCATTCCATATCAAATCAACCAAAAAAAAAGTAATTTTCAACTTGACCATTTCAGATTTTGATGAAGCTTAGTTTATTTGTAAACTTTTGTGCCCTGAATTCAAAAATAATTTTTAAAAAAATTCTATCTCTTATAGTTTTTTAGCTATATGTATTTCAAAGTCGGAAAATTTCACCTTTTTTTACGTACGCTCTGAGCTAAAATGTGCTCTAATTCAAGCTCTATAAGCCCTAGATAGTTGTTCAATGGCTCATTTTAAAGAGGATTTAATGAGCTTTAATTTGATACCCAACTTGAAACATATTGGTGAAAAATTATTTTTTTTGAAAAACTAAATTGGTTTTTGAAAAATTTTTGAGATAGTGTTTTTTGAAAATTATATATATTTTTTATTGTAATCTAGCCAATACACCATAAAAATTTCAAAGTGGGATGACAATGGGATTGGCAGTTATGATAAAAATAGTTCACAGTGGTTCAATATTTTATGCCTTTCTGGCATATCGGCTATGTGCAATTTATTACACGCCTAAAAAAGAGATATGCACAATTTAGCTCTGAGCATACGTAAAAAAAAGTGAAATATTCCTACTTGGAAATACGTATAGCTAAAAAACTATAAGAGATAGAATTTTTTAAAAATTATTTTTGAATTCAGAGCACAAAAGACAAATAAACCAAGTTTCATCAAAATCTGAGATGGTCGGGTTGAGTGCCTTGTTGGTTTGACGTGGAATGACCCCGATATAGGGTTTGGGTTCTATGGTTTTGGTGCTTTTTTTTTTTTTTTTAAATTTATGTTGCAGGAGGTTAAGGCAGTTGTGAAAGATGTGGGAGGGGTAGTTATGGAGGTTGAGTATGTGGTAAATAATACTGAGTTCAGTGTTTAGGGTTTGTGTTGTGGAGCATGTTGTTAATGTCTGGCGTATAAGGAAGTCAGTAGTGTTCATTTTGTATGAGTGGGGATTTATTTGTGTTGTAATACATGTATGTGTTGGAACATGGGGGTTTTCTGTATACTGTGGTGTGTATAGTGTTGTTTTTGTAAGTAATGGAGACATCCAGATAGGTTGTGTTTTGTAGATGGCTGTTCTAGTTCAAATTGTAATTGGGATCCACAGAGTTAAGGTGTTCTTCTTGTATGTGTATGATGTGATGTCGTTTCGTGAGGATGATGATGTCATTGACATATCTGTCATATAATTTAATGTGTGTTCATTTTTAAAGAAAATGCATTTCATTTTCTATTTACTATAAATAATGGTCATTGTTATGACAACTACAAATGAAGAAAAAATCTATTTCTATTCTTCACCATGTTTTCAGAGACCTCTTTGAGAAAATTCCTGTAAAATTCTACCGTATAATAAGAAATGGAACAATCAAAAGATTTAAAGCATTTGTTTTTCAATGTGTGTAATGTGAGGTCTGCAATGGGTCTTGAGATCCATGAATAGACAGTGTGTTTGGAGGTATGTTTTATTGTTGTGGGAGAAGTGTTGTCTGTTATAAATGGTGTGGATGAAGAAGTCAATTTGTTTTGTGGTTATGTCGAATTGGCAAAAGAGCTTGTCATCATCAAGGAAATTGTAAAGTGCTCGTTGGATGATTGTTGTAAGTAAACGATGTGAATAGAGATGTGGCATCAAGGGAATAGAAGTTCATTGTCAATTTTGATGGTTCTAATTTGGTGAAGCAATTAAGTTTGTTTGTGTAGGTTTTTAAAGATGATGAATAGGGTGTTTGAAATATTGGAAATGGTGGAGTTTCTGGGGTTGATGATAGGTCTGGCTTTTAGGATATTATTTTGTTTGGGTTTATGGATTTTCAGTAGGAAGGTGATGCCTTGATATTATCCTCAAATGTCACACAACATAATGATCCCGCCAACACTGTATATTGGATCCTATGAAAACAATGCCTGTCCGGCTGCGTGGAACAAACATGCCTTTCTTATCCACATTCGTCAAAGCACACAAATACGCCTTCACTACCAATGACCCCACACGTTCATACACAGTTACACATTACAACAAAACTGGACATACCCTTAACTTCAAAGATTCCAAATCCCTCTCCCACCACAAACTCCCACCATCCTGTCGTTGAGTCATATAATATGGCTTAATGCCTACAATCCCATCACCAGCAGACAAAACTCGTGTCACTATTGCTAAACCATGTCACACCTTCACTGTGTATTGTATCATGCTAAATGTTTGTTCTGTCCCTGAAGATGAAATATGCTAATATCCCGAAACTGTTGGTATCTTATCACTTTTTTATGCTGTTTATTTTCATTTTCACCAAGGGCATTTCAATTTGTATTTAATATCTTTATTTCATCAATGCATGTTAAGCCTTCACCTTTTAAAAATTCATCCTCCGTGAATTAAAAAGGATCAGATTTTGATACCTCCTCTCATTTCTAACCAGAATAAGATATTTTTTTTTTAATTAATATATTGGTAAGGTAATGTATTCCTACATTAAAAGAGTAAAATAAATATAGGTGTGCTTTTAAACCTGATTCAGTAATTTGTAAAATCTTCATTGTTATTACATATTGGTCTTGCTTAATAAGCAATCAGCAATGGTTTAAAGTCAAAATTCTATTCTATTCTATTACAGACATTTTGTTTATATTTAAACCTGAAAATGAACAGTCATTCTACATTATTTTAATGTAAAATAAATAATTTTATAAAGAAAATAATTTTTCTGGCCCATCTAATCTTGTCCAAAACATCAATTTGCTAACCCTCTGTTCCCTAAAATGCTGAGGTCTTTTTTGGTGCCCCATCCCTCCCCTTTGCAGTTCAGAGATGTAAATTATAGTTAGTTGTTTGCAAATGTTAATTTGATTTTTTTATTTCCTTGAATAATTTAGACATATCTATGCAGCATTTTTACGATTTGGAATCTTAGCAATTTGTAGCTTTATTGTAAATTACTATTAGCCTATCTAATCCTAAAATTAAAAGGGAAGTCTTTATTGGTTGTTTGATTTTTAGCGATAATAAATTTTCTTAATAAGTTTTCTTGATGTCCAGCTTCATCTGCTAAATAAACTAAAAAGGCTGTATAGTTTTCTTGTTTCATCAAAGTTATAAAGTTGTGTCTCGTAATTTATATATTGTACAGTATGGCTGAAAAACAAATGACACTGAACAATTTGACCACATGAAATTTGGCACTGCAAGATGAACATGTAAGCTATTGTTGTATTCGGAACAGGAATGATTGTGGGTGTGAGATTAATCAGTGATTAAAATGGTATTAGCTACTGAAGAGAAAGTGTTTATTGTGGAGCACTATTTTTGATCATACAGAACGGCCGTGGCAATGGATCTAGCCTGCTACACGTTGCTACAGAATTTCGGGAGCGTTTTAACTGTCCAGCACCCAAGAACAAGGTTATACTATCTATCATTGATAAATTCTGTCGAACAGAATGCTGAAGGAAATGCAAACATTGCCGAGCTGCGGCAACAGATTGTGACAAAATCTTGGGGGGAATGGAACAACCTCTCTTCTGGGACATGGTGGACAACCTATGCAACCGCTACGAGTACTGCTTAGAGTGCCAAGGAGATCACATTGAACATGTATTTGTCAACAACACCATTGATTATTCTTTCGGCTGTAGCGTTTTCTGTTCAAAACGGTTCGGTGTCGTTTGTTTTGGGCCATAATGTAAAACTGATAAAATTCATTATATTCTTATGTAATACTCCATGGCACTATAGCCACTATAGGGTTTTGTCTTCCTATATGATTGTCTCCTAATCTTCATAGTCCTTGGGTCTATATCGCCAACATCATACACCTAGCCTTTTTAGGTCTCTTTTGCTTGTTCTATTAATCTCTTTCTTGGTCTGCCAATACTTCTCTTGCCTTGATGTTGTCCTTGAAGATTTTCTGTGTTTCTCTATCAGATAGCATTCTTTCCACATTTCCCTGCCTACTGATATGCAATGCTCGAAATTCTGAAGCTAGGCTTGATTGATCATAAGGTTTGTATAATTCTTGGTTTGTTCTTCCATTCATCATTTTCATTAATTGAACCCATAAATCTTCCGTAGGATTTTTCTCTGTTATAGTCCTTCCTTTTTTCTTTTTTGTAAGATAATTTGCCTATTTCTAAATAAGTTGCATCTTAATATCTGATGTTATTCTATGTTGTAATCATGTATTTGGTTTGATCTTGGTTAATTTCTAGCACTATTTCTTGGCCAGCCTTTTATAACTCTTAAGTCCATCATTCAGTATTTTTGGCATCCTACTCAAAAGAACCACATCATCTGCAAAAGCTAGATATTGAAGTGATCTATTCAGAATAGTACCTCCAGGATTAATTTCAATTTTCCTAATTACATATTCCAAATATATGTTAAAAAAATTGTTGGCAAGCAATCATCTTGTCGTAGTCCTCTTCTGATTTAAGAAACATCAAAAATTGGTTTTGAATATGCTCTCTGCATTTGGAGTCCTTTAGAGTCATCTTTACAAGATGTGTAAGTTTTGTTGAGATTTTTGTATCCCTCATTATCAGATATAGTTGCTTTCTCTGTACATTGCCATATGCTTGTCTAAAATCAACATAAAGTTGATGAATATTGATATTATGTTCATAGCATTTTTACAGTATAATCCACGATATAAAAATGTGGTCAATAGTTGATCTGTTGCGTCGAAACCCCCACTGATAGTCACCTTCCACATATGGTGTCAATCTTCTGGCTAATATTTTAGTAAAAATTTTGTATACAAATTTAGGAGAGCTATCCATCTGAATTTTTACAATCTGTCTTATCATTTTTCTTAAGTATTGGACATATGATTGCCATGTATCACCCATCTGCTATCGTTTCCTTTTCCCATATCAATTTAATTATCTCTTATATCTTCTTCTATAGTTCTTTTTCACCATATTGTACGAGTTCTGCTGGGATTTTGTCTTCTCCTGGAACTTTGTTGTTATTCAAACTACAAATTGCTAGAATAACATCTTCAAGTTTTGGTAGATCCTTTCTCTCTTTTTATACTGTTCCAGCTCAGTTTTTTTGGTTATTATTCTCTCATAATAGTTCTAATAGTTCTTTAAAGTATTTCATCCATCTCTTGCAAATTGTTTCCTCATTTCCTATTAAATTCACATTTCCTATAAAATTATCTCTACACAGGTTGATCTTGATTGAAATCCTGTTTCATAATATTTCAGTCTTTGGTACATGTTTTCTATTTCTTTTTTCTCATAGGATTCTTCAAGTTGAAGAAGGTTCTCCTTTTCCCACAGTCATTTTATTCTCCTGCATTCTTTCTTTGCTTCTTTCCTTTTTAATCTCCAGTCTTCCCTTCTTATTCTGGTTCTTTTTGGTAACCCCCCCCCCCCCATCAAATTCAGGGCTCAGTAACAAGATTTCATATTTCTCCCTTTTAAACATGCCACACACAGTTATTAGCATTTGTTTTTAGAGTAAAATAATTAACACCAACATCTGTTTCTTCCAGCTCTATCCAAAAGTTTAGAAATGAAGTTTTGAAAAAATGTGCTCTATGCAAACATTAGAATGCCAAATAGCTCTGCAAACGATTCAAGTTGAAAAGTAGTTTATATAAAACTAGTTGAAAGACCCATTCTTCATACGGGTTACAAAAAACAAATGTTTTGATGTGGATAATAAAGAAATTGTGATTGCGAGATCACTTCGAAACTTCCTAGTTGGTACAAAAAAAAATTAACTCAAAGGTCTGATCTCATTACAAATCTATATCTATCCCGAAAACCCTGTAGAAGTATCCTTCAACAGTGTTTGCCGATCCACTCACCACCACCCCATTTACACCCTCCCGTGTGTACATCACTAGTTCCAGGTTATTAGAATTTTGTAAGGTCATAACCCTATCACTTGAAACCTTTCCCAGTTCATAAACAATCATCTGATCATTACAAATCTATATCTATATCTCTCCCGAAAACCCTGTCTCTCTTATGCATAACAATGTTTTAGTTCCAATTGTCACCACTAGGTTGCTATGTGGCTCTGTTTCAGGTATTTCACCCCTTTTCAACCCCAATCTTGTCCAGGTTCCAAGGTACCCCGTTTTTTCTGCAGGGTCCTAAAGAATAATTCTACTAAGTTTGGTCCAGATCGGTCAAAGGGCCTAGGAGTGTATAGCAAACAAACACATACACAAACTTCCTCCTCTATATATATATAGACTTAATTATTAAAAAAAAAAAAGTCTAGAAGTGGTAAGTTTTTGTTTTTTCAATTAAGACCTCAGCTCAGGCCTTTTGATGACTGGGCCCCGGTGCTGAGGGACCAACTGAACCCCTCCCCCCTTTGAGGGGGGTCCCAATTTATAGGAGTTATCTTTTGCTTTCTTTCTCTCCTCCAAAACCCTTTTATAACTTTCATTTATAAACCACTCATTTCTTCTTTGTTTCCATCCTACAATTTTATTTATTGCCATTTAAATTGTTTTTTTTAATCCTTTCCATTTGTCTTCAATCTTATTTTTGTTTTGTAGATTTTGAAGTTGCTCACTTATTTTATTTTGATAATTTATCATTATCTTAGTATTTTTCACCAGTTATTCCACATTATATTTCCATGTCCTCCATGCTTTTTGATGTTGGAAATTTATTGTTTGTATTTGATAACAATGAGATAGTAGTCAGAATCAATATCAACTCCTCTAGAGATCCTGACATCCAAAATATCACTACCATGTCTTTATCAAATTAGACGAGGTCTATCTGGTTATCACAACTTGCATCCAGTGAGCATAAAGTAGTTTTATGTATATTCTTAAGTGGAAATTTTGTACTGCTCACCATTAGGTCCTTTCCTATTGCAAAATCTACTAATTTACCTCCATTTTCATTACTACTACAATGTAGACTATGATTTCCAATAGATGGTTTATAGCTTTCCTCTTTTCCAAGTTTTGCATTGAAGTCTCCTAAAATAATTTTAATATATTTTGGCTTCTTATATATTGTGTGTGTGTGTTCCAATTGTTCATAAAAGACATCTTTCATTTCTTCCACTGCTGCTTCAATTGTCTGCATAGATGAGAGTTGCAAAAAAAATTAGCTTTAATCCTGAGAGTACTTCTGCGTTCCTTTATTGGTTCAAAATTTAATAGAGATTGACAGCTCTCTTTGAAATTATACAACCTCTTCCAAATGTCCACTGTTCATGTCACTATAAAAATTTCATGAGTCTATCCCCTACCTTCTTCAGATTAGGGTTTTCCTCTATTTTTTTTAATCAAGAATGAAAAGATTTGCAAATACAGTTGCTTTCCATTTGGTCTCAAAGAAAAAAAGGCCCTGAGTTTTCTCTCTTTCTAGCTGTTGCAGTTTGAGGGCTGAAGTCAGTGCTATTTAATTTGATCTTATCATTACAAAAATTTTCGATGAGGATGGAATTATTTTCAGCTTAGTTCCATTTGGAATCTTTATCTGTAGATTCCAGCTGCCTATTTCATGGAGCATATGGTTTATTGTAATGCAGAATTTGTCTGAGATACCTTAGATGGGTGAACTGTGTCGGTGAGGCTTATATTGTAAATCTTACAACTGAATCATTATTTTTCTAGTTGATTATAGTATAGACTGGCTATGAAAGGGACTTCTTAACATCTTATTTGTGACATTAAAGGATTCACCATTAACAGCAGAAAAGGATCAAAAAATTAACAGATTTCTTCTCTAAAGAATAGCTAATGTTTCTTGATTTTGGGACTTCAGCTTCATCTGGACTTTGTTTCAGAAGGAGGATACTTTAAAGGTAAAAAATCTTCAACTGGCCTCTCCCCACCCCTCTGTATATCAAAGAAAACCATCAAGCAATATCAAGTTTTGAGCTTACAACACATTACCTATACATTACACCTGTATTTCTCCAGTTTTATGTAAAAATGTTTCCTGTATAAAACAGCAATATGTTTCCAAGGACAATTACCTATCTGTTGCACAGATATAGTACCCATAATATTCATGAAAATCTAATTATTACTAAAATCTCAAAATTGGTTTATATAATTTATATAGTCCTCAAATATGTATAATTTATAGACTGATGTAAAATGAAAGTATAAACCCTAAGAAATGAATTTCACAATTAAAAAAAAAAATATTCCCTCAAGAATAAAGAAAACCTTCAATCATACAAAATTAACTGGTCTTCTCTGAAAAACTCAAGTCTTCATATTCGTTTCACATTTATCCAGTTTTATGATTCTCACAAGTTTCTATTTATCTATAGGATTTACTATGATTCTCACTTCATAATATAATTGTTTCATAAATATTGTAAAGATAATTATCTGACATTATCATCATCTTCATCTTAGTTTTCTGATTCCTTTTTATTTGGAAGACTGATTTCTTGTCCATCACAAGCAGGTTGTACTTGTCAAAATTTCAGAATTACTGAATCTCTCTCTAAATTCAAAATTCAGATAATCACAATTAGACATTATTATTATTATTATTTAAAAGTTTCAAACCTTGGGTTTCCCCATCAAAGACAACATGGCAGGTCAAGGACCAAAGCACAAATTGCCAAGTGTAGTAAAGTGTGTAAGGAGGGGTAGGGATGTGTGGTTGTGTCCATAAATTCCTTAACTGTTGTTGTGTTGAGTACCAAAGCCTTCTTGAGTTGGCCATAAGTGTTTTTGTGAAGTCCTAGAGTGCTGAGACTGTAGTGCAATGTTTGAGGCACCAGACCAGTGGCGGACAGGACGATGGGTACAACACGTACTTGGTCCTGCCTCCACTGCTTCTGGAGCTTGTGTGCTAGGTCGGTGTATTTACTGATTTTGTCTGCATGAGTTTTCTGCATGCTCTTGCTGATAGGCACTGCAATGTCAACGAGATAGGTCTGTTTGTTGACCTTATCAACAAGTGTGATGTTAGGTCTGTTGTGATATATGGTTTTGTCTGTGTGAATGGGACGATCCCAGCACAGCTTATGTGAGGGTGTACTTGTAGTACGGGACCGCTTTATGGTGTGTAACTGTAGTATGGGACCGTGTTCTTAATAAGTGAGCGTTGTTATTATTATTATTATTATTATTAGAACATACCCTTGTTAGAATATACAAAACTTTAGCACAATCAGTCCTAACATAAGGTAGTGAAATGTGGACAATGAAGAATTATAGCAGCTGAAATGATATTTATGAGAAAAACCTCAGGATAATCCTTATTGGCTCATGAAAGAATGAATGAAACATTTGCAGACTTAAAGGAACAACCCATAATAGAATATATACAGAATTATAGAATAAAATGGTGGCAACACATTGAAAGAATGAACAATAATAGACACATCAAACAAATAATAAATTACTGGCATAAAGGGAAAAGATCAATTGGAAGACCATGAGACTCGTGAGATGGAGTGAGATTGTAACAGGTCATGAGGCCTAATACAAGATAAGTAGAAGAAGAATATTATTATTATGTCCCTCACCTGTGATATTAAGACCTGAATATTCAAAATCTGAATGAATAGCAGTGTTTGGGGTCTTACAAAAAAACAAAATGTTTGATTCTATTGGTATGAAATTCCACAGGCCCACACTCTAGATCTAATAAAATGATGTGGAAAAAGTTGAGGTTATAATTATCCTCTTTTCCACCATTTTTAGTGGCATAATAATCAAGTTTTTACAATAATAAAAGTATTAAATTCCAGACTTAAATTCTTGTAATGACATTAAATGTTTACTTTGAAAACAATAAAATGGTTTTGGTCACAAGACTTAACTATTTTAATTTCAGATACAAAATTTTTGTTAACATCAAAATGACAAAAACTGATGTCTCATTTTCAGTACATGGCTAACATATAGAAATGAGTGGAGTTAAGAATTATTAAGTGTCATTTCAATATTAGGCCTACACACACACACGTTGTAATATGCAAAAAATAAAAAAATAAATTTTTTCCTAAATGATTCTGCAACCATAACTGGGTGATTGGGCATGGGAAAGGCCCTTAAGATAACTAGAGTTTCAATTGCTTTTGTCAAACTTGGCCAGCAAAAGTCAATGAACTTGATGCGACTGTGTCTCTTGTTGCTAGTTGACCAACTCCATACAGCCAAATATTTTAATGGACCTTAAAAATTTTCCAGAGTAGCTTTTTGTAGATCATAATAGTTCAACATAACAGTGAAATGCAGTGTAGGAAGTTTTAGAAATTTTAGGATAGTTTTTTTCTATACTTAAGGTAAAGGGCTAATGTTTCTACGACATTACAACTTTTGGAAAAGAATTTCAATATTTGAGCTAGCTCAAATGGTGAAGCCCTAAAAGAATAGTAGTTATTGAAATGCTTAAAAGGCTTCAGAAGAAACTTAAAATTTACATTGAATAAAATTTAATAAATGTTTCTTTTGATGCCACTGTGGAGTGACAAATTAAAACTTAGTGTATATTTGTGTATGTTTAAATAATTCAGTGTTAGCAAAACAACTGCTGTAATTGTACAACAACCATGCCTTAATTTATAGCAGTTATACAGCAGCTCTTCAATCATCCAACATTGCTCTTCCCATTAATTTTTGTATCAAATATATTTTGTTTTATTTCAAAAATTGAAAAGTTTTGTTTATTAGTAGCATACTCTCCTTGGTATGGGTACCTGTATGTGGTGAGGGGACTACCAATGGAGGTTTCCTTTTCCATAGTTTGACCTCCATGGACACTGAATGTCCAACCATGTGTACATTCTTGGAGATCCATGTTCTAGGAAAAGAGGGTTCTGGCACCTATTGCTTGTCTTACATCTTGGTGTCAGTTGCAACATGCTGCTTTGTTCTTATGGAAACTTCAAATTCTTCCAAATTGGAGAGCAATTCCCACCCTGTAGATGTAATATCACCTACTAAAATCATTTCTAATACTTCAGTATTTCTTGTTTTGCATTTACTTACTGATCATACCATAATCTCCAGCTGTACCTTTTTAGCTGATTTCAAAAGCATTACAAAGTGTCACTTTGACTGTGAAATCAAGTGAAAAGCTACAATCTGGATATTTATTACTGGAGATATCATCATCTCAAGTAGCTGAGCAACTATTTAATCTTAAAAGTGGACACATAATCTTAAAAGAGTATCTGTATAAAAGCATCAGACTAAACTCCATCAAAGGCGTTCTCGTAGTGCCTCATTTAGATGGTCTTGGTGATGAAGAACTACTCAAAGGCTTTTCTTCTCAAGATATCACCTCTGTCAAGCATATTAACATTCTTCGAGACAACTAGGAACCAAACCTGCATCATCATCCTGACATTAACTTCTCGATGCTACCCATGAGTGTGAAAATAGACTATTTTAAGTCGCAATGCATGACCCTACAGTCTAAATACTTTAAGATGCTTCATTTGTCAGCATAACAGCCATGGATTAACTGCATAAAGTCAAATGAACCAAGTGTAGAGAGCTTTTCTATTGGCACGAACCTTGCAAGTTGCCTGTTATGTAAATTACTTCGGTAACCATCCTACCTATTCCCTTACTTGCTCTTGCTGGAAGGAGGAAAAGGCTATCCAGACCATTAGAGTGAAATACTCTCATTCTTATCCTGAGACTCCAAAGAGGATTAAGTGCAGTGGCAATGAAGATCTTCTCATCAGCTATTTAAATCAGTGTAGACCACTTCCATCTCCTGCTAGACTGACTGTACAGAGTCGACCTTTGTTGTTGTTGCCACTCCTCCATCAAGCTGCTGCAGTCTATCTCTCAACCAGGTAGCCTTGCTGTATTTGCTAATTTCTTCAGGTCCAGATGGCATATACTTGTTAGACTGAACTTCTCACAGAGGAGACCTGAAATGCTTACTTTGTAGCAACGCCTTCTAAAAAATCCAGCCAGTGATTGTGTATGTTCTCCCTGATAAAGATGCCATTTTGCTTTCCTTGGTACTGCCATTTTGACATCAGGTAAAATCCTTACTAGATAGCCTTCAACTTTCAGATCTTTGGATTGCTGCTAGTTCACTGTCTGTATATTAGAAATACTTTGAAATTGAGATTTTTCACTTCACACATTCTAAAGCACAGACTTCTTGAATTTTCCATTTATTTCACACTATCATTCATCATGTCATCAAGGTTTTTATATTTTTTACATAGATGGGTCTAAAGACTGTCATATGTTGGTGCTTTCTTTATTTTACTGAAAATTTTAGTAAAACTGTTCTATTTTCCTGATCAAGTTTCTATTTTTACTGCTGAATGATATATGATTTTTATGGCATTAAAATATGCATGGAGTTAAAAGTTCTCCAAGATCGTTACTTAAAGCAACTCAGAGAGTGCTTTAAGAATCATGCATAATCACACCCTTAAAGCTCATCCTGTTTTATTATGAATACTTATCCATCATTTCAAGTACATTATTACAGCACCATTGTTTTCTCCTCGATACCAAATTGCATTGGAATTCCTGGCAGTGAACTTGTAGATTCTCTTCCACTAATTCCAATACCTTATCACGACTTTTGTACTGTTTTTTGTTCTTGTTTGGTGACTTTTTGCAGCAAGAATGGAACAAACTTAAAACAAACAAGCTCCATCTAAGTTGCTCATCTTTTATAGAATTAGTGGTAGTTTAATCATAAGATGATGTTTTATTGACACATCTTTATATTGGACATACCGGACTTACCCACAAGCATCTTTTGCTGCAGGAAAAGCCTCCAATGTGAGAAAATTGTAACGTAATTTTATCAGCTCATCATATTTTAATTGAATGTTCTGCTTTTAATCAACATTGTCTTCCGTCATTTCATCCTCTTTTCAAATATAACATACCAATTCATATTTCTCCACTTTCAAATGATAATTATCTCTTATCTATCTTCTCTGTTTTAAAATTTATTAACCTATCAAAAATCAATGGTCTGCTCATTTTTATGATTTTTTTTTAAAACCACCCTCTTAGAATTTATTCTCTCTAATTTTTTAACATTGTTGCATTAACGTTTTCACTTAAATCTGTTTATCATGGTATTTTCTTTGTCAGTGCTTTATTTACATGTGTTTTCTGACTATGCTGTAGTAGTCTTTTAGTTTTTATGGTTTAATTTTATCCATTTGTTACATACTGATTTGTTATCCTTTATATTTGTTTTATTTGTTCTTTTTATGTTTTACAAATCTTTGTGCAGTTTATCCATAGATGCTTATGCACTATTATACCCAACAACTTTATCAATTACTAGTACTACATTGTGAATTTAAAAAAAAAAAAGAAGTCTACTTCCACTGTGGGAATCAGAATGGTGTCCATTTCATTATCTTTCATAAATGTTTGTGTCACAATGTCTTTTTTAAGTTCAACCCGAATGATTATTTTGTTTATGAGCTATTTTTCTACAATATATCCCATTTATTGCTGTTGTGAATACATTTTCAGATGTTATGTCTAAAATATTTCAGAATTTATGTAATCAAACTTGGCCAAGTCTTTGTGGCATTCAAGCCTGTATCCTATCCACCTCTATTTGAGAAGTAATGATGATATTTTATTCTACAAATAATGAAAAACATTAGGTGAGATCTGAATAGGCAGCTACACTCTGTAGAGAATTTTGTTTCATTATACAAGTTAGATCATTAAATTATGGTTATTGTCAAGTGAATCACAGGTAAGTAATAGAAAATTAGAAACAAATTTACCTTATGGTTGTGTATTGATATTAGTTTTGAATGGTATCAACCCCACATGATGAATAGCATTTTTTTTTCTTCTTTTCTTTTTCATTTTTGTTACAAATGAACAATTACAACAATTTTAATGGAGAGGTTCTTCCCTAACTCTCCCAAACCAGCACATTCTAAGCTACACAGCAAATATCAAGAGAGAAATAGACCATTTACAAATCATGTCACATTTAATCAGAGAGATGTGTTATTTTATAATAATTTTTAAATAAAAATTGTCGTCTTTTTTTAATGCTGATGTTTTAATCCAATAGGAAATGACAGCTATATTGTGCTCAGAAATGATTCAGCAGAAACTTGAAGAGAATGAAAGGCAGCGAAGACTTGGTGGTTGTGATGATCCTGAACTTGTTCGTTACCTAGAAGATGAACGAATTGCTCTGTTCTTGCAGAATGAGGAGTTCATGCAAGAGCTGAGACGAAATAAAGATTTTATGTCGACCTTAGAAAGAGGTAATGGCAAATAAAAAATCCAAATATTTTGCTTCTTTAATATGTGTGGGATATTCAGATGGCCAGATTAAGTTAATACCATATGACTCTTGGCATATAATCACATTTCCTGTGATGTTTTCTATGCTTCTTTCTCCTTCAAGTCCTTTCCCTCTGTCAGTTAAATCTAAAGATAAAATTGTTGTTTGATTATTCTCCTATTTCCATTCATCCGGTTTATCTAATGTCAAACACTCCTAGGCCCTCTTTGCTGCTTCTCTGAAGCTTCAGAAATCCTTATAGCTTCTTCTATGTATCTTGTCATTTAGACATTTACATTTCATATTTGTTACAACTTCCTTTTGGACTTTGTTGTGATCTCAATTGGCACATAATCCATCTTCAGCTCTTATCTTTCCCAGTTATCTATGTATCTTGGATTTGATTGCAGATCAACTAGAATCTTTTAGACCATTTTCAATTACATGATTGATCCTGCACTCATTATCACATGATGCCACTCCTTTATATGAAAACTTCTCTGTTACTTTTTAATTTTCTGTTCACAAATTTACAAAAGAAAAAAAAAAGAAGTGGTATTCCTGTTTTTGTAGTTAAGAGTTACTTCTTTCCCACTAAATAAATCTACCTTGTGAAAGTGGACAACTTTTGAAGATCTTGATTTAAATTATTGAAACTGGTCTTTGTAAAGAAGTCCGTCGACACCATAGTTTATTCCTGTCATCCTTCAAATATTTTTACATTTCAGTGAGAATTATATATATGACCATAATTAATAAAATATGTTACTATAGTGTAATGCAAAATCATTAAAATATTTTCTTGTCAGATTTATATTTAGCCTTAGAGAGATATGGTTGAAACTTGGAACTTTGTTTAACAAGGAGACGATACACCCTGTTCGTTTCAAATGTGAATGCCCTTTTGTGAGATGAAAGTACACATGAAGTACTTCAAAATTATATATACATGTTTTGAGATATTCGGCGTTATTTTCATCGATTTTTCAAGTATTGCCTTATAAGCTCACTCTTGTCACAACAAAGGAAGTGTCAGGGTAGCGTACTGGTATGTGCGTGACCTCTCAATCTAAGGTACCCGGGTTCGAACCTCTGCGGGGTAAGATAAATTTTTTTTTTTTACTTTCTTCTTCCTTTTTTTTCTGTTTTTTTTTTTGCCTTCTGTCTTTATGATAATTTGTTTTTTTTTTTCCGTTTATATTATGAATATTAGATACAAAACCAATTTATGATTAGAAGTAAATAAATAATATTCTCGTTAACTTTGGTTTTTAATTAATTATTTATCTAATTAACTAAACTTTTTTTTTCTTATCATGTGGTAAAATTCTTTTACTATTTGTATTTAAAATTATTTCAGTTATGTTTTTATATTTGGAAAAATTAATTACATAAAAACTTACGTTTTAAATGTAATACTTCAGTATTTTTATTGCACAGTTCAACAGTTCAACAATTATAATAGCTACATTTACGTTAGAAGGGTGATGGGTTTACAGGGGAAAATTTCAGAAAAGCCTCCTAACCAATTGTTCATTAGCGAGTCAGTTTGCAATGACTTAACCATGTTCTTCGTCTCATTGTACTGAAAAACATGAAATGGAAAAAGTTCAGTGCAACTTATGCTTTTCCAAACAAGAAATTACTGACGGTTTCCAAATATGCAAAGAATTGCTGAGAAAAGAGAATATTATTGGTGATAGAGTAAGCCAAAGAAAATCTTCTGATACAAAAATATTCGGAGAAATCAATGGCAAATGCTGTCTTGGAAGTATTGGAAGAATGGATAACGATACAAGCAGAACTTTTTACAGCAGCAGAAGATGAAGGGGAACTGGATTTTGTAGATAGTAGTGATGATGAGACGATCGACAGTATCTCCTGTAAAAACTCTGTCCTCTGGAAGTGAGTATTATGAATCTCCATTAAAAAAATCAGTATGAATGCATTCCTGTTGAAGTTAAAATCAAAATTTACTTTATTTTTCTGAATTAAAGTACTTCTAATTAAAAACCAAAATTAACGAGAATACTAATTTTTTTTTTTTTTTTTTATAATAAAGAAAAAAAAATTGAGTTAGTGAAGTTTTACATTTAAAACTCTTACATAAAAAGTTAAGTTTTCCTAAAATAAAAGCACAACTGAAATAATTTTAAATACAAACAGTAAAAGAGTTTCACCACAACATGATAAGAAAAAAAAAGTTTAGTTAATTAAGTAACTAATTAATTAAAAACCAAAGTTAACGAGAATATTATTTATTTACTTCTAATTGTAAATTGGCTTTCTGTCTAATATTCATAATATAAACAGAAAAATAAACAAATTATCATAAAGAAAGAAGGCAAAAAAAAAATAAAAACAAAAAAAAGAAAGAAATGAAATTAAAAAAAAAAAAAATATACCTTACTCCACAGAAGTTCAAACTCGGGTACCTTGAATTGTGAGGCCATACCACTACGCTACCCTGGCACTTCCTTTGTTGTGACAAGAGTGAGCTTATTTTATAAACCAATACTTGAAAATAATGCCGAATAACTCGACGAGAGAGTTTATAAAACCGTCGATGAAAATAACGCCGAATATCTCGAAATCTATGGGCCGTTGGCCCAACATTTCAAGTACTTCATGTGTACTTTCATCTCACAAAAGGGCATTCACATTTGAAACGTACAGGGTTTGTCGTCTCCTTGTTAGTCCACAACTTTGCATCTAATGCAGATAAAAACTTATACAATTAAAAGTAACATTTTTAATCTATACACTTTTACTTCATCTTTCGATTTCCTCATACCCAACACATTTGCTTTGTTTTGGAAAAGTCTTGAAAATGCTTATAATAATTCAAAGTTATTCAAAGAATTAAAAATGTCTGTAAACAAATATTTATTAATAATTTACAGAAAAAAATAAATATATATATATAATATTTATACATGCATATATGTTATTCATTTAGATACACAGGGAAGACAGAGTGCTCCCACTGGAGTTAGTGACAGTGATTCTGGTAAGTATTATCTTTCTGTCACTTGCGTTTTTAATTTAATATATAAATAAAACACTCATTAAAGATGTAACATGAAAGCAATATAACTGTAAAATGCCTCATAGTTAGGAGCAAAAACAAGATTTTTTCGTTGTATAAAATATTTATTAATGATTCACAACAGTTATTGTTATTTAAATTAAGAGATCAGTGAGATTAGGTAACTTTGAGAAATACTTCAAAGTTGCTGTTAATGAACTTAACATTGATATTTCTTGTACTTTCAAAATAGTCCATCATGAAGACATAAATCTGAAGCATAAACTGAAATATTATCAGTTTATTACAGTCTGACATTGGAAATAATTTCAGACTTTTGATAATACCATAAAGACACTTTTCGAATTGGCTTTTTAAGCCTGAAATTTTGCAATCGGTATTATATATATATATAAGGACTCCTAAACTTATTGACCGTTACAGAAATAATGTGTAAGGAATTTAGAATCATATTTGTAATTAGTTTTAGATTATTTAAAAATTTTGATCATTTAATGATTAGGTAAATTATCATCTCATTAAAGAGTTTCTTTGAATTTGTTTTGAATTTATATACATGTTTAAATGCCCTTCTGTTCTCCAATTATCAGTAATAATAATAATAATTCCATTTTAGCCTACTTTTCTAGGAAAGACTCATAAAATCGGTTAATCTTCCCTTATGACTGAGCCATTGAATAGATCTTTTGAAATTTGACATGCATATTTATGGATAAAAGAAAATTTAACGTTTATATTTGTCATTTTTTCGGTTTGGATTCTTGTCGATAAGTTAGCATATTAAAGTGACAAAAATTTCCTTAGAAAAGAAGTGAAACTTGGATTTCTTCTGATATATTAATTCTCTTAGTAATTCAGTTTCATGTGTATGTGTTTAATATTAAAATTAATGGGATTTAACAACTAAATTAAGTGTTTGGGATTTAATTAATACAAATTTTTCATTCTGAAAAAAAATGATAGTATATAGATAGTATACTTTTTAAAAAAAATACAACAGTTAAGGAAAGTAGACTTCAAGTTCTTTCAACAACTTTTATTTTTTATTATTTTTCCTCTTCTGATTTACATTGAAAGTAAGAGGGCAAGTTAAAATTACAACAAAGTAAATTTAAAGATTGCACAGTTACAAAAACCAATTACTGCATTCCATCACAAAATTATTCTTTATGCCATTAAGACTTATCAGTTACATTTTCACAGATGATTTTATTCCTAATAGATCAACAAAAGTTTTCCCTTGGTTCTTGGATAAAACAGTAAATTTTTAGTGGCAAGAAACCGAGTTTTTTAGTATCATGCCACTTTTTGCTTGTTTTAATAATTACCATATTCTAATTTTATTTGTAAGTAAGCAAAGGGAAATTGCTGCTATTTATCTTATCAATGATAATCCTTCAGAAACGAGAGAGTTTGTATTGTAACTCCTATGAAATATTTCTGGATATTGCGGACAAATTAGTGGAAGAATTAAATTTTTTACATGACAAAAAAAAAGAAAAAGTTCTGTTAGTTGATGTCTGATTATTTGGAAAAACTCATAACTGGCATATTTCCATATTTTTGTTATTTGATGATATTTTGTTCACTTCAATACTCTAAAATTAAGGAAATTAATACAGAGTGCTCATTTTGAATCATTTCATATTTACTGTAAAGAGAAATAGAAAATAAAACGCACTTGTAAAAAAGAATAAACAGGATAAAAAAGATGGGTAATTAATCAACAGTTTTGGAATACTGAGCGTATTCCATCAGGGATGGCACAAGCATATCGGACATCAGAAATCACTTACGACAACACGAGGGGGAATATATAGTGGGAGTGAGGGAAGTGAAGGGATTAGGGGAGGTTTAGCAATAGTGACGGGCGTTTGGCCCGCTGGTGATAGGATTGAAATGCCTTAAGCTGGATTATGTAGAAAGATTCAGCTAGGAGTAGGTGGGATAGTTTATTGTGATGGGAGAGGGGTTAACAGCAGAGAAGTTGGTTGTGCATCCTGTCTCATTGTAGTGTGTTACTGTATATGAACATGTAGGGTCTGTGTTTGTGAAGGTTTGTTTGTGCTCTTTGATGCGTGTAGACAGGGATCAGGATGTTTGTCTTAAGTAGCCAGAAGGGCACTGGTTACATAGTAACCACTATGTATTCCCACCTCTTGTCATCCCAAGTGTTTTGAGATGTCCTATATGATGGAATAAGATCAGTATTTCGAAACTGTCAGTTAATTACCATCTTTTTTATCCTGTTTATTCTTTTTTACAAGTAAGTGTGTCTTATTTTCTATTTCTCTTTATTTTAATACATGCGCATTAAGCCTTCTTGTTCTATAGCAATAACCAAATATGTAAAATAGAAAATGAGGAATTCAAATGAAGTTCTGAAAAGAAGCTGGAAATACATACCATTTTCCTGCATGGTTTCCTGTGATAACTGGCCATCCTTCTCTATCAACAAGAAGAGTTTGCAAGCATAAATCAAAAACTCTTTATTGAATGACTCAATGTAGGGTACAACAAGTCAATGCTTGCATGAAGGAAAAGTGTAAACTTCTCAGGGTCTTCTTTGAACTGTACTTGAATTTTTCTTGTAATGTTTTGTTATTGGGTTGGCCAAAAAGTTCATTCGGTTTTTAAGTAAAAATAAAAGATACATTTTTTCATTGTCACCAATAACTTTATTGAACAACATCATCAATGGTTTATTCCACTACCTTCTGCCATCTTTCAGGCAACTTCATAATTTCATCTTCCCAAAACTTATCTTTTTGAATGAAAAAATGTTTCAGGTGCCTTTGCTGTCTTCCAGGGAATTGAATTTTTTCCATTAAGAGAATTTCGTAAAGACCGAAATAAATGGAAATACGAAGGTGCAATGTCTGGTGAATACTGCGGATGAATCAGAACTTCCCAGCCAAGCTGTAACAGTTTTTGCCTGTTATCAAAGAAAAATGCAGTCTTGCGTCCTTATTGTCTTTCTTCAATATTAAATTGGTGACACAAAATTCACCAATTTTGATAAGTTTTTGTTTTAAATGCTTGCTGATATAACAGCTGTCACAATACCATTAACAAAATGGTGTCGAATGATGTTAAAGACACCTAAGCGCTACTAGAGTAAACTTACGTAAAAAAAAAAAAAAAAAAAAAAAAAACGAACAAATTTTTTGGACAACCCAATACTATAATAAAATTATGAAATAAATTTCAATTGCATTTTAAAATGAACACCTTGTTAATTCCTAAGTATATATCCAAAATTTCATTGAACTATTGTGATTTGTACAATTATTCAGAGATTGCGTACTTGTATAATTGAAACAAGAATAAATAGAAGCATCTCATCCTGTTTATGTCAGATACTTAACCTTTCACTAAATTTCAGTGAGCTTGTATTGTTATTATTATTTGAACCAGTTCCTCTTTGTGAAAAAGACTAAAGTAGAAGACAGAGATTTGTTTGTACACAGTTTATTTTTGGTTTTTGTCAATATGCATACATTTAATGGGGGATAGGGAACACCAAGACAAACCTCTCTTGTCTATGAATGTATGTCCACTGACAGCAATCTTTGATGCTAGAAGGTGCTATTTAGCAGCACTGCAATTGGCTAGAGAGGAGAAGTGGGAATGGAGAACGGATTTGTGTTTGCCCCAGCATTCATGAATCGAACACACTGTGTAACATGAAGCGTTTCACAACTGCTGTCATGCAGTTGTCATGCATCTGGAATATTGGGCTGCCAATGGAAATAGAAGAGCTGCAGTGAACTTGTACCAACAATGCTTCCCAAAAAGATGTTTTAGCATTGAAGGTTGTTGTCAGTGGACATACATTCATACACAAAAAAGATTTGTGTTTGTGGTCCCTATCTTCGATTAAGGTACAGTTATGTTTTGATACACCTTGTGTGTGTTTGTGTGTGTGTGTGTGTATATATACAGGGTGGTCATGAAATGGTTGGTCAAACTTGAAGGCCTGATGCATCATAACAAAATAACAAAAAAAACCCATATGAATATGGGTGCAAAAATGCTTTATTCAGATGTTACAAAATGATTAACGTTTACATAGGCTATGTTGTAGCCACTGTTCGATGAGGTGTTCGAAGTGTCCTCTGCCAGCAGCAACACACTGCCATCGTGAGGTTTGCTGGACATGCTGACACATTCCAGGGGTGTAGTTATTAGATGTGTGAATGTTATGCCACTTCCAAACCTCATCTAACAGTGGCTACACCATAGCTTATGTACATATTAAGCATTCTGTAACATCTGAATAAAGTATTTTCTCACTCCTGGACTGTTATATGGACTTCACAGTCCATACTTCAAATGGACTGATTTGTTATTTGCTATGTTGCATTGGGCCTTCAAGTTTGGCGAACCATTTCAGGACCACCCTATATATATACACACACACTAGCCATGTATCATCGCTTTGCTCCAGAACCCTTGCAACACAGCTTAAAAAAAAAAAAAAAACTTTATTTATTTAGCAAATTAACATCGAGATCGGAAAATATAAGAGTTCGCTTCCCGATGTGGCCTTTTCCAGATAACTCAAATGTATTGCGGGTTGGCAGCCACACACTTCATGGTCATTTTAAAGCGAAAATATAAATCCTCTTTATTCCCTATCCCATTTGAAAAATCCGCCCTTATTCATTGTCTACATCAGTGATGCCCAACCTATGGCCCGCGGGCCATATCCGGCCCGTGAAGGTGTTACTTGTGGCCCGCTCTTTTTCCTTTTTGAAGCTCTGTCCTCCGTTGAGAAATGTCCTCCTTATTAATATGTCAAGTTTAAAAACCTTTTTTTTTGGTTGAACAGATTTAATGTTTAAATTTAATAGGTTGTGGCCCACGAAATTCACAGCAAAGTTAAGTTTGGCCCCCATATTATGAAAGGTTGGGCACCACTGGTCTACATCATAAAGGCACCTCTGTGCAAAATTTAAGCTTTCTAGGTACAAGGGTTTGGGCTGGGTGTTGATAAGTCAGTCAGTGAGTGAGTCAGGACTTTTCTT
>JAFIDM010009631.1:36032756-36047914 GCA_023159025.1 Thereuonema tuberculata
CCGAGTGGTCTAGGTGGCGGTCTGCCATATGTGGCCAGTGCGCTTTCACCTGGGTTCGAATCCCGGTCGTGGCATGGCTGTTTCTTTCTTCTTCTGTGTTTCATCCGTTTCCCTCTGGGACTTACTCTCTCAGGTGTATCCTCGACAAGAAGTGAATCCTCGTCTCCGATTTCCTAGCCTTGTCCTGACGTTGTCAGGGGTGCTAGTGCGTGGTCCGTTGGGGCCCATTTCTCGAGTAGTAGTAGTAGTATATATATATATATATATATAGATATATATATCACTTCAGAATTACCGATTTTTTTATTATTGTTGATTTGAATTTGTCCACATCACAAATATAAGAAATTAAGTTGAATAGCACCGACAAAAAAAATTGTTTTATCATTTTCGTGTGTGTGAATTGCTGAGTTACTGAAGTCATATCCTTCCTTTTTTATAAGTCTCAGAAAAATATAAACTTTTTTTTTTACAAGATGTCCCTTCAACTAGTCTCGCAAATCACCAATGCTGATAGCAGACTTTCTCAATTACACTCAGCTCAGAATGCAGTTGTAGGAGACATGAGGATGAAATTGCAGTTATCTTCACCAATAGTAATCCTTTGTGGAACTAGATGTTATTCATTGTAACTTATCTTTTAATTGTTTGGAATTATTTTCAGAAATTGTATTGAACATATAATCCATGTCAGAACATATAATAACATGAATTAAGTTTTGCATTTGTCTTAAATATGCTCTCAATGGCTCTATTGTGTGAAGGATCAAAAAACAAATTCCTATTTTTCATTGTACACACTGACTTACATTCATGCTCAGAATTAAGGATAATGTCATTTGCAACCCTACCAGCCATAGGGCTGCAACCTAATTGTACTAGATATGTAGCATATTAAAAAAAAATGATCACTCAGGAAAAAAACACACACACACACACACACACACACACACACACACACACACACACACCATTGGCTCCTGCACTATCAGGGGAATAAAAAAAAACTGCAGCTTGGAGCTAAGTAACAATACACATCCCTGTCATATTAAACATATTTGTGGATGTAGAAAATGTTCAGTATGCTATACAATTGCCTGCTACAGCGACGCATGCAGTACAGCAGGTTGGCATACTTAGGATTAAGAATATGAAGCTGTTATTGTGCAAGAGAGTCCCATTCTTGCTCCAATCCTGTTTTGAGCTCCTGAAGAGTTCTAGACAATGGATGATGTCCTGAAACATGTCTCCAAATGTGTTCCATACGTATTCAGTTGGGGTTAATTCAGAAGATCGAGCTGGTCATTCAGGTGCTGGATATCCTCTGTTTTCAGTAGTCATCCACTAAGAAGGCTTGCTTTGTCATCCATAAATAGGAAGGCAGGTCCCATTACACCCATGTATAGTTGGACATATTGTTGCCGAATGACATTGTGATATATCTGGCTTGTTAGGACTCCTTATTCAAGCACATGGAGAGAGTAGATGAAGCAACATGATGCCACCTCATGGCATTATATCACCTCTGTAGTAATGATCGCATTCAAGGATGTTGAAGGAGTTGTACTGATTCCTAGATTCTCTCCAGCTGAAGAAATGGTCCAGGAATCACTCTGCAGACTAAACCTGGACTCATCTGTAAACCCCACTAGTTTTTGTCCAAAGGTAATGTTCACTGGACCAGACTAAATGACTTGTTCTATGGGATGCATCATTCAGGTCTGAGCACAGGTTGTATATCCTCATGCATTCGTCTCCACATAGTATATCTTGAAACCATTTTTCGTGTAGTGCTGAAAGACCCCTGACAAGGTTCCCAATTGTAGTTGTCTTTGTAATTCTTGGAAGTCCTGTGTTGAAATGTTAACCAACTGTTGGAACCTCTGCCAAACTTTAGAAGAATAACACTTTGTGGGACAAGCAGATCCTGGGACACTGCCATCTGGGTTTGATCAGCTTCGATTCACCTACGATTCTGTCTTCCATAACATCATCAGTATGGGTTCATTGAGCCATATTCATGTGATAAAAATACTGTTGCATCAAAGAGCAACATAACACATACTGTATCCTGCAGCTCTGTCATGTCTGATGGTAACCTGTTTCATGTAGCATGACATTTGTAGTGTTGACTTCGCCACCACATGTCTGCTGGGAATAAATTTCCTTTGGTCATTCTGGCAGAAGTATGGAATAGTTTTCATGAGGACTGTAAATCCTTTTACTGTGATTTACAATTTTCCTTAATTTTTGAGCATGACTGTATTTGACAATAATGAAGTTTAGTAAAACCACACATTTCAGAAATTACTCAACACAATATCATTTTTGTATAATTTTCCATTAGTCTGATTAATAGTGTACAAAAATTGTTTAAATACATAATTTATTCAATAGACTGTTATTTTCAAATAAAAAATATGTTATAGTTTCTTGTGATGCAACCATATTTGAATTTATTTCATAGATTTTAAGTTTTGTAACAGCCTTTTATGCTTGATTGACATTACTGATAGTAGCATTGAAGTTTTTGAATGGAATCTTTAACTTTGAATTAGATTAAGTGAAGGTGCAGTTCCTAGCAAAGATAATTTGTTATTAGAAGATGATGATGACGAATCAGGAGATGAATTTCCCGATCAGCCTAGAGAGTTAAGGGTAATGGAAATATTTATTTATTTGAAATTTGACATAACATTTTCTTTGTTTGCATATTTAGTATAATCCTCTAAAAAAAAAATATCCAGCACAGGATGCAGTGAAAAGTAATGAAAACGGATTTTTTACTTATAGTTTTAACTGAATTTATTTCAAAACCATTGATTTAGATTCTTATAATCAAATCTGAAAGTTGAGGTAAAATCTCATTAAATTTGAAGCTTTTTTGAATCATCAACTTTTATGATTCTTTTTCAACCTCACTTTTATTCTTTCTGACAGCATGAATTTATCATAAAACATTAGAAATTTAATAAATGGATAAAAAAATGCAATTCCCTACCAAAAACCATGTAAAGATTCTCTTGCATGAATTACAGCATCCTACTGCCAGATATGGACTCGTCATTAATCTAATACGATTGACATCAATTTAAGCTCAGCCTTCCAACAATAGCTCGCAGAATTGAGCTAGATTATGTGGCAGCCTAATTGATGTGTCACCTCCTGTTCTAGAAAGTTTCAAAGATTTTCACTTTAATTTAAATACAGCGAACATGCAGGCTAGTTGAGGTGTTCTAAATGCTATCTCGTTCTCATAGTAGCAATCATCTTTAGCCCTGTGTATTCTGCAATTGTTATCCTGAAATTACTGGAGGGTCCATGTTGTGTATATCATTTGTTTATGCAGAAAAGACAACATCTGGTCATCTGAAATATTTGTATAATCTTCTTAGTTTAAATATGTCAATACCTTAACACCTTAATTGAAAGAGCTCCCCAAAACATGTCAAATCCACTTCAGCCTAATATCTTGACCAAGTCCAGATGGAAGGATATGTTATTCCTGAGTTAAAAAGAAAAAAAAAATACAACAAGACAGAAACATGACTCATCTGAATAGACAACAGTTTTTCAGTCATTTACAGTCCAATGTATACAGCACCTAGCTCACTACAATTGGGTTGCTTCATGTGCAGCTTTTTACATGGATTTCATTCTTACAATTAGATATTAGTGCATTTCATCCACATATCTGATAATAGATAACTGGTCACCACCCAGACTTATTCCCTCCTTGGTCCTCAAATACCTCTGTTATCATGGCTTCTGCATAGATATTAAATAATACACTCATTACCAAAAAAAACGACGCACCTAGAAGGAGTTGTCTGATTGTAATGAAATTTCGCATGCAAAGACATTGGGACCGCCCATGCAAATGATTAAACTTTGGTGTCCAATGAATGAATAGTGAGAGCTACAGCGCATCGGAACTGCGCACTCAGCAGGTGTGTATAAGAAGCGATTCTCAATCTGATGGTCAAACTTTCTGTTGCATTGCGAGTTAGGATACCTTTCAACGACTGAAAAAATGCCTCGCCGCAGGATTCGAGCTCATTACCTGCAACTGTCAGAGTTTGAAAGAGGTCGTATCATTGGATTGAAAGAGGCAAGTTGGGCAAATCAGAGAATCGCTCGTCATATGGGTTGAAGTGATGCAGCGATTAGAAGATGCTGGCAGGAATGGGTGGACAATGGCAGATTTCAGCATCATGAAGGTAGCGGTCAACCTAGGGCCACAGCAGAGCGGGAGGATAGAGTGATCGTCAGATCAGCTGTCACAGCTCCTGAATCATCGTTATCAACCATCAGACGTGAGACCCGAACACGAGTGTCCACCGTGACCATTCACAGACGGCTGAGAGAGCTCGTACCAACCGCTACGCCACCTGCCACTCACGTCTGCACACCGTCAGTCCAGATTACAGTGGTGCTTGGCTTGATCCGATTGGAATGATGGTGACTGGGGACGTATAGTGTTTAGCGACGAATCCCGCTTCCAACTGTGTCCTGACGATCGTCGCAGACATGTCTGGAGATGCCCAGGGCAGCGTGCCGATCCTGCTTTCACTATTGCACGCCACACAGGCCCTCAACCAGGAGTTATGGTCTGGGGTGCCATTTCCCTTGATAGCCGGACCCCTTTGGTCGTCATTAGCGGCACACTTACAGCACAGCGGTAACGACATTTTGAGACCTGTTTTGCTACCCTTCCTTTTGCAGTACCTTGACCTTATTTTTCAGCAAGATAATGCCAGACCACATATGGCATATGTTGCTATGACCTGTCTTGCAGCTTGTGAAACACTTCCTTGACCAGCCAGATCCCCAGATCTCTCCAATCGAGCATGTCTGGGATGTGATGGGAAGGCGACTGCATCCACCAGGGAATGTGGATGACCTAGCCCGACAATTGGAGCAAATTTGGCAAGAAATACCCAGGAGACCATCAGGGAGCTTTATCACTAATATGCCACGTCATGTGGCAGCTTGCATTCAGGGTAGAAGTGGGTCAACACCTTATTGAGCTTGTTACTTTGTAACTCTGTAACTCTGAAATAAATCATTCAATTTGTCTGAAATTTTAATCATTTTCTATTCTGTACATAATCTTCCTCTCCACCAATTTTTGTCTCCATCGGACAACTCCTTCTAGGTTTGTCGTTTTTTTTGTCAATGAGTGTATAACAACAGACATCAACCTTGTCTAATTCCTCTGCCAATGATTCCTGATTCAGAATCACTGTCTTCATCTCTTACTGTCAGTGTTTGACCCATATTAAGAGCAGTAGTCAGTCTTCTATCTCTACAATCAATTCCAATATTGTTCATAAATTTCACCATTTTATTCCAATTAACCTTTTCAAAGTGAGTGTAGCATATGACTTAGCATTTCAGTTGCCTCCTGGTTCCCTTTCTTTCCTGAAACAGAATTGATCTTCACCAAGATACTACTCTAGTTTTGCTCATATCCTATTTGTGAGTATCCTTAGGAGAATTTTTGAGGCATGTGAAATCAGCCTGATAGTTCTGAAGGGCTTGCAGGCAATTGCATTATTCTTGGCTAGTGGTATGAAAACTATTTGTAAGATAGGTTCCTTTGTTCCTTTATTCCCAATCTTTTTAGGAACTCTTCAGGTAATGTTATCTACTCCTGTGGACTTTCCAAATTTTTGATGTTTGATGACCAGATCAACTTCTTCCCCTTTTGATTTTTGAAGCTATGCTATTTGCTTCCAGCATATCCTTATTCTCAAGTGTAATACCAATGGTTTATTGACTTTATTGCATAGTTCTTCAATGTCTTCCTTTCATCTTGAAAGGATTTCTTCGATTTCTGTTAAAATATTTTTAATTTTGTTTTGAATTATTCTGGTTTGTACAAGGGAAAGTCATTAAATAAGAGGAATATTCTAAAGTGTATTGAAAAGTATGCATAACAAAAAATCTTATTTTGTGATACAAAATGACTCCTTAGCAATATGCCACATACGAGTCATAATGATTGAGCAATAAGTGCCTGTGCAGTAGCTCGTACAATATGGCTGCTCCACTGTCGACTTGCACCGTAGAAGAACAACGAAGTGTTATTTGTTTTTTTTGGTCAGAGGTTGCGAAATCTTCCGTAATCCACAGAAGAATGAAGGTTCAGTATGAAGACAGTTGTTTGAGTTAGGGGATAGTGTATGAATGGGTGGAAAGATTTAAAAACTGGAAACAAAACATCAGTAATGAAAACCGGAGTCCAAGACTACTTAGCGTGGCAACTGAGACAGTGAAACAGCAGTTCGAGCGGCGAATCCATGATTACAGGCAAGTCACTATTGATGTAATTGCCATAGAATTCAACATTAGTCACTGCTCTGCATACAATATTGTCCATGATAGCCTCGGGTATAGCAAAGTTTGTAGCAGATGGGTCCCAAGGCAGCTGTCCGATGATCATAAGCATGCAAGGCAGACTCATGAGCATTTGGACAGTCATATTCATGGAGATGCTTTTCTTATCGAATTTGTGACAGAAGAAGAGTCCTGGGTGCACCATTATGAACCAGAGAGTAAGAGACAGTCAATGCAGCAGAAGCACCCTTTGTCTGTGACCAACAAAAAATTCAAGACACAGGCTTCTGCTGGGAAAGTCATGCTGACCAGCTTTTGGGATGTCAACGGCCTTATATTGGTGCACTTCCAGGAAAGAGGTCAAATTGTGACTAATGCTCGATACAGTGACATGCTAGTGAACAAGTTGCAGCCCGCAATAAGATCAAAATGCTTGGGAGTACTCTCAAAAGGAGTATTGTTGCTTCATGACAACGTCCTCCACCCTATGTCTGCACATACAATGGATACACTACGTGCTCTGAATTTTGAGAGTTTGAAGCATCCACCATACAGTCTGGACTTGGCGCCATCATACTTTCACTTGTTTGGACCTGTGAAAGAACATTTGCGAAGTCATAAGTATGCAGACAACCACAAGGTAATGGAGGCGATGCAAAGTTGGTTAATGGCCGCATCAAAAATTTTTTTTCTACAAGGTATCTGCAAGCTTGTGGACAGGTGGGCCAAGTGTGTTGCGAAGCAGGGGAACTAAGTTGAAAAATAAGACACAAACAATTTCTGTAAGTCCTCTTTTAAAAAGGAATTTATAAAATTCCTGTTATTAAATGTCTTCCCTCATAATTCTTCTTGTTTTATATTCTAGGATTTTTGCTTTTCTTTAGAGTAGATCATGTGATTTTATTCTTTCATAATTTTCCAATTCTTCACATTGAAACAATTCTTCTCTACTTCTTTCTTTCCTTCTCAATATGTCGTTTAATGTTCTGTATTTTTTCTGCCTTCTGCTGTGTCAATACTCTTCATTTTTTTTCTTTCATCCATTAGCAAAATCAAAATCATTTCCATTGTTTTCTTATTCTTTCAGTATCCACATAACCTATTTCTTCTTACCAATCTGATTGTGTGTCTTATCAGGTTCTACTTTTGGTTAGGTCTGTTATGTTCTCAAGACCAGTGTGTTCAAATTCCTTTTCAATCCACATCCTGAAATCATAAGAATCTCTTTAATTTTTCTAAATTCCAGTTTCTACTTCTCACAATGAAGACTTACGACACAGCCCCCCTCTTAATGGAAGAGTGAGTGAGAAAGGGGAGGAGGCAACGCAAAATCTGGCCTTGGATGTCGTTCACTCCAGAGTTGCTCCAGGCCGGCCCTGGGAAGCAAAAAAGAAAATGAAAAAGGCTATATGGGAGAAGAGAGTAACAGACAGGAAGAGAAGCGGCAGTGATGCCGCAATAGAGCACTTGCTCACAAAGCTGGCGACCCTGGTTTGAGGCATGCTGAAGACCCATTTTTTTTTTTCCGTTTTTACTTTGCTTTTTCCATTTGTTACCTTTCTTTTTCCATGGTTTACCGTTCTTTGTCCTGTTTTTACTTTACGTTACTTTATTTCATTATAGTTCATTATAACTCTAGAAAGTTTAACATATATTTTACCTTTTCTTTTAATACTATACTTTACAACCATTACATATAATGCGAAATGTAATGTAAAAATGCTACGTTTTGAATTATATGTTATGGTTGTAAAAGTAAAGTAAAGTAAAAACAGGACAACTTTCTCCCTTTCTCACTTGCTCTCTTCCAATAGGGGGGGGGGGGCTGGGTTGTGAGTCTCCCTTGTTAGTCTTGCTTCATATTTTCACTTGATTTCCATGCAGAGTAAGTTATCATCTGGAAAAATATCTGCTCCTTAGGGTATATAGTAAGATTTTTTTTGTATTGATTTCTTACCAGCAAACAGCCAATTTAAAACCTGTTTTTATTCCCTGGACTCTGTGTGCTTTTGGGTTTCTTAAACCATACGTTTAAAGTTGTTTATCTTTCCAAAAATCTATTAATCTTCCACCTCTTTTATTCCTACTGTCTTGTTCCATATGGACCTACTACATTATCCTCTCTTCCTTCTACCACTCCAATCCAGTCTACCATTACGATCATGAAGCCTTGTCTTTTTCTTTACGAATCAGTTCTTTAAGATTTTGTACATTTCTTCTATTTTTTTTTTCATTTGGATATTCACTTGTTGGCATGTACACCTGATTCAGAACCAAACTACCAGTTCTGTATTCAATTTAACTATCATGGACAACATCACCTGAAATGCCGATATGGTCATCTAAAATATGATGTGATTTAAAAACTTCCATCCACATGAAGTATTTAATTTTTTTGTCCAGTTTGCTTATAGCTTGATGTTGTTAAGTATTGAAATGATGGAATTTGTCATTTTAATAGGAAATTAACTCCACTGTAGAATTAGAACCTTCTAGTATAGAGGAGTTCAAAGAAAATTCATCTTCCTTCCAAAAGCATTGCAAATATCCTTTTTGGAAACTGTGCTAACTAGGTCAGTCAGCAGCCTTCTTGTAAGATATCAATCAAATTTGCTTGATTTTAAATCATCAGTGAGATTATATTTGCCATTACATCATTTTGAGATTTACAACTTTTCCACTGCACCTGATACCAGACAGATCTTCTTTTGGAAGAAATGAATATCATTGCCTCTATCCAGACAGATACTTTTCACTGATACCATGAATTTTGCAGGTATAATATTCAAAATAATGTCTTTGAACTAGAGCTCTCCATTACTTTCTTCAAGTTATTGAAGAGCATATCTTCAATTACTTTCTAGCTTTATATATATATTACAGTAATATATATAAAGCTGACAGTGATGTGGAATTTGAAAAAAAGCAATACAACAACCATATCACTATTTCTGTGAAGATACGGCCAATTTATCCTCACATCATCAGCGGCATAAGCGGAAATTAAAATAACTAAAATTTAGAAATAATTTAGAAAACAAAAACGCAATATTCTAAGACTTTGCTCTTTTTTATTCAGTTATTATCTATTAAATAATTAGTTTTAAAATAATCAGTAAGGTATGTAAAGATCTATTTTAAATATTTACATTTATTTACAAAAAAATAAATAAAATAAAATAATAACACATGACAGTTATGCATTTGTTTTCTAAATTATTTCTAAATTTTAATTATTTTAATTTCCGCTGATGATGTGGGGATAAATTGGCCATATTTTCACAGAAACAGTCATATGGTTTTTGTATTGCCTTTTTTCAAATTCCACATCACTGTCCAGTTTTATATAATTTAGAAATGTAAGTTAATTTTATTCTTATATTCTACAGTATTCTAAATTGCAAATGATTGATTGAAATCTTTGCTTTGCGAAACTCAAAGAGCCAGCTTTGAGTTTTGCCTGTTCTATATATACGGTATGCCCGAAACCATACGACAATGAACAATTTGAAAATTTCATGCCACATGATAGATGGCATTTTCAAGATGAGCACGTAGGCGATTGTTGTATTCAAAACAGGAATGATTGTGGATGTGAGATTAATCAGTGTTGCTGTGAAAATGGTATTAACTACTGAAGAGAAAGTATTTATTGTGGAGCACTATTTTTGATCATACGGAACAGGCCATGGCAATTTACCTAGCCTGCTACACATTGCTACAGAATTTCGGGAGCGTTTTAACTGTCCAGCACCCACGAACAAGGTTATGCTATCCGTCATCGATAAATTCTGAGTACTCACACAGCGGAAAGGTTGCACCGGCCGTCCCGTAACAGTAACAACAAATGAAAATCCCAGCCAAATTTTTGAGCAAGTGTTGCAGTCGCCATAATGAATTCTCCGGCGAACAGCAGTTAAAGTGAACATGGGTCGAGCATCAGTTCAACGTATGTTTAAAACCATTGGTGGGTTCCTTTACAACATAAGACTGGCCAACCATTGAAACCTGTTAATAAAGAAGCAAGAGTCGTGTACTGTGCTTCCATGTTAGCAATGGTGTATGACGATCCCGGATTTTTGGCTAATGTTTGGTTTTCGGACAAGTGTTATGTTCATCTGAAATGGCTATATCAATAAACAAACAACCCAATTTCTTGGTTTTGCCCGACCAGACATCATTATTGAAACAAAACACCAGAGTGAATGGGTGACGATATGGTGTGCGGTCTCAAATTCGGTCCGTACTTCATTGAGGATGACCAACAGAATCCGGTGACTGTAAATCAGGTGCGTTTTAGAGAACAGGTAATCACGTTATTTCTCAGGTACCTCCACCATTTCTACCGAGCATGACACCTTCGTCTTCCTTCCAGTGGGTTTCAACAGGATGGGGCTACGTGTCATACTGCGAGGGAATCACTTCGACTACTTCATGACAGTTTCATAAATCACGTGATATGCCATGGAGCATACAGTCCATATCCCTCACATTCCCCTGATTTAACTCCACCTGATGCGTGCGTTTGGCGAATGCTGAAGGAAATGCTTTTTCAAGGACAACCTTTGGCAAACATTGCTGAGCTGCAGCAAAAGATTGTGACAACTCTTAGCGGAATTGAACATGGTGGACAACCTTCCGCAACGGCTTTTGAGTGCTGCTTAGAGTGCCAAGGAGATCACATTAAACATGTATTTGTCAATAACCACCATTGATTATTCTTTCAGTTGCAGCATTTTCTGTTCAAAATGGTTCAGTGTCGTTTGTTGTTTTATATATATATATATATATATATATATATACACACACACACACACACACACACACACACACAGTAGAACCTCATTACAACGGACTAATAGGGGCTGAAGGTTGTCCGTTTTAATGAAAGTCCGATTTATAACAAATAATTCTTATAGGGGTATAATGCAGCAGGGTGTATATGAATGAAAGTACTATAGTTAGCTGTAAAAAGTGTTTATTATACATCAAATAAAACACAGCCTTCAACATAGTAGGTTGATATGAAAAAGATGTGTACATATACACTACATTAATCTTTAGAACAAGAAGGTCCTGGTTCATGTTGATTGCTTACATTCATTGTTTTGAAAAAATAATTTATTTTCTGCTGGGTTTGTTTGCTGCTTATTTCTTCAGTTAATAACTGACGGAGGTGCCGTAAGTGTTCATAATATGCAAACACATTTTCTTTTGCCGATTGTTCAACATATTGAATAACAAAATTTAAATCACTTCACTCACCTTAATTGTAGGCTGACAATTTTTTTTAAAACTGTCCGTTATAAGCGACGTCCGTTACAATAGGGTCTGTTATAATGAGCTTCTACTGTATATATACTGAAATTTGAATTGGCAGTTTCAGACAGTGATTTGTTCTTTAGATTGGTTTCAAATTTCATATCACTGTCTGGCTATATATATATATATATATACCATAAAATAACGTGAGGTGTTCAGAGCCCTCTAGCGAGGAATGTATTGGATAAATCATAACAACATTCGGTGGACATACAGAGTGGAACATGTGGTTTTAATTTCTAAAAAAAAAAGAAGTTAATACCAAAAGTCGCCAACAGGGGAAAATGTTGCGCTGCAAAAATTGTAGTACCTATGAGTAATGAATGAGTAATTTTCAAATGAGATAGCACATATCACGTTTCGTAACAATGTAGACAACGTTTATTGGTAATTACAAATAAGGTTCCATTCGACCACCATTGTGATGTTCCATGAGGTGCACAACATGTTCCAAAGCGGAGTCGCAACATATCGGAATGGATTTGTCGCATTTGTAATGTAATTCGATTTTTCAACGTAAGGATATCGGGGACATGTCCTTGATACACAATGCTGTTAAGAAATCCCCACAGTCAAAAATCACAAGGATTGAGATCAGGCGACCTCAGTGGCCTTGCTGTGGAAAATGCACGACTAATGATTCTGGTGTCAGAGAAATATTGCTGCAACACCTGCTATACCTGACATCCGATGTGGGGTGGTGCACCATCCTGCATGAAGATGGTCAAATCAATACATCCTCTTTGCTGCAGTTGTGGAACCACAAAATTCTTTAGCATATCAAAATACCGTGCAGCATTGATGAAGAGCTCACTGGTCCACTTCGATGAGATTCCTTGTAAAAATAAGGTCCGATGATAAACAATGATCTAAAGCCGCACCACACTGTGATTTTTGGCTAGTAGATAGGCATCTGCAGACTCACGCGTGGATTAGTCGCAGCCCAAAAGTGGCAGTTGTGTGTGTTAATATCACCGTTTAAATAAAAGTGTGCTTCGTCACTCCATAAAATCCGTCTCGACCATGCTTCATCCATTCATCTCATACACCTGCACATAGTATCCTGCACATTCATCATCTCCTATTCCACAACAGCAGTTGCAACTTCTTCAACATGTTGGTGACTGATAGCTTTGCTCCCCGGCCTGGTTGCACTGCTGACTTTTCAAAGCCAGTAATTTCAAAGCTTTGAATCATGTTTCGTAGATTTGTTATGCTCATTGGTCCTCTTCGTAGCGTCTTCAACCTCCGAAATTCCCAAAGGGCAGCACTGACATTCTCGTCCCGCTGATAATACAGCTTCACTAACAAAGCATGGTCACATAAGGTAAGACCCATTGAAAGGCAGTTCGTTGCCAAGTGATGTAAATTCTCCAAGCCTTTCTTTTTATCATGATCGCTCTACACATAATGCGGTTATGCAAATTAGTGCAATAAGAGTGCCACATTTTCCCCTGTTGGCACTAATTTTTTGGTACTATTATTTTTTTTTTAGAAATCGAAACCTTATATTCCACTCTGTATGTCCCCCAAATGTTGTTACGATTCGTCCAATACATTCCTCGCTAGAGGGCTCTGAACACCTCACGTTATTTTATGCCCACCCGATATATATATTTGTGAATGTTAGGCTAGAGGCGAGATTTTTTTCTCCAGCGTAAAAATATTTCCTATTCTGTATAAACATTGTAGTATATGGAAGATTGATGACTATTTAATAATGAAGAGGAAAATGAAAGTAAAATGCACATACGCCTACTTGTAAAATAAATGAATAAGCAGGATTAAAAGGAATGGTAGTAAACTGACAGTTTCACAATACTGTGCGTATTCCATCTTCAGGGATGGCACAGGACAACACAGGGTGAGAATAAATAGTGAGAGTGAGGAGTAAAGGATTAAGGGAGTTTAGCAAAGTAACGTGCATTCTGCCTGCCAGTGATAGGGTTGTAGGCCTTAAGCGGGATGATGTTGAAAGATTTAGCAAGGAGGCGATGAGATATTTTATTGTGGTGGGAGAGAGGTTTAGCAGCTGTAAAGTTGGGGGTAAGTCCAGTCTCATTGTAATGTGTCACTGTATATGAACATGTAGGGGTCTTTATTTGTGAAGGCTTGTTTGTCATGTCTGTATTCTTGTTCATTCTAATAGATGTTTTAATATGTTAGTTAACATATTAACGTGGCTCCTAAATTAAATATTATTTTGAGAGGGCTATGTTACAGCCCCTTTCCTTACAAAGTAGAGTTGTTATATGGAAATTATAAGACAGTGTTGAAAGGATGGCCTATCGATCAGTAAGTGTGTCATTTCCAAGGTCATACACCAGGTGAAGTGTCAAGGTCTTTTGGCAAGAAATCACCAACCAGTACCCATCGAGACTGACAATGCCCTAAAGTAGCGTCGCCGGTGTTAACCCTAATTCGACACTTGGCACTTCAGGAAAACCCTGAGTCTCAACATTGCATGGCGAACAGGTGTGGAATCTCATAGCTACTTGTTTCATCTGGAAACATTTCATACTAAACAAGATTCACAAGGCCAAAAGACATGCCCTTTTGCAATGCCATCGAGTTCAGCAAAAAACGAACTGTCGCAAACTCTATGAAAGGTATCTTGCTGCCTACAAATGGAAGTTGTGGTAACCTTGGATGAAGCATGGATTTATCTCAGTGACTGCAGGTTAGGTAAGGGCCATAACATACTGACCAATGCGACTTCATCCTGCAGTGCAAGGAGAGTTTCCCAAAAGCCTTCCTGCTAGTTACAATATGCCATAGGGCAGACGTGGGCAAATGCGGCTCTTCGTTGGGTTAAGTGCGGCTCCCAATATCTCTTGATAAAAATATAGGTATTTTCTTTCCCCCATTATACTTGTATTTTTTCGAGTTTTCCTTTCTATGTACTTATATATGTATTTTTTTATACTTTATACAGCAATTAAGATTTGTGTAGAAATGTAATTAAATTTGAATTTGTGTATTTAATACTATGGAACGTGACTATGGTGTGTGGCTCTTTATATATATGAAAATCCAGAATGTGTGGCTCTCGTTGATCTCATGTATGCCCATACTTGGTATAAGGACTAGAGAAAGACCGAAATTACGATGGATGGACAGTGTAAGGAATGATATAAAGGAATTTGGAATTACAAATTGGAAAAAAAAAGCAGAAAACAGAGAAGAATGGAAGAGAACTCTGAAGGAGGTTAAGACCCAAATGGGGCTGTAAGACCAAACAAGAAGAGAAGAAGATTATTATTATGTAAAAGCTTCAAACCTTGGGTTTCCCCAGCAAAGACAACATGGCGGGTCAAGGACCAAAGCACATATTGCCAAGTCTACAGACATATGCAAGAATGATTAGGGATGTGTGACTGTGTCCATAAATTTCCTAACTATGCATGTTGTGATGAGTACCACAGCCTTCTGGAGTTATGCATAAGCGTTTTTGTGAAGTCCTAGTGTGCTGAGGCTGTGGTGAAATGTGAGGC
>JAFIDM010009631.1:36058237-36072829 GCA_023159025.1 Thereuonema tuberculata
AAAAAAAGTTAAGAAGAACATTATTTATTTCTAAATAATAAAAAAAGAAAAAAGAAAATTGATTATGATAATTAAAGAACAAGTAAAAAATAAATAAATAAATAAATAAATAAATAAATTATTCACAGAAGGGACAACCTAGGGGACCGGCACCATGTTTCTGACATTTTTGGTCCTGTGTCACTTCCTCTGTAGGTCCTAGGATTGGCTTCCGATGAGTGAAATAAATAAATAAATAAATAAAAACTTATTGCTACCAAGCAGATTGGAATCCGGTAACCACAGCTCCAAAGGCCACATGAACACTTCCGTTGAAGAGAAAGAAGTGAGTTAATAAGCCAATACCTGAAAATTATACAAAGGTGTCAAGGGAATTAAATTAGGGGGAGAAGATGATGTGTTCAGATTTCATTGTAGTCTGTTTTTTCCGCAGGGTCCTAAGGAGTAATTCTGCAAAGTTTGGTCCAGATTAGTCAAAGGGCCTAGAGTGTATAGCGGAGCAAACAAACAATCAAACCAACAAACTTTCTCCTTTATAAATATAGAAGACATCTTAAGCATCTTAAATACATTTGTTTCTGGCAATTGCTTCTTTTTAATTGGCCCTTCTTTAAGTAAATCTGCTACCTGAAGATGTTGAACTGAAAATAGATGAGACGACAATCATCACTCAAGGGCTACTACAGACAGCACCACAGTCGTATCTTTCTTTTAAACTAAACGCGCATTTCTTAATGTCTTGCGGTGCGGAACTGATATATCTGGCTCGCGAATAGCTAGCACGATGTCCGTTGTCGCCGCTCTCAAACCAGGAAAGGGGCCATTCAAGTGTTACATAAGCACATTTTTCTCCAAAGGAAATAAAGCTTTCCCACAATTTATCTGTTTTCATGGCAAAGTTGTGAAAACTTGGATCTCCTCATCAACGACCAGCGATTTTTTTGTCATCCCCCGCCCCACCTTTCAGTCATGATGGATACTGATATTATTCATAGAAGGGATAACCTAGGAGAGTCTAACAATCTTGTAGAAGAAATGCAAATAGACGAGAGTTAAAAGTCAGGTCTGAATATTGCACCCGAATTTTGGTTTCATTCCGTTCACTAGTTTTTGCTGCAGATGACTCCAAACAGCGAAAGTTATTTTATAGCCACCTTGTATTAATATATACTGATATTTCATATTGTATTTTTCATTGTGGTACCTCGACATACGAATTTAATTCGTTCCGTGACGATCGTCATATATCAAAACAATGGTATATCAAATCAATTTTTCCCATAGAAATTAATGGAGTTAATTTGTTCCAGTGACAGGAATTTACCTCCAAAAAAATAATTAACATGCTTTAAATACCAACCAAATATAGATTTAATATAAGATAAATACAATGTTTATTGTATGCATGATATAAATGTACTAAATTGTTTTTACTAAATGTACTATTTTTTTACTTACACTAAGACTAATCACTATCACTGCCACTCTCACGTCTGGCCCTTTTGGCCTCAGTTGCAGTGGGTGTATCGCCACTAAGACATGGTCTTTTCCAAAGGAAATGATCAAGAGAGATCTGTTTCTGTCTCTTTTTTATGAATGTTTCTAAAATGCTCAAGGCACGTGTCATTGAACAATGCACTGGCTCTCCCTGTAGACAATTTCTCCGGGTGTCTCTTTTCAAATCGGACACTTTTCAAATCGTGAGTTCTTCTGCATGCTTCTGCACCAGATCCGCAACCTGTAGCTGTACTAGCTATTCGTATCTCAAAAATATCTTCGTATTTCGAGGCGTAAATTATATGAAAATTTTCGTCGTATATCAAAAAATTCGTATGTTGGGGCATTCGTATCTCAAGGTATTACTGTATAAGCAAGTGTGCAAAATTTCTACATGATTGACTGAAGTTTGGTCCAGGTCGATCAAAGGGCCTAGAAGTGTATAGCAAATAAACTTCCTCTTTTATATATATATGTAAAAGAAGATATATCTTCGCACTAATAACTGTAGCATAAGAAGTGTAATTAACATAGCAAATTTTGCTAACTTGCAATTCAGGTCTTTTAGATTGACAGATATTGAGCTTTTTTAATTTTTGCAATAAACTCTTAATATTGAAATAAACATAATTTGTAAAACGACATTAATTGATATACAGTAAGTGGCTAAACCGGAGAATACGATACTGCCAATCAGTCTTCGTAAGGATATATCCGCGCAGAGATATATGATGGTGCATACTGTAATCTCAAGATAGCAGTTAGCCAGATGAGGGATGGTTTTTCTAGTAAAAATCCTGCAAAACCATTTTTAAACAAGCTTACCTACAAACCACATTCTATTTTTCACTAGTTAATTGAAAAACTAAAATTCATATCTTAAAAGTAGTGTCAAGGCGGCTATCTTGTCAAAACTCGACCGAAATCCAAAACAGCCTGATATCATAATCTCCGGTTTCACCCAATAATGATAAAAAAACAAAACAACAAACCTGTTTTTTTTTATTTTTTTGAATTTATTTATAAAGAAGAAAATAGGAGTATAATGTGATGAGGTTCTTTAAAATACAGTAAAACCCCGATATAACGCTCCCGCTTATAGCACTATCCCGTTCTTTACGCTCCTTTTATACGGTCCCTGGAATTTTCTATATATCTCTGTATACTTTTACCCTCTTATACCGCTCCAAATCCCGCTTGTAGCGCTTTTTTTACATCGGAAATATTGTATCGAAAAGAAATGTAACACTGTAAAGATTCTTTTTTTTTTTTTCCATGGTAGGAGGGAATCCTTGAACTCTGTGAAGTGAGGATCTGTGATATAGTAGTGCAAAATGTCGAAGCGGAAATCCCTTTCTATAAGTGAAAAATTGCAAATTCTCCGTATGTACGACGAGAATTCTACAGAAGTTAGAAGGATTTCGCAGAATCTCTAGGAATTCCCTCGTCCAGCCAGCGAACAGTAATGAAAAATAGAGATGCAATCGAAGGGTTGTTGCAAACATAAAAAAGTAAAGTGTGCACTAAATCTGCTCCGAAAGTATATTAGTATTGCTCCTAGTGGTGTATCAATTGACGTTAATAGTTACCTGAACCGCATTGAAAATGTCAATTCATAACAGTAGCACACACACACGGCAAACCACAATCAAAGATCTTTTTAATAGGAAATAAGCTCATATTTGCACTATATCTATTGCAGAATCATATATGTTATCTGTAAAATGGTGTCCAAATCTTTTCCCATCTCATAAATCATTTCCCGTCTATAGCGCTATCCCGCTTATTACGCTTGTAGGTCATGGTCCCTTGACGAGCGTAATAATGGGGTTTTACTGTACTTAAATTTAAGTATGTGTAAAATTCATCATAAAATTCAAAATAAGAAAATCTAACTTTTTTTTATATAGAAATGTATTAACCACTCGATCTTGATTTTTACAAAAAAAAATCAAAGTGAAATGTTCACTATTTCTGCTAACATTAAAGTAAAACTTAATGAAAAAAAAATATAAAAAATTATTTCATTAGAAAAATACTGCTATTAATATCGTAATTATAATTCAAAGTAAGACAGTATCTTTTCAATTTAGTAAATGCTTTTACTGGACCTTTGCTGTTGTCTGCCTGCAATTTTGTTATCTCCCTGCCACTGTGTACTGACTTAGGCTAGCTACAGATTATTCAGTTGAAAACCACAGAGCAGCAAAAGGGCACTTGAGGTCTCCAGCAGGGCCATAAAGGGGACGCTGGCCCCTTTATTGCTGTCTGTGGTTTTGCACCTTCCTTCTGAAAGGAGACTTTTTAATTGGCTCGCAAATGGAACAGGACCCATCTCTCCAAAATTGTAGGTGCACGGGGGCTAGTTCTAGCAATACATTCTACAAATTCCCCTCTTTCAGAGGGAAGGTGCAAAACCGCAGACAGCAATAAAGTGGTCAGTGTCCCCTTTACTGCCTTGCTGGAGGCCTCACCCTTTTACTGCTCTGTGGTTTTCAACTGAAAAATCTGTAGTGCATAGCTAGCCTCAATTTTCACAGTGAATTAAAAACAAAATAAAAACAAACATTTTCCATTTAATTAACACTAGGTTAGGTTTATTGAGGTGCAAACTTTCCAGGATGCTTTGTTTGGAAATACGAAGGGAAAAAAAAGCACACTTTCCATTTCGGAATAGCAGCGGACAGATAACAGGAAAGATCCCTTTTACTCAATAGGTAATAGGTGTTATTTGTTTACAAATGGATTTACATTTAAAATAATAAATATCCAAAACTCGGCTTCTTTGATACTGTAATTGTGAAAATTGAAGATTTTCTTTCTCTTCCTTTTCAGTATAAATGAAATGTAATTTTATTAATTTAAACGTTTATTTGCTTTTGCTTATTTTTATGTGTTCCTAGTAATAAAATATACGCCTAGTTTAAAGTTAGTTTGAAATAGAGTATGATTGTTACGTGGTTGTTATTTTATTTGTTGGAAATTGTGGAGTTTAATATCATTATAGTGAAGCAGTGATTTGCGAGCCTATAAAATAAATAGGATATTTTGTGTTCACTATTTGCATTTCTCTTATGAAAAAAAAAATGTTTAATTATTAAATGTTAAACTATTGTCAGCAGCATGAGCGGAATTTCAGGATTTTGATTGGGTGGGGGGAGGGGCAAAAAATCTAATAACTCGCAAACCTTAAAGTATTTTAAATTGCCACTGAAGGTAACTTATAGATAATTTAATTTCATGAGAAATCATCCTATTAATAGGCAAAAATTGCACGGCTCTACGGATATTTGTGTGATTGTCATCCCAAAAGCGCTACAGACACAGTATTGATGCAGAAACAAAATACAAGGTGGCACCACCAACATTTCTTTGTCTGGATCGATTATTTTCGTGCAGGAGGTTAACTTACAATGAGAAAGCGTAGCGCTGGCAACTGTGAAAGTGGTAAATCAATTTTGTATTTGTATATAGTTTCAATTTAAAGTCATGGACACAAGTTTTGTTTTATTAATTATACGTATCTCACACCTTATTGACTCTTCAAGCATATTTCGAAACTAACCTCTAAATATGGATAATTACATGCTTGCAAGAGTTACCATAATCAAAATACCTATTTTGTTTTATTGCTTAGTCATCATTCAAATTATACGTGAGATGTTATGGAAGTAATGGCTTTTAAAAAATGAGCTTAGAACATCGTTTTCATTCTTGTGGTTTTGAAAAATGTCACGGTATTTCAAAAATTTGGAATCTGTTTTACTTCCGTGAATATTTCATGGGTTGCCACTAGTTTATTAGTTAAAAGTGAATAATGTTTGTCAATTTACATTAATTTTTCTAACTCGAAATATTGGAGGGGGAAGGCAAACCGTGGTTATCATTTACAGACGCACCCATAAATTGTAGTCCACTACTTCCATGTTCCTCTGTAGCCGCTACCTGGATGCGTCTACAAATGATAACCACGGTTGTGGTTACTACCCTCCGAGTAACCAGGCCGTCTATAAAGTCAACCGGTTCCTCCAGCCAACCAGCAACTAAGTCTACAAATACCAACAAGATTTGCGGTTGTAGTAACCGTGGTTACTTTTTTGTGAGGAGGTGGGTTATTCCATTCGTAGCAATTTTTCACCCACAGCAGACGATGGACCAAACACAATTCCAATGTGGTGAATGCCAAGAAATCTTTTCAACACAGTAGCAGTAAGCCACATGAGATAAGATGAAGCAGTAAGCCACATGACAGCTGTCCATTGTTCTGACAATGATATGTAATTATTTTTGTTTTTTGTTTTTTTTGCTTTTACTAATTATTTTTTTCTTACTTGTTTTCTTATTTGTAATTCTTTGTTGAATATTTACAATGTTATTCTTTTTGTTTTATGTAACCAGGCTCTGAGCTGGGTAACCCATTCGTAGCAGCCGACAGCATTCCCAGCAGACGACACAATGGACGCATTTTACATTACATTTGTATCTGATATTAGAGTTGCTTATCACTCAACGATTAAATTAAAAAAATACAAGTGTACAATCATACAATTTACTTTAGTAAACTTTTGGTAGGAATCTAACCCCTAAAACCGAAAGTGAAACTATCCGGCCTCAAACAGAAAGTAAAAGTCATTCCCGCCCTTTCCATAATTATATAATTCAAAACCAAAAATACGGAAACTATTTTGAAAAGAAAGCGAGAAAAAGAATGGTTGCTTTAGATATTTTGTCCTGAATAACTATTAGTTAATAATTTTGAAATTTATAGAACTCACTGTATAATAACAGTAGTTTAGTATTTTAATTTTTTATTGACAGAAAAAATTAATTTTTATTGAAAATATTATAAGTAACACCTATGTAAAACACTTATATTGAAGAAAATGAAGACTTGTATTTTTTCAATAACATTTTGGATTTTTATGCTGTCTAGCATCGGCAATTGAAACGGGTGAATTTTCTGTTTGAATCGCCGTATTTTCAAACTATATTCAGTTTGAAAATATGGGTTTTTACCTGGCTATAAGTGAGAGTTACTGCTTACAGAGCTATGACTAAAGCAAGGGGTAACTTGATTTTACTTAAATACATATGCAGTGACAAAGTAATAATTGTTGGATATTTCTTTACCCGAATCAAAAAGAATATCAACTTTGCAATTTTTTTTCCCAAACTCAGGAGCAAAACACCATCTTGATTATTTTTTTATCAGTTACTTTAGACCTTTCTTAGACTTGGGTTAAAATCTCAAATTTTTAAATGTTGTCCCACATGGCCATTTAAATTTTTTCCTAAATGCTTACATGTTTTCTATTACTACAAAACTATTAGTCCTAGACTAATTTCGTTGGAATTTTTGGATTCAGCATAAAAAAATACAAGGGGAAAACAAATTTGGTTTCATTTGATTGGTTAGGAGATGAGATATTCAAGAAAATACGTCAAAAAAGGGGCGTGGCAAAAAAAAAAAAAAAAAAAAAACTTCAAAAATTCATATCTTGGCAAATATTTAACCAAAAAATCCCATATTTTGCAGAATGTGTTATCTTATGACCCTTTACATGCAAATAAATTTTCATAAAAATCTGTGATGGTGTGGTGAACTCATCAGGTGATCTGACTTGGAATGACCCACTGAATAAACATTCACTTAAGAACATAAAATAAAATAAAAATAATGAAATTTAGAGAATAAAGTAATAAAATTTAACAAATTAAAATTAAAATATCAAATCTAACGTCAAGCAATGCAAGATTAATGAAAAAAAGAATTTCAAAAAAAAAATTGAAACCGAAACTTATCAAAGAAGTAACAATAAACTATTTTGAATTAAAAAAAATCTCACTTTAATTTGTAAAAACGTTCGTCGAAAATTAGAAAAAAAAATATATTTTTTCGAAGTTATTTAGTTCTTTTTGAATAAAGATATCAAAAAAAAAGAAAAGAAAATTATATTGATAGTTACAAAAAAAAAAATAATATGTCAATCAATAGTGTTGAAAGCATTTTCAGAAAAGTTTACATCAAATGTTGTTATTATAATGTATTATAATGTATTATGTATCTTAGCCACAGCTGCTTTTGCGCCATTAAACCCCAACCAACAACAACAAGTGTTATTCATATTGAACTCCTTTCATCATAACAACTTTAATATTCCATAATATTTCGTTCTTTTTGTATCAAAAGAACTTCCTCAGATGGTTAGGGATAGATATTTAACCTATTCCTTAACAAGAATTCATTACAAAATGATATTAGTATCGTATGATAAATTTATACATTATTTTGATTGATATCAGTTCCTAGTTAAATAACAAAGGAATTGGAAAATAATATATGATAGGTTAAATATATATCCCTAACCATCTGAGGGATGCAAACACTCTTATACCTCTAATTTGCCAATTTGTACGGCCGGAATCAAAGGTGATCATTTATCACTGGAGATCCTATGCATAGCTGTCCTTAAGAGGGGAGGGAAAAAACTAGTTTAACCCCATGTTAAAATATCTCCTAGAGTACGTGGTCGAATCGGTTCGTTTTTTTGGCTATAAGTAGCTGTTGATAAGGATATTAATTGCTGTAACTTTTGTAATCCACGCACGGCTAGAAGTGGGTTAGGGCAAACGCCCATATGTCGTGGGTCTTCTCCTTTGTTTTTCTATGTAAAACATAACATTTTTCACTTCAATGAAATGTTAGAGAACAGAAATAAAACAACTAAGATAGTCAATGAGTACTGTTGAGTAATAACGCTAAGTACTTTATAAATTACTTAAGTGAACTATAGATCTCAAAAGAAAATACCAGAGTTAGTTCCATCAAAGTGAAATGTTTGTGATTTACTAATTTACCAATATCACATATTTTCACAAATTAAATATATTTTATTGATACATATTTTATACATATTTTCTCGATATGTATTCAATAAAATTTAAGTGCATAATTATTCAGCAGTAAATATATTCATTTCTGAAAAACAAAAAAGAAAAGAAAGCCAGGGGATGAAGTATTTCTTTTTCTGAAAATTAAGTCATAAATGATTAAAATGAATTCTTTAAGGAAAAAAAAACAACAAAACTTGAAGTTAATTCTTCAATAAGATCAAGGAGCAATGCAAAAGACACAACATATAATTTCTTTTCTAGGTATACTTAAAAATGATAAATTACTATTTTACAAACCTTTAAAGGAATAAGAAAATGGCTTACAATTATTTCAAGGTGAAGTAGTTCATTCTTAATATTTTTTAACACTGGAAATACTTCAGATCCCTTTTCATAAACAATGATCCTTTTTTTTTTTATCATTCTTGTTTCTAACTATTGGTGAAGTAAACAAAACAGACATAAAATATCTTCCTTCATATACACAAGTGTCATTTTAAAAAGTGGATTTATATTGAATGAGGAATGTTTGGTTTAAAGTAATAATAATAATAGTTTAATATACAGTGCACTCTCTCTATCTGAACACACTCTAATGTGAACACCCTGGTATTATGAACACATTATGACGGTCCCGGCAAAACTCCATAGACTTAAGATGAACTCTCTGTATTCTGAACACCCTCTAATCTGAACACCCCAGTATTACGAACGCTACTTTTGATCCCCATTCTACCTTTTCCTCTCTGTAAACTGAACGTATGTTTGCAAATCAGAATTCGGGGAATTCCCCCCAGCATGGAAATTCGGAGAAATGCCCCCCCCCCCCACCGACAGATAAAATGATATTAGGTGTTAGAGGGAGTGGTCAAATAGTATAATTATGTAATTTTATTGTATGTTTTGTAAAACTTTTTTAATAAAAAAAACAAATGAGATGGTCCAACTTAATTTGACATTGCAGTAGCCCCCAAATCTAGATTGAGCCCCTCCATCTTGGTAACTGGCATGGCTGACCAGGCTAAGTATTCTATATAGTCTATAAACTCACTACCTACATGCATTTCCCAATCTCCCTCTATAATGAACACCCCCATAATCTGAACACTTCTGGTCGCTCCCATGAGTGTTCAGAATAGAGAGACTGCACTGTATATGTAACTGAATTTTCAAGCTTCTAAAATAACAAAACTTGAAACATTAATTAAAAAAATAACTGACACAATTTATTAATACAGCATTAATAATATAATGATGCCATTGAGGAATCATACTGTTCAAAAATCAAGTTCATGCAAAGTACTTTTATGGTCACTTCCAAAACTATTTGGAATGTATATTTGATTAATAAAATATCTGTTTCTGATTTAGCAAACATTGTAACAAAATTCATATAGAAATCACAGACCACAAGTGGAAATGCAACATGATGTTTAATTATCTGGAAAAATAAAACAATCAGTATAGATTATAACTTTTTATTCAGAGCAAACAAATTACTTTCTTGGTGAAGAAATCGCTACTTATAACCATTTTTTTTCCCACTTACGACTAATCTGCATAAAACTTGTTTCTATGAAATTATACTAATTTCTTCCATTTGAAGTATAAAAATACTGTTTCTTCATTTTTAGTGCAGTTTCCTAAAATACTTCATTTGATCTGTACTTATTGTTTTTCCAAACCTATCATTATCTATTTTCTTCTCTTATTTTTATATTTATTTCATTTGTAAGATAGAACTCCAACCATTTTAATATGGAAATCTGCATGCCCCCATGATTCCATATATCTTAATTCATTATTATAAAATAATAAGAAGAAATAGAAGAAGAAGAATAAAGATTGATCAACAATTCTCAAATTTTTGGCTGTCAAGCTGCCACTTATAATTAGTGACATGAATCGTCAATATCAGTTATCTTTCTTAAACTTTAATATATATACAAACAGTATAATCAATAATAAGCATTACTAGGGAAAAGATAAATGTCTGTTATTAAGAGATATTCTTTATTAAAAAAAAAAAGTCTGCAGAAGGAATGTTTTGAATTATTATCAGAAGCTTTCACTGTGTGTGTGTGTAGTGTGCAAAATAGATTTAAAAGATACTAACCAACTATTCTGTGTGCATGCAAGGGTAGATGGTTATAATTAAACTAGCAGGAAAGGTGCTAACTCTTGACTGCTCTTGGATGAGACAAAAAGATAAATCAAAGGTGAAATGATTGATTAGACAAGGAAGAAATTCATGGAAGCTTTCTTCCAGCAGGATTTGTTCACCCAAACCCAAGTTAATTAAACTGATAAACTTGTGCTTATAGCTTCACTGTACTTATTAAACTATTCAATTAACAAATGGATTGAAGTGTAAAGAAACAAAGTCCATCTCATAGTAGTTCATATTGAAGTTTATTAAGCTGCAGTTTCACGACCTGATTTGAATACTTGATTGCTTCTTTTGTACACCAGCCAAACATGTACAGTGAGCTGACCTAGTCAATTCTGTATTTTTTCATTTGATCAATCTTTAAGTAGGGCTAAAAATCTGAGTTTCATTCTTGCAGGTATTTTTAAAAATTAAACGCTCACTTCACTACAGTCTGAAAGTCCAGGCTGGTTCTATAATTCTGCTATTATATATCAGGAAAAATAAAAACCAAACATTGATGAACTTAGCATCTACAAGCCCAAAAGATATATTAGGGAAATGGCTCAAAAATTTATCAGTTAAAGTTATGAATTAAAAAAATAAATTAAGTTTGTTTACAATCAGCTTTCTACTGAATATTTTTTCCCAACTCCTTCTATCAGTAGTTTAATATTTATTCCTTTCATCAGTTAGCCTTTAAAGCTGCTTTAATTTCATCTACATCAAGTCTCTCCATCTTCAAATTCTAAACTCACTTGTATTTGAGAAGTGTACCAATGTTATTTTTTTTTATGGATGTGATATTTATTCAAAAAGTGATGCTTGAACAAGCTCTCACTCTACTATAATAGGCAATACAATAGTCCAAAACTTCAGAAAAAGAAAGGAGGCCACGTGCTATGATTCTGTATGCATGTGCTCCCAATCTTATATACATAAAATTTATTTATATTTATAGAGAAAAAAAAATTAAGCCTTCTATATAAGAATTAAACAAATAGTTAATTAAGAAATATCTAGCATGTTGAATTATAAAACCATATTACAATGTTCAAAACAAAGAAGATGACAGCTTATTCATACAACAGTGTCATTAAATTCCAGTTAGGATTTTTAAGAATTTGTACATGTAATTCCTTTTTAAGTGGCTTTATTGACTAAAAAATAAAGCCCTATTAAATGAAGCTCCATTAAATGATAAGTGACATTATAAATTACTAATCAAGTCATTTAAAGCCGGCAAACATACTATGGTTTGACGACATAGAAAAAAATTCAAACCATTTAGTGCTACTGTATAGTATAATTAATAATGTGTAGTGTCCAAATAGATGTAATTTATATAAGAAAGCAGTAACATCAGTTTATAATGAAGATAGCTATGTCTATTAACTACGAATTTGAAAGTTTTCATTTGTACGAAGGGAGATTAACAGCCTTATTTATTCACAAACAGCTTTGAAACTAACTAACCAAATTGCAAGGCTCTCTTGTCTCTAAGCAGGGGGTAAATACTCAAGAAAGACCACTATGTTTAAATCTTACAAAGTTTCAATTCTGCTTTGAAAATTGAAGGAAAAAAAAATAAAACAAGAAGCTTAAAATTTTCAACTAAAGCTGATTTTAATTTTGTTTCTTTTATAATCCAAGTATCTTCATTGTTTAAATAATAATGGTTGGATAACAGCTTTACATTCCTCAAGCAATAGTCTCTAAACTGATACGATATACATAAAAATAGTGATTGATCTCAAGCCTTTACTTTCCAAGCAGATAAGTGGTAAGATATTCCCTTTAATCTACAGTTAACAATAAGAAAGTTTTAGGAAAAATTTAAAATTGTCTCAATTTTAGGGGATACTCGGCCTGAAATAAAGAAATTTGTTATAAATACTAGCAATAGCAAACATTTGATATATAGCAAATTTAACCCATTTCTAAGTGAGAGAGATATGTAAATAAGGCATTACAGCAATGTCAGTCTTAAAGTTAGTTTTTATTTTTGAATATTTACTGTTTAATAATTATTTTTTTTAAAAATAAATAATAAAAATAAAAAAAATATAAATAGCAACACCAAATAAAAATGAATTCAAACATACCTAAAAGTAATCAAATTACAAAAAAAAATATTACTATTTCATTAGAAAAAAAAAAATATTTCCAGAAAATACAAAAACTCAGATATTTGCACTGAATATCTAAGTACATTGTGTCATAAGTATTGTAACATCCATTGCAAACAATTTACTGTAATATACAATTAATATCTGTATGCCATGATGACATAAAGTCTATTTTAAAAAATTTGTACAATTCTACAGCGAGGCAATATTCCTAAAATGCAAACACTGTAATTTATTATACAGCAGTTAGCTGAACACTACAATAATTTATACATAAAAGCAATGTCAGTCTATGTAATTTTATACTGATAATGCTGCACTTTTTCAGAAATTACCTTTTTTACTATTACATTATACAATGTCATATTTCAGAAACTGAACTTTTCTCAGAAACAACAATAGTGTGTTGCTTAAATACTAATTCTGTTTGCAACAGATTTAACTGATATGTGTCAGAAGCTCAGTATACAATTAGCCTTTTTTTTCTATTTAAGTAAAAACAAAACTACTTCTACCCGTTTCTCTTCAGCATGAGCTTATCGGACCTAAGCTAAAAAATTGGGTAGGGATTTTTACTATTAACACGTACATTTTACAATGTAAGATTTTTACAAGGAGAGTTTAAATATGTATATCCATTTTATATACAGAAATTTATAAATTAAAACATTTAAAAAGAAAAAAAAAATCCATGATCACATATGGATCAACTAACTACATATTTCCATACAACGTGGAAACAAATAAATAAACAAAATAAATAAATAGATTTGTATAATGTAAATACAATATTCGAGATGAACAACTGATCAAGAAAACATATCCTAATTATTGCATTAAAGCTGTGGGGATTCATGATTTATAATTCTAAATTCTCAAAAGCAAACAGATTACCTCATTAAAGCATTTAGATATTTTTAAAACAATATCTTAATTACAGAATTATGGAATTCAAGGAGAAAATGTACATTTTTTCTTCCAAATCCAGCAGAATCTTAAAAAATAAAAATAATATAAAACTAGTGATACACATTCTCATTCAATTAGAAACTAATTCTGCTGCATGGAATCTCTTGTATCATCATCTAACACACAGACATATTTGAAAATATGCACAAATAAATTGTATCTTTGGATATTTTTTTCTATTTTCTAATATCATCTCGATACACTTTTGTTGCTTCTAATTATGAACAAGGCAAAATTAAAAAAACATTGCCGTTTTAAAACAATGAATAATATTTTTTGTTTAGAATTAGCAATGCCTTTTTACATGAAAGATGAGAATATGACAAAGAACAGATATGAACAAGTTTTGCATATTCACACAGACGCATAATGGAGTATTTTCATTTAAAACTATAAAAAAACTGACTGACAAGTGACCCAACTTTTCATTCTAAATCAAACTTAAATTATTAAAAAAAAAAAAGGAAAGAAAGAAACAAAGAAAAGCTGGTTTCTATTTTTTGGTTCTTTGGTTCTTGCAAAAGCACTCACTATATTGAGGTGTTAATTTTATTACGGAATTTTTTTTAGTAATAAAAACACACTGTAAGTGTTTTACGTGTGTAAATCAATTTAAATATATACAAAGAAATTATAGACTTTAAATAAGAATGATACATATTTCTAATCATCTTTGTTACCTCGTATAAATTCAGATTAGTACACTTTCTTTAAACTCAATGTAATCTAACATAAGATAAATCCAATTTCAAAACAACACTGTGACTATGAATATGGATTATTGGTTTTAATTAATAACCAACCTATTTATTGTGAAAGAGATAAAATAAATTATAATAATATTTACAATACCCATTTACAAAAAAAAAAAAAAAAAAAAAAAAAAAAACACATTTTTTTTATAAAAAAAAAAAAAAATTTTATTTTTGAAGCAAATGAAAGTTATTTTTTGGA
>JAFIDM010009631.1:36072929-36146413 GCA_023159025.1 Thereuonema tuberculata
AAAAAAAAAAAAAAAAAAAAAAAAAAACACACACATTTCTATTAGATATAATAAGAAAAGTTTAATTTCTGAGCAAATGAAAGTTATTTTCTGGATAACAGAGAAAACTCTCCTGATAATAAATTAATCTTAATGAGCTTTTTATCTTAATTTTTGGGCATAATATTCTGAGCTTTTATCTCATATTTCACAAGCTACTCAAAAGGATCTGCCTTACACATTTCAAAAATATGAATAATAATTAATGGTAAATGTCTCATTCTGAATGATTTAAAACAAGTTTTTTAAAAGATAGTGCAGAAGGTAAAAGAAATGCCGTAACTGTTACAAGCTCAATATTTTTTTAAAGTTTAATCATCCTATAGGAACACATTCATTATTACAGAAGGTAAAACAAAGGTCAAGTAATATATATTTTTATTCATTAAGCATTTGCAACTTTATGTACTTTTAACTTTTGATTTAAAAAAATGTTATTGGAGTTTTATTGACTTAGCCTTGTGAAATCAATCATTATGTAACTCATTCACTTTGTCTTTATTCTTTTATTTCAATTTGAAATTAATTCAGTAATGATTTTATATATTCATCATCTGCTTCTTTTGCAACAATTTTCATCAACTTTGACCTTATTCTTACTTAAATATCTTAAAATACTCTTATGCTCTTTCTTTTCCATGATACAACAGAATACTGAGTTCACAATGGCATTGGAATACAATTATGTCTTTGCTAATGGATATTATTTAAAACCCAAATACATGGGACAAATTGCTGACAAGTAATTTGATTATAATTAAAATCTCTTGATTATAATTAAAATAAGATGTATATATATCTTATTAAAATTTCTTTTTTAATAGGGGCAGGGCATTTAATTTCACAAAATTCAAGTTTTATTTACATTATCTATAAACAGTTAAAGTGACATTATCTGAAAATATTGGAGATAAATAAATAAATAAATAAATAAATAAATAAATAAATAAATAAATAAATAAATAAATATGGCAGTGCTTTAATTAGTCTTGTACATCAGCCTTTTTGGGTTTGAATAGCTTCAATGATATGAGTTAAAAAATTTAACAGTATATTTGTACAGTAAAAAATGCATAAAAATTATAACAAACAAACATTAAAAAAATATAAACATTACATAAAACTACAAAATATATATTAAGACCATAATAGCTTATAAAAATATAATTTGCTTTCATGCAATTAAAAAAAAAACAAATTCACATTCTTAGACAACAAAAACATGTCTTGCAAAGCTATTTAAAAAAAAAAATTACAATGACTTTTAGATCTTCATTGAAATATTTTAAACAACTAAATAAAACAATGAAACTTCAATGCCAAATCTTAATGAATGAATTAATGACCTAAACATTTATAAACAATTAAAAAACTTAAATGCAAACCTTAAGAGTAATATAAGGTTTCAAAAATCTATATACAATAAATACATTTGCAAAACTGCAAAGAAAAAAAAAAAATCAGTCCATAAATGTAATGTCAAAATGGTTTCTTTCGGAACTATTTTCAGTTTCTGTGCAATGTACAACTGCCTTGGTCAAATGAGTCAGGATTTAAAGAAAACAATACTGTGAAATATTTGAAATGGTATTTTCCAAGCTGAGTTGATTCTTAGGTAAAGCAAAGCAAATTCTAGCTTCTGCCTCCTTTTCATTATAACCTCTAAATCTAAGAGATGATAAAAACCTTTTTTTTTTTCTTTTTTTGTTTTCTTTTGTTATTAGAAATAATTTATTGAGAAATAGAACTTTAATTCAGGAAAACTACTCATAGATTATTAAAACTGTTTGGTTAATTAACAACATACTGTACTCACTATTATATTAAAGGACATAACAACACAAAGAGAAATATTAGCTTCATCAGGAAATTCTGCCAACAACTATTAATTTGGACTACTAAAATATATTAATAGCTGAATTAGCAACAGAATTTTGATTAGTTTCAAATGCAATATTTTTAAGATATCATAGCCAATTTTGAAATTGCATCCAGCATAGTAGCCAATTGACACTAATAAATATGATGAAATTCAATTAAGCATCACACACTGTAGAAGATGATGAAGGCAAAACACTGATTGTTGCACAACAAGGAATGATACTATGATCAAATGCAGGACAGTTAGGAGGAAAGAGAATCAGATAAAGATAAAATAAATAATAACATATTAGTTAAGTGCTTTGCACAGCCTTTGTGCTGCTCATCTTCTTGCCTGCAGCTCTTTTTCTGACAGCCAATTTCCATGCTAGATTGCAGTTGGTATGGCTCCAAATGCTGGTTGGCAGTTGAGCAAGAGCACTGAATATCTCCAGTCATTGTCAGGCATTGGATTCTTTCAAATTATCAAAATACTCCATTAGTTGGTCATAATTCATTCCCATGGTGACAGATTCCCACTGCGCATCACAAGGGACACCTTTGTCACAATGCTGAATGATGATTGGCGGAGAGGACTGACTGCGTACTCCACGGCTCTTCACTGGAGGTGGTGGTGGCGTAACAGGCTTATTGGCATGAGGGGGAACAGGAGGTTTGACTATTGTAAAAGTTGCAGAGCCATCTATGGGCTTCAATTCTGGAGATGACAAAGGGGGAAGTGGGTTTGACTGGATTCTTACATGCTTGCCACCAGAATGATTAGCAGATAGAGATACAACATCGTTAGAATCAGGAGGAGGAGGAGGAGAAGGTACTATCGAAATGTCTGTTATTGGAGGATGAGGATTAGGAGTAATACGGATTCCGGTATCAGAGCCAGGATAAGAAATGTTACTGCTTCTATTACTATTTGGTCGACTGCTAGGATGGTCACGCCGTGGTGCTCTACTAGGTTGGTTGCCATTCATGTCAGCCATTGGAACATTTGTTTGAGAAGAACGAGTGCTTAAAGCATTTCGCTCTAAAGTTGCACGTCCCAACCATACCCAATCATGGGCATTCGTGACAGATTCACAACCAGATCCAGGTGGCATCTGTTTTCGTCGATAGCGGACAGCATAGACAGCACAGCTAATAACAAAGACAATAATTGCTAAACAGAATACACCTAACAATGCATACATGCCTATCTCAAGAGAAGTTAGTTCCATTGGATGATGGATTGGATTTTGACGTGCTTGCATTGTTAGTTCATAATCTTTACTGTGATGTTTTGTAGCCTTATTGTGATTATTATAACCAGCTACTGTCAGCTGCTTTCTTTCTGTCCGACCTTTCCCATTGAGTTTTACATTCAAATCACTTCCACCATCATTCTGGACTTCTTCTTGACGTTGCATATTAATGAAATCTACATCTACATAAGCTTGAGCCATTGCAAGAGGAGTTGTACGTTTTCGCTGACAAGCTTCTGCAAGTTCTAAATTTATTTGGAGCAAGTCACCTTTGCCCTGACTAATTGCAATAACACGAGGATTATGCTGTGCTATCATGGGAGCAAATGCAATAATGTTGTGGTTCTTTGTATCAGCAACTAAATGGTAATCTGTATCGGCAATATGAGATAATGGTGTAACTGTTCCATCAGAAAACTGAAGTCTGATATCCAATAAACCTTCCTGTCAAGAGAAAGAGAGAGAGAGAAAAAAATAGAGATTTATTTATACTGTATATATGTATATACACACACATTAATACATAAACAATACAAAGCTTGACAATTCTATTAATGATTTAATTAAAAATAGCAAAATACAGATCCATAATCCAAAATCCTTGGACCCAAATGTGTTTTGGTTTTCAGGATTCAGATTGATAATGTATTATAATCTGAATTATTTCAACTTTCTGTGTCATCCATAATTAGATGCTTCCTTTTTTCACTGCAGCTTTTTTGTTAATATTAAAATCTATTTCTATAAAAAAAAAAATGCTTCAAAACAAATTTATTTTTGGAAATGAACAGCATCAAGTAAATTTGCATTTAGAAAGTCTTTAGTGAAAACGATTTTTATTATGATTATTTGATAGTACGTAAAAAAAAAAAATAATCTCAAACAATTTAAAAAAAACAGTTTTTATTTTTTAAAATTTAACTATTGCACTAATAATAAATATTTTAAATGCAAATCATTATTTTACAATTTTTTTTATCATTTCATGTTTTTATCAAGTTTTTTTAAGTTGAAAATACTGAGTAATACCTTGAAAAAACAAAAAACAAAATTGACTGTTTTTGAATTTTAATTTAATTAATTACAAGAATAACTTGAAAATTAAAAACAAGAAAATATCAATCCCAGATGCTTCACAAGTTCATATTAAAATTTTCAGAATTTTAGAAAATTGGAAAATGAAATATATAAAAGAAATAAAAGGTTTGCAGTTGCCTGCAGTTGCTTGAGTCAGGACTTTAAACAAATATGCCCAAAACATTAATGGATATCTGCAATCAGGAATAGTCAGGTCAGCAAACATGATTCACTTGCATGAATCAAAGAAGGAATATTATATTCAAATTATGGTCAATCAAAACACCTGAATTGATTAATTAACCCCTACAAGGACAATATTTCAGAGAAGTTGATAGAAAGACTGAAAAGAATTTCATGAAAATGGCTGAAGACTGGCTCACTTAAAAAAAAAAAAGCACTGATTAGTGCAGTACACAAACAAGTTTAAGAATAAAAGTGATTCAAGGCAAAAGAAAATAAAAAATGAAGAATATTGCTGAATAGAGTGAGAGCTCAATCTCGTTAAAAGAATCAGAAGACAAATTGGCTTCTGGGATTCAATGGAACCTTTATGGAAACAAACCAACAAATATTGCTGAAAAAGTAATATAAAAATTTTATGGGATTTTAAAATCTAGACTAATTGCCATCTTCCACATAAGATGCTTGAAATCATTAACATTGTTGTTCCTGGTGTAGAATAGAATAGAAAGAATTAGAGATTAACAAACATTACTGTGACTTATAATTGCTATGGATAAAAAAGAAGTATTGAAGCTCTACTAAAATAATGATGATGACATCTTCATAGGACGTAAAGTGCTAAAATAAATTTGCAACCAATGAAAAGGAGTCTTACTCCAAGTTTTTGATGAATCATGAAACTCATAATAATAATAAGTGCCATAATATTAATAAGAACTTATTAGATCCTTAGAACTGAAAATTCAAAATAAAATTTCACATGGCTTCTACAACCACATGAAGTATCATAAATAAAAAATAAAAATTACAGCAGATTATTACTTTTAATCAGGTTACAAGTTTAGAAGCTTAATAAAAATTACTTACAATAATAATAATAATAAAAAAAAAGTTTTGCCACCCAAAACTCTGGCTGCTGGGATGTGTATTGATGCAAGATCCTAAAGCAGTTTCATATATGAGGACCCCAGAAGCCAAGGGGTCCAAGTGACATTTTTGAAAAAATCGAGTTATTGGCTGGAACGTGTAGTAAAAATATTGTTCTGTTGAGTGGACAAGTGATCTTGTCAAGAGTCAAAGACTCAAACTGAGAAATGACACATTGAAAAGCACTCTACCTATTGAAATCCATGCAATAATAAAACTTTGACCTCGATTATCTCAGAACTAAGTTTTTGTCACTTGAATCCCTTGGCTTCTGGGGTCCTCATATATACTTTTCACTTTAAGCAAAGAGCAGGAACATCAAATACACACCATAAATTTCCATCACATAGAAACATCAAAATCTTGCATCACCTCTGCTTGCATCAAAACATGATTTGTCAGTTTTATCACTGTTAGTCTTTTTGTACTTTGTAATGAGTTCATGAGCCATTCTGGCACAGCCTTGTGGTGAAGATAACTATCTGCCACAAGGCTGATATCTGATTTTGGGTTTGAATCCTGGCATGGATTCCTTGGATGTTACTTTCTTCTTCAGTGTTTATTTCTCTTCCAAAAAGGAGGCAACTGTTATCCAAACAACAACAGCATATCACACCCATCATGGAGGGCAACTCTCCATGACTAATGATAAAAAAAAATGATGTCATGTATGATGCACTCTGAAGGAATAGTCTTGCTGCCTACTTCACAAGTGCCGTATTAGTATACTAGAAATACTCCTGAAGTTAACAGTTACTTTTTTCTTCAGTAAAAAAAAAAAAAGATGTAGTTGCATCCCTACAATATGACTACTTTACATTGCACAAGTCTATAACAATATATAGGCAGACCCCGGGTTATGAATGAGATACGTCCTGAGAACATTCGTAAGTCAGATTTGTATGTAACTTGGATCCCTGATGACAGTGCATATATGGTAATAATAATAATAATAATAATAATAATAATAATAATGATCCTAACATCCTCAAAACACAACTCAACGCCAGAAATAAAATTAAAGCCATCAACACTTTTGTCATCCCCACACTAATATATTCGTTCGGCATAATTCCATGGACAAACACCAAACTCGAAGCACTACAACACACAACATGCACTACATTCACGAAACACAACATGCACCACCCCAAGTCCGCTACGGAAAGGATGACTCTTCCCCGCAAGGAGGGAGGCCGAGGACTCGTCAACCTCCTCACCCTACACGAAAAACAAGTACACACACTTAGGGAACACTTCCATCGAAGAGCACAACATTCCTCACTCCATTTAGCCATTGCCAAGGCTGACACACATCTCACACCCTTGGACCTCGAAAACCCTTCTCCAACACTCATCACCCCTGACACCCACACTCAGCAGCTGCGTGAATCAAGGGCTTGTAAGGCAGATATCACCACGAACTCAGCCAGCCTCATGTCGACATGGAAGCGTGGAACAGATGGCTGACGAATGGTGAGCTGTTTGGGGAGATCGAAGGGTTCATGATCGCGATACAGGACCAAGTCATCCCCACACGCAAGTGCAAGAAACACATTCTACATGACGCAAACACACATGACGACAGATGCAGGAAATGCCACACTACGCATGAGACGATCGACCACATAATATCATGCTGTCCCCTTCTCTCCCAAACAGACTACCTTCACCGACACAATCAGTTAGCGTCGATCGATCAACAACAGCTAGCACACAAGCACTCACTTATTAAGAACACGGTCCTGTACTGCAAGTACATACCACAAAGCGTATTAGAGTCATCCTCACATAAGCTGTCCTGGGACCGTCCCATTCACACAGACAAAACCATACATCACAACAGACCTGACATCACACTTGTTGATAAGGTCAATAAACAGACCTATCTCATTGATATTGCAGTGCCTATCAGCAAGAACATACAGAAAACTCATGCAGTAAGATCAGTAGCACACGAGCTCCAGAAGCAGTGGAGGCAGGACCAAGTACATGTTGTACCCATTGTCCTGTCCGCCACTGGTCTGGTGCCTCACACATTGCACCACAGTCTCAGTACACTAGGACTTCACAAAAACACTTATGCACAACTCCAGAAGGCTGCGATACTCAACACAACACCCATAGTTAGGAAATATATGGACACAACCACACATCCCTAATTATTCTGGAACATGTCTTTACACTTGGCAATATGTACTTTGGTCCTTGACCTGCCATGTTATATTTTGCTGGGGAAACCTAAGGTTTGAAACTTTTACATAATAATAATATTAAACACTTGGCAACATGTGATTTTGGTCCTTGATCCGCCATGTTGTCTTAGCTGAGGAAACCCAAGAATAGAAACATGCAAATAATAATAATAATAATAATACCCCTGAACTGTAATAATAAGTTACAGAAACTACTGCATGGTCGTGTGCATAAGCGACTGCATAAACAATGAAACTAGCCACTAGCAAAAAGATGCTGTGCCAACGAGCTGCTTACGCATGTGAGTTTGTTTACATGCACGGAAGAAACTAGTTTCCGAATTATTAATGTAATTATTTAATTATAAATTATCCTTCTGGGGAGCCTTGGGTAAGTATGAAAGTTCATAAGTCAGATCGTTCATAAGCCGGGGAATGCCTGCACTTGTAATCTTTGATGTAGACAGGGTCTGATCTGAACTGAGAGATGAAGGGGCAACACAAAGGATTTTAGAAATACAGTAAACTCCCGATTATCCACGGGCGGTTTATCCACTTTGCGGATTATCTGTGGACCTCTCCTGTTTCCATTTTTTTTTACTGTACAATAAATTACGGAATTAAAAATAAATAAATGATAGAATAAGGTAAGCAATAAAAGAGGCTAACAAAGTAAGTGAAAACAATTATAGACAAATAATTTAAAGAACGACCTTGTGTGCGGAGCTTAGGCCGGCAGGTTACACTAAATCACGGGAGAGCCTTCCCGTAATAATAAAATTTAAAAATAAATAAATAATTTAAAATAAAATAATTGCTTTCAATGTATGTACTGTAACTGTATGTATTGCCATTTTAATGTAAATAAAACATGTTAAAAGCATTTTTGTGTTGATTTTCGATCTATTTCGGAGTATCCGCGGAATTTGCTTATCCGCAGTTGCCACGCCACCCATTTCCACGGATAATCGGGAGTTTACTGTATATATGAAAATTGATAAAACCAAAAATGTCAGAAATGTGTTAGCTCTTCTAGTAATTAATACTGCCCCAGACATGAAAATACTGAATTACTACATAACAGTTCTTCACTGTTAATATCATCACAAGATTTGTACATAATTATTTCAAGCAGTTCAGAATTTAGAATTCTTCTAAAAATGCAAAACATTGTTCTTTTTCCTAGCCAAAACAGGCAACTAATGTCAACTATGAAAGTTATTACAAACCTGATACTGGGCTGTCAATTTATGTGTTAAAGATGTCTGAGCTACAAATACATTAGCAAAGTCATCATCAGGCTGAATAGATAACTGAAGTCCTGTGACCACAGTCACTTTCAAATGATCAATTGTCACTTTATCGTTTCCAATCCTGACTTCTCTATTTCCCATAACTCTTCCAGTAATAGGGGATAAAACCTGCAAAATTAGATTTATTATATTTTATCTTTTTCTGCATGTTAAGCTTTATATAAATAGAAAGAAAATGTTATGAAGCAAAAAATTACATACAATATTCTTAAGTATTGAAAAAAAATCTAAAACAAGACTGCATGTGACTATAATAGACATCAAATTATAATATGTACGAACATAAGTACTGTTGTTAGGTGCTAAGCCTCATAACTTTTTGGTGGTCATCTGAGTTTGAACCCAAACCAAAGCATTTTAGAAAATTTACATCTTCACTACTCAGCTTAAATGAAAGGTGGTATCAAAATAGTGTCTAATTTTACAGACCTCTAGGTCTGCAAAGAGGAAAGAATATCCTCATTTAAATCACTGTAGTTATCCCAAGGCTGAATTCTAATAAGAAATAACTACAATCACAACAAGTTAGTAGTATTTTTAGGTCGATTGCATTTCTTAATTAAACTAGTTATAGTAGGATCCCTACTTGATTTCTACTCATTCCTGTTTCCTATTTTGTCTTATAAAAGTAATTTATATTTATAATGCAAATATACTTAAAATTCATTCTAAACTTAATCCTAAAGCTTTAATCCCAACATGAAAATAAATAGCAGTTACTTTAAATTGTCGTTAAAATTCAATTCTCTATTAGAATTAATTCCTTATTTTGATCTTCTTACAGTGATTTATAAATAGCTATATAGAACTCATAACAAATAAAATAAGTTGGTGAAGGTCTGTTTAATTTCCTTACAAATCAACATCTTAGAAAATTAACCAATTAATTTTAGTGGATAACTAAAATTATAATATGAAAGTGCTATAACACCAAATTATCTCAAGATCAATGGGGAACAAGAAATATTATCACTTAAACAGTCTAAAAAATATTTCATCAGCACTGGGAGCATGTTAACAGGAAAAACTATCTAAAATAAATTGTAACTGCAACACGCTACAGTTACCCATCCCCAAGATTAACAAGACTTCCAAGCTTAAGCTTGCTAAGAAAGCTTTTTCAGTATTTGAACTTGATTAAACTACACTATGTGATCAAAATATCTGGACACCCCTCTGCAATAGTGAACTAAAGCCTAGATGGCATGACAACATCACATACCAATATAAAAGGTGGCGGGGAGTAGTGGTTTGTTAATTGATACAAAGTAACAACAGAATCCTCCATTCCTTCAGACATCTGGTGGTAAGTCTCCCTGGCAGAGTCAGGCTGTGATAAGGGCAAAACGCGGACCCACCTCATAATAATATCTATTACTGGAGTGCGTGTCACAGGAAAAGTTGGACTACGGTTTTGGGTAGGTGTCCGGATATTTTTGATTGCATAGTGTATGTAAACTGAATAAACATTTCTATTTGCTATACATATCAAAGAAGAAATTAATCATTTGTAGTTTGAAAATGAACACGACCATATTCATTATAGCGACTAATAAAAATTATTTACAAAATTTATTTAATATTCTGACAGATTAATTTCAAACATTAAATTCAATTTCATTAAAAAATTGCTTTAAAGAAAGTGTTTACAAATATATGTGAAATCTTAAAACAAAATATGGCACGAAAGGAAGTATAAGAGCTTTAATGATACTTTATTAAAAAATGTAGTAATCCATTAATAACAAACCTGAATTTCTGTTCTTCCTACTGACTGCCCTTGAACAATCCTTCCCTTAAGGGAAGCAATACGTGTATCAGAAACACGAAGAGTTCCTTCAACAAGTTCTGTGATACGAAAATAAGCTTTCCTATTCAACAGATAAGATTCTCGACCAGAATTGTCATCTACTGCAAAAAATCGGGCATATACTTCTACAGGTGATTGTTGAAATCGTAAATGGCAACTTTTCTCTTCATCTTCATCGGTGATAGGAGAGCTACTACTTCCTCTTACACGGTTTCCTTCTGTTATACCTCGTTTCATTTTTCTGAATAAGCTGAAATTAATTGTTTAAAATCCAGTTTAAAGTATTTATAAGAAATAAACTAAATGAATGACCTTATAAGTAAATTTATGCTTATGATTCAATTTTATTTACAACATACACTGGCCATCAAAAGTTAAGTATGGGTTACTGAAAGACAAATAAAAATAACCAGTTGCAATCTATGAAAATGTATATATCTATTCAGGTAATGTAGAAAAGAAACATAGTATTCTTCAATTAGACACCCTGTCAAGTCAGAAAGATGCAACTCTAACATCCTATAAAATGCATGTTTACTGTAAGGATTGAAATTGTGTTTTCTAAAGCCACACTGAGCAGTAGAAAAGGCTGCTACCCTGATCTAAGCATTGTAACAATTACAAAATTAAAGTAATTTTTCCACTGATGGTTATCTACTAGTTTGCAACTCCCTGAAGCAAAACAAATAAAAAAGAAAGAAAGAAAAGTAACTAAATATAAAATAGCCAATTCAATCAGGGTGCCTACAAAATCTGAATAAAAAAATTCCCTGATTTTTCCCTGATTTCATGAACAATTTCTTTTAAAATTCCCTGATGATAAGAGGAAAAAAAACCCTCCAAACCAATCTGTTCATCCAAAAAATTTCCCTGATTTTAAGTAATAATTGCAAAATTCCCTGATAATTCCAGAATAACAAAATTCCCCGACAATTCCAGGTTTTCCCTGATTTCACGGTTCTGTAGACACTCTGTCAATGACTGAGATGGGAATCTTCTAATAATAAATAAAAGAATCTAAAATAAATAATATCTCCTACAGTCAATTCTCGTTAACAGTGACGATTACATTCCTGGGAAACACCACGGTAACTGAAACCACAATTCTGGAAGCATTGATCCTATGACAAAAATGGAGTTAGGTCGCGGGGAGTCTCTTCACTATCACTTTCACTACCCATTACCACATCACTGTATGTACCAAGAATTCTTCCTCCCACAGTACAGTATGTATTTTTTAAGGGTATTTACCAAAAACTCATGCAAAAAAAAAGTCTAACATACAACATGTGAATACAAACTTTAACTGAGAACACGTGGAATATTATTAGAATGAAGTAGAGACTTGTTAGCACAACAGAAGCCATGAGAAAAGACCGTAGCTTCCCTTGGTGGAGCTTGTTTCAACGCTGCGCAATAAGCCTCTGACTGCTACTGTGTATGGCTGCAAACGGGCATGAAGAGTCAGCATGTGTGGCAAAATGGATTACACTTTTATAGAAGTAGATAAGTGAATCTGTGAAATCATAGTTAACAGATAATGAGGATTAACTGTATATGCTATTCATTTTCAGTATCAACATAGGTTAGGTATCCCACTGGGGCTCACTGTGGTCTCCATTGGGACGCTGGAGGTAAGGCTCCAACGTTTAGTGATCTGGGACTGAGATGAGGTCAGGTGGTCAGCCCAATACTCGCCTGCCTAGTATCAATATATAAGCTTTAAATTAACTTCACATTTACCATCATTTAATATTTTGTTAATAAATATAGTGCTGTTTAAACTGGAACAAAACTTAAATAGAAATATACCTATTTCCATAAACAAATATAATCCAATAATTTATAATAAGTCAAATCTCAAGAATCTATCAATTAATAATATTACATTCAGTATTTAGAATTGAAAAAATAAAACAATGTTGCACTACTTCAGCTCTTTGTAATTTCTTTCCTTTTAAAATATCCTATTATTTTCCATTACAAATACAAAACTGGGTCCTTGATTTTGAAAAAGGATAGTTTATGCTTATGTTTATATGTTGAAAATGGATGGCAGGGAAGCCGCTTATACTGCGACCTGAGGTCTATTGTACTCACCCACAGAAGTAACGACACATGGAGAGAAAGACTGAGAAAGTATAGTGAGAGAAGTGCAGGGGAAGGTGAGAACTCCGAGAAAACCTGCCCAGTGCAGATTGTTCACCATCACAAAACCCACATAAGAACTGAACCCCGGTACTCAGAGGTGAGAGGCCAATGTCATAGTGACAGCCAATGTGGCCAAAAGGAACAGTTAGTAGTCCTGAAAGAACATTATTTTTGATTAACTGTCCTACATTAAAGTTCATGTGTAGTGGAAACTGGTTAAACCTTACAAGAACAATAAATGATTACAGGAGTGGGGAAATTATTTATCCCAATGAGAAGTTTTTTCTCTAAGAAGAAAAAAAGTATCATTAAGGTGTTCAATTAAAAACCAGTGGAAAGTAATTTATTAGAACTCTTCAATTTGTTGAAATTAATTTCTGTTCACATATTTTTATTCATGTTGGCTTAATGAAATTAAGATTTGAATTTTAACAAATCTGCATCAGCCAAATAAAGCTTTTTTTTTTTTTAATTTCTCTGAAAAACAGATATACTTTCAACACGAGAAAATTATGAATTTTTTCGTAGCTGTGACAAGATTGTCAGCTCCAATGGCAAGTTCATCTTACCAACACCAGAAAACAGCTAGAGGAAACTAAACAATATATAAGACTTCATATTGTTGTATCTAAAGTCTCTTGAAGAACATATTTCATGTAGTAAGGTCTGAGGTGTAAAATAAGACAGCTTTTCAACAAGTCTCACCTGTGCTTAAAGAAAGTTTGAATGACAGAAGGTATTAATAATATCTTAAAAACCAACTCAAATTTACATGAAATTGTTGGAACAGTGTCAGCCAAGAATGCCTTTTGCATAGATTCCAGTATAATTAGACAGAACAATTAAAAAATGATTGTGAATCAGTAAAAATTATCTGAAGCATGCGCAATTGAGACCAACTGCAGCAATAAGCAGAGTTAATTCAATGAACAGTTAAGATTGAACACAGTTGATGCATTACTATAATGGAGCTGGTTGTGGAGGTAAAGATCAGTGCTGACTGTAATACAATAAATATCTCTGGTCACCCTAAATTTCAAAAAGCTTAACACACAGTTAGTATTGAACATCTTTCTCATTCAGTATCAAGTAGACAAGAGTTAACAAGCCATTTTGAGAGCTATCCTAGGGATGAAGAATACATTTTGAAATGTCTAAGAAACTCAGATGAAATCTGGATAAAACATTACGCTCCTAAATTACCGAGATTCAGCTTGGTGTACTAGCATTATGATTATTCAAGTGCACTAGTCTACTGGAAAAAATGTGATTCTGGAACTGATATATCCTTATTAATAAGGAATTTTTATTCCTGCCGGTGCAAAATGAAAGATTGTATATGATAGTGATCACCTTTGTGATACTACAAAGGTATCCAAATGAAAATGTCCTCTAAGCCTGATGTCACAATGACCCCCTGTTGCACAGTAGCCAATATCACTACTTCAACAAATTATAATTGAACAACTTAGATTGGAAGTACTACATCATTCCTCTAATTATCAGAATTTATTACCAATTGATTATTGTTTTTTCAGTTCTCTCAAACTCACTCAGCAGTTGACAGTTCACTTATAAAGAGGACCTGAAAATAATTGTCCTCAACTGGCTGCACAGCGGTCCAAGAGCTCTACTATGCAGACAAATGTAGCACTTCCTTGTTGATGGGACAAAAGTATTCATGTAGCAGGGGAAACTTAATAATAACCAACACTAAAAATTAAGTAATGTACTGAAGTAATGCTATTTTATTTAAATTGGCACATAAAAGTTCTGGTAATCTTGAACTAGTGTCATATTATTGTATTAAATGAATATATTAGCTTCTTGGAAAAATCATGAAAATGAACTAAAATAAGAAACAAACAAAAATCCAATGAGCAGATTTAAATAGACTAAAATTCACCTTAGGTGGACATTATAAAATTTCATCTTTTTGAAATGAAGGAAAAAAATATCTGTCTTGAAATAACGAGGTACAAAAATTAAATGATGGTGCTGCATATGAGTATTTACACAGAGTCATACAATGTAGAATTCTTTTGAAAGATGAAGAAAAAAAAATCTTGAAAGAAAATATTAACTACACTGTAGATGTTGTATAATATTTTCTACTAATAAGAAATGTTAAACAAAATATTTCAAACTCTATAAACTACATTATGAAATTAAAAAAAAAAAATGAAATTACTTTCGTTGGTTCTGAGGAACTCTCCACCATTTAATTTGACTTAATTTTGTATCAGCAACTTGTACATCCAATGGAAGTTCTGGAATCCACACAGTGAACTGAGAATATCCAAGGTAATTACCGTACTTCACCATGATTGAAGCATTATGAGAGCCACGGATTTCAGATCCATCTAAATAAACTGAAGTACATGATGTTGTAACCTAGGAAAAGTAAAATTACATGATTTACTGACATAAAATTATTATTATTATTCGTTATCACCTCTACTCCAATTCCATTTTCAATCTAAGATTAAAGGAACCCCCACAACAGGACACAGAATATATAAGCTGCTAGCAATTGTCAACTGAACTCCAATGGACTTTCAACTTGGAAACAAGCTGGTCACCACTGAACAAAAGGCTAAGTAAACCCTAGGATGTATATAGAGAAGAAACAACCAAGGAAAAGCCACTGACCTCCACCAAGGATCAAACCTGGCTGTTTGAATCCACACATTGGCACCGATGTCATTTTGGAATACTAAGTTCACGTTCTTACATAAACATAAGGAAAAATAATCAATTCTAGAAATAGATTAAAGAAGTTTTTTTCCTAAATAAGTAAGAGACAATAGATTAATATCTTTACAAGTTCCCTCTCTCTTGTGCTATAAAACACTTGGGAGGGTGTGCACTAAGCTTATGTTAACATTGAGGGTTGTTCAAATCTTTCCTTAATCTACATTTCCTGTGCACCAACATTCAATGGTTGCTAAATTGCTGTTGAATTATCAATATTTAATAGCCCAATTTGCTTCTGTTAAACCATTCCTCAATTAGAAAACTCCCATCAGCTTTCTGCTTAGTTCACCATTATCAAGATGGCCGACATCGACTTCAAATGAAATCAACCCCTGTGATTTTAATGATGATCTATTTATTCTATTAAAACTTCTGAAAATAATGTTAAATAGGACTAATTCCTTTGAAGGTTCTTGCCTTGATAATTCTTGTATTCATGGGAAAAATTTGGCCCATCTGTTGTTTTCTCCTCTGTGGAAGCTGCCATTTTGAAAAGTACTCGAGCATCCGTAAAGTGATCCAGATATGACATTAAATGTTATTAATCAATCATTGCCAGTTTTAGAAACATGATTTGCTATCAATGAATCATCAGTTAAGTTTTGTATAATTGTGTTTGGTGTACACCAATTTTTATTTGAGGACTAATTATGAGTAGTGGCTCTTCAACTGACAATCGCTTTTGGCAGAGCATTGGTACACATTGCCCTCGATCTTTAAGGTAATACAGTAATTTTCAGGCTTAGGATAGGATGCATTGTATCCAAGGAGAGGGGGTCCTTATATAAAGTATTTTAACAGGATACATTCAAAGTTAGACTCATAATCCCTATATCTATCAAATGAAAGTTAACTGCTTTAATAAGTATAAATACATATAATAATTTTATACATTTTTACATGATGATAATATAAATTAGCACATTAATATAAAGGAATAAATAATGTTACATTTATTAGTAAAAATTAGTGTTTCTTATCCACAATTGGATGCCACCTATATGCAGCTGAATGACCTGGAAATAAGATGATGATGGATCTTATGTTAAAGCTTATAAACAAATATATTCTGAAGGAAGAATGTGATATAATAAAAGAGCCCACCAAAAAACGTAGAGATTATAAAAAAAAAATCTGGAGGAGATGACCCTAAGATGATATTATATGGTAATAAAGTTTGCAGAAGTAAAGCAAGTAGGAGACGCTCAGTAGACAAATGAGAATTTCCAGAAATGTAGTTCTGATAAAATATGAGAAGTGAAAGAAATGCTTAAACACTAATGATGACTTTTGAAAGCTACAAGAGACGAGAGTAACATGAAAAGAATCACAATGGGATGACAGCACAGAGAATAGCTCAAATTAAAATGGAGTGGGAAATATCAATGACATCAGAATTAGTGATGATAGTGATGGTAGGTTAGGCAGATGTTAGAATGCAATGTTGAGAGAACATCTCAGTTAGAAAGGAGAAACAGCATGTGAAAATGAGGCTGCTCAAGCAAGGACAGTAGACCCTTGTTAGGCTGCTGAAGGAGCTCAAAGCATGTGGTGAATTGCAGTAGCAGGGGATGAATAACTCTATAGCAGAGGAAAATCTGGATTGGAGATCCATGCTGAAACAAAAACTATAAAGCAGTAGTATAACTGTAGCATGAAGATGAAAGATGTTCTCAATGAGAGCAATGGAGTTTACAGTGATCATAGAACAAAGTAACTAAAATGAAGATGCTCAATAAGAGAGAATGCCAGAAACTGCAGGTCTCTGCAAAAGAAAATAGGGTAAAACAATAATGTGAATTAGAGTGTGGGGAGATTAGACTATTACTGGAATGGTGGCTGAAATAAATATGAAGCCAGGAACAGGTTCATTACAGAACAGAATAAATCAACAGTGTGGTTTGGAGCTTGAAGATGAAAAAAAGTTCTTACAAGGAGAAATATATATATGGAAGATGATAGATTGCTAAATGAAGGGGTAACCATGAAGTTCTGGGAAGCAGGGATGCTGCCACAATAAAAGCTTTAATGGTGGGAACCATTATACATGTGAGATGTGTGTCTGGTGTGTGGAAGCATAAACAAATAGCAAAAGAGCACAGATTAAGTTCCAGCACAAAATAACATTTGTGTGGTCAGGGGAGCCATGGATGCCAATGTATCATTAAAAGGCACATGCTGACAATGCAATGCTGATGAAGATACAAAACTGTCAGTGAAGATAGAAGCCAACACAGATGTGAAGCATAATCTAAATAATAATGTGTTGGCAAAGCACATAGGATTAAAAAAGTGATATGCAGCTAATACATGACAAACAGGGATGGACCTACATGAAGGCATCTTATCACAAAAAGACAAAATATATACATGGGGAAATTCAATAGAATTGACAATGTTGAAAAAAATAATGAGAAATAGCAACAAAGGAAGCCAATAAGCATATGAAAATAAGCAGGTACAGCACACATGACAATCAGTGGTGTATTAATCTAACAATATACCAGTACTTGTAAGAATGTCGTTGTAAGTTATTTCCTGTGTTTATATCAAATTCGTCATCGCGCTACAATGTTTAATATTTATTATTTTTGTTGGTTTTTCAATATAAAGAATATTTTTATATATTTATTTATTTTCATATTTTCGATTTCATAAAAAGTTTGTTTTTAGTTGTCCATTTCTGTTATCGATGGCAGCTGCGCTCTTTTCATGCCCGGCGTTTCAAACAATGGGCTATGCTCAGTGGTGAGTCTTTGGTTTCCTTAACACTGAACACTGAATGAGATGAAATACGTTCTGCTTCAGCTGTTTTACGATAGAGATAGACGACTTGAAATAAAAATAACATTCCAAATGATTCCTCTCGATTGACTCTTCAAAGTTTTGCTGAAACAAACGAACAACGGTGCAGCCGTCATGTTCAGAACCATGTTCAAAACGGATGCATGCGAAGTAACTAATGCCCAATTGTTTACCATATATGGAGTTGTCACATGTCACATTTCAGAGATATAATGAATTGACTATAGTATGCACTAGTATACTTGTAACTCTAACAGCCAAATATTCACTTACACCTGACCTCAACACTTCATTGTGCCCCTTGGAATAAAAAATTACTGTTTTATAAATAAATGAATGTAACTATATGGCCAAAAGTATCTGGACTCCAACTGTTGTACAATCAGAAAGTCATGGGGCACATATTAATAGGATGTCAGGCCACCTTTAGCATCATTCACAGCCTGCACTCATCTGGGAAGACTTTCCTTTCCAGCCGATTTTGAAATATGTGATCAGGAATTTTCTTCCAATCGCTCATGAGAGCTTAAGTGAGTACGGCCGCTAAAGAAGGGCGGTTGGGCCTGGTGTGTATTCTGCAAAATTTCCAATTCTTCCCAGAGGTGTTCTATGGGATTCAGATAGGGGCTCTGTGAAGGCCAGTCCAGTAGTCCAACAGCCATCTGTGCAAACCACGACAGCACAGTCTTCACTCTGTGGACACAACAGTTATCCTGTTGTTACAGAAACGGTCCTTCTCTGAACTATTGCCAGAGGGTGGGAAGTGCAGAATTGTCAAGAATGTAGACATTGTGGAAACCTATGTGTTTCAGCTCCCGACAAACAGTCCTGGTGCTAGTGACAATGCCTGAAACTGTTTGAAACTCACTAGTGATCGTTGCCAATGGAACTTGCAATTGATATGCGCTACTCTCTTCAGGGTTCAACGGCTGCAATCTGTGAGTTTCTTTGGCCTACCACTGCGATTTCCTGCCGTTGTGATTCCTAGACGTTTCCATTTTATAATGACATCACTTACAGTTGATCGGGGCACCTGTAGTAAGGCCGGTATTGCACGAACCGATTTGTTGCACTGATGGCATCCAATGATATGACACGTTCGAAATCACTCAGCGCTCCTAACTTAGTGTCTGTCCAACGTCCGATGGCTGCCCAATGCTGCGGTGACCAATTTTATCTCGTTCTATTACATCAAAGCACCAATAACAGCCACATTTACTTTTCCAGAGGGGTGTTCGGTTACTTTTGGCCATATATTGTGTATGATCTAGTAGTACAATATTTTGCATGCATTGTCATTATACACTTAAAATATATGAAAAACAAACAAGAGAATGTCATTTAAGTGTTGTTGTTGTTGGGTTTTTTTTTTGTATAACTACAAGGAAGCAACTTCAAAGGTTGGCGACATCTGAAAAGTGATGGACCAGGAAACTCACCCCTTTGATTGCTGTCACTAAAAAAACAAAACAGAAGGGATGTGGACAACTGAAATACCTTACAAACAGCTAATAAGTGAGTATTTTATGAATTTCTCATTCATACCTATGGAAAAGATCCTTCAGAAAACATGTACTACAAGGTATTAAAGGCTTTTGTTTTTCTTTCTGATCTTAGTCTTTATGATGAAAATTATTCTATTGATAGATGACCAGGATACAGAAAACTAAGTTACATTGAAGCTATCAAACTACTAGCGTATTTGTAAAATATACATTAATAATAACATTATGTGCTTAGATCTTTTTCAAGTGAATGGAATCAAGAATGTAACTACTATTTTTTATTAGTCAAATCAATGATTAATGCTATGAATGAGAAATCTCTTCATAAATGAAAAAGAAACATTGAATAGATTTTGAACAGAAACAAATGTAGCCGTAATTCCTGTTAGTCAATACCTTTAATTGAGAACGAGATATTTTTAATTGACATTTTTTCAGCATGATAACCATAATTTACCTTTAAAATGGATTCATCCACTGACTGACAAGACGACTGTAAAGTGACATCAGCCACTTTGCCAGCCTGACTAACAATGTAAAGTTTCATAGGTTGAGATACTTGCTTCCCATTAAGAACTGCTGTGTTAACAAGTTCCCACGTCTGAAAAAGAAATAAAACAATGCAAATTAAACATATCACATCTAAAATATTTTCTCTGGTTTTTTAATATCACATTTAAAAGTCAGAGAAAAGGAACGAATTAACATTATCACAAAGAATTAACAATTATAGCAATCAGTAGTCTTAATGAGGGCCCACTCTATCACTTTAAAAATATGAAAAAAAAAAAAAAAAAAAATATTAAGACAAGGTGAAATGTTTGCCCACCTAGAATTTGTAAGTCAGTACAAAGAAAAATCAATTTTTAAATTAATTACTGTCAGAAAAAAAGTCATTATTAAAATTAATAATAGTCTTCATAAAATTCACATGAAACATTTTTATTGCACTGTTTTTCAATCTGTTAAAGAAAAAAATGCCAATGAATTAGATTTGTTTACAGTATGAGAGTTTGATGTCTTGTCAGAATGAAATCCTAAGAACTGTGTTGTAATAAACCAAATGATTGTGATGCTGAAAATAAGAAATGTTAAATCAATTGAGCCCAATCTGTTAAATCATACAAAAAATCTATGCAGTATATGTTGCCATTTCGGACCCTGAAGTTTCTAAAAACTCATAATTTAAAATCTTCCTTGATCAAAACTAAACCATTTTTGCTATAAAACTCATAGCTTACTTTTTTTATCAGTAAAAATCAAGCATTTTGCTTGAACACTAATTAATGTGAGTGGCAACAATCAGAAGAATTTCAACTATGTCATAATATGGTTTAGAAATTTTGTAAAGTTAATAATGAGGAGTATTAACCAATAACATCTGACAAGTGAGATGTTTCTGTAATGTTATGGGCATTTCAAGGATCAAGAGGTACTATACGGAAATGCTGATCTTGATAATACTCAAAAGATCAGGATGACCAAATGCTTCAGATTATGATCTTTGTGTGTCATCTTGGTTAGGTCTGATAATTTGAAGTTATGAATAATTCTCCTTACCCCACTCCCCAAATAAAAACTGATCTGACATAGAAGATTGATGATCAAATGATCCAGAAGTACACTGCAGACTAAAATTACAGGATACTGAAGAAATATTAAAGGAATGAAGCTTATCTTTTTAGAGCAATGCTTATAAAAATCTTGGAAAAAAATTAAGCAGAAGTGAAACCAATCAGAAAACTCACTAGCACTGAATTAGCACAAGAAGAAAAAATTATAACTGGAAACTTATTTGGTCCTTAATAATGTTCACAAGATTTAAGATTTAAAATTTTGATTTAATTCTTGCAATCCTTTCAAATTAGTGTCAACTTAAATGCTCTTATATTGTAGAAGGCACATTAGTATAAATATCTGAAAATAATATAATAAGTATCTAAATATTAATTAGTATAGTAAAATATATGAAAATGAAAGTTTTGAAAAATATTTCAATTACAGAAAGAAATCCAGACTTGAAGCAATTCTCATTATCAGAAAAAAAAAATATTCATAAATACATATACTGTTTTCAATATTTGGTCCTATTTTGTATTTGTGAATACAAATATTTTACATTTCGTATTAGACACTTTAAGAGAAATGTCATATTATCAAACTACTATAAAACTATATATTTATTTCATTTACGTACCTTAGCAATAGGTAAAACAGCTTGTATGTCATCTTTCCGAACATCCAACTGTGAAGTCATCTTGATATTGTTATCATCAAAATTATACTGTTCTGATCTACTTGAATCTAGAACATAACGCAAATTCCACACAATACGTCCACCATCATGAGTATCAGCGTTTTCTTCTACCTCAAACAACCATGAGAAAACTTCCTGTGACCTAGGTAAAAATAAAAAAAAAAAAATAAAAAGAAAGAAAGAAAGAAAGAAATACTTATTATTTAATTACATTTTTTTAAAAATAACTTTTGAAAATTCAGCATATGGACTGTGCTCTTACAATCAATATCTGCCAATAAAGCAACATTCAACAGATATTGCACAAAACAAAACCCAAGGAAAATCAATTTTGGAATAAGTTTTATGTTAAATCAAAATAAATTCATTAAATTAAAAAGAATGTGTTAATTAAAATTAAAAGATTTATTAAAGCCAATTAAAATTAACAAATTCATAAATCAGACTTCTAAAACACTGGGGGAAAATTGGAGGAGATTAATATAAACAAGATTCTGTATAATGTACTTTACTCAAAACAATAAATGAAAAATTGAACTTTTATACCACTAAGAAGTTGCAATTTTATAATGATTTGTTTTTAACCAAGTATGGTTTGTAGAATGTAAATCTTTTTATAAATTGAGAACTATATCCAGTAAATGTTATTCAACATTTTTTTGTGGATGAGAACTAAAACAAAATAGATATGTGGTGCTGATACACAAACTCAAAGTAAATAGACTATTAAAACATAACAATATGTAGATTATTTTAATTCATTGTCATAAAAAATTAAATGCCAAATAATGTTTGGACAATTGAGAATTCATTGCATTTGGAATAATGTTTCAAAAACATCCCAAAGAAACAGCCACATTCATTGTAAATAAGTGCAAATTCTGAATAACCATTCAAAACTGACTTAGCTCCCTATAATTCCTTGCAACGTGCAAATAATTAATATCTATAAAAGCACAAATTGTTACTACATAACTTCACTACTAATGAGTTGCTTGTAAGGAGGTCAATTTCATTACTCTTACTAGGGATGGCGAGTGATAATCACTTACATATCCAATTCCTTGCATTCGGCTGTTCAATGATTTGAAGAAGAGCAACTGCAGAAAGACAAAGATACTTCATATGTTAGAAAAATGATATCAACAGCAGTGCCAGGAGACAGTTATCATCATCAGATGAGCCAGTTAAGGCCATCTGATTGTTATCTTTTCATGAACAGACTATTTTCTAGCTGTAATGGAATGATAAAATATGTTAACACTGTGTGAACTGCCTCTCAAGGTTTCTGCAGCAACAGGTTAATTTCCAACAGATAAGCTAAAAAAATATATGTGAGTGGGCTTATGCAAGATGTTCAGTAATTTTGTCCCAACCACCAATAACCTTGTATAAACTATTATTACCAAAACATTACACGAAGGCTTTAAAGTTTAAATAATGCACGAAGGCATTTTTTTCTGTAATATTTAGCCTGCAGGCAGATTTTTTTTTAAATTTTTTAATCCAAAGAGAATGTCAAATGAAATACTGATATAATCAATGTGGTGTGTGGTCGGTTCGCACCGAAGTGCGAGCTTCTTTGCCGAAGCCTCCGTGCTCCAGGGAGCGCTAGTGTTCCCAAGACGGCGAACCCCTAGCAGACTCCCTAGAATTACAAGGGAAAGATACTGGGGCGGTTTCCCATGGCCTTCCCCAGGACGCCATTAAGGAATGACGTCAGACCGAAGAGAAAGTGAAGAAGAGGCTACAACACAGGAAAGGAAATTTTTGAAACATCCATGCTCGCTACCGGGATTTGAACCCGGGCGCTGGCACATTGATCTCACGACAGACCGACGCCTGAGACCGCTCGACCACACCAGCGCGGCGATATAATCAATAAGGGATACTTACTACAGTATCTACCTGTGAGGTGGAGGAATAACATAATGAGTGGCATAATTATCAATGGCCAAACATTTTATTGTGGTTGATAATAGCCCCATAATAGCTCAGAGATTTAGACTTCTGATTACTAAACCTTGTGTATGACTTTTTAGGGGTGCAGTTAATATATATTTCCTTGTAATGAATGGCAATTTCAGAGAAATATTACAACAAAATTAAAATTATTCTCCCAGTTCTGGGAGATAATCCAACGATGTAATCAGTCACCTAGAGAATGCTGTTATTAGTCATTCATAATATTTAACATACCTCACTATAAACTCATTTATCTGCTTTATTTGTATAAATAGTTGTAAAATAAGTGAGAATAAGACAGTTCCCATTCAAGTTTTGTAACAACTTTTATCATGTAACAACTGTTCCACATCTCTGTCATTAATTCATTCCACACATTAACAGAAACAGAAGATCTCCCAATAAAGGTTCTGGCCAGCCAGCTTGCCAAACCTGAATCTAATTACTTGTAGGTTTAACGTGTGTTTATAAAATTAATAATACGGATGAAATTAAGGCCACCACACATGGATGACTGATGAAATTTTATATACAAATTAAAAATTACACGAGATCTTTCGGGGTGGTCGACACCCCCTCCTCATGTTGGCTAATACAATATTTACAGAGTTTGAAGTGAGAGCGGGAGGAACACGTGACCTTGGCTCAAACCATTGTCGCATCGGGGGGTCAGCAAGTAGCATTCGTTTAGTTCCCTTTAGCTATCCATGTTTTGATGGAGGTGGACACTGCAACACGTATGATATGATACAGTAGAGCAAATTAAACAAAAAACAATTGAAAGGGTCGATATTGCATAATGGTGGGAAGGGGCACAGTAAAAAATAAGAATAATAAAAATAAATAAATAAATAAATAAATAAATAAATAAATAAATAAATAAAAAGTGATCGTCCACATATGGGCGCATATGTAAATTAGAGAAAAAATCGAAAGAGAATAAAAAAAAAAACTTCATTTGCATATACATATATATACACACACATACATATATATATATATATATATATATACGTATACACACATACACATACACAGGATACAGTACAATGGTTCGAGCCAAGGTCACGTGTCCCTCCTGCTCTCACTTCAAACTCTGTAAATATTGTATTAGCCAACCTGAGGAGGGGGTGTCGACCACCCCGAAAGATCTCATGTAATTTTTAATTTGTATATAAAATTTCATCAATCATCCATGTGTGGTGGCCTTAATTTCATCTGAATCTAATTAAGCATTTGAAATGCTTTAGAATGACAAACTGCAAACTTTCATCCATTTCCTTAACTCTGCAAATTAAAGCTGACTCTTGTGGAAGAATGGATTTGTTGCCCTGTCCTTTTCAGCAACTTTCTACTAATCTATCTTAACCTATTGAGACCAGATCTGAATTGCCATCCAGTAAGTTTCTTTTAGAATATCTGAAGTCAATGTCTATCCAATGCACGTAATGGCCCGTTTAACGATTTTGGTTGTAAAATATCTGTTACGCAGATTCATCTTTGATTGTTCATATTACTATAGATAATCCTTTAAATAATCTAAAAGGATATTAGATAATCCTTTTGTTACAAGCATTTCTGTACAAATTCATCTAATTACATCACCAAATAAAATAAACTAAGACAGTCCAAGGCCACACTTCAAGACATTCAATCACAAAATTTTTCACATTTCTATTGCTATTTTCTCATTTGATTATGATTTAACTCTGTATCAGCTTAAGAAGACAGCTGTAGAAGTTACAGAGATGTAATATGGTTTGCCATCTCATGTAAGAAAAGAGTCCTTAACAATTTGGGGTCGGACCCTTTGCGCCCCTGGCTTTTCCCCACAGGTAGTGCCTATTTTCACACGTTTTCAAAGTATATGTGTCATGAATACAAGTACAAAGAGAAAGTGAAAATAAATGCAAGTATAATTGAAAAAACACTCTGGATCAGTGATAAAGAGCTAATCTTTGTCTTCAAAATTATATATTAGATTTTATTGTAAGTATTGTAATAAATAAGAAATTTAGTTACAAAGAAAGGTAAAAACTGAGGCGAAAGAAAAGTTTTAAGCTATATCTATTAGGAAAAAATTACAGAATATGACAAAACTGAAAAAAAATACAGTGAAACTTGGATAATTTGAAGCTAAAGGGACCAGAGAAAAAGTTCGAATTATCCAAAAATTCGAATTACATATATTCTCTCAAACAGAAGAGATAAATAAACAAGATTAACTCCACGATCAAAGATTTAACACATAAACTTTATCTAAGAATACTGCTACATTTTTTTTCATTAAATCAAACATTTTTTACTAGCTTAATTATTCATCATTTTCAAAAAAAAAGGCAGATATTTTTAATTGAAAGCATTCTTCATTGAAAGCAATCTTTGTGTTCTAGCATATGATTCCATCCTCTGGGTTGCCAGGTCCTCTCGTTCTTTTTCTATTTTTTGCATTGCCATTTTTGCTGCTCAAAATTTTATCTTTGTTCTTCAAATATGTCGATAACGTGTTGGATGGAATTCCAAATTCCTTGGAGATTTCCGATTTCTTTTTAAGGCCTTTTTCCACTTCCTTAATCACCGCTACCTTTTCAGCTAATGTTAATGACTTATAAGGAGCTTTAGCTTTTGACAATGGCATAGTAAGAGCATATAAACAATACTTAAAGCACAAGCACAAAACCTAAAGATGTATATAATCGCATTAAATCATTCACAGGAAGCGCATGTGACTCAGAACGAAAGGGGTGTGGGAGGGGGGAGGATAACAACAGAGGGTGGACAGAAAAATCCTCGGAAATCCCCACATAGAGACATTCCAACCCTCGCTTTTGTTTTCCTTATAAAGACCGTTAAAATAAATAATGTATCTTAGCTGAGAAAAGTCTCAGGAACAATTTTTACTACAATATTTTAAGGATAATCGTATGAAAAATTCGAATTATCCAAAATAAAATTCAAATTATCCACGATTTTTTAACATTATTTTAATACAGAATTCTAGGGATATTATATTTTATATTGTTATAATTATATTAAAAATAATATAAAAGCGAGCCATTTAGAAATGCTTTGAAAAAGCTATACACAGGCTTCCAAAACAAATGGCAGCACATCGCTATATTTCCGTGACTTTCGCAAGATAATACTGACAGCAAATGCCATCTATTAATGGATTTTTTTAACTACAATAGTATACATACATTCGCGCTAGGTCGACACTCACATAAACACCTTGAAAAGGGAAGCAAAACTATGGGAAAGTTGCACCCGGAGATTTGCCGAGCAATGTAAATTTAGGGAATCTATAGCCATCCGTAGAACTTACGGGGACCCCAAAGTGTTAACTAAACACTTGTTAATAAATAAATGTTAATCAATAAATGTTATCACATTTGCTAAGACTTTATATTATGAATTGAATATAAAAGTGATTTTTATAACATCATTATACAATTGCCGTTTAGACAGTGCCAGGCAATAATTCATTTAATGATCAGTATGGCTTTCATATTTTCCTGCTGAATTGTTTTGCTGTTCGGGCAAAGATTTTCATAAAATTGCCAATCGAAACAAGATGTTTTGAATTTTATTGCAAACTTCACACACAATTTTTTTTAGTCAATTTTTGCTATTGTTGAATTTACAAGTGATTTTACTGGAGTTAGCTTATCAATAGTTTTCAGGCTGCAGAATGAGCTGAAAACAGGTCATATTCTGCTCTCCACTGCTGGCTAAATGGTGGTATCCAGTACTAAAGCCCTATATTACCAAAGTAGCGACAGCCTTTTCCGAGGGATTTGCCGACAAAGCTGTTCTGCTGTTGGTCAGCATACGATCACAGGACCATAAACCACAATTATGAAGTCACTACTTCGGATACTGTACAGAATTGTGTGGACATCTATTCTGTTTCTTCAAAGTTTGACAAATTTTAAAATGTCAGCACATTGCTGTGCATTTAATTGTTCCAATCATGCTTCATTATCGATGGTGTTAGTTAGAACCAAGGTGACTGAAATCGTTCTCAGCCTGAGATTTGGTTGCAACATTTCAAGAAGAAATTTCTCTTCCAAACAAATAAAAAAATGTTCTAGTTCTAGACGAAATGCAATCTTTATATTATCTGAGTAGCTGTATTGTAAATAAAGAATGTAGTAAATATAGTATTTGTAAAGATTGTAAATTATTTCTTAGACCACCATCAGACACAACAAGTGATTGTGTTTCTTTGTAACGTTTCTACCAAAATGAAATCTTTCAAACAAAATTCTGATAGTTTAATTTTTGTATCAAATAAGAAATTTCAATATTTATTGTTAGAAGAGAATTGTTTTAGAACCTTAGAAATTTTAAATACAAAATATAAGGTTAATGATTTAAGTAAAATCATTAAAAAAAAATCAACTAATGAGTTCCCAGTTTGTTGTGATGTAATAAATAAATTACTAAAACTAGTAAAATTTGGTGCAATGCTTATTTCTGGTCCAACTAAAAACATAAGCACAATTATTTTGGTTTGCATGCTCAGTCACTATAAGATGGATACCTCAGCATATATCAGCATATTAAGAACCTTTTTAACACCTTTTTTATTAAATTAAACAGGACTTTTTATTTTTAAGCAATAATGATTAGTTAAGACTTTTTTATTACCCTTGTGGTAATTCTTCTGGACTGGCAGTATTTGTTTCCTTTATAAAAGCAGTGACAGTTGCTATTGTCTGCTTTGAGTTTGTATCCATAGTAATACTCCATTTGCCTGGTTGACTGGCTTGGGCACCTAAAATTCGCAACCCAGTCTTCACCCTTGCTCTGAAAATGAAAAAAAAGAAAATATAGCAAAGGGAACTTATGATTTTAAAATACCTGAATTGATTAGGCAAATGAGAATAGATGTAATCTTGCAAACATGCATAAAAAAAATCATTCTAAAAATGTAATCAATTATTAAAATGCTTCAGGCTGAGTAAGTCAAATTAAAAAAAAAAGAAAAGATAAGAAAATTATTTAGTTATATCACTGTGTTCAACTACCTTGAATATGATTGTAGTTTCAAATTATATACTGTAAGTTAGAATGAAGAAAACCTTGACCAGTTCAAGGCTGCTTCCACATATATCAAAGACTTCACAATAGTAATGAAATCAGAAGTTAGAATAAAGGGAGTAGTTAAAAGACTATAGGTTAAACAAAAAAAAAATATACTAAAATCAAATAAAAAAGAAGAGATGTTCTTTAAATAATTATTAATACAAGCAGGAAGGAAATTATCAAAAAAAAAACAAACAGAAAATGAACCTATGAAAAATTGTTAAAACAAAGACAAATGGAAAAACAAAAAGGTGGAAATTATACGAAGTCATCCAATAAATTACAAAATTATGTAAACATTTTATTTCTAAAAATCAGAAAATAAGTATAACAAGAATTACTTTCTAATGTTTATTTTTCCATATAATTGCTGTCAACATTGAGATGTTTATCCCAATGTTTACAAATTTAAGCATTCCATCATGGTAAGTTTCCAGTCCAAGAATTACTCCAGATAAGAAGTTTTTTAAAGGACCCGAAAGGTCAAAATCTGATGGGATGAGAGCAGGACTTTATAGTGACCAATGGAGAAGTTTTCATTTTCATTTATCAAGCCCATCTTTTGTCTGGTTTGATATATATGGTCATACTCCATAAGTTTAACAAAAGTTTAACATTCATCAGACCAGCAACTTTCATCAAATGCTTCAAACCATAAAAATGCTCTAACCTGCAACGAACCTTGCTTTAGTTGACATCTTCTACATGCTAAAATCAAATAACTATTAAACAGAGAACAGCCAAACTTGAGTGGATTTGACTCCTTCTTCCAACTTTGAGTGTATGTACATGATGCTGCTGTTGTGAGTGCAACAAACAATGTATGCCTGTATCTTATTTATAGCAATGCCCTAATGTTAGAACATTTTATTATCTTTGGATAATGGAGTTTCAATCTTTTATATAGTTTTCCAGATCTGTCTATGCGCATCACACTTTCGTAATGCACTTTCTCTGTGTTTAAAAAACAATTTTAATGCCCTGTTAAAACAGAAATAATTTCTACAATGAAACATTTGTGACAAGAATCGAACCTGCAACTTTCTGATCTGAAGTCAGATGTCTTATCCATTAGGCCACGGGGACTACATTCAAATTATTATTGTTAAATATCTCTTATCACTCTCTCTCTGTATGAAGCAATGAGAAAAGAGCCAGAGAAAAAAAAAATAGCTCATTAATTTTAGCCTACTAGATTAAAATTTAAATTTCAATGTTCATTTTTTTAGCTTATTACAAGTGCAGGCCAGACGAGCATTAGATGCAGAAGCTCACACTCAGAGACGAACTGAATAGTCATTAGAGACATTTCTCGACATGAATGAAGAAATTACAAATGACGGGCAAATAATCTATCTCAACTAAAAGCCATTACATTCTTAACCCATCATTGTTGATGGGGCGAATAAGCTAGTAGAAAATAGTTACAACTTTTGGAACAACTGTAGCAGAGTTCAAACTATCCAGAGTTGAAATGGATAAAGAAAATCTGAATTTCTAGAATTCCAGAAAATTGAAAAAAAATAAATAAGAAACAATCTTTAACAACAGTAAAAAAGCAGTTACATCCACAAAGTCAAATCTGATCAATTTAAAACTCAATATGGAAGTTAATCATAACCTTGGATGTAAACATATAAATTTTCATATCAGTCAAACAATGACCATTTGAATGGAATGTAGCACTCTGCAACCATAAAAATGAGTGCAATGATCAGTGATATATAATGTGGAAATTAAATATTTGGCTCATGTTAAGTTGAGAATAGCTCAATGGTGACTTTACTGGTCATACAAATAACTGAATAGGGGCTCTATTTTGAGATGGCTCTGTTGTTGTCTGTCTTAAAGATGTCAATGTATTGTGACAATATTAGCAATACAGATTTGAGAAATGGACAGCAATGGTAGCAAAGGTTGTGTGATGGAAAGCACACTCATTGGGGAGGATATTGTAGGGCTAGATACATAACATCACAGAAAAACTGTCAGATTTTTCAACAAAGCTGAACAGCTGTGACATCATTGCATTCCACTATCCCTAGAGATTGGTAGGCTCTAGGGATCATTCTCTAACACAACTGTCCAACAGCTAACTGAAAGAGGATTCCATTCATGTGGGCCACTAACTGCATGTTATCATTGGCAACACAGCTAAACAGCCTAGAATGGTATTGCATCATCTTCAGTCGAGCTTCTGTTATGAATGGTCTAGTGCCATTGCATATGATATCCAGTCACTTATGTTAAGTGATTACAGAAGTTGAACAGTGTATCAAAGAACTCTTATCCTTGTTTTGTCTTTGATGTTACTTCTTTCCAGACATAATTTTTCAGTACAATACTGTGGATCATATTCAGCTATCATCTTCCAGGAATGCCCATATAAAGTTAACAATCTTTCTTGGTCAGCTACATCCATTTCCAATCAAAATGTCTTGGATATTTCTGAAATATTAATTATGCTGCAGTTCACAACAACTGTGGATCAAAGACCTGCAACTTCAAAATGCTTCATCAGCTATGTCATAGGTACATCACAGAAAAAAGTAAGTGAAGTGTAAAGAGAGATTATTTGCAAAAAAGAGGAAGGATTCGATTACAAATATTTGAGAAGTTAGCAAAATTGTTGAGGATTACTGTAATAAAGAAATTTTAAAATGATTTTCTAACAATATATACTTCTTGATTTATGAAAATATTTCCTTTTACTATAAAGTGTTAATGATAGCATTTGTAGACAAGAAGACAAATTATTATTTTTTTTCTGATACTTCAAATTTTTTTTTAAATATAAAACCAAAGTTTATTTGAAAACTAAAGTTTACTTGAACAGCAAATTTGACCCAAGTATAATATTATGTAAATTCAAAGCACCAATCACAAAAAGTTTGGTTATATTATTAAATAAGAAAATTCCTAATACAGCATTTATGAAACAAATTAACTTACGTGTACATAAAAAAAACAAAATACACATTTATAGAAACATTCTATTATACTGACAATTACGTAAATTTCATTAACAATTAAATCCCAGATTTGCCATTTATAACAAAGTTTCCTTAAGAAAAAAACCACATATCTTCTCAGACACCACTGTAAGAGAAATAGCCAATGGAATGTTTTAGCTACGTTACCTTTACGTTTAACAATGTGCATCATCTTTTGTTAAATAACTAATTCGAAATGGACTGACAATTCTGGGAACCACAAATAATTATAGTTTCTCCCAAAACATTAACAAATTCATAATGAATTCATCCAAAACATATATTTTATTAAATAAAAAATAATTCAAAATAAGCCTCATCAAGAAAGAGTTTCAAGTAGGATTCTTATGTACGTATATACCAAAAATAACTACAGAGTTTTTAAATAAATGAAGATGGTTCAAGGTGGATCTGGACTTTATTTATTATGGAAAGAAGCTAGCAACTCTAAACTAAAGGTGCCAATATGCTAGATGGTGGCAACATAACTTTCATTTTTTACATTGTGATAATGCTTTAAGACAAAGCAAAATGCTACCTTTTCCTGTCACAATGGGATAATGTTATGTAGGAGGCTCTTAATTTTAACTGATAAATAAGAAGATGAAGGAGCAGAAAATGCATTTAAATTAAAAATTACACAAGAATGTTCTATGAAATATTGAGCTTTACTGTATATGCTTAATATTTCATACTGAGGCAAAACTGAACTGAGAAAAAACAAACATATTTTCAATTAAATCTTGTCCACTGTTTGAAAGTAATTCTCAGCTTATCAGATACTGTCCATTGAAATGAATGAAACTATTACGATGAATGAAAAAGAATTTATTGTCAGCTAAATATCTGAATTTTTCCATTAAATTTTAAATTTGTTAAATCTAGTTTCTAAAATTTTCAAGTTTCTAAACGAGAAGTAAGATCTTTTGCAAATGGAACATACTATTTGAGATATATTTGAGGATACAGTAAGATCTCACACTAATTAATTCAAAGAAGCCAAAATTTTTTCTGTACATGTTAATTAAGAGTTTTATGCTCAGAGTTCAGTTGTATAATTAGGAGGGCTAGTCAATTTTAGATTATATGTAAGAACAAAGTTATTTAAATAATGCAAATGACTGGATCAGATAATAGATATTGGGAATGTGATATATTTTAAAATAAGTTTTATATTTATATGTTGATCAAACTTTTTTTTTTTTTAATATGACAACAATGTCCTCTGCTTGATATTTTCCCACATCTCATTAATGTTTAACTGTAGTTTGTACTTCTAAAAAACCAGTACCCCAGATTACTTATTACCCCTTAGTAATTTTTGATGATCCCACTTTCTTCTATGATGGTGAACTTTCTTCAGTCAGTGGTGCTGCATTGCACGAGTTAAATCCTATCTTAGAAATTTTAAATATTTTCAATACTCCACCAACAAATTCTACCAACTTTCTGTAGTATAACCACAGAAACACTCTTGATCAAGAATGGCTGCAGCTTACTGGTGTAGTTAGGGAGGAAAAATAATCTATATGTTCTTCAATGTTGACTCTCTCCAAATTACATTCACCAATCAAAGAAAAGAATAATTTTCATAAGTTACTTTATCATATGAGCAGTCACACCATATTTTGATGCTTTCAAATATATATTCTGAATATCTATTTCTTCAGGCCTAACTATGTAAACAAAACAACGAACGAACTCATTTACCAAAGTTACAACTTATTTAGCACATTTTAATTAGGAAATCTTATCTGAATATTTTAGTATATAATAATATATATACACTCACAAAATTTCTTTGAAAATGTTCCAAAATAAAATCTGTTACTGTTAAATTTTAATTTAAAATTTTGAGTCAGTTTTTGTAATTTAAACAATCAATAAATATGAAGGCTTTTTTTTTTCTTCTTAAATTTAATACTTCAAAACACTTAAAGCAATAGTGTAATTAAAATAAATAAATTAATATATAAAACCCTTAAATAAAATTTCAAGATACCTTAGAACAAATACATAAACTGGATAAGCTGGATTGGGATACATGTAAACTGGCACATAGACTCTTGAACGAGGATATACTACTCCTTGTGGAACCAAAATGCGAACTACTTCATCTTGTTTTAATTCCATATATTGTCCATGCGCATTTGATAAATTGACATCATCTAGTCTAGTTGTTGGCTGAGTGGGAAATGCTGGGGACATAGAGGGGCAATCACCTTCAGTGATAGCATATTCTAAGTGAACAACATTTCTTAATTTTGTAGCTCTTGCTTGATCCAATGGAGGCCACCAATGAGAGGGAATGGTAAGTTCAGCAAGACAAGTACCATCACGAAGATTTGGAATGCATGTAGTTGTAAGTCGTTCTCCATCTCTTTCGGCCAAAAGAACAACACAAATGCCATGAACACCAGCCTTCAGCTTTACTTCCCGACTTCCAATGCCCAAATGGAATAGAACTCTCAGAAGAGGCTGATCACGTCTAACTTCTTTTGTAACAACATGAGCTGTAATATCTAGAAGTCCCATACCCTGTATTCGACTCTGATTACCTCCAATAATGGGCATTGCTGGAACTGTTTGTTTTGCAGTGAAAGGGCCATATGCAACTTTCACCATATTAATTTGGGAAGGGTGCAATACAGTGAATCGATCCACATGCCGAATAAAAGATTTGTCATCAGTCACTAAATCACCCTGAAGTGACTTTAAAAAATAACCAGCATCTTTACTTTCAAAAGAAACTTCTAAATTTCCTGATCCTGTAAAGAAATAAAAACACAAATGGAATTGAATTAAAAAAATGTAAAACTTATCAGTTAAAACAAAAAGTCACAAAAAATTAATTTTAATTTAGCCATTTGATTTCTACTCTTTTTTCAGAAGAAATGTTTTGACTAATAACAACTATTGTGACACAAGTCTCAAGCAGTATTTTAAATATATTACTAAAACTTTATATTTTTTAATAATACTTTTTTTTAAAAAAAAAACAACAACTTTTTTTTTATATGACATATATTCTCATCAACTTTCAATAATTATAATCATCAATTTTTAAGTAGTAAACTACCTAATATAATCAAATAAACTGTTATTTTTTCTTAGCACTGTGTAAAAAGAATCAAAAAAGCTTTTTTTTTTTTTGCAAAAATGAAAGTATTCACTTTGAAATATTTAAATAAAAGAAACATAACCTTCATATTAAATATACTTAAAACATTGCATAGTGTTTTAGATATGAATGGTGAAAATGAAAGAATCTGAAAATTAAAATTTTGCCACACCCAACCAAAAAAAAAAAAAACCCAACAGAATTATTACTTTAAAATTAATGTAACTTGTAATATTCTTTCTGGGTTTTTTTCTGCATTGGAGTCTCTCCCATACATTAGGCCTGGTCTACACGAGCATTGAAAACACCGCATTAGTAGAGCCATGTTGTTAACTCTCTTACAGAACAAAGCAAAATCCCATGTACTTCAATGGAAAGTTAAAGATGCAGTCTACACAAGCGTTTTCAATGCAGAGTAGGTTGATGTTGGCAACACTGGTCTGGTCTACACAGGGTGTTGATGAACATTAGCAATGCTCAGTAATTGAGGGTAGACTTTCCTTTATTTTATCCCTATAAGAATGTTAGGGGGCTAAATTAAAGCAGCATTAGGAACGTTTGTGCAGACCACATGTAGCGTTGTCAATGCTTTCATGTAGACCAGGACATTTTTGGGCATTAGCAACGTGGTGTTTTCAAAGCTTGTAAAAAGATAATTTCATGTGAGATGCATAAATCCAACACAAAGATAAGAAATAATAAACTAATTTGTTAATGATTAAATTTTATGGGCATTCTCTAGATTTATTCTGAATCAGTTGATAAGATTGATTTTAGAACGTTAATTTCAAGAACTGCAAACCAAGAAAAATGAAATAATCTTTTAAAATTACAATAACTTAAAATAATAAGTTTTTTTGTATGAAATTTTTTATTGAGATGGAAGATAACAAACTACAGCAATGGTTAAATATATGCAAATACTACTACAAAGCTATTGGTCTGAAATAAAATAAAATAATTTTAATAAAAACTTAAAAAAACAAACAGAAGGTTTTATTTCATAAAGTTAAACATCCTACGACCAAAATTATTATGTTAAAAGAAAAAAATAATGATTATTAAATAAACATCCTCTTCACAAAAATATATTATAAAATATATTTATTCAACAAATTTTCTGAAAGTCTTCACTTCCTTCCTTTTTCAAGTTTTTCTAAACAATGAAATAGTTACAGAGATGTCACATAACATATATACACTCCTGGACATACAGTAGAGCCCCGATTATCCGAGTTAATGTGGACCGAGACTAAAATCGGATAACCGAAAAACTCGGTTAAAGCAAAAATTGTAAATAAAATAAATCGTGTAGGTTTAAATGTATATTTTAACAAATACAAAAGTTATAGAGATACACCACATGCAATTCATATTGTTATGATAATTGAAGAGTTCTTTTACTGAAAAAAATCCTATATTGTTTTTTTGTTTTACGTTACTTTGATGTTTTTCTGCAGCAATGTTTGCATTCCTCGATTCCAGGTAGGGGGTCATATGAGTAGACGAATGAAGATTAATTGCGACCAATATTCTGCGAATTCTCTTTCGTTTTCCTGAGTGTTTGTGAGATTAAGTTCAGAATTTTTTTTCGGTAGTTTTTAAAAATGGAAAGTGTAGAACCAAAAAAAATCCTAGAAATATTTGATAGCTCGGTTAAAGCGGAAACTCAGATAATCAGGGTTTTACTGTAGTTAAAACAACAATTCCTTACTCATTATTAACAATATTATGTCTGACAATCACTTATCCATGAATAACAATTATAGGAAGGGTTAGAAGTAATAACAATTGTTTTTCATGGATAAGTGATTGTCAGAAATAATAATGACAATAATGAGTAAGGAATTCTTGTTGTAACTATGTCCAGGAAAGTTCATATGTTATGTGACATCTCTGTAACTATTTCATTGTTTAGAAAAACTTGAAAAAGGAAAGAAGATAAGACTTTCAGAAAATTTGTTGAATAAATATATATATTTTATAAAAATATAATATAAAATATAATATATTTTTGTGAAGATAATGTTTATTTAATAATATAACAATAAGTAGAAAGGAAATCATAAAGAAGTATAGACTTAAAAATAATGATTGTTTATAAGTTTCAAATTGTACCAGCTGGCATTGATCACCCCTTGTGCCTTCAACAAGGTCAAGACACCCTTAAGCAATTGCTTCCCACTGCAAAGAAAACAGCTAAAAGCTGAGAGGACCCATGAGCAGCAGACAGCTTCAAGAATCACATGCCTTAAAAAAGAATCTCCATCAGTTGAAGAAAATCTGATGCAGGATAAAGAGCTTAGAGTAATAATGCATAAAGCAACAACTTGAAAAGAAGACATCTGTAAAGCATTTTGAAAGAAAAATACTGTATCAAGTATTTAGGAATGCAGCAACTAGATTAAAAAACAAAAACTTCCAAAAATCCATTCCTTCCAAGCAAACAGAAGTGTCAAAAAACATTGTCTGAAATTTATCTTCAACCAAAAAAAAAAAAAAAGCACTTGGGTAAACAACTAAATAGATATTTGATGATAATTCAACACATTGATGGGTCATTTAGCTCTCTTAATTCACAAGAATAACAAGAAGTTTTTACATATTATTAAGAGTTCCAAGTTTTCAGTTATCTCTAATTTTCTTCATGGGAAGAGAATGTGGCTGCTACTTTGAGGTTTGTATTTTTAAAGATCATGTAGTTAGGAAGGAATTTGCTCACTGCAGGATTTTCATATATTTTCAGGCTCTCACAAATGGATAGGGAGGTGAAATTCTGGACAATATCTTCTATTTTGATTGTGCTGAAAACTGGTTTATAACCTATCTGGCAGTGATATTTGAACAGTGCTGATATTTCTTCATCTTTTGTGTCATTAACTTGTAATATTTTAATGATCTGAAAACTTAAGGTATGCACAGAACATTAAAAAATACACCCTTTGACAAAAAAATTGACGCACCAAGAATAAATTATCCAATTGAGACAAAATTTGGTACATTTAATGTACATGTACAGAAAACGAAATGATTGAAATTTCAGAACATTTGGATGATTTATTGAACAGAAAGAGCTATACAAAGTGAGGAAGTAAGTATAGCGTTGGTCCCCTCTGGCCTGGATACAAGCTGTTACCCAACGTTGATTGATATAGTTGGCGGATGGTGTTCTGTGGGATTTCTTGCCAAACGGCATCCAATTAATGGGCTAATTCATCGACATTCTAGGATGGTCACAGGCAACAGCCCATCACATCCCAAATGTGCTCAATAGGAAAGAGATCTTGTGATATGGCTGGCCAAGGAAGTGCGTCGCAACCACGAAGACAATAAATGGAGAGGCATGCCTTGTGTGTCGGGTGTTATCTTGCTGAAAAGTACACCTGGGGTGCTGCGAAAAGAATGGCAATACAATGGATCATAGAATTTCATTGAAGTACTGCTATAAGGGGGTCTGAATATCACACGAAATGGCACCCCAGACCATAACTGCCTATTGTCAGGCCGTTTGGAATGCGACAGTAAGAGCAGGATCCTGACGATGTCCAGGCCATCTCCAAACACTGCGCTGGTCATCGGGGCTCAGTTTAAAGCGGGAGTCATCCCTGAAGACAATTTGTCCCCAATCAGCACAATTCCACATTGTGCCTGGCACCACTGCAATCGCTCTTGACAGTGCATACTGGTTAGTAAGCAGCGTAATGAGCACCGCGAGCGTAGATTCTGCTCTCATAGTCTTCTACCAATGGTCCAGGTGGTCACTTCAGTATTGGTCACATGTTGGATGGTTGATAGTGACGAATCTGGTGCTGTAACAGCTGCTCTGACAATCGCTCTATCTTTCCTTTCTGTTGTTTACTAGGCCTCCATTGCCATCTTGTCATTAAATCTGCCATTCAGGACCCATTCCTGCCAGCATCATCTAATTGCTGCATTGCTCCGACTAAATGCCGAGCGATTCGTCCATTTCTCCATCCAGCCTCATGTAGTCCGATGGCACATCCTCTTTCAAACTCCATCATATGGCCGTAGTGGCTGCGGAATCACCGGTAAGGCATTATTACAGGCAAAGTAGGAAAACGGAATCACAATCCATTAGAAGTTTTGTTCCTGAAAGTGCGATTCTCTCTTATATGCACAATCATGATGCTCAGTTCCAATGCGCTGTAGCTCTGGCTATTCATTCATTGGATGCAAATTTTTGATCATTTGCATATTTGATCAAAAGGTTTTTGCACGTGAAGTTTCATGACTATCGGATTATTTTTTCGGAGTGCATTGATTTTTTTTGTCAAAGAATGTATATACAATTAAAATATGAAGCATAACATTTTGGGTCTATCTATTACAGATCTCTTTTTTCAAATGTGACAATAAAACATGGAAAACAAATACAACTGTAAACTAATTCAATTAATTTTGGATATGAATATTTTATAGCATACATAAAAATATAAAACTCACTATTGAAACAGAAGATGAAAAATGAAGCCTATCATTTCTGAATGTGAATGAGAACAACAAAATTGGCATAAAAGAAAAGAAAGCATGTCCAAAACAATAATTGATTGCTTTGTATTGTTTTCAAATACAGAAATTGTAAACACAATCTGGAACTTGAAGAGAGAACTAACTCTATGCTCAAATGAAAACTCAAAACAGAAAACAACAGGCTATTCCAAATTTTCAAAGAAAACAACTACACCACAAATATCATAAAAGAGAACTAAAAATAGCAAAAAGAAATCAAAACAAATGCCAAAATAAGAATAAGCAGGGATTCAACATAAAAAAAATAATAAATAATAATACCCTATATTTCTTCAATAAATAACATACTCAGAAAAAATGCATGCTACCATATGAGTATAAAATTCAGTAGAATAATTACATAAAATTTGGAAGCCCAAAACCACAGAAGAGAAAATGAAAAACTAAAAACATTGAAATTCTATTTATAAAATAATGTTTCGTGAATAATTCAAGTTAACATTGAAAATTAAAATATTATGAATTAATGAAATAAAAGTTTAGGAAAAAGGCACCTCCAGCATGAAAATATTTTTTATAAAACAGATGAAGAAAAATCAACATTGCTCAAACATCGCTACTAGACAGGTTATAAAGTAATTTATAGTCATAATAAAAATAGAAGACACTGCCAATAATTTCTTCTTTCTATCCTTTCACAAAAGCCTGAACAATAAACAAATCCCTTTCCAACTATGTGATCTTAAAATACAAACCCACTCAAAAAAACAAAACAAAAAAAAAACACTCAGCTACTCATTTATTCCATGAGGGTTAGAGATTACCAAAAACTTGGAGCTCTTAATAATATATAAACTAATTTATTATTCTTGTCAGGGGCGTATATAAGGGGGGGGGGGCCCAGGACCCTCCCGAAATACCCCGAAATAATGAGGGTGTATGTCCTCAACCTTTTTGGTTGAACAGATAGGTTTCCATGGGGTGTCTACTTAAAATTACTTAACTTGACCTTACATTAATCTTGGCCCCCCCCCCCCCCGAAAAGATATTCTATACACGCCACTGATTCTTGTGAATTAAGAGAACTAACTAATTCTTCAATGTGTTGAATTACAATTAAATTTAATATCACAGCATGTTATCATATTACTAAAAATTAAAAAAAAAAAGAAGGCATATTCTGATAAGATTACTAAGGATGCAGAATGTGTTTTACGAAGAAGCAATTGAATGGTACTTGAATGGTAGAGTAGAGGGAATCTGACACATCTGTAGTATGTTTTGTTTGACATATGCCATTCACCACATACAGAGACACACACACATTTATATACAGGGTGATTCAAAATTCCCTGTACAAACTTTAAAGGTAGGTCAGGAATACAAAAACAAACTGTATTCATAGTGGAATGTTTGTCTGCAAATGCCACCCGAATGTGCTAGAGGTGCTGTTTGGCAGCACATTAGTTGGGCAGTTTGAGCCATTGTCATTTGAGACATTGATTTTGTATGAGTAGGATGTATCACTTCACTAATGCTGAGAGGGCAATATGCATCTAGTCTATGGAGCAGCAAATGGAAACGGATGAACCGCTGTACGATTGATTTGTGAACGGTTCCCGAACAGACGTGTGCCGAATCATCAAACGTGGCGTGTATTACTGTTGGTGGAAGGAACTTGGAGCACCTACTGTGAATCTGTAAGTGTATATCTTAGTGTCATATTGTAAACATAGGGCTAATAAGCATGTTGTCTGCCTTCCTTGTTGTCTTTTATTTCTGAACCTTAGTGTACCTTCTAGAAATTTTGGGTGGCATTTGCACTATGAATTTCCACCATGAATACGGTTTGTTTTTGTATTCCTGACCTACCTTTAAGATTTGTACAGGAAATTTTGAACCATTCTGTGTATTTGTTTATATATATATATACACACACACACAGTAAAACTGGTTTATATGTAACCTAGTTATATATAGTTCTGGTTTATGCATAATTGTTTATAGGTCCTGGCGAAAGTTGTATCTAATTACATATAAATTATTTCTGAGATGTACGTAACTGAGTTATACGTAATCCAATTTTATATGTAGTATATTTTTGAAAATGAGATTGAATTGTACGTATTTTCAACTATAGATATCGCCCAGGTGCACCGATATACAGCTCTGTGTTCTGTATCGATATATAATCATCGCGTTCATGAGGTTTCTGGGCGGCTTTTAATGAAAGATCGGTCAGAGACAAAAAAACTGAATGAATTTTCGCATTGATGAAACATGTGTTCCTTCATTTACTTCAGTCTCTCTCTTGCAGCCATGGATAATAGAAGGAATAAAAATTACTCTTTAGAGGAAAAACTGAGATTTATTCGGGAAGTGAAAGACAACCCACAAAAATCAAAAGCAGAAATAGCGAATAGCTTAAATATGTTACACTACATTATGTGCAGTCATTAGTAAGAAGGAGTCAATTTTAGAAGAATGTTGAAAGTTAGCTTCAATGTGCAGCCGTCAACAAAAGGGAAAATTTGCAGATATGGAAAAGTGAGTAACAATGTGATGGAAAATTAGTGAAAATTTGGTGAGTCTTTGCTTTTCATTTATCTTAGAGCTGTAATTGTGTAATGGATATACAGTATTTTATTCAGTCCCTTAAAGTTTCATAAAACACGAAATCAGAAAACCTCTATGAAAATGAATACACTATTTTGAAATTGACAGTTTTACAGTTATGCATATCATATGTTTAAAAATATGTACCTAATATACAAATGTTTATTATGAGTGTTCTTATTTAAGTTTAATTAAAAATAAAGTTAAACCTGAGTTGTACGTAATTCTTAGTTATGCGTAATTTAAAATTTTTCCCTTGGAATGCATATAAACCATTTTTTACTGTATATATAGGGTGATTCAGAACAAAACATCATAACTGAAATACAGCATTCCAAAGAAGTCAAGCAGACCATATTGACATATCCAAATCTTTCAAGGAAGGGAAATGTGGAAACTGAAGAAAATAAACACATTCCAATGAAAACAATCATAACAATAACACAACAAATAGGCCTTCATTAATGAAAATACACAAAAGAACAATAAATGTTGTTTGTTTGTGGGTTAAGTTGAAATGTTTCCCATTTGTTGTATGGCATTGGCAGTGTGCATTGAAGTGGTGTAACAAAAATTTGGAACTCTTGATATTTCTTAATTTCTTGCAGGTTTACTGTAACTAAAGTCCAATGGTATCAAGATAGTAGGATCCTACAATATAATATGATTGCTGTTGGTTTGTACAAAAAGGAAGACAAGACTGTTCATGAGAGTGCAGAGAGAAAAATAAAATCAAATAATCTTTAAAATACAAAAAAGTGACACAAAAGAACAACTAAATTATTATAAATCAAAGCTAGCCTTCACTTGTTCAACATAATGAATGAGAAATACCTTACATATTTTTTTAACAGGAAATATGAATAATAGTTCAAAAATATCCCAATATTGTATTATTCTGTTAACGTTATTCATAATTGCACAATATTATATTCCAATGAAAATATTTTGAATAGTTTTTTTGTTATCCTAATTAGATTATGATCCACTTCCAAACTTTAATATCTATATTTAATTTACTACATTAAACTCCAAATAAATTGCAATTAAATAACTTTAAAAAACACATTTACAAAATACAAATGTTTGAAATACAGCAACAGTTTTTTTTGTTTGTTTTTTTAATTGTTAAATATTTACATAAACATAAATACACTTCTTCTCAGCCCTATAACTAAACTATGATGAACACGGTCAGATATCCTTACATGGATCTACAGAATAACTGGAAGCCATCTCTCAGCCTAAGTGATCTAGCAATACTGAAAAGAAACTGTCAATCAGATGGAGTTGCTTATTTTTCAATAAGAATCCTATAAAATATGTTTTTGGAGTGTAGGGGAAGGTGTTGTACCTTTGACCAGTTTTCACTAAATGAATTTTCTAATTTTTTGTACTCAAGTAAATCCTTACCTGAATGGATACATGTGATCTTCATGCATCTTGCCATCAACTGCATATGTTTTATATGTTATATTTTGAGTATAAGTATTTTATTTTTATTTTACAAAAAACTATACCTTGTGGTCAAAGGTACAACTACGTGTTGTACCTTTGACTGGAGGGTATTGTACCTTTGTCCAGGTGGTAGTAGAAACTGACAGTTAGATACAAGTTATTTAATTAACATTTTTATTCATTTGGCAAATATATGCAATTCAAAGTAGAATAATAAAACATGAAATAAATTCTAATGGTTTAAGTAGCCTTCTCCTGCCCGTTTACTCTACATTATACAATGAAAAATCAACTCCAAAAGATAAGACATTCTTTTAGTCGAGCTGGCTGTGCCGCCAGCTGTGGTTGGATTTGGTAGCCTGGCCACAATATCTACAGTTCAACGCCGTAGAGCTGGTTATTTTCGTGGATGAATTTTGCCATCTTCGGTAGTTTTTTTCAAATATTTAACTTAAAATAATCACATACTGCTTCCTTTATTTGGGCCACAAAGTATTTCTTGGGTTTTTTTTTGTCAGCTTGACAAGGACATAACTTTCTTCAACTAAATCTTCTTTTTCAAAGTTGGAATTAATCCTTCTCCAACTCATGGCATTCATCTGAAATATCGAAAACACTTTCCCCTGATGAATATTCAAGATCAGACTCAAAGTCGTGGACAAAAAAATCGATTGTTTACTATCTTTGGATAAGATTTGGTAAAAAAAGAAAAATTTGGCAAAAAATATTTAAAGTTCAATCTAACTTAATGCTAAAATGACTGTAAGTAAAAACATTTACATGTTATTAAGTATTGTTGTACCTTTGACCTGGTCAGAGGAACAACACCCTGCTGTGGTCAAAGGTACAACATCAGTCGAACTTACGTTTCACGCCATGCTACAATTTTTAGGTTAATCCAGTCATCTTAAAAGTCCTATTAATTAATCTATAGGCATAGATGTATTACTCATTCTTGTTAAAATAATAATCAAAAGAAAACAAACAATGTTATTAAAGAAACATTCACTTGCAAAATACTTACTTTTCGGTGATGGAATTATAAAAACATTTTTCACTCCTTGCAAGTCAAAGTTCTAACTGCTACTGAAGGTTTAAAGGCGCAAATAGTGGGAATATTACACATTAAACAGAAAAGCTTTTAAAGTATGCTCACGGATGACATCACAATCAAGGGTGGTCAAAGGTACAATCGGTCAAAGGTAAAACACCTTCCACTACTAGAAGAGCAAAGTTCAGCACAATCCTATACCAATTATATTCCAAAACTATAATGTGTGAACTTTTTAACAGTTGTAGCATTTTTTGTTTTTCTTCTTTATAACAGATTTATTTTTTATTAACTAGAAAGGCAGTGTTTATCTTTTATTTATGAAATGCTTACAACAGCTCAAGTTAGCTTAAATATACAGGTTTATGAGTTTTATTGGTATTTATATTAACGAATCTATACTGTCTTTTGAAACAGTATTCTCATTTCTGATTTAACTTTCAACTGATTTTCTATGTTTTTGTGTTTATTATTAAGAACAAATGGCTGTATAATCAGACTATAAGAAAACATTAATAATGAAAATAATATATCCTTAAAAACATTTGGCTTAAATTGATTGTTTGCTGATACTCTGTTTTTCAAATTAAATCTTAATTAAAAAAGGAAACAATTGCCCAAAAATTAAACAAAATATTAGAAATGATAGCAAAAGAATAATCTACAAAGGATTTTCTATTCTAGAATGTACCCCACTTGAAATATTGAAATCTGAAAATCAAATGATAGAAAAGGAGAAAACTTATGTAAATGATAAAAACTCTTAAACAATTTGAGAATAATGAAACAATTGGTTAACAATATGATGACAATAATAAAAATGATTTGGAAAACAAACATTACTGCATATATTATTCATTCAAAAGGAAAACATTAAAATTAAGCACAATTAGTTCATCAAAGTTTAGATTATTTTCATTCTTGTCTATCAGATTTTTTGAATTGTGTGCATTCTCTAGAAACACAATTATATGAGATTCAAATATTTTGTAATTGGGTCCATGGCTGTTTCAGAAACCAGGAAAAAGAAATCAGATATAACACTTTTGCAAGAAAAACACCATGTTTTTCTGTAAAAAGGGCCAATCATCATTAAAATTAATTTAACTCTTCTTAGTGATTAACAATAAACAAAAAGAGGGGGGGGAGTCAAATGATAGAAAATTAGGTTTAACTTCTGTGAAACAATAATTTGAAATCATAGAAAAGCACTATCTCCACTAACTGTACACAGCGTAATAATCAATAAAATAGGTTTTAATAGATGGAATCTCTGAGCATTGTACTATGAAAAGCACAAGAGCACTACAACTTATCACTTACATCTTTTTTTTTTATTTAAGTGGAAACCATCTGTTTAAATTGTCTTTCAAAACAATTTTAGAACTGTATTCTTTATTTATATATGGTTTCTTTTCCAGTTTCCAAAAGGTGTCATTCACACTGCAAACTTTATTGAATTGTTTTAGTAGTTCATCCTTTACTACTGTTTACTGTTTTTAACTACTTCTTCAATGATGTGCATTCTTTTACATTATTTTAGACTTTATAAATTACATAAATTCATATAATACTCTAAGCTTCGAAACACCATAACAATAAGTGAAACAAGTAAACATCAAAATGCCACAAAGAAAATAAGAACTTTTAAATAATAGTCATCATATGCAACATTTCAAAGCTTATTAGTGTACAGTATGCATTAACAATATCTGTGGCATGAAACAAACTCTCAATAAACTGAAAATAAATAAACAAATAAATAAAAGGACATTGGAGGGGACTAGCTTGGTTGATAAGAGATCTTGGTTAGTCAATACGTGTATTTACCAAGTACAACTTCACAATGTACTATAAGATTCCAAAAATAAATTAATACAACAACAAAAAATTAGAAAGAAAAGAAAATGAGATAAATTTATAGTTATCAATTATGCAAAAAATAATATAATTCTACTTAAAAATTGAATATTGCATTTTATCTAACATGATATGTATTTATATACAGAATAAAAAATATAATGTAGCAAATATAATCTCAACTTCATCTTAAAAAGCTGATTTTTTTTCCCCAATGTTCCCAATTTCATTGCGTAATTTATAATAATTTTTAATTTCTGCCTTTACATCAATTTTTTTAAATGTGTTTATTCTAAAAACTGTACTTGGAAAGCCAACTTTGTTGTGTATCATTATTATAATTTCAAATGTGGATGTTAATTTTTTTTTTATCATACTATTTACATTATGTACGTAAAAGTCAATATAAGGATAGTCAACTTCCTACACAGGAAACATACAAATTCACAAATGTTGAACCACTTCATCATAATTAGTGCTTGAATCCAACCAGAAAGGATATGCAGCAATTAACATTTTTATATTACTATCAGACAAATATCTCATATTACCACTAACTCTTTCCTGTTAATGAATCAGTACCTCTCATTAAAAGATAAAATATTTGTGTAATCTATAATTACATCCCCAAACTGCCTTATCATATTCACTTACAAAAACTGCAATATAAACCAATGCAATTGGCAAATCAAAATTATTCCACAAAATCTTGTGGGTGACAACAAATTCCACCAAGCATCAGTGCTGTAAATAAATTGTCCACTGGTTATCACAAAATCTCAGAAGTACCGAAGTGAACAGTTACAACATTATCTGATAGATATTAGTGCTATGTAAATGTGCAGAGATCAAAATCTTAATGTCTCACATTTCTATCCTACCTCATATTCTGGCCTTCTGCTTTATCTCAAAAAAGGAAGGTTTTCAGCTCAACGTGATGAATGTAAATAAAAAATACCAAACCTTTTCTTTTTACACATTATCTTTAATTTATTGGAAGTTCAATTAATAAAAAAAGGAACTTTAAAACAAGTTTCTGTTTTTGCTCTTTATAATTCTAAAGTATCCATGGTGTAAATCATAAGCATGTTATCCCTTGTGAGACAGGATTGAACCCTACTAATGCTATTTCTGTTTGTTTTTAATTATTTTCTGTGTTATTTGAAGGAAAATGTGAATGTATCATTTCTTATATTTTTTTTTACTTTCATACCATATTTCATAAAATTTAATTTTCATTTGCAACTAAATAAAGATGAGGTAATGACATTTGTAGGGTATTGTGAAAGTGTTTATGAGAAGTCACAGTTGCATAAACACATTTTTCAGATACAGAATCTATATTGATATTGGAGAAGGACTTAGCAATGTTTTTAAGCAGAATTTTATAAAAAAACAAATTCTGTTTATCATTTGTATACCTAGTGGATGATACATTTGCTTATCTATGTATTTAAATGATGACTTTATTTTTACTTTTAATAAAACATTTTCTCATTTTTCCTAATAAAAATATTTCTTTTTACAGTAAACTTATTTTGGTCAAATTAACTGCAAATATAAGTCTAATTATGGACATAACTAGACTAATTAATAAAATAATTTAGTAATAATTTAGTAATTTATTAAATAGTAAAATAATCAACTGAAGAATATTAAAGTTATAAATAAATAATAAGCTCATTTACAAGATTTTCCCTTAAATTTGGAGAAATTTATAATCAAAGCCATGAGGATATTAAAGTTGTAATGAGCAAAAATATTTTTTTTTAAAAGTCCCTTTTATTAATCAATTTTTTCTAATTAATTACAGCGATTAGGCAAAAATGAAAAGGCTTGTTGTTATTTTTTCCATCTCTTTGTAATAATTTCACAAATTTTACTTTCATTTCTGAGTTTGAGTGAAAATCTTCCTTTGTATGATTAAAATATCCTGAGATATAATATTATATTAATTAATAAATATAAATTATAAGGTGGAAGGGGTGGGATCAAGGTGTCTCAATATTGCAACATGCTAACAATATTTAATGTAAAGAGCATCAAATCCTAATCATTTATATATATTTTTTTTTGTGGTTTTGCATTCCATAATTTGTTCTTGTTTTTATTTTCTTGGTATTACTCTTTAAGGGGGTCACTGTTTACATCTTGAATGACTTATTCTTCCCCTCATTCGTGCCTTTTGGGTCTTGTGCTGGCTGAGGAGAGCTCAACAAGTTCGAAACGGCCATCCCAGGGTCTCACCTTGACTTATCCTAACATTTATGAATTTTGCTTTTCTTTTTACCCTTTAAAGGATTTGTTATTTAATTTTATTTTATTTTTCTTTATGTTTTCTTTTTTGTGATCAAATCCCTTTTGAGGCAGCCATAGTGCTGCCCAAGGTTTTACAATCCACAATTTGGTCTTGTTTTTATTTTCTTGGTTTTAGTCTATATATACGTGGGCCATATGGAAGTCATGGCAACTATTTTTAATCTGCCAAACATGCGGATCACTGCAATTCCAGAATATATGTTTGAAAGATTGTTGGATGTGCTTCTGATTGGCACCAATAACGTGGTCTGGGTCAGTGAAGGAACATCATGGAAGCAAGTGGAAAATACATATTTGGAAATCATTGTTTAATAAGGGAATGAAGTAGCCAGGGAAGAAAAAGGAACACAGGAATGCTCAATACACATTGCTACCATTCCCTTCAGAGTAATCTCCAAGATTGTCCACTGTATGTTGCCAGCGTTTGGGAACTGCTATCCAATGCCATCAATCTTCACATTAATGCCACATGTCACACTGCAGCTCCTTCACAGGCTTTGTTACGTTGATGGGGGTGGGAAGTCTTGAAACACCCTTTGTATTAACCAGACCAGAATCCATGTGACTTTCATTTGATTCTAAAACTCAAGCTACAGTTGCGTGAGAAATGCTTGTGAACAAAGATGAAATTTTGACAGTGTTTCGGTGAGAGGTAACATGCAACCAATGGTATTCTCCGCCTTCCCAAACACTGGCAGTATACGGTGGACAACCTTGGAGATTACTTTGAGGTGTGTTAGCAATGTGTATTGAGATTTCCTGTGTTCCTTTTTCTTCCTTGGCTACACTGCATTGCCTTATTAAATGATGATTTCTAAATACGTATTTTCTACTTGCTCCTATGATGTTCCTTATTTTATATATTATATTATATAAATCTCAAACATCTCTATAAATTTCAAACTACTCATTGCAGTATAATCCCCAAAAGCAAAACAACAGCATGGATATAATTCTGAGATATTATATTATTATTAAGAGTTATGAATTATTATGAGTTATTATAACTTCAACCAAATGAATAGTTGGAACATCAGGCATTTAATTAAAGAATTAAAAAAATAACAGGGCACCTTTATTGCAACCAATAAAAAGCTTGATGTATGCTTTTAATCAAAACTAGCAAACCTGTCAAGTAAAAATTTTAGTGATCATGTGACCTTGGATTCTGAGGTCATTTTCTCAAATGTCATGTGATCTTTGATTGCTACCGGGCTTCCTGTAAAAAGTTCATCTCAATGAGAAGAACAACTTGTCTTTACATCTGATCATCTGAAATGAACAGTTTAGAAGTTACATGATTCCGTTTGACCCATGTTGATGAAAAATAAAATGTAGCCATCCTCAATATTATACTTAATGTTTGACACCTTATTTGTATTTCTGAGATTTATGGTTTCGGAGGAGTAGCAGGCAGAAGGAAACCAATGTTTATTTTTATATAAGTAGAACAGATAGATAAGCATTAGCTTGAACATAATGTAGAAATAAAAATAAAGTTCTATCCACTTCAGTTTTCAGTTGGAAGAGATTTTAAATTTTAAATCAAACAATAAAAGTTCCTGGAAATTCCAAGGAAAACATGATTTTTTAACCCCATAGAAAATACTAGAACAGTTAACATTCAAAAAGAAACGTTTAACACTTACATTTAATATGTATTAAAATATCTATAATATCTAATTAAAATATACATTTAAATGGGCTGCACAGTTGGCGTTATTGCTAAGACATCGGCCTCTCACCTCTGAGTACCGGGGTTCGGTTCTCATGTGGGTTTTGTGATGGTGGACGATCAGTGCTGGGCAGGTTTTCTCAGGGTTCTCCTGTTTCCCCTGCACTTCTTCCACCATTCTTTCTCAGTCTTTCTCTCTGTCTGTCCTTATTTTCATGGGATAGCACAATAGACCAACAGATGTGCTGCTCGGCTCCCTGCCCCCCCCCCCCCACACACACTCAACACACATACATACATACATTTAAATGGGTTCAAATAAAATATTCAAACATCTCTCTAAAATATAAACCTGAATGGAGCAATTTTCAATAGTCCAAGATAGTATCTTGCATATGCTGATGATGCGGTGATATTTGGATGGTCGGTGAGAGTGATCGAAGAAGATGCAACACAATTGTATGAAGCTGCATATAAAGCTGGTTTACTTGTAAATGAAAATAAAACTAAGCACATGAAGATAAGGAGGGGAACTTCCAATTTAGGACAATCTCTGGTTTTAGAAAATTTATGTTTGGAGGAAGTCAGCATTTTTAAATACTTAGGATCTTTAATAAATTTAAGGAATGAAGTTGGGGAAGAAATAAAAGCAAGGATTGCTGCAGGCAACAGACACTTTTTCAGTTTAAGGCAAGTTTTTAGGTCCAGAGGTATTTGCAAAAATGTTAAACTTAAAATACATAAAACTATGCTTAAACCAAGTGTGACGTATGGGAGTGAAACATGGCCCATGACTGAGAGAGATGTGATGAGACTCAACTCATGGGAAAGGAAAATATTGAGAAATATATATGGACCCATAGTTGAGAACAGCGAATGGAGAATAAGGACCAACCAGGAATTACAGATATTATACAAGTGTTTAGATTTAGCAGCAGGCATTAAAAGGAAAAGATTGCAATGGATGGGCCATGTAATTAGGATAGATAAACGAGGATTAGTTAAAACAGCTCTGGATAATAAACAAAGAGGTAAGATGAAAGTTGGAAAACCACGACTGAGATGGCTACAGGACGCTGAAAAAGATCTTGGTATAGTGAAAGTGAAAAGGTGGAGGCAAAAAAGCTGGAAACTGAAATGAGGAAACAGCTGTCATAAAGCAGGACCATAGAGCATAGGAATAAGTAAATATGTATCTCTCTAAAATGCATGTTATGGAACAAGATTATAAGTAAATTTTGCCAAAACAACAAAATATTTTCCTGCTTTTGTTAATTTTTGTCACTATAGCAATTTTGTGATGATACCATGGTCGAATTCAAGATGCAGTGATTCTTATATGAGATATAGGCCCAAAATGACTGAACAGCCTAAGAAAAAACACCTATGAATGTGATTACTGTAGGTTTAAATAAATTATTATCATGTTCAAGTTACTACTGAATTGCCAATATAGCCACCTTCTGATAACAACACAATGGCACAACTAAAGATGCAGTGATTCTTACACATATGGGCCCAAAATGATTGCACAGACCCAGAAAGAGTTACCTATGTATGTGATTACTATACTCTTAAATAGATTATTATCATGTTCATTTAATATGTGAACAATACTTAAAACATTGTAAATCGTTGAACCAGAGTCCTTGTTTGTTTCTGATAGTATAATATTATCTCATATTATTACTGTATTTTTGATATTTCAGCTGTTGATTTTATTTAGAAAAAGTAATAAAAAGTTGAATTTGATAAGGTCCATGTAATTTGTGTTTATGTAGTAGGCTGCATATACCTTTTCCTAACTGTAAACATTTTATTTGCTTCACCAAATCTATTCTGAGATCTTCTAGGGTCAAAAACTAAATGAGCATCTCATATTCTTACTGTCTCTTCTATTTTTATTTAATTATTCACATTTTGTTTTTAAATTTAATTATTTATCTTTTGTATTTTAAATATATTTGGACTGTGTCTCATCTATTGATTTGTGAATGCAAATTGGGATATTGTCTGTCATGAAGTAATTTCTGCCATAAAGTAAATTCAGTTATTGTTTACTTTTTTCTTGTTTATTTATTTCTGATGAACATAATTTTATTTATTTATTTATTTATTTGTTATAACTACCGCCTGGAGTTTTAATTTGTCATTTGTTTTATGTATAATGTAAAATTTTGGAAACTATTTCGTATTACATATTTACTCGAATATAACTCTCATTTTTTTTCACCAAAATTAAAGTTAAAAAATCATAGTGCAAGATATATGCAGAGATTTTTGGAATTAAAAGTTTTTTAGGAAAAAATTAAATTGACGTTTATAATTAAATCCTCAGTATTCTTTAAATTTATAATTGCTAACATTATTTATAAAATGAATACGTTTAATTTTTAATTATCAACATTATTTACATTTATCAAAATCGATAACTTTAAAGTTTAAAACCAGCACTGTAACTTGAATATTTCTCCATATTTCAAACAAAAATTACCAGTAATTTACAAGACTTGAGATGAACAATCCTTCACAAATGACTAATGAGAATTGAATGCTCTCACTCCTACATTTCCTCTACTGGTTGCTTCCATCTCTATGCTTATGAATGGTGTGGTATTAACAAAAGATCACTCAACAACAAAGGTAAGCTGATGACTATTAAGTAGAAATGCTGATTCTCTTCAGAATCAGAATTCCAAATATCTGAAACTGCTGTAACAGCATTCACTATCTATTTCTTAAAGTTTTACATTTTTTTCATGAAAGAGATGTATGCAAAACTTTTTAATTTCTTTTTTTTTTCGTAAAGTAGGACCAGGAGTGCAAGATATACATGAGGGTGAGTTACATTCAAATAAATATGGTATTATATCACAATTTCTATATTAAATTAACTAAGAATACTTCTTCATAGATCCAATATTTCGTCTTATATATTTCTCAAAGACTTCTTCAGGGTAAAAACAAAATAAAATTAAATAAAAAATAAAAATAACGATCAAACGGGAAGAGAATTAGCCTTCTCTAACCTTACAAAACATTAAATAATATGGTAATACTTACTATGAAGATCTCAGATGTTGATTAAATATGGTATTACTTTGTTAGCATGATTTGTGTAATAAAGATTTATTTAAGATATTAGATTGGACTTTATAATCCAATGCTTTGTTAAATTTTAATTTTTTTGCATTTTATTTAGTTTTGTGAGAAACTAAATAAAACTTCCACATTTTTTTTTTGATTAAACTCAGTGGAAATAGCTCTATGATGCAGAGGTCATTTTTCAGTTTATTTCAGTTTATTTCTGTTTAGTGTCAACTGTATTATTGTGGACCAAAATGAGGTTCTACTTTCCAGGGCATTCCTCAATTTTTTTCTTTTTTCAATGTATTTATTTATTTTATTTCTCATGAAAACTAATGTTTGGACTTAATATCATGAACTGCAGTTTTGGTTGCATTTTTTTTCCCTGGCTACAGTTGCATATTCAGTCCTTTTACATTAGCTTTTGTTTTTGTTAATTAATAACTGCACTCCTTCTTTTCTGCTGGACATTTTCTGTTATTTTTATTAATTTTGCTTTTAACTGTGTTGAGCTATCTCATTTGTAGATAATGAGCATATAGGATGGAATTCTAAAGTGACAATTTCTGTTTGCTGGATCAGATTAGGATTTTTTTTTTCTTTGATTACATATAATTCTATTTATTATATTTTCTTTACTTTTATATATATAAATATATATGAAGTCCTTGTTTACTTTTGATAGTATAATTATTTCATATTCTTATTGTATTTTTAAAATTTCAGCTGTTGATATTATTTAGCAGATGAAATCATTTATACATGATTGCTTAAACTTAAATTTTATTTTCTCTCTTAATTTTGAATAGTCATGAAAAAATCTACTTGTTATATATTTGAACTAAATGGAAATAGTGTACATTTAATTTGTAGATAATGCAAATATTATGAACTTGAAATGTGCATCTGTTATGAACAAGAGTGATTTTGTTATTTATATAGTATCTTGCATTATTCTATTAAGTGCTTACTTAGTTTCTTTTCAACCACTTGTATTTTATTCTCAGGTCTCAAATCGGACTGTCCTGCACTTTGAGAAATTTTTAACTTTTCAAATTAAAAATTTATTAATAATTAAATTCATTACTTTCAATTGTGCAGTTTCCTTTTAATTACTTCTCTAATAAGTTACAAAATCTTAATAAATATTTTTGCATACATTGAAAACCCAAATATCCCAATATTGAGGAAAGGATGTTAGATTTCTTAGGTTATTGCTGCAACATCGTAGCCACATTAGTACATAAACTTCTTTAGGCTAATTGTCATACTCTGATTTACTAGAAGCTTGTATATTAACCTAGTTAAGCTGCAGAAGCAATCTTGACAATCAACAGCTTTAATCCCACTTTCAGAATTTTCTTTGGACTATTATCTTCTCCAGTAACTTTGTTAGCATTCCTTTGGTTTACCCATATGAATGTTACATATTTATTCACAATTTTTTTTGGAAAAAATAAAGTTAAAAAAAATTCCTTGATTACTTCTATTCTGGTAATATTAATTCCAATAAATCTTCCATTTTTATGTGGTTTAAAAATCAGATTATCTAATATAGGAAAGGTAATGAATTAAGCTGAATATATCAATGCAAATTAGCTAAATTATCACAGACAAAAATAATATATTCAAGATTTTAAATAGATATAAAATCAACAAAAAGATCACAATACTGGAGGTTAGATTAAAAGATAAGCTCAAGTGCCTAGAGTGAAAAGCATGAAAACAACAACTGAGGTTATACTTCATCAAACTCAAAGTTCTCTGGGAAAAGGAATTGTAGGAGTAACTGAAGTGTACTAAGATTTTTTTTCTCCAAATTATCTTGAATTAGCAGTCTGAAATGGCACAGATGCCTACTTTTGTTCTATTATTGTAAAATTTAGATTTTTAGAGTACACTTTTTCTTGACATTGCCCATCATTCTAATAAAAAGAATTGTATCACTCTCACACTATGCCACCTAAAATAAAAAAAAACTGAAAATCAAAGTCAGAGTGAAGCTTTAAAGTTGAATTCTATGTATTTACATCATCGTGACTATGCATCAAAAGCAGCAGCAAAGGCATGGGGGAGATTTGGGGTTTGAATAATTTGATTAATTAAAAAAAAAAAAAAGATGAAAAATTAAATAAAAATAATTATGCAGAATTTACTCACAAATACTAGTGTCTTAAGAACATTATACATAAAAATACAGTAATACCTTGAGATAAGAGCGTCCCGACATATGAGTATTCCAAGATACGAGCAAGCCTTCGAGCAAATTTTTGCTTTGAGATACGAGTAAAGATTTGAGATACGAGCACGCTTACATACGCTATCTGACGACACGTGCCTTATTCATTTCCATAACATTTTGAAAGGGAGACAAAAACAAATCTCCCTCTATAGGTATTTCGTTAAAAGGCCTGCGCCAAGTGAAAGTGAGGGTAGTCAGGCGAAAAAAGTTAAGTTAATTCTAAGTTTATGTAAGTTAGGTAGTGTACGTGTAAGGTATGGTAAGGAAACAATTATGGGCCAACTCTCTTCCCTCCCTCCTCCTTCTCCGCACATTCTCCCATTACCGCTACTGTATTGTCTGTCAGTAAGAACTCATAATTAAAACCATATTTTATTTTATATCACAGGAATCCTTATATACTATAATTCTTTTTGTGTATGTCTCTAAAGCAATTAAAAACATGTTTTTTTCCATTATTATTAGCACTAATAAGGGAGTTTTTTAGAGGGCTGGAACGGATTAATTTTTCTTCTGTTATTTCTTATGGGAAAAAATGTTTTGAGATACGAGCTCGATCCTGGAACGGATTATGCTTGTATCTCAAGGTATTACTGTACATTTTTTTTTTCCACAGTACCTCCCACCTTTCCTCAGATCCAGGCAATGCTATTGCATCACAATATATTCACTTTTAACATTTAGCAACAGTTCTTTGTCTTTTATTAAGAAAGTAGAAGTTACTAATAAACTCGTTTATTACAAATGAAAAAGCACCATAATTAAGCAAATACAGTATGAAAGCAAGTACGAATATACATACATATACATGTGTATTTAAAAAAATAATAATAATAAAACTTTACTACTAAACTATGTAAAGTAAATTTCAAAGGACACAATTGTTTAAATTCATGAATGTGTATAATTTTTGTTGTTGAGTGTTAACGCTATATGAGGCTATCAAGGATTGCAAGAGATGATGTTACAATGATGGAAAGGGAAACTAACAAACTTTAGGAAGATTTGGTTTTTGCAGAACTTTAGTTAAAGACTATGTCTCATAACTCTTTATTTCATTGTGTTCATTGATATTTTCTTAATATAACTGTCTATCAAAATGTCTATAAAACTTACAACATACAAAACAGTCAGAATAAAGCAGTATTTAGTTCAATCATTCATTTATAATAATTCAAACGATTCATGCACAACAAATGTAGAAATCTAATGTTATGATGAATGAAGTAGCCTAATCAAAAAATTATGGCCTATTTATTTTGAATAGCTACTTTCAGCTGACAACTGTATCTAATAGCCAAGTAAATATCTACCCAATATTCAATAAAAAACATGATTTTTCATATAATTCTTTGAATTACACATACATATCAAAACCTACAAAATGTATTATGTACATATATGTTCAAAACTACAAAGAAGTACATAAAAGTCAAATATGTATCATGCAACAACTACTTCATTACTAATCACTACGGCATAATAATAATTCACACTGAACTGAGCTCTTTAAATGTTATCAGAATAAATGTAATGCTGTTTTATTCACTACTGAAGCAACAGTTTACTGACAAAGGTTCATGTTAATGAATAAACGAAATTAAGTACACTACAACCTTGTTTATCCAGACTAACTGGGACCAAAGGCAATCCGGAAAATCAAAAATCTGGATAATATGGGTAATAAGCAAAACAAATCCTTAAATAAACAGACTTACCGTTTATTACGATAAAAAACTATGTTTTATAGCTTCAACGGCCTGTGACACTCTAGTAAAGCTTTCTTAAACTCGACAAAAAGCATTTTATTACCATAATTTATTGTACAATCTACGCAGGAACTGTACATTTAATCAAAATAAAAAGCGAATGTTTGGCGTACTTATAGTTATGTTCTTGTTATCATAGTTAAAATTATTATCTATGTGAACATTAAATAAAAAAAAAAAAAATGTCTACAAATCTGATCCAGATTATCCGGAAATCCGGATCAACGAGGGCCAGATAAACGAGGTTGTAGTGTAGTTATTACAATGTGCTTTTTAATAATTTGTGTTTCCTTAAGGTTTTGACATACAGTATCTAAAGTTCAAATGGAGAATTTTCAACTGATCACTTGGTGATAACTGTATTCTCTCACTGAATGCTGTTATGACCAAGTGATCAATGAAAACCTAAAATTAATCTATTCCTAGCTAAAAGGATTTTATTTAATTTTACAGCATTTACAATTTTTCTATTTGCTAGAAATTCTAAAAAAACAACTTCTAAATTTGTTACTGGTTCTATGCAAGACCATTTTTTTCCCCAACATTTTCAATTTAACTTAATGAAAAAATTGGTGATATGCTATAAATTTATTATAAAAGGTGTTTTTTTCACCTTCTGTCTTGGAAAAAATATATAATCATGAAAAAGCTGGCTGGTCAAAATCTTAGCAATTGTCTAAAATCTCTGAATTGAACCAACTAGCAGAAATAATATTTTTGCTTAAAAGAGCTGCAGAGACATAGTCACAAAAATATTGTATCAAGAGCCAAAAATGAATGTACTGAAAATTATGAAATATCCTTACAGTGCGTTTTCCTCAGTTTCAGTTACCAATTCCTTACTTGAGCTATTTCTGAATTATCAATAATGTCATATTCAAACAAATAACTTCATTAATTGCATGTAATAAAATGAAAAATAAATATTTTAAATTTCAAAAAGTTTTCTTGAAATCCTCTACTTTAAGCATATCAGCCCTTACTATAATAATTTCTATTTTCACTTGTAAATTTTGCAATTACAGAACTTTCAGAAATACAAGGTAACTATATTTTTACATTTACAAAAAGCAATATGATGAAACAGAATAAAATATAATAAAAATATCATCACTTGATATTTGTGATATTAAATAGATCAATGCATATTCTGCTTACCATAATATAAATAAATAAATAAATAAATAAATAAATAAATAAATAAATAAATAAATAAATAAATAAATAAATAAAATAGCTTCCCACTACAGAAAAAAAAAAATAAGTGCAAAAGAGACCAAAATTTCAGCAAATATCACTTGCAAAACAATTTCAAAAATTTTCACTAATAATCTCTTTGATTTCAGTTAGCAAACTTTATAAAGCAAGTATAGGAGTACCAAAAATATTTATACATCAGAAATAAACAAATGCCTTTAGTGGTATATAAGACAGTTTATTTAAGATTATACAAACCCTTCAGCTTGTAGACGTCTAACTTACGCAAGACAGCTTTTTTTCTTTTGAAATTAACTGATCTGTACATAATTCTGAAAGATACACATTTCCAAGGAACAAGATCTTAAAGATTTCTTTAATCTGTTCTTATAGTAAAGAAATATTGAGGATCTACTTCCTTGGAGACGTGCATCTTAAATTATGTCACTACGAAAACTAAAATATTACAGCATTCTACTAAATATAAAAATTAATATCCAATAAGATAAAAAACTTCTATGGTTAATCATTTTAAACTGTAATTTCATTGCAAAATTTTTAAAGCATTTACATGTTCATTTTTCAAAATGTCATCCTATATATATTTTCTTTATATTAAAGCCATTATATTATTGCAAATAATAATTTTTAATATCTTTTAAATTCCATTATAATATGGAAATATTCCGAACAAATCAATATAAGTTTCTTTTCTCAGTTTATAATATTTAATTATCGTATGTATCTGAAAATATCAATACAATAAGAAATACATCAGTCTGCCAATCTTAGTTCGATTCATATAAAAACCTTTCCTTACAGTAATATATCTATTTACAAGAATACTGTAATCCGGAAGAAGGCAGAGAACGTACATACAAGTATTGGGTACATTTTAAATTCCTATATTTGTTTATCATTCCATCTTTCCTACCACAGCAATCAATGAAATACTGAAATATTTTAACAAATAACAGCGATACCGAATACAAATTCTCTGTTTTATATCACTGAATCCGGACGAAGCCAGGGATAACTGAAATCCATAACTATTTCCATGAGATTATGTTACGCTGTTAATGTTTGTTTATTTTTGTTATTTTCAATTGCATTTAAATACGTCAAAAATGGGAAGATTGAAGTTACAAAATTTCGTACCAAACCACCGAAACCTACGATACTAATCTTAACAATTTAAAGTCCTAATAATCTGCTAAGAATAAATTATCTTACCTGAAAACCTTTGTAAAACGTATTCTGATATTATTCGACTAAATATAGGATCAATTAAGCATCTTGTAGAAAGAGTATCAAAACATCAATATATTTGCGACAAAATTGATTGTTTTAGTATTTTTTTTAATTGTTGTTTTATTAAAATTAAAATCAAAAGGAAGAAAAGAATGTCAATTGACAATTTATATTTAATTTTGAATTTATGTTAACAAACTTTCAACATTTTATCAACTCTTGTTTTTTCAAAAACAATTTAGCTAAGCAAAATTTTCAAAAGCGTTAAATTTTTATAAGCAGAATTAAGAATTAAAATGAATTAACTTCAACTATGTGGTGTTTGTAAAACATGTTTCCTAATCGAAAGATATTTAATGTTATTCGTCTTAAATAAAAACATAAAAATATCAATGTAAAACAATAATGGTAAACAGTCGAAAAACTGTTGGCTTAAATTTAACAAATTTTGAACAGTTCTACTGATTTGAATGAAAATAGATGGGATTGCTTTGACCTAATCAAAAAATATAACACAACAAATTATAGACTGGCTACACAGTATTTTTCATTAAGTTTGCAATTCTTCAATAAAAGAAAGACGTGTTTGAAGCAGCCCTAATCTAAGCCTACCTGCAGCTGCCAGTGCGAAGGTAGCGATGCAAAACCGGAGAACATCCATACTTGATTTTAAGAGCTGGAGCACGGAATTGCAGAGTAAAACTCGATTTTACTCGAGTTATACTGGTGGGAGGGTGCAAGAAGAAAACCACATTCCACGGAGGAATTACATGGAAGAAATACTCTCATTTGGGCATCCTCCTACCTCGGAAAGCAGCCATTGAGCCTTTGCACTCAATAAATATACGCGTCAAAATATAGCTTCAAAACATCTACAATATTTACAATAAATCTTTAAAAAGATAATAAATAAATTTGAATTTGATATTTACAATTGAAAATTTTCTATTTTGATAAGTTTTTGAAAATAAAAAAAAAAAAAAAAAAAAATCGGTAACCGAATACCAAAAAATATTCGTGAACGCAGAACTGGCGCAAGTATACATCTCAAAAATGATGATAAGAAGAGGAGAGAAGTTGGGGTGGCTTTCAGGTTGGGCTTCCCTACATATCACTGAATGAGATGTAGTTGATCGTTTGCAATAGTCATTGTTTATATATTTTTTTAATGAAATTTAATTCTGTTTATCCTCGTTTCAGACAAGTATAAACTTTTCGCCTGTTGTTTTTCAGATATTTTATCAGGGCAACAATTTTTCATCAATCAGTTAGAACACGTAAGTTCCCAAGAAAATAAAAACCCACTTTAAATCTAGTTTACGGCTACGGCCGATGTGTCAGCAGTGTTATTTAAATATGTCTTACATTACATTGCATTACATTTTGATAATAATAAATATATTTATAAGGCCTATTTAATGTAGTTGTAAGAAGTGTAATGAAAATGATAGGAACTTCTTATACGATATTCAAAATTAAGAGAAAACGAAAACTTTTTCCAATTTGAACGATGTGTTTTTAATCAAGTTCAACAATAATAAAAATTTATTTAATACTTTTTTTCTTAAAATAATTCCTATTTATCAATACTTCAAGATGAATAATCTTAAAATATACTATATAATTTTTACTATAATTTTATTAAGGTTAATTATGTTCCAATATATATAGAGACAGTATACTATACAATAGTGCATGATCAGTTAACCTTTCATTATCGTAGTAAGTTATTTGAAACATCAAGCTGGTGCAGCAAAGGCAACAGTTAATAAGGTTTAAGAGAGAAGGATGATAATCTATACATAATAAATTAAATTTCTGCAATTGTAAAGTTACACAGACAGCTTATAGTTTGGTCCTATTTATACATTGAAAAATCAGAAAATCTTTGTAAATCTGTAAATGTTTTTTTAAAAAAAGGCCATTTAAAACTCCCTCTTTTATAAAATTAAATAAAAACATAATTTAATGAAAGTCTAAAAATTCATCTTCCTTCTGAAATACAAATAAATCCCCAAAAAACCTCTTCTTCCTTAATAATATCCTTTTACTCTCAATATTTCGAATCCTTTAGCAGGACCCTTCTTCTTAGAGATTACAGAAAATGTCGAGATAACTAACATTATCTCTAAACATTTAAAACAGAATTCCAATCGTGAACAAACATGGTACAAAACTTACGTGAATAACATTCTTACTTTCTTGAACAACAATCTTACTATCTTTTAACAATAAAGTAATAACTTCATTTAAACTTACGTGAATAACAATCTTACTTTCTTTTAACAATAATCATGAAACAAACCCAAACTTGAAAACAATCGTACTTTCTTTTAACAATAATCATGAAACAAACCCAAACTTGAAAAACAATCCCAAACGTAAAACAAACCCAAAAGTTAGAACTTTATTAAATGCATTTAGGAGCAATTTCTTATTTCAAATCTAATTTTTGTTTCAAAATTTTGTTGTTCTTTACAATTTTTTCAAAAAAGCTGAATGAAATTTGACTCATTTTTAGTGCCTTAATTTTGTTGATACAATTTGTTAGATTAATAAAACCTGATTCCAATAAAAACCTTTCTGCCTCATTTTGGGATATATATATAATATCGATAATAGGATCCGGATTATGTGCTGAATTTATTGAATGAAATGCCCAATCTGACAGCTCTGGATGATTGTCCCTACATGCATTAGTATGCTCTGTTAACCTTTCCTTAAATGCCCTTCCAGAACTTCCAATATATAACCCCCCACAGTCTCTACATTTCAAAGTATATATCACACCCATTTTGTGCAATTTATTGATTTTTTCTTGTCTTCTTTTTTTGAACAATAAGTTTCCCTTATAAAAAACAATTCTAATTTTATTTTCTTCTAATACGTTTTTAACATACTTATCAATCTCAAATCCAATTGGAAACCTAATTAACTTGTAATCTTTAACTTTATTACTGTTTAAATCCTCTGTCTTGTACGAAAAAATCTATCAATACATGCTTTAACAAAGCCTTTGGGATAGTCATTCATTTCTAACTGTTCTTTCAGATTATCTATTTTCTCTTTCCATTTACTTTTTTCCTCAGTATAGGTAGTTATCCTTTTTAAACTATTTAAAATTATCTCCCTCTTTGTTGACATTCTATGATTTGATTCAAAATTTAGCATGTGTTTACTTTGGTAAGGCTTTTTGTAATATTCATAACTTATAGTATTATTACTGTTGATTAACATAGTATCTAAGAAAGGTAATCTTCCATCCTTTTCTTCCTGGTAGGTGAATTTTAAATTCGGTTCTATAGAATTTACAAAATTGAAAAAAAGTTTAAATTGTCGATTAATACCCTCCCACAGAATTAAAATATCATCAACGTATCTGAAATATTGGAATTTTGCTTTTGACCATTTCAAAATATACTTGTTTTCAATCCAGTTTAAATAAATATTACAAATTGCCCCTGAGATTGGGCATCCCATTGGGAAACCTTTCTTTTGTGTGTACAATTTGTCCCCAAATTTAAAATACTTGTTATTACAAATCAATACTAACATTTCCATAAAAATTTCCTTATTCAAATTGTAATTTTTTAACATCTTATATTTCTCACATTTCAATTCAACCACTTGTAAAGCTTCCTGTACTGGTACGTTGGTATACATTGCTACTACGTCCATTAAGAACAATTTAAATTTGTGTTTTTCTCCTTCTTTGTACTTAATTATATTATCTATTAGACCTTTAGTATTCTTGATAACCACTTCTGGTACATCCAAAGGAAAATTTTGTAGAATTTTATTTACAAATTTTTATTTACAAATTTTGAAAAAATTATAAAAAATAATAAAATTTTGAAACAAAAATTGGAATTGAAATAAATTGTTTCTATAAGAATTTAGTAAAGGTTATTTATTTGCAAATTTTTTGGGATTGTTTTAAGAAGGATTGTGTTTGTTATACATAGCATGAATTTATTTTGTTATACGTAGTATGAATTTATTTTGTTGTTAAAGAAAGTCTGTGATTGTTAGATGTTGTATGAATTTATTTTGTTGTTAAAGAAAGGCTGTGATTATTAGATGTTGTATGAGTTTATTGTTATTCAAGAAAGTTTGTACCATGATTGTTTATGCTTAGAATTCTGTTTTTTAAATGTTAGAGAAAATGTTAGGTTTCTCTACATTTTTCTGTAGTTTTCCGTGAAGAAGATTCCTGCTAAAGGAATTGAAATATTGAGAATTAAATGATGTTGTTAAGGAAGAAGAAGTTATTATGAATTATTTATATTTATAAGAAAGACGAATTTTGGATTTTCATTATAGTCATGCTCATGTTTTTAATTAGACTATAAATAAGCAACGTACCAGATTTTAATGTAATTCATCCAGAATATAGAGAAAGTCTTATAATTTCAGGTAGATTGAAAACCAAGCTGTAGAAATAAAATCATTCATTGGAAAAAAAGCTGATTATGAAGTGTGATTAGAATTATACTTTCCATAGACTGCTACCATGAATTCTATTGTCAAATTTTTATGCAGTATAATGACAATCAATTAGAACTGTTTTTTTAAACCTATCATAAATATTTGTGCTTTGTGAGATTTACTGTTCTTACATTATGCTTTTGACTGGCACATAGAAAAATATGTATTAATCAATGCAAAACCAATAGTTTCACAAAATAACAAAGAACATTTTAGGCATCCTGGAAATCACCAACAATAAGGACATCTCAAAACCTGAAGTTATGTCAGTTATGAAAACATAAAATGCATTATAGAAAAAGAGGGCACAATTCCCTCTGTGGCATCAGGCTTTGAAAAGCAGTTTTTCCAATGTTTATAACAGAAGAGCTAGTTTACATAATTACAATATGATGATAGCATATTGCAATAAAGTTATTTGACATAGCTAACTTATAAATGATATATAATAATAAAAAAAATCTTCCAGTCCTTTCTTTTTTTTTTAATGCCTTGAGTAAAAAATTTCTAGCAGTTTTGAAACATTAATATTAATAACTATGAAAAGAATGAGTTAATTTTTTTTGTATGTTGTGTACAGTCAAATTCAGTCATTGAAAAAAGTTATCATCAAAAAGACTGGATTATATCGTTATACCTAGTGTCATTACAACTTATATTAGTTTCAGTTGCAGTAACAGTTATTAGTTTTGATGGAGCCTTAATTATTTTCAAGCTGTACTATCAAGCTGCTTTCTAAAGTGAGGTCATTATAATCAAGTTTGACTATGTAAAGATATTGCTATAGGAATATTTCAAATACAATGGAACACTAAAGATCAATTTTCACTGAGCAGATGGAGTGCCTGCTGGTCGTTGTCGCTCTATGGAACATTGTATGTTATGTCCATTGTCACTAAAAGGTTTTGATCGATGACCATCTCTATTGACTTTAACCTCCAAAAATAATGAATAAATTCAGCTCACCTGAATAAAAGGCAGAGCATCCCAAAGCAACAAACTTTTCTACTTCTATTGGACGGTATTTGAAATTGTGGGGATTCTGTCGAGCATCAAGGGGTTTGACCTTGACAAATCACTTTCCAAACGACTGGTAAAGTTGCAAACTGAGGTCCCTGAAGCAACTGACCTGTAGATGTTAATAGGCTGTCCTCTGTAATGTCTATGGAAGAGAGACTTTTTCAATCTTTGGCAACATTACACTGTAGACACCCAACATGTACCCCACTAATTCAGTGAAAGATCTCCTTGTGACCAGCCTAATTATTCTGATAGACTAGTGAAATAAATTTAAACACAACAGATATATTGATTATTATATCAAACAATGTAAAAATTATTCCGATATCAATATTTTAAAAACCTACTTGATTATCCTGGACAAGAACCCACTGCACACACCCTACAGATAATATGATGTTAATGGCAGAAGCAGTAAGAAGAAAGGCATCTGCCTCAGGACCAGTGCTAAGGATCAAGCTTATGTCATAGTTGTAATTATGATTATCAAATAAAATAAAAGTGATTTGGCATTGTTGGAAGTTCTCAACTGAAAACTTTACTTAAAACTGAATTTGGCTATTAATTGAAGTTTTCTTTTCATTTGTAACTTTTCATGAAATTACGGTGATTTGGCCAATCAATTTAATCAATTGGTTTTGTTAAACCAAGTTTGAAGGTTAGTCTGTAAAACAGATTGAGCTTTATCCTATCCTTGCTTTCGTTTTCTGATATGATGGTTGATGTAGATCAGTGCATTGTTTATTGAGTTACTGTGCTCACATGATTATAAATATTGTCCTCTTTTTTTTTTTCTTTAAATTTCTTTGGAAAAATTTGGGAGGGGGAAGAGATAGGGGAAGGTGTTGTACCTTTGACCAGTTTTCACTAAATGAATTTTCCAATTTTTTGTACTCAAGTAAATCCTTACCTGAATGGATACATGTGATCTTCACGCATCTTGCCATCAACTGCATGTGTTTTATGTATTATATTTTGAGTATAAGTATTTTATTTTTATTTTACAAAAAAACTATACCGTGTGGTCAAAGGTACAACTACATGTTGTACCTTTGACTGGAGGGTATTGTACCTTTGACCAGGTGGTAGTAGAAACTGACAGTTAGATACAAGTTATTTAATTAACATTTTTATTCAGAAATGTATACATTTGGCAAATATATGCAATTCAAAGTAGAATAATAAAACATGAAATAAATTCTAATGGCTTAAGTTGCCTACTCCTGCCCGTTTACTCTACATTTTACAATGAAAAATCAATGTCTATCTCCAAAAAATAGACATTCTTTTAGTCGAGCTGTGCCGGCAGCTGTGGTTGATTTGGTAGCCTGGCCACAATATCTTGTAGTTCTACGTCGTTGAGCTGGTTATCTTCTTGGATGAATTTCGCCATCTTCGGTAGTTTTTTCAAATATTTAACTTTAAAATAATCACATGCTGTTTCCTTTATTTGGATCACAAAGTATTTCTTGTTTTTTTTTTTTTTGTTGTTGTTGTCAGCTTGATAAGGACATAACTTTCTTCAACTAAATCATCTTTTTCAAAGTTTAATTCCTTCTCCAACTCATGGCATTCATCTGAAATATCGAAAACACTTTCCCCTGATGAATATTTAACATCAGACTCAAAGTCATGGACAAACATTCGATTGTTTACTTTCTTTGGACAAGATTTGGTAAAAAAATAAAAATTTGGCAAAAAATATTTAAATTTCCATCTTACATAATGCTAAAATGACTGTAAGTAAAAACATTTACATATTATTAAGTAATGTTGTATCTTTGACTTGATCAGAGGAGCAACACCCTGCTGTGGTCAAAGGTACAACATCAGTCAAACTTATGTTTCATGCCATGCTACAATTTTTTGGTTAACCCAGTCATCTTAAAGAGTCCTAACAATTAATCTAATGGCATATATGTATTACTCATTATTGTTAAAATAACAATCAAAAGAAAACAAACAATGTTATTAAAGAAAGATTCACTTGCAAAATGCTTAGGGGAGATCGGGGTTAGTTGGCATAGATTTTGGTTTTTGATTTTTCTATTTTTTTATGCAATACTTAGGGGGATTCTGGTAAATGCGGCGGATAGCTTATCTTTTTGACTACAAAATTATGTAGGACCCATTAATTAAATCCGAGTTTAGGTAACCCCAAAAACACTTTTCCTAAAAGCTTACAACTATGCCAACTAACCCCGGGTGCGGGACTAGTTGGCATACCCCTAGGGGCAAGTTGGCATAACGTGCTATGGATAGGGGTACTTGAGCAGAACACAGCAATTTTCGAAAAAAACATTTTATTTTATCAAAAATTTTATTTTAATAATACTTGAACAAAAAAAAAACAACTGTTTGACAAATTAAATTAAATGTATGAACAAACAATGAATTCTTAGCTACATATAGCTATTGTTTGATATCAAACACAAATGTAGGAGTTATTTGAACAGACGGGTTCAATTTTCGCAGAACTTTAGTTTGGTCGTACCAAATTTAGTCTTCCTCGTCTGGCCATCTCCAGTTTTTTTCCCCTTTTTTACCATTTGTCATAGCTATGCCAACTGACCCCTACCTAACTATGCCAACTAGCCCCACAGGGATTTTCAAAACAAAATGGATACCATACAATCCCAAACATCAGAAACAAAAGATTATGATACATGCATGCAACCACAGGTATCCACTCTTTCGATAATCGCCATCAGCAGTACCTTAATTCGATCTACATGTTCACCAGAACAAAAAAATTTACAATGAAAAAATTTACTCACCAGTCAAAAAACCGATGAAACAGGGGTCACTTCATTCGTGACGCTTCCAAGCAAACTAAAGTCACAGTGGATGGTGCACCTTTACATACACTTCCCACTACTATGTCAGCGCTCTAGCTACACGGTGGCAGGAAATAGAAGCTGAGTGCCAACTGACCCCTACATTTCGGTGATGGAATTGGAAAAATATTTTTCACTCCTTTCAAGTCAAAGATCTAACTGCTACTGAAGGTTTAAAGGCGCAAATAGTGGGAATATTACATATTAAACAGAAAAGCTTTTAAAGTATGCTGATAGATGGCAAAACTAGCAAGGGTGGTCAAAGGTACAATCGGTCAAAGGTACAACACCTTCCCCTATGCAGCGAAATAGGACAGAGAAGTCTGGATAACCTTTATAAATAAGAAAAAAAAATAAACTAAACTAGTTCTACAATGATTCTTCTTAAGGAGATATTTACATAATTTATGTTTTCACTCCTATAAAACATTTTAATAAATTTATTCCACATATTAATTTAGGTTCTGTGCCTGAATCTCTTTCTAACCCACCTTTACTCCATTTTGCATGAGAATATCATCAATCATAACTTGAAGATCACTGTGTAGTATTTACTTCTTTTCCTATTTTCAACAAATATTCACCAGAAAACTCCTAATATACAAATTCTTTACAGAAAAATTGAAGTACATCATTACTGCCTAAAGAATGGGACTAAACTATCCTATTTAGATAGCATGGTAACCAATTGTTAATGACTATGAGTTATGAGATACGAAAGTTAGAATTACAGTAGAATCCCTCTAATCCATCACCTTTGGGACTGGGCTTATGGTCGGAATGCAAAAAAGGCCGGATTATCAGAAAATACAGATTTACAGTAAAATATACGGATTTACTGCGTTGTCAAGCAATACAAGTTTAGGCTTTTTCAGTGTTTTGCGATTCTTAAGAGCGTTTTCACCATCTACCGTCACTGTATATGCAAGTAAACAACACAATGGCGCGATGGGTGGTGAGTCACCAACGAGTCGAGGACAAGTTCGGCCAGGTCGAGCACAGTCGGATCAACCGGAGAGGCGGACCAGCCGAGGGCGGATGAGAGGGTTTCTACTGTACAAAGATTTGAGGCCGTAAGGATTGACATTTTTTGAACTAACAAAAGAGAATTAAAATTTGTTTTTTTTTTGTGTATGAGCTTTCCTGATCATACAGGAGGAAATTGTGAGAGAAAAATTCAAATTCAAAATTTTACTTGTCTAATTCTAAGAGCAAATTGTATATATTGAGGTATATATATTTATGATACATCATTTTTCTTCATAGTGACCATCATTTAAAATGCACTTTTAACATCTTTCAACAAGCTTCTGTATCCAAGTGGAGAAAAAAAACTTTTGGTTGTTGTCTAAGTCAGGAATGTACTGCCTCTTTTGTTGTGAAATCTCACAATCGTTCTTGCTAATATTAATTCAGTGACAAGATTCCACAGACATCAATCTATTCCCCTAAATCAAGAGCCTTTCTGTAAGCAATGTTGTGATCAGTGATAGTATCAACACAAGAGCAACCCAAGTGTTGATGATCTTTCTTTAAGTCTCCCCATCCACTTGTAGACTTCCTTTCAGTTACAAGTTCTTACCATACTGCTGTATTATTCTTTTGTGAACCTCCCTTGCCTTCATTCTCTTTGAAACAAAACCATGCTCAGAGCCTTTCTGCTTTAATATTGTAATCTGTTAATAGGGAGGCATGACGTTAACACTATTTTCTGAAGCACATTTATTTGTCCTGCCACCCATCGCCCAACATGAATACCTTCTCTACAGATGCCGGCTTAAACAAATACCAGATATCAGTTTAATCAGGCTGAATTCATCTCCCTTAAAAATAAAGATAATTTGCCCTTACTTTTTAAATCACTCTCATATAAAGCCCATTTCCATTTACACTGTTAAATTTGAAATTCTTTATTTTTTACTGCAACATTACTGTGTTGTTTAATTGTGTCATTGGTCAACTAATGATCTGTTTGGGATTATGAAACTCAAGCAATCTTAGTAATCTCTTCTGATGATGTTTCCTGTAAGTAATTGTATAGTATTGATGTTCCCTTTCTCTCCGCAAGGGGCATCTTACTACCTTTGCCTGCTGTTGTAAAGCACTGGTGATTTTCCATCTTCAGTAGGGATAATAAGATTAAGCTACCTTGCAACAGTTAATTGCAAGCAACACATGTTTTTATAGGAATAGCTGCTTGCCTAATTTGCATATTGATAAGAATTGTGAGTTCATTGATTAATTTTGATTACTTATCCAAATTTGCTGTCCTATTGTCTTTAGATGCATCTATTACCTTCAAGAATGTTATTCAAATGTACATTTTTAATGTAAAATCATTACCTATTTGTTCATGCATTATTTTACCTCTAATGAATGTACTTCTAGTAAATTGAAAGTTTCAATGATATGCTGATGATAAGCCTATGATTATTACACCTGGAATAAATGATTGCAAAATATTCTTATTAATTAACTTATAAATTTATAACTTTAATGTGTGGGAATGAATGCTCATCAGAAACCATATTAACATTGAAAAACATTGCACACATTTAAAACACATTCCAGTTATATACAACAAAGTGGCAAAAAGAACAAAAAAAATAATAAAAAACATATTACACAAATATGTATGTTGAAACCATCATGTTTTGTTGTAATGTGTGTGTGTTTTTTTTTTTTTTTTGTTCTTTTTGCAATTTTAATTGTATATAACTAGAACATATTTTAAATGTGTTTGTGATGCTTTTTAAATGTTAATACGGTTTTTGATTTATTAACTAATTAAAATTTCTCATATTTTGATTCTGAGTCTAATACTCGTACTGCAACTGAGTTTATTCATCGTGCATGTATCAGTGTAAGTGCACATTTCTCACTAATATAACTTAATAATTACAAGAAAAGTAAATTTAAACTATTTACCATAGAGTGCAAATATTTTCCAGCTGCTTATTAATGAATTAAAAAAAATGTTTAGATTTCAAACATAGCTGATTGTCTTAGTCCTGATTGAAATACTATATATGGCGAAGCTCTCCACTGCAGCATATTTCTAATTGGAAGCTTACTGAATGTTAAGAAATAATATAAATTATTATAGCACTTAAAAGAAAAGTAGAATATGTTAATTTTGAAAGTTCTGTTATATAAAAATTGTGTAGCCAAATAATTTCTTGAATCACTTGTCTTTGTAAGTTAAAGTTTTCATGAAATTTTATGAGTTCAGACATAGAATGTTGGAAGCATCCCCTTACAATTTAAAATGTGATGTACTGCATATGCCAAAATGTTCCTAAGTTTCACTGAAGATTGATACACTAAAATGGATTTTCAACTGTAACTCTATTATCGAAATATTTACGAAAATCAAAAATTTGAAATATGCTGTGATCTTGTTCAGGCTAAAGTTTAGATAGGCATAAATATGAATTCTTCTGTGAATGTAGCTCAATTGCAAGTTAAATTTTGAGGATAGTTTTGCACAACTCTTACTGACATGTACAGGTCTCCTATTACAAGTCTGCTTAAAAGGGAGTGATTCAGAGCCTAAGCATCAAAAGTGAAATATTTACTAAAAAAGAAAAATTTCTGGAAATTAACCCAGAGGCCTCTCGAATTCCTCATCAGAAATTGCCATCAGATCCTGATGAAGATTTCTGATGTGTAATATGAAAGGCCTCAAAATCTTTCATCATCATCTCACACCATGTAGGTTAATTTCCAGAAATTTTTCATTTTTAGTAACTGCATATACCGGGTGGTTATAATTCAAGTTCCCCACTTCTGCACGGTCTGGAGACTGCATTATTGCACGGATAGTAATGCAACTTTGTATATAAGCTATGTAGAGCATGGGGAAGAGAATTCCAACGAAAAAAAAAAAAAACTTCAAAAATTTGCCACCAGGTGAAAAAGTGGCGCTATGTGAAAAGTGCAATGCGTATGAATTTCCAGAAATTTTTCATTTTTAGTAATTGCATATACAAAAACATCAAGACTATCATGAAATATTTAGTTAAACAAGTAACTAACCTAGAAAACGTAATACAGTAAAACGTTGATTATTCTAATTTGAGACCACGGATGAAATTCTGTTAATCAAACCAACATAAAATGCCCAGTTTATTCAAAACAAACTGTAATTAGATCTACAATTAAATTATTCTATTCAAGGTTATTACTATTGCATTTTGAAATATAAAGTACTATTAAAAATAGTTAATTTAGGAAATGATTTATAACTCTGTAATGACAAATTAAGACTGTTTCTATAGTATACTGCTTGTAACATCAAATAATTGGAAATGAATGCATTAAAAGGCAGGACTAACATTTCAGCATAACAACCAATGCACTTAAAGTAGGTACTGTAATTTTATTGGGAGTAGAGTGATGGAGGTTCAGGTAATCAACATTCTACTGTAATATAAATTTAAAGATTCTGTACTTTTATCTGAAGTATGAACATAACTTAAATATAAACTCAACTTTGACATGTGGAATAAATATTTATCAAAAATCATAGAAACAAATATAAAATATAAAAAATACTCTTTGTAAGGCAGTTTTGTGCTGGTTGAAACATCCTGTTTGGTGGTAATATATTTTTTGCTATTTTTTAAATGTGTGTGCTATTTTTTTTTTGTGCATACGATTTTTGATAACTCCAAAAATACTTACCCAAACTTTCATATAAATTTAAGACATAATCTTAAAATAAAAGTATCTTAGGTATCTGACACTAATGGCAGTGTGCACCAAACTTCAAGTAAACTGAAGTTTGGTCACACATTTAAAAAATAGCAAAAA